>JAPFRF010000008.1:113715021-114915021 GCA_029282475.1 Phrynocephalus forsythii
CATGATGTCAGGCTGCAGCTGTCCTGCTAGAGGACTCTGTTGAAAGGGCTTTGTTGGCAAATGAGGAACATGGGGCCAGCAGCAGTGGTGGTGGGGCCTAGTCTTAGAGTCTCATTTTCTAATTCTCTCTCTGTCTCTCCCGGGTGATAGGCCTGACACCTCATACAAGATGGAGAATTAAGTGTGGTTGTAAAATTAGGGAACCAGAGCCCTATAAAACTCTAATGAGCTTTAGGTTTCAAAATTCTGTGGGGAACTAGCCTCTGACCAAGAGAGTCATAAAAGAAACTCCTTAAAATGCAACCCTTCCATGTATTTATGGAACAACCCATTTTCTTAAACATTTTAGACAAAAGAGGACATGCTTTTTTACTTGGTTTCTTCATGTTCCCATGGTATGGAACATCTGTTAAATAAATTAATGTCTTTAAAATGCTATAAATCAGACAAGAAAATAAGCAGGGTTCCTCCCTCTGTCTATATATATAAAAAAAACACCTCCATTGGTCCATTATTCTTTTCTACATAAAAAATGATTAAACACTTACTCTCACAAACGCAATCCACAAACACAATGGGATGACAGGAGCTGTACATTTGTGACTGCTACCATCACCGCAAAAAGGTCCATATGGACAAATGCTGACACACGTCTAGAGGCAGAACCCCAAGGTGGGAAAATTCCCTCAGGGTAAATATGCTAGTATACCAAGACTGATATTTCATTCTTAAAAGTAATAGTTGGACATACAACTTGTTGCTGCTGTTTTATTTCCAGTTCTAATTCCAGGTTAAAAACTCGAGGGGGACCTTGAAATGAGGAGACAAATCATGGAGGTGTCTCAGAAGGATAGGATAGTAATCATGGGGGACTTCAATTATCCCCACATTGACTGGGCCAATGCGAACTCCGGGCAAGAAAGAGAAACTGGGTTTCTCGACTTGCTGAATGACTGTGCCTTAGAGCAATTTGTCATGGAGCCCACCCGAGAACAGGCAACTCTGGATCTAATACTGTCTGATACTCAGGACCTGCTCATGGATGTGAATGTCACTGAGCCTCTGGGGAACAGTGACCATGCTGCAATCTCCTTTGCCATGCATGTTGGAGGAAGAGTGTCAAGCAAATCAGACATAAAAACCCTTGATTTTCGAAGGGCAAACTTCCCTCAGATGAGGAAACTAGTTAGAAAAAAATTGAAGGCGAAGGTTGGAAGAATCCAATCTCTTCAGAGTGCATGGAACCTGTTTAAAACAACGGTAACATAGGCCCAGCACGTGCATACAACAAAGAAAGAAGAGCTCATTTAAGTCCACGAGGACACTGGCATGGTTAACGAGTGGAGTTAGAGAGGCTCTAAATTACAAGGAGAGGTCTTTCTGTAAATGGAAATCCTACCCAAATGAGGAAAATAAAAAGGAACACAAACTCTGGCAAAAGAAATGTAAGAAGATGATAAGAGAGGCAAAGAAAGATTTTGAGGAACGCATGGCTAGCAGTATAAAGGGTAATAATAAAAGCTTCTTTAAATATGTTAGAAGTAGAAAACCTGCCAGAGAACCAGTTGGCCCTCTGGATGGTGAGGGAGGAAAAGGGGAGATTAAGGAGGATTTGGAAATTGCAGAGAAATTAAATGAGTTCTTTGCTTCTGTCTTCACGACAGAAGACCTTGAGCAGATTCCGCTGCCTGAACGGGCCCTCTTGACTAAAGAATTAAATCAAATACAGGTTAAAAGAGAGGATGTTTTAGGACTAATTGATAAACTGAAGATTAACAAGTCACCGGGCCCAGATGGCATCCACCCAAGGGTTATTAGGGAACTGAGAAATGAAATTGCAGATCTCTTAACGGTAATATGCAACTTGTCTCTTAAAATGGCCAGAGTGCCATGGGACTAGAGGATAGCAGATGTCACACCAATTTTTTAAAAAGGTAGGAGGGGGGACCCGGGAAACTACAGGCCAGTTAGCCTTACATCTGTCCCAGGGAAGATGGTGGAAAGCCTCATCCAAGAGAAAATCTTAAAACACATAGAAGTACAAACCTTGCTGAGAGAAAATCAGCATGGCTTCTGCAAGGGTAAGTCTTGTCTGACAAATCTTTTAGAATTTTTTGAAAAGGCCAACAGGCATGTAGATTTGGGTGAACTGGTGGATATAGTCTATCTGGATTTTCAAAAGGCTTTTGACACAGTCCCTCACCAGAGGCTGTTGAGAAAATTGCACAGTCAGGGGATAAGAGGGCAGGTCCTCTTATGGACTGAGAACTGGTTGAGATCCAGGAAACAAAGAGTAGGTGTCAATGGGAAATTTTCACAATGGAAAGAGGTGAAAAGCTGTGTGCCCCAGGGCTCTGTCCTGGGACCGGTGCTTTTCAATCTGTTCATAAATGACCTGGAGACAGGGATAAGCAGTGAGGTGGCCAAGTTTGCAGATGACACAAAACTTTTCCATGTGGTAAAAACCAGAGAAGATTGTGAAGAGCTCCAGAAGGATGTCTCCAAACTGGCGGAATGGGCTATGAAATGGCAAATGTGTTTTAATGTAGCCAAATGTAAAGTAATGCATATTGGGGCAAAAAAATCAAAACTTTATCTATCAACTCACGGGCTCTGAGTTATCCGTGACAGATCAGGAAAGAGATCTTGGTGTGTTGGTGGACAGCTCCATGAAGGTGTCTTCCCCAATGTGTGGCAGCGGTGAAGAAGGCAAATTCCATGCTAGGGATTATCAAAAAGGGGATTGAATATAAAACAGCCAACATTATAATGCCATTATACAAAACAAAAGTAAGGCCGCACCTGAAGTATTGTGTACAATTCTGGTCACCGCATCTCAAGAAAGACATAGTGGAACTGGAAAAGGTGCAGAAGAGAGCGACTAAAATGATTACTGGGCTGGGGCACCTCCCTTATGAGGAAAGGCTAAAACATTTGGGGCTCTTTAGTCTGGAAAAAAGGCATCTGGTGGGGCCACTGTGAGATACAGGAAGCTGGACTAGATGGGCCTTTGGCCTGATCCAGCATGGCTCTTCTTATGTTCTTATGTTATGTTATGTTCAGGTTCTGTTAAGATTCTACAGTAACAAAAATTCAGCTTTGGCTTCTGTTCGGGAAAGGTTCAGTGACTGGTTTGATTCACATGATAAATTGTCAGGTCAGGGATGTTAGCTAGTCTTGGGATCCATGTCCCAAGTCTGCATTTGAGTCTTTGGTACCAAGTACCAAGTCTAGAGCAGGACCAGTCCCAAATCCCTACCCTCAAGTCCAAATGAAAAACAAGCTCTCCCCCCCCCCGAAAAAAGGACATGCAGGGTAGCTGGCTTCTGAGTCAAGTTCAAGACATAGGAAGAAAAAACAACCCTAAGCTGAGTCCAAATTGAGTTAGCCAGTGCGATTTAAGTCTGACTTGGCAGTGAGTCCTGCGACTTGAATTCCCAGCCCTACAAACTTATTCAGATGTGGTACATAGGAAAATGTTTAAAGGCATAGAACCTGTGTATAAGACCTGATCCATCAAACCAGTAACTGACTCTTTCCTGAACAGAATCCAAACCAGAACAATTTTAGCTACCTGAAGTGGAACTGGAATTGCAATTGTTGGGGATGGTGATGCCCTCACTGGTTTGATGCACGTAACAGATTTCTGTAGGAATGATGCACTTAGAACTAGAGTACATCATATAAGGTGGAAGGAAACCTCAAAGCAAAAAGGGGGTTGAGCCGTGAGGCCACCACAAAACATAATTGCAAAAATAGATTACGGGTGATACCTTTATAGGCCACTAATTAGTGGCCTATAAAGGTATCACATGTAACCTATTTGTGGAAGGAACCAGAATTTTTGCACCAATCTCTTGCTCACATTTTCCATCTTGGCCATCAAGACTCCACTTCTGTGTCCTCCTCTCTGTGAAGAAGGAGTGTACTTTCAGCCAGAATCCTAAGTGACTCCCTGCAAGGGCTGCCTCAGAGTGCTTTGTTTTGCTCCCCTGCCCAAACCTTAGGAGTGGAATAAGTAAGGGAGCTAGGAAAGAGAAGTAGAATCGATCCATTCTCAGGCGTGAGCAGAGACAGGAGGTAACAGCATAGATTGTCCTGCCAGAAAATTCTCACTGTTGCTTCCAAACAGAGCACCATAGCCTCTTTGCCCTCTCTAAGGAAACAGAGTTTCTAGGAGGGCCTTCATTGGACAGATTTTCCTAGGTTCAATCCTCTGCAAAGAACACTACATTTTTGTTCCTTTGTTCCCCCAGTGTGTAGAAGGATATAACTAACAAATGCAGCCTTCCTCACACCAGTGAATTACAAGCTTAAAGAAAAGAAAAAACAGACCCTCAGAGCTTGAATGTTACTGGCTCAAGGTTATCGTGGAATGTTACTTAGAAGTTTACATCATTAAGAGTCAAGACTTAAGGTCAAATTCAACATTAGAGATGGGCACGAATAAAAAAAATGGTGTTTCATTTGTCGTTTGTCTTTTAGGGGGTCCGTTTCGGTTCGTTTCCGTTTTTCGTGAATTTTTGCAAAAAAATTGTTTTTGTTTTTGTTCGTTTCGTTACCGTTTCGTTACCATTTATTTCAATTTTTGTGAATTTTTTTTAGCATTTAAAGCAGTTCAATGTATTGCCGTAACGAAAATGAAACGGACAACAAATTTTCTGGTGTTTCTGTTCGGTTCGTTTCATTTTAGAGACAAAATTCGTTTGTCGTTTCGTTGCGTAATGAAACAAAAAACGAAAATGGAAACTTAAAATTGTTCGTTTCATGCCCATCTCTATTCAACATTATGGGTAATGTTGCTTTCCCTCCTTGCCTACCTCTGACATCAAACTTGCAAAGAAAGTTTGCATTTACCTTCCAGTAATCAGTCACAAAACAGCTAAATGCAAGATGGATAGGCAAGGAAAATAAATGCTGTGATAAATAGATGACTTTATCACTCGGAAGCACTGCCTCTAAATACATATTATCAGAACCAACTAATTTTCCCTTAGAGCCCTGCTTCAGGCCCAGTAGGTAATAAGGGACTGCAAAGCTAGCTCCTCTCGTTGGCACGCAGAATGAAGCCTTAGGATTGCCCAGGACTCACACAAAGCCTGGTATCCTGACTTTCCATGGTCAACAGGGACACTCCTGAGGCATGAAGCTTGAAAAATCAGTGAAGCCCAAACAGTGACAGGAGTGGGGCATGCACCAGAAGTCATGCACACTGCAACATGTTCATAAACATGATCATCTGAACAGTACCTCTGCAGACCAGTGCACATGCAAAGATCTGTCTTATGGATGGGTGGGAAGGATGTGAGGAGGTGGGTTTACCTGTACCTAAATATCATCATTACCCTTTCAGCCTCACATATGTTCAGACTTAGTACAGAGGACCTCTGCCTACAGTACACTGGCATCGTTGGCTCTAATTCCAAGAGATAACCTCAGATATATTTCATGGAACTTTACTCCCCTTTAACTGCTCACATTCTCTTGTAGCTTTAATGTAATGTTTTCTATTAATGCTGCAAGATGTCCCTCAATTCCCTGTTCTCAATACTTGAACATGTCTTAATTGTACTGGACTGTATATTATCCCTCATTCTATAAGCCGCCTTGGGTCCTTTTTCCAAGGAGAAAGGTGAGGAAAAATATTCTAAAATAAAAATAAAAATAAATAATTCTATGTTCAGTACAGACACATTTGCTCTTGGCCCACTGCCAGGGTAAAAATGCTAAGCTGCATATCTTATGTCCTTGATGGGACCATTGCATTTTATATAAAGCAACAGTGAGCTCAGTTTTCCAGGTGCTTATGCATCTAAAATGGAACCACCTTCACAGAAGAGGAAGGTACTGGCCAGCTTGGGAGAGCCCAAAGTTTGTAGATGTACCTGAAAACTGTAAAGGTGGGGGATAGATAGACTAAGGGAAGGAAAAAAACAGAGAATCAGCCAGTGACTGCTGCATATACTCAGTGAGCATTGGAACATGACCAGCAAATGGTTCTAGATAACTTGCTGCCCTAGCAACAGTATCAAGTTATCCAATGCTGGTTATGTTCTTTTGGGACCTGGGCCAGAAAATCCACAACCACTTCTTCTGGATAGAAAAATACAAAAGTCATACAATGGACCGAACCCAGATGTTAGCTAGAAGAGATCCACTGAATGAAGGGATTGATGTTGTCTTTGTTAATCCCAACACTACACTTGGTCTTCCTTGGGTGGGACTCACAGTTAGATCCAGCCTGTCCATTTCCTGCCTTTTCATGTTATTCCAGATCAGCTGCATGTGACTGTTCTCCCTCACTTTTCCTAACTACAAGATGAGCATCTGGAAGTTGAGTCATGGCTACTGAACTTCTTTTTTGAGAGATAGAAACGTTTCGCTGTTCATCCAAACAGCTTCATCGGTCTGAAGCTGTTTGGATGAACAGCGAAACGTTTCTATCTCTCAAAAAAGAAGTCCAGTAGCCATGACTCAACTTCCAGATAAACTCACCTGGATGACTGAGAATCTTCACAGACATACAAGATGAGCATTTGGAAAACTGGGAAGGGGGACATCTGGATTCCTAAATAGGGAGCTCTTTACACAGCAAAATGTTGTTACATGTGTAGCTGGTATGTATAAATCTAATTTCTGACATAGCAAACCCTAGGCATTCTAACTGTTCTAGTGATTTCTAATGGTTTTGGATACCACCACCACTATACACCTCTCAGATATAGTTAAGAAGGGGAAAGCTTTGATCCTAAAACAAGCTGCTGTATTTTTCCCCTCACATATTTTATTGAGCATACAAATAATTAAACATAGAAAATCAAACCTAGGACACACATAACATGACAAGCTGCTGTTAACAACACAGCTCCCCACAGCTGCCATTGTACGAGATGAATAAAAGTTGATTAGCTGAAGCTCACTAAACCTCATGCATATGACCATAACATAGTTAACACAGAAAGCAGTCAGGAGGTCTCTGGTCATGTTTGGTGCGTGAGTGCAATTACCTGAAAGTCCAAAAAAGCCATCAGAACAGAGTTAATGGTACCCAAAATGCCTTCAGGATCAAACGGCTGAGTGGTTTTGTATATCTCCTGATAAAAAAAAGAACATATGGCTGAAATTACTCACAGTTCTCAAGATCTAAAGGATAAAAAGCCTCCCAACAGACAGTACTGGGGGTTCAAGAATAAATGTGTTGGCCATATAACACAATATGGCACAGGTCCAAACTGTCTCGCTGCCACACAGATAAATGTATCTTGGTGCACTGTATCAGATACTGCCATTAACACAAGAACCTCAGACTCAAGTCAACTCATTTGTTCATTTATCCTGTGCCAAATGGGTAATAAATTCCTGAAAGAAACATAAAAGAACCCAGCTCTGTCCCAAGGGCGTGTGACTCTTTCCCCTATAAACCTGGATCCTGTTGAATCTGCACAGTGTAAATAGGGGAAGCATGGAAACAAGCCTATCAACACATCCGGCTTTCTGCATGCTTAACGCAGGCAAGCAACTGCATGTTTACTCCATCACATGACAGAGGATGAGGGAAGAGGTGGAAACCGCATGATTACTCTTACATGGACAATTTTTCCTGGTAGGATTTTGCACAAAGTGATCATAAACATACTAATTTATGCAATGATTTGGGGTTTTTTTTCTTAGTTAATTTTTACACCAAATAGTAGGTAGTCATGGCACATGTTATAACACTGATAAGAGCCCATATAATAACTTCTTGTTATTTGCCATCAAATCATTTCTGATTTATCATGCTCCTATGTATTTAATTCCCACCAGAAGGACCGGTTGTTAACATGCCTGCTGAGATCCTGCAAACTCAAGGGCATGACTTTCTTTATTAAGACATTCCATCACATATTAGGTCCTCCACTTTTCCAATTGCCTTCATCTTTTCTTAGAATTTTTGTCTTTTTCAACAACACTTTATCTTTCCATGATACGGCCAAAACCTACACCAGAAAGAAAGAAAGGTTCTAGAAAGAAACTGGACTTGATTTGACCTAGACATTACATAGTTCTTAGTTGGGTACTCTATGGCATCCAAAAACTCTCCACCACTACCATAGTTTGAATGTACAATACTGTATACATTCTCCTGTGAGTTTTCTTCACTGTCTAGGATTCACGTTTGTACTCCTTAATTATGAATACCATAGCCTGATATCTCTAACACATATCTTTACTTTTCATATATTTTTCTAGTACCTGCATAGATGCCTTTCCAGGTCTTGTCTTGGTCTGATTTTAGGGCTACAGTTTCCGCCAATTGATGTATAAAACAATAGAAGATCTTAAACAATTTTGATTACTGTGTACTTCATTATCAACATTCAAGTTACATGATATTTCTATAAAAATTATTTTTGTCTTTCTGTTCAAATGTAATTCTGCTATTTCATTATAGTTTTTAATCTTCAGCAACAATCATTTTATGATATTGCCACATTTTTTCATAACTATGGTATCATTGGTATATTCTCAACTATTGCTATTTTCCCCCATCAGTTTTTAACCTATCCTTTAGTTAATGTAATCCACCTTTCCATGTGATATGATCTGCATATAGACTGAATAGATATGGAAATAATATACATGTGAGGGTTCAGACTTTGCCCAGGCGTCTCGCCCTTCTAGTCTCAAAGAGGGGATCTCACGTAGTTGTTCCCAGTCAGTAGGGGTCCGGTCTCCCTCCCCCTCATATCCTTCTTCCGCTAATGCGGTTAAACACTCTATCCCCAGCCAGTCTCTTCCCAGCAACACCTCCCGAGTCAGGCCGGGTACGATCCCCACTTCCACCTCCTGGGAAACTCCCCCTACCTCCATCACCACCCGAGCAGTGAGATACTCTTTCACATCCCTGTGTATACATCTTATAAACAAGGGTTCTTGCAACATCCCCTCCACCTGGTCTCTCAGCAAAGTCTTATTGCAGCCCGTATCGATCAGGGCCCGCATCAGTTTCCCGTTCACTTTCACTAGGATGACCCAACCGGGGTGGTTTTCACTGACCTGTGCCGAGTAGGCCCGGGCCACCGCCCAGGCACAGTCCTCTCATGTGCAGAATCATTGCACGTGACCGGACTGGCCACAGCAGAAGCAGGATATCAGTTTCCGCTCTCTCCCTCCCCCTGCGGTCACCTTCAGGGTCTGGGAAAATTCCTCCCCAGCCTCCGCTGTCTGTCCCAGTCCGGCACCTTGCCCTGAGAAGTCTCGGTCCCGCCTGTTCGCCACCATTGCTGCTGCTCCACGTTCTGTCACTGCGATGCTGGGGCGTGGACTCCTCTCTTTTCCGGCGCAGGTTGGCTGACGTTCTTTCCGGTGTCCTCTGCTCCTAGATAGTCCTCCAGTAGTGTAACAGCGCCCTCCAGGGTCTTCGGCCGGTTTCGCGCCACCCAACCCTTTGGTCCGCCTGGCAGCACCACTATCAGTTGTTCCGTGACGATGGTCTCCATGACTTGTTCAGCGGTTTTTCCCCTTGGCTTGAGCCATCGGCTGGCATATATCCTGATCCTCTGTGCCAGCGTCCTAGGATGTATTCCTGGCTTCCATTTATCGTCCCTGAACATCTTCCGGTAGGCCTCTTTGTTGAGATTCATTGTGTTTAAGATGGCTTCCTTGACCTTGTTGTAGTCTCCCGCCTCTCCCGGGTCCATGGCATCCACTTTTTCTAATGGTAACCCCATCAGGTATGGGGTTAGTATTAATGTCCATTGCTCCCTGGGCCATTTCGATGCCCTGGCTATCCTCTCGAAGGTGTTCAGGAAGGCAATCGGGTCGTCCCCTCGTCCCATCTTTTGTAGCTTGACGTGGCTTGTGTTCGTGGGCGTTTGGGATGTTCCCGCCATTTTGTCCGTTAGTAGTTTCTGCTGTTCAGCCATCTGCTTCAACACCGACTCTTTACCTTTGAGTACCCGTCTTAGCCATTGTTCTGCCGGATCTTGGCAGTCGCCTGGCCCCTTAAGTTGGGCGCCAGTATGTGAGGGTTCAGACTTTGCCCAGGCATCCCGCCCTTCCAGTCTCAAAGAGGGCATCTCACGTAACAAAGAAACAGAACTTTTATTTTGTTCATCAACAGCAAACAAGGTTTTTCTTCTAACAACAGAGCCAACTTCTTTAACATCAGATATAAACGGGTTCTTCCCCCCATAGGTAGGGGTCTCTAGAAAGTGATCAAATTCCCCGCCACCACCTGTGGGTATTCAGCTCCACCATGGATCTCTTTCCCCCTCTCCGAAGGCCTCAGCCCTTCCACCTGTGTCCCAATCTCCTTCATGAAGGCTTGGGGGGTTCCCACTTGTATCCCAACTTCTAAAGTGTATCTGGGCCCACGTGGTCTCGGTTTGGGTGTGCCGTAAGGGGTAGTCGGGCCTCTTGCTCAGCTCCTCCCGAGGATCCAAAGTCCCGGCCTCGATCTCCTGCCGAATCTTTACCAGCCATCTCTCCAACTCTAAGTCCTTTCGGATCTCTTTCAGTTTGTGGTTATACTCTCTATATTCTCTCTCACCCCAATAAGAGCACTTCTGACGGTGTGCTCTGTGCCGGCAGCTCTCAGCTTCTTTGTGTGGCATCATCATCTGTTCCCACTCTCCCATCCATGGGTTCTCCATCCACACCCATTGCCATCCTTCTGGGAGTTCTCTCTTCCCTCCCTTTTTACAAGCTGCAAACCCCACCTCCACAGGAGTGGATTGGTTCCCCTTTCCCGCCAAGTCCTTCCTTTTCTCTTCCTCCACCCTCTGATTCTCTTCCTTCTCCTTATCTCTAAGGGCATCATAGTACCCCTTCAGGGCGATAAACCTCTCTACAGGTGAAAGGTTCATCAGATTCTCAGGTTTCTTTGGTTCCTCCATCAGGGTCCCTCTCTTCCCCATCAGAGAAGTTCCCCTCACAATGCACACTTTTTGTTTCTCCATATTCTGTTTTAAGAGTAGACTGAGTATAAATTGCACATGTCATGACACTCAAATATTGTGGCATAAATTTTCATCTGAAATTTCAGATCTTCTCAGATATTCATCTTAAATTCTTTGGCACACTCCAGCCAATATATATATACATACATACATACATACATACATACATACATACATACATACATACATACATACATACATACATACATACATACATACATACATACATACATACATAGATGCAGCTTTCATCTCACATACATACATACAGTGGTACCTTGTATAAAGGCATTAATTCATTCCCAATGAAATTATGTTAAGCAAATTTTCCTTTATACAATTTTCCCATAGGAATGCATTGAAAACAGAGTAATCCCTAATTATGTTGTACGGAGTCGCCCCATAGATGATTCTGTTAAACGAATTTCTCCTATCTCAGGAATTTTTTATGTTGTACATATTGTATGTTATACAAACCATTTGTTATACAGGCAACTTGTTATATATGCAACTTGATCATTAAATCCTCTTCATATTCTGAATCCAGCTTGAACATGTGACATTTCTCACTCTTTATATGGTAAAATGTCTTTGTAGTAAAAAAATATTTTTCCATAAAATGAAATGGGGATACAGAATGGGGAAAGGGTAAAGAGATAGGCACTTACTTATGTTAATGCTATCACAACATCCCTAAGACAGATAGACATCTGTAGTATTTAGCAGTGGAAAATCACAGATTTTTGCTGCAACCCATAATTGTATCATGAAGCTGGAACATGACATCCATAGATACAGTCAGATGTTGCATTTTTTAATTTTCCCATGGGGTTAGCATAATCTCCTTCGAACTTAAAATCAGACACCTGCTGGAAAAGGGGCAACTATATCTGGCTCATCTCTCAGTGTTCTGATGTTGCTATAGACATCATGTTGAATTGGCTGGGAACAATGTCTGCTGTGACATCAGTGACCTCTCAACCAGCCATACTGTACAGTGGACCCTCGTATAACAAATGGTTTGTATAACAAAAATCTGTACAACATAAAAAATTCCAGAGATAGGGTAAATTTGCTTAACAGAATCGTCTATGGGGCGAATCCATACAACATAAAAATGGTCGCGATTAGGGATTGTTCTGTTTTCAATGAATTCCTGTGGGAAATTTGTATAAAGGAAATTTTGCTTAACATAATTTCATTTGGAATGAATTAATTCCTTTATACAAGGTACCACTGTATATCCAAATGACTAGTAAACAGGGCTTTAAATAGGTGATTTCAATGGAAAGATCACATATCTATATTTTCTGAAGACTGGTAAAAACTAACAATGTTTTTTGGGGTGGGTGGGTAACATGGGGATAAGTAAGTGAAAGCAGAAGACCACATGAATTAGTTGGGAAGCTGAGAGATTACATTATATCTCAATTCCTCTCAAAATTTCAGGTTAGAATTCATATGGAGAACATAGGCACTCATGATCTGCAGTAGAGCATCTCCTAAAAAACAAACAAACTATGATGCAGCTTTCATCTCACAGTTACTTACACAATGGCACTTGTGTGTCACAACATGTTTTTCCTTTCCTATCAACTAATGCAAAATTAGTTGTTATTGGACAAAAAAAGTTGTGATAGGATTATCCAAAGCCATCCGAGGGGGAAAAAAAAATATATATATATAAAGAATATATTCAACTAGCTCCAACTTTGACTATAGTCCTAGCTCAACATTCCACTGAGAGATGGTACAGCAAAAAAGAATATCCAGCAACACAACATGGTATTTCCTCATATACTATCAAAGCTCTTGTAGTTCATAGAATCATAGAACCGTTAAATAATGGAAGGTGCCTATAAGGCTATAGAATCCATCCCCCTGCTTGTTATTATGACCATAGGTCAGCCATGTTAGATATATGACTAAAATATAATAAATCATATTGTATTTACAAGTGATGCAAAGCAGACTAAACTTCAAATTGCAGTTGCATGTACATTTCTAATCTGATTACTGGGATAATTTAATCATCTGTTTTCTTATTATACAAGCTGCTGTACAGAATTTTGTGACCTTAGCTGTAGTTTCAATTGAAGAATCAAAGAGGAGAAAAGAGATGTAACATTTATCCAGTCTACCTGTAGTAGATGGCATGAATCATTAAACAATATTATTTATGTTCAGAAGTGACAGCCCTTGATACCTCCTAGCTATATCTAGCACTCAAAGTAATTTTAAATCATCATCATATAAATTTTATTGCGTGGCTCACAGGGCCATTGCAAAATGCATCAAGTAAAAACAGTAAAATAAAAATATCAATAAAATAACAATACAAATAGATAAAAAGGGGCCTGAGGGTATAGAAACCTAGATATCAATTTGACTATTAGAAGTAGTTAAAGCAACTTTCATTTTAATAGGTAGAGATGGGCACGAATAAAAAAATGGCATTTTGTTTGTCGTTTGTCGCTTAGGGGTTCTGTTTCGGTTCATGTCCGTTTTTTGCGAATTTTTGCAAAAAATTTGTTTTCATTTTCGTTCGTTTCGTTACCATTTCGTTACCATTTATTTCAATTTCTTGTGATTTTTTAAAGCATTTAAAGCAGTTCACTGTATTGCCATAACGAAAACGAAACACACGACAAAATTTCCAGTGTTTCTGTTCGTTTCGTTTCATTTTAGAGACAAAATTCGTTTGTTGTTTCATTGCGTAATAAAATGAAAAAATGAAAACGGAAACGGAAAAATGTTCGTTTCGTGCCCATCTCTATTAATAAGTAAAGAACAGAACCTTGCCATTTGAAACGTAACAAATTTATCTTTATCACAGAGTAAGATTTTGAGCTTTTCTTCGTCAGATCTACCAGGATATTTTTCTAAGATGAATTTCAAAAGTCTTTCACAATGGATTCCAAATAGTGGGTAATAAAGCACAACATGTACCAAGTTCTTGACATATTTTTTTACCACAAGAGCAGATTCTCTTATGGTATGGGGATTGTGTATAATGGCCCTTTAGATTGGCAAGTGGTAGCATATCAAGACGAGCCTAAGTAAATGCTTTTCAAAGTTCGTTAAATCAGCAAAATAAGATGGGTGATTTAGAGGCTTAGGTGTAATGTTCTTAGAAAAAGGGCTGTTTTTAGAGTGCAAAGTGAACCTATATCTGTTTGAACACAGAGGTCATGCTTTAGTAAGCGTTTAGCTGCTGTCAATCCAAGGTGTCTCACATGCTCTTGGGAAGAACCAAGTTTGGGTACTAGATTCAGTACAAAAAATTTCCACGATCCAAAGTTCATCTCCCCACAGGGCAATGTTAAAAATTCAGAGCAGGTAATAAACAAGATTTTCAGCCAATAATTAATTATTGATTTGCTAATTAGTGTTGTTATTGACATTAATGCCAATTCTAATCTGACTAGTGCAGAAGGAGTTGATGGGGGTACTGCCAACAATAGACGGGCAAATTTATTTTGGGTTACTTCTAGGGGGTATAAGTTTCCCATTCCCCATACTTCAACACCGTACAAAATCTGGGGAAGTAGCTTGGTTTTATAAATTTCGCAGATGGGAGGAAACAGGAGGCCTCCTTTGGTCCTACAGAATCTTAGTAATCCAAACATGGCCTTCTCAAATTTCTGTTTTACAAAGTCAATCTGTGAAGTCCAGGAGCCTGACTGGTGGAACATCACACCTAAGTATTTGAAATGGGTTACCTGTTCCAGTATTCTCCCATCCATCATCCATTTATGAACTTGAGGTCTTCTACTGAAAACCATAATTTTGGTTTTCTTATAGTTGATGTTGGGAGAATTTTCTATACAGTAGGTACTAGTTACTAAATTGTTTCAAGAGCCTTCTGAGGCCTATTTGTGTGTGGGATATTAGCAGAGTGTCATCTGCATAAAGTAATATTGATATAGCCTTTCCACCTACTCTGACAGGAAAGAATTGTAAACCTGTTAACCTAACCACCATATCATTAACATATAGGTTGAAAAGCAAAGGAGCAAGAACACAGCCTTGGCGAACACCTTTAGATGTTTTAACAGTGTTGGATAATTGACCAGAGATGCCGATTCTAATCTTAAGGGAAGAGTCAGTGTGCAGGTCTTTAATTCTTTCCAATAATCTGGGGTCTATTTTAAGGTTAATAAGTTTTTCCCACAAGTGGCCTCTTGCAATGGCATCAAAGGCAGCTTTAAGATTGATAAATGCTACATATAATTGCTTTGAAGATATAATAGAATATTTGTTGATTAGATGGTTTAACAAGAGAATATGGTCCAGCGTGGAATGTCCTTCCCTAAAACCAATCTGTTGAGAAGCTAAAATGTTATTTTTTATTACCCAGTCTTCCAGTTTTAAGAGGAGATGTCTTGCATATAGTTTGCCTACAACATCAAGCAAACGTATAGGTCTATAGTTGGCTGGGTCTTTTCACTCACCTTTCTTGTAGATAGGCACAACAATCGAGGAAGACCATTCTTTAGGAGTTTTGCCTTCCCTGTCAATATAAGTAAATATAGTGGCCAGAATTGGAGCCCACCAGTCATGAAAACATTTAAGTATGTCCGGGGGGATGAAATTTTCCCCAGGGGCTTTATTGCTCCTAATTGATGAAATCAATGGTTTTATTTCCTTGGATGTGGCTGGGGGCCACCTTGGCAGACTGCAAGGAGATAATGTTAAAGGTGGAACAGTTGCACCAATATAAGGTGAATCATTGTATTAATGGATACATAGGAATCAAGGTCATGGTGAGACTTTCCTTCTGCTGATGCCAGCAGGTGCCAGAAGGATGCCATATTTTTTCTGGGACAAAGCCAGGGCAAGTTTCTGATAGGATTCTTTTACGAAAGCTTGTTTTTTCCTCTCGAGGAGCCGTTTATAATTGTTATGAAGCTCAAAGAAAGAACTGGGGAAACGTTTAGAATGTTTTTGTTTATGCAATCTGAGGGCTCTATTTAATTGATGCTTCATAGTTTCCCACTTTTTATCATACCAACTATTGTTAGTTGGTCTGCTTCTTGGCAGGGATCTTACTCTCTTTGTTAGGGCGGGTCTTAAAGTGTCGATTAGTTTGCCATAATTTACCAGAGCAATATTAATATTTGAAGCCGCCTCAACCTCTCCTTTCAGTTCAAGCACAGGGGCACAGTGCAGAATTTTTTCTATTTCTACCTAGAGTATAGGGCACCACTTAAGCCTAGTGTCTGCTGTTACCAATGCTTGATCCATTGGGAAGGAACTGGCCACCCTATTATTTAATATAACTTTAGGGGTAAGGATATAGAATATAAGGGGCTGATGGTCACTTTCTGGCTGTGTACCCACTGTGAAATAAAGAATGTTATCTAGTAGTGGAGGAGTAATGGCTACATAGTCGATCAAACTAGCTCCATTGTGACTAAAATATGTATATTCCCCCAGTTCATCACCTTGAAAATTACCATTTAGTATTACCAAATTTAACTTATCAATCAACTGCCAAAAATTTTTCCAGAATTATTCAAAATGCAATCTTTCATGTTCCTTGACTGATTGTAAAAATCACCAATATGCTCAGCATAAGCAGATCTAATTTTAAATGGTTTCGGGCAGCTCACATAATTTGCATCATTTGTGGGGAAAAGATAGTTGACAAGATTCTTCTTAAAGCAAAGGAAGATATAAGAGAAGTATTCCAGTATTTAAAATTATACCTCTGTTTTGAACACCATAGACATATACAGTATGTTAACTTTAGTAATGTACATGCTTCACTAGCAACTGCAAAGCATTTATTGCTAGATGGTGCTATATCTAAAGCAAAGTCCTGCCATTTATAACGCATATAACAGGTACAGTCATCACTTGATGGCCTAGATAAGTGTTGACAAACCTATGGCACTGGTGCCAAAGGTGGCACACGGACCCCTTTCTGTTGGCACACAACATCGCTCCCTCACAGCCACGGCACTTCCCCCTCCACTCAGAGCATGCCACTGTGCTCCATGCAGAGAGCTGGGCAAAGGAGAGGCAGCAGCTTGTGTGCTCGTTTGTAGCCCCAGTTTACTCTCCAGCCACACTGGTCTGGGCATCCCAAAAGCGTGGCTGGAGAGTACAATGGGGCTATGAAGGCATGGCTGGAGAGTAAACTGGGGCTACGAAGGAGCCCACAAACCGCTGCCTACCCTTTGCCTGGCTCTCTGCAGGGAGCCATTTTGGTGGTCTCAAAACGGCTCCATGAAGAGAGCCAGGCGAAGGGGAGATAGCAGTTTGTGGGCTTCTTCATAGACCCAATTTCTTCTCCAACCATGCCACTTTTGGCATGCCCAGAGCGGCATGGCTGAAGAGTAAACTGGGGCTACAAACAAGCCTGCAAGCAAACGACACTCCCACCTGGCCGATGGGGTGCTACTCTTCAGGAAAGTGAGGATTGAAGAACAGGTCTTTGAATTTTCCCCAGCCACAGAAACGGTGCTGCGGCTGCAGGAAATTCAAAAGCCTGCTCTTCGATCCTTGCATTCCTAAAGGGTAGCACCCAAAGCATTTGTAACCCAGTGTACCACTGTATTCAGGTTAAATTGCCATATTGGCACTTTGCGAAAAATAAGTGGGTTTTGAATTGCAGTTTGGGCACTCGGTCTCTAAATGTTTTGCCATCACTGGCCTAGAGGGCCTTAGTCGCCATTCTCTACCCATTTGATTAGACCAGTCTTGCCTCAGCTTGATGGCTTAACCAGCCATATTTGGCCACATTGTATATTATTTTCTTAATCCTGTCTGCTAGCAAGAGCTGGAGACAACCCTTCCTGTCTCCTTCATCCAAGTCAGAAATTATAAGGTTGATATTACTTTCCTGGATCTGTTTGTAAATTTAACAGTCAAAGAGTACATGGTCCAAAGTCTCTATGCTTCCCACACAGTCGATTCATGTAGGGGATTTTCCTGTATCTGCCCTCCAATACTGCAAAAGGCTGTGTATTTTTTACATTGCATATTTTAAATTTTAGCTGACTTGACTTGTTTCTGGTTTTGTGCACAGCTTTTAATGTCCTAATGGCCACTGGCTAAAACCTTGAATAAAATAAAATCTACATACAGCAGGTGTTTGTTCAGGAAAATATACTTGCAGATGCCAGATCACTCACTGTGAATTAATGTAGCTGACCCAAGGTTGGTCACCCCAACAGATGTCCATCTATGTAAAAATTTATCTTAAAAAAGAATGATTTCCTGTCACCAGCAACAAGCACTCTGTCAGAATGCTCTTAACGTATATGGTGTAAGGTGTTAAAACATCCTGAAACACCTGGGTGTCGTCATCATCAGATACAACACAGGGGGACTCTGTGCTTGATAAAAGTTTCAGTGCTCTTGCTTTGTTTTATATTGAAGCAAATCCCAAAGATCTGAGATTGAATGTAAAGTTTCAAGCCTTACAGTGCCTTCAGTCCTGGGTTTCTTCCATCCATCAGTGGAGGGGAGATGAATAGAGTGACAGTAGCACAATAACGTTTCCCTTTGTTTGGCAACACCTGGCTACTGCCTGATGAAGGAAACTGCTGTGATATGATGTTCTAAATGCCAAAGGCAAACAAGCCAACCACTTACGAAGATTTCACTGAGCCTGCCCCTGAAATAGTCAATTACCTTACATGTGGGGTGTTGGTACATATGGCCTTCTCCAAGCAGCAACTTATCAATGTACCCTGCTGCACCGCCAGTACAGTTGGGGTATTTTCCATCATCTCCTATTCCCCCAGGGCCCAGGTAACGTCTGTAGAGAGAATGCACAATATTAATTGCAGCTGTCAGAGTTTCAAGCCATGGAGCTGATTTTGTGTATGCCACAAGACCAGAGTGAGAAAAATGAATCTGGAAATGAATTCGGCGAGCTTATTTTTTCAACCCTTGGATAGCATTTAGTACATGTGCACCATTAAGTACAATGATCTTTTTGATCTTTGAACATCCCCAAAGCTCTGATCATTCTGGCAACCACTGTTTTCGTTTGTTTCTCGGTTCTCCCCCTAGCAGAAAATGGAGTTTTAAAAATCAATTAGAATAAGGCAGTCTGGAAAAAACATGCTTCTCTAATTGAGATGTACCGTCTGCCATAAAATATCTACAAAACGCCTCCTAGCTAATGCAAGTGTTTGATGTGCCTTTGCTTTTTCTATGTCTGACAAACAATGGAGCATGATTATCATGATCGGAATGTAAAAATCAGTTCTATTGTGTCCATGTTTACTACACAGATTTATCACCAAACAAAGCTGCATTTTCCATATATGTTTGTTATCCTCTGTAAACTGAAGAAACCTATTCAAGGTACAATTACACATATAAATACTTTCCCTGTTCGCAGGGCCACAACTGCAAAATAGGTTAGGATACCAACAGAAATATAATACTGTACGATCATTTGCACTCCCTGTTTACTTTGGCTGAGATTGTTGTTGGACATTTTTATAATATTTGCTTTAATTTGCAAATATTTTGGGCACAAAATGTTTGTTTTGTTTCTCTAGCTAATGCCCCAAAGTTCACCACTTTCTCATCAGTTTTCTAATGAAAAACAGAAAGCCTGGCAAATGCTGTTATAGAGCATAAACACGATCTACCAATGGTGGGGAAATCGAGATAGTGCTTTTCGTACTGTTATATCTCCTTGTCAGGCGCCTTTCTTACATCCTTATACTAAATTGATCCTGCCAATAGAACTGTATGTATGTGAATTATGTTAGTATCAGATTTCCAAAGCTGAGAGCAGAAAACACAGAGTAACTGGTACTTGAAATTTGCTCAGGTGGGCTTTTCTGAAGTTGAAATGCAAAAAGATGGTGTGGGCTGAAAAAATGTTTACATAAGCTGTATGCCATAATCAATTATAGCAAAGTAAGGCTTGACATATCTTGCTTGGCATGTAATGAGTCTATCTCATATATTAGTTTCACCTTTTGAGTTGGTTCACTGAAATAAATGAAAATTTGCACAATATTCTAATTTTTTCAGTTTCACCTGTAGATGGATAGATAGATAGATAGATAGATAGATAGATAGATAGATAGATAGATAGATAGATAGATAGATAGATAGATAGATAGATAGATAGATACCATGAATGAGAAGAAAAGGGGTTGTCTACTCTGGGGAGACGTAAAGCTAATATTGCTCCTTGCACTTCTCCTAGGCAGCTAGAGGTTTTTAGCCAAAATTCAAAAGCCTGCAACAATTATTTCCTGTTAATCGGCTCAATTTGGGTGTATAATGACAGCTAACTGTTATTATTCCATTTTAAGACCTTCAGATAATTCACAGGGCCTTGGAACATTAACTTCCTTTTGGAGCAATTCTGCACACACCTACATAAAATATTTATTCTAATAGTAGACAGTCAACCACCACAGGCTTTAAATAAATCCTGCTGCAGGTGGCAGGAGTACAGCAGTTGCACCCAAGTGAAAGTTAACCATAACTAGCTTCTGGGCTTCTCTGCTTGTCTTAATGAGATCTTTGCAAACATGGGAAGCAGCAGCATGCAAAAGTGAAGGTTCGTGAAAAAGAAAAGCTATGAGGTTTTTCCAGAAGAACTACCAAGACTTTCAACAATTGTTTCAATGTTTGCCCTCTTTCCAGATACCTAAGAAAGCGAGGGAATGTCTGGTGAAATGTGAGACTGGTCGCTCTTTGAGTAACGTGCAAGTAGCATCATTTCAAAGGGCAACAACCTTCGGGAACAGAGACTCCCTCCTCCCGTCCCCTGGTTCCCACAGCTTCTACATGTCTAAAAGGATTACACAGGCTGTGGGAGTCATTGGACAGAAGTAGAAAAGTGTTTCCTCTCAGAAAGATCACTGCTTCTAACTGTCAGCCTTCCACAACATAGCTGCACAAACACAGTTTTAGTCACTGAAACTTAATCCGTGATTAAGTCATACTGATTAAGGGTTATATTTAATTATCAAGTAAATTTATATGAGTTTCCAGACCTATGCATTTAGAATCTGGTCACTTTGGAAGAAGGAACTGTAGAAGCTGATACAAATGCTTGCAAGGATTCTCTAAATAGCACTTCAATGAAGAATTTTCTCCATCTCAAAGAGGTTTATGTATGTGCATATGTATGTTGTTGTTGCGTCGTTACAGTCGTGACTGACCCTTTGTGATCCCATGTCCATGGAGTTTTCTTGGCAGGAATACTGGAGTGGTTTGCCAGTTCCTACTCCAGGCGCCTACAGCGCCTGGTATTCCCTGGTGGTCTCCCATCCAAGTACTAACCAGGGCCGGCCCTGCTTAGGTTCTGAAATCAGGTGAGATCAGATGTGCTCAGGGCATCTAGGTATGTTTAGATGCAAATATCCTATGATCAACTCTTAACAGCCACTGTGAGACCTGGACCTCTCAACCCACCCCCTCTCCTTTTCAGAGCATGCTTTTCCTACTGCTTCTACAGTAGGTTCCTGTCAAGGACCTTCAGCACACCTGCTGGCAACCTTGAATTTGTTCTCTCTCTTTTGGCACCTCCCTTGTATTCTCTAATCTAATTGCAGGTTTTACTCCCTGAGCAGCCATTTAATATTATGATGCAGATTCCCCTTCATCTCCAGTTGTTAAGCCTAAAAATGGAAGGAATAAAAATCGAAAACCAATGATATAAGCACAATTTTATCTCCCCCCCCCAATCTGATGTTCAAGCATATATAGCAAGACTTTTTTTTCCAAAACATTCAACATTTTTTCTTGACATCTGATGACTGCAATTTCAAATTTTAAATATTGCTAAATAGGTAGTATACATTTAGTCCTGTATTTTGCTGGTATCTGTCTTGATAGGAGCTAGTATGCATGAATGGCAGGTCATCAAATGAACAAAAGAGACAAAGCCGGTTGATTGTGGGGATTTTTCCCCAACCCAGCAAAGGGGGAAAGCTTTTCCCCTCCTTTGCTTGGTTGGGGCTGGTTTGTGTTCATGTGAGTTTGGGTTACCTCACCTTCTGTTGTGGTGGGCCTATGAAAGGGGAAAGGCAGCGGAGCTTTCGTGCCTGCTGCCCCACTGCTTTTCTTCTTTTGTGTGCCTGCCACAACAGAAGGTGGAGTTACCCAAATAGCCTTCTGCAGCAGCAGCCCCCCCACACACACACATAGACGCACACTCCTGCTCCTCCTCCTGACTCTGCAGTGTGTGTGTGTGTGTATGCACGCATGTGCGTGCGTGCGCGCATGCGTGTGTGTGGGGGCTGTGTTTTGTTCACCTGCTGCAGCAGAAGGCTCTTTGGGTTACCCCACCTTCTGAGGTGGCAGGTGCACAAAAGTGGAAGGCTTTTGTGCCCTACTCCGCACAGCCTGACTTGTTAAAAAAAAACAGCTGGGAGGCAGGGCAGCAAGGCAGAATGGAGCAAACAGCAGAACATTCAAACAGAGCACTGCTTGCTCTAATCTGCCTTGCTGCCCCACTTCCCAGCTGTTTTTGTTTTTTTGACAGGTGGAGCAGTGGGGATTGAGGGCGGCCCCACCTCTTCACAGCCCAACCTGTAAAAAAGGACAGCAGCAGTGCTTTTGTGACGCTTCAACACAAGCAGGGCTTCCATACGCCCGCCGCAACAGAAGGTGGGATAACCCAAAGAGCATTCTGTTGCGGCGGGCGCATGAAATGCAGCAGGGCTTCCATGCCAGCAGCAATGCAAGGCTCCCACCTTGTGTTGCAGCAGGCATGAAAGAACCACTGCCCTACCCCCCCTTTATAGGTCAGGCAGTGAAGAATGGGGGCCACCCTCACTCCCCACAGCCCAACCTGTCAAAAAAAAAAACAGCTGGGAGGAGAGGCAGCAAGGCAGAATGGAACAAGCAGCACTCTGAATTTCCCGCTGCTTGCTCTGTTCTGCCTTGCCACCCCACCTCCCATCTGGGTTGTTTTTACAGGTCAGGTTATGGGGAGTGGGGCACAAAAGCCCTGCTGCTTTTCCCCTTTGGTGCGTCTGCCACATCAGAAGGTGGGGTAACCCAAAGAGCCTTCTGCTGCAGCGGGAACACGAAATGCAGCCCACACAAGGTGCACACACGCATGCACACGCCCACGCCCACGCCCATGCGCGCGCGCACACACACACACACACACACACACACACACACACACACACACACACACACACTACTACTACTACTACTACTACTACTACTACTACTACTACTACTACTACTACTACTACTGACTCTGCAGTTTGTGTGTCTAGGCTGAAAGGTAATCACTGGAACTGAAAGGTAATAATTCAAAATGGGCCCCATTTCTAATTATTTCCTTTCGTAACTCAAGTTTTTCGTAACTCCAGTTCAAATGATTACCTTTTGTTACTTGAGTTTTTCATAAGTAGAGTAGTTCATAGGTCAAGGGACCACTGTATTTTTGGTGAAGTACTATAAAGTAAACAATCAGTCATAGCATTTTAAATACTAACATGTCTATTTGGCATAAGCTTTCGTGGAATACAGTCCACTTTTTAAGATGCATGGTGGATAACCTGAATGGGCAGATATTTATACAAACACAGGGGGAAAGGGAACAGAAAATGGAAAGGAAATGCAAAGTTCTATCTTCTGGAGTTAAAATCTTCTGGATTTAAAATTTTAAAAGATGGAGTTAAAACTGGCCCTTGAAAGCACCAACAGTAGTGCTGTGGTAGGTGCATCTATTCTTGTGCGATTGATTTACTAAGCCCTTGAAGAATAGTATCCATGGGTGAAACAGAAAAATGTTCTTTGGTTAAACAACAGCCAACCTGGCTGGAGAATTTTGGGAAATGCCAAGCTAAAAAAATAATTCCGCCTAGCCCTGCCCATTGCTCTGCCTTCTTCCATTTCCTCATCATGAAGGGACCTGCAGGAAATTCATACATTATCCCTGGAAAAAGGTTTAAAGACTGTCCAATTGTTGCAATCATGAGAATGGCTGGATTCATATTTGCACAACCACAAGTGACCATATAGGCCTTTACATTAAATCCTCTCCTGCTATCATTTTTCAGTATCCATCAGAGCTGAAATTATAGAAGGGAAGTTGCTTCCAACTCTGGAGGTGACTATATTGGCAAGTAATGCAGGAAGTGCCTTGGGAGCAAAATGTTCAGATTTGCATTATTTTCTGTTGATTACCTGACATACAAATAAATGTAAATCATCCTGGAGTCCCCATCCCCCAAGTCCATATGTTTCCCATCTGTGAATAAGCTTTTATTTTCTTGAAATCCAATGACTTTGTATCGGTTTAGGAAGTGTAGTTGCTTGAGCCAATATGGAAGGGTTTGTAGCTGTTCTGTTTGAACCCAGAGAGAGGGGGGCAGTGGGGAAACTGGCTGCCATTTGAATCCTTTCTTCCTCAAACCTTGTGCCTGTGTCTGCTTGTTTTCCTCATTCCTACTTGTTCTCTTTCTCTTTTCTTTTTCTTTTTAGGCTTGGTGCTCTAATGCCAGGGCATCTAGAAAACTGGGGTGTGAGTGGATGGATAAAGGGAGCAGGGAGTCAGCAGAGGAGAAGGGTTGAGGAAATTATCAATCAGCCTTGTTTCCAGCTTGTTAAGGCAAATAACCACGCCTACTGCAATTCTAGTTGGCCACAGCAGAACCACATTAACAAGCTCCAATCAAGGCTGCCTGCGCCAATCCCCTCCCATGTCTCTGTTACCTCCTGTGTAATCAGTTAAAGCAAACTAACCAAGGGAAACCCAACTTCCAAGATATAACTTCATAGCAGATCTACTCGCATTTTCCTGCTGTGTTGTTGCACCCATAGTCCAGTCAGATTCCTCACTCCGCTGACTGGTATGAGTCTAGGAAGGTGGAGAATAGAGACAGCAGACTCAAGCAACACATTTAAAAAGTGCACTGTGAAGCTATGATTGTAGTATTCAGGGCTGGTGTCATAATAAAAGGACAGCTTGTAAGAGGCAGGCAGGTTATACCCAAGCTCTACAGGAATGAGTCTATCTTTGCAGGGTTCTCTCACTTCCTATCTCTTCACAGTTCATGGAATAAAAGACTAGTTCATATTTCATTTCTGTGTTTGCTTTTTAAAAACGTAATATCTATTGGGGTGGGGTGGGGGAATTACACAGCTTCCTTTTTAGTTCAGAACACCAGGAAATGTGGAAAGCAGCATTAATACTTGTTAAAGGCAACATAATCGTTTTGCCTTATTCACAAACATATGCAAATGCTCCCCCATTACAATGAAAATAGATACACTGATTTCATACAGCTCTTCCTTAATCTCTCATGGGCACCTCAAGCTGTGCCTGCTGATGGGTAGATCATTATTTTAAATGATAAAACAGCAGGACATGTAGTATATGACAGCATCACTCTGCAAGTGCCTTTTTGAAGGATGCATGCCCTGGGGCCTAAGAAAGAGCTTGAGAAATGCTGCCAAAACCATCCAACAATTTATCTTACTAGCTATGAACCAGCCACAGCAAGCAATGGACTTTCCTTAAGGTTTAAAGAGGTGGGGCTTTTCAAAGGGTTCAGTTGTAGCCTCACCACTGCCGCTGTTCAGTGCTACACGCAGAAGAAAGGTAGGTGCACATTAAAACCCTAAAGAAAGGAATCACCATTACTGGGATAATAGATGCTCTCTCCAACTGCCTGGATAGCTCAGTGGTTTAGGTCAGTGGTTCCCAACCGGTGGGTCCTCAGATGTTCCTGGACTGCAACTCCCAGAAATCCTGGCCAGCTCAGCTCGTGATGAAGACTTCTGGGAGATGCAGTCCAGGAACATCTGAGGACCCACAGGTTGAGAACCACTGGTTTAGGTATCTGGCTGTGGAGGCAGAGGCTGGGAATTTGATCCCCTCCACTGTGAGTCCTGCAAGAACAACCAGCCTGTGTGGCCTTAGGCAAGCTGCACTGTCCCAGGATGGCCCCAGAAGACGGGAATGGCATACCACTGCTGCATACGGTCTACCTAGAAAACCCTGAAAAGGATTGCCACAATTAACAATTAGAGATGGGCACGAAACGCCAGAATGGTGTTTCATTTTACTTCAGGTTGTTTTGTTTTGTTTTGTTTTGTTTTGTTTTGTATGAAATTATTTTTTTAAAAGATTCATTTTTGTTTCCTTTTTCCTTTTTCCTTTTTTTTTTACAACTTTTGGGGCCCAGCCAGCCAGCTGGTGTTCCTTTTTTTTTTACTAGCACCAGCTGGTATGCAGGGCCCTGCCAGAGGGTGCTTTGTTTTTAACTAGTGCCGTCCAGCTGGCGCACAGGGCCCTACCAGTCGGCACATTTTTTGCAGCCCCAAGCACTGATCAGCTGGCACACAGGGCTTTGGGTAGCAAAAAAAAGGAAGGTTAAAAATCCTGCACTTTCCCCATGCCCAATTGGGTGGGGGAAACCATGGGATTTGTAAACATTTTTTGCCGCCGAAGCCCGCGCGCCAGCTGATCAGGGCTTGGGGCAGCAATACACACACACACACACACACACACACACACACACACACACACACACACACACACACACACACACACACACACACACACACACACACAGGCTGCTGGGAGTGGAGTGAGGAGAGATGACAGGAAATGTCTTTCTCCCAGATGCTGCCAGGAGATTCCTTCCTCCCCCACCTAAAAAAAACTTTTAAAATTACTATATATTAAATGACTTACTCTGGCAAGGAGGAGGAGGGCGAAAGCACTCCCTGTCTCCTGATTGTTTTTAAAATATTTACTTTCAACCATTTGATAGGGCTGGGGTTTGAATTTGGCCCCAAGACCTCAGACCTTGCCTACCCATGCTTGGGGAAGTCACTGCCTGTCTCTGCCTGTGCATGCATTCCATTGCTTCCTTCATGTTGCTTTAGGAAATATCAACATGTGATGGTCTATTGTCCTACATTGAGCAGGAGGTTGGACTTGACCATCTTCTAGGCTCCTTCCAACTCAATCGTTCTATTATTATCCCATTAGAAATGCTTTAAAATACATTTTCCAGCTTCCAAACAATGTATAGAAGACCACCAATCCTTCCTGGGGGGGATTTTGAGTTGCACTGTCTTCACTCGCTCCCACTTACTTGGGGCATCCAGGCACAGGCAGCAAGAATGTCAGGCACAACCACAGAGCCTCCAAGATCACCATAATTATCCACTCTGGCCAGTAGAGAATGAGGTCTCTCACTGAAGCCCACCAGTTCTCAAACTGCAAACAGAAAAGAATACATATGGTTCAAGGCGTGCAGTCAAGAAAATAAAATGGGCCACTCACGGGTATGTCAGAATCACTTTTATCACACAGGCACTCTCGATGGTGCACTTTTGTGGAGATCAATAGGGAATAGGTCTGTTAAATACAGGAAGAAGTCATTACAATCCATTGGCAACTTTCTATTGCTTTCACTTTAAATATTTACAGTGGTACCTCTACTGACAAGTAGCTCAACTTAAGAGCAATTTGACTTAAGAGTGAAAAACCGTTGGTGTTTTAACTGCTGCTTTACACATTTTAGATGTGATCTGCTCTACTTATATTTTTCCAATTTATTTATTTATTTGGTTTTGATTGTTTTTAGATAGGGCTGTTCTACTTAAGAGTTGTTTGACTTAAGAGCATGCATTCGTAACAGATTAAACTTGTAAGTAGAGGTACCATTGTACATACTCACATACTTACCCTGAACATGGCAACCATTAACCTGAAAATGACAGAACACGCTTCCCCTTTGGACAAGAATCACACTTGTGTATGAAAACCACCATGACAAATTGATGCTAATTAATGAGTTGCTCCTCACATTTCTAGTCACATACCAAGTTGTATGACCAGCATACAACCAGCAACATGAGCAATAGCTGGTGAGTTAGCAGTAGTTCACCACAAGCTATCTCGCATATGGGAGATGCAGGGAGGAATAGCTGCCCCTCACCTCTTGAAGTTAAAAGCAAGATACAGTCATACCTCGGATTACAAATGCCTCGGATAACAAATGTTTCGGATAACAAACGGAAATTTCCAGGTATAGGGCTGCCTCAGATAACAAATGTTTCAAAATGCCTTGCAAAAAAGTGTACCCAGGATGCATTGCACACACACATACCCAGTTTGTGGAGGGGTGGGAGGAGTTAGAGCGTTTCTTAATGGTGTTTTGGAGCCATTCTGGACATTTTTTTTTTTTTGCTGATGAATTTGGACCTTTCAAACTTGAAAAGGAAGGGAGCTAGTTCTGGGGGTTTGTGTTCCAGCACTGCATGCCTTTAAAGTGCACTTTATAAAGAGGTCTGGGGGGGGAACAGCTTTTTAGCCTTTTTTCGGACCTCTGGAATGGATTAATCGGCTTCCCATTCATTTCAATGGGAAGCTATGTTTCGGATAACAATTTTTTTCGGATAACAAATTGCCTCTGAATTAAATTCATTATCAGAGGTACCACTGTATCTCCGCTGTCCCTTCCAAGAACGGGGTCAAGAGAGAAATGTGGTAAGAAAATGAAGTTATATCTATGCCCCTAAGAGTATCAGTTTAGGTCACAGGGAGGTCATGATAAGTCAAATCAGGTAAACTATACTCTATGAAGGTTTTTCCTCCTTGTATCTATTCTTTCCCATAGAAATACAAGTGTTTTCATAAATGAATCCTGAATTGCACTCAGACATCTCCAGCAGCACACCCCGTGAAGTCCATTGTGCAAATTATTCCGTGTGATTGCCGCAATGCTCTCAACTCAATCCTCTATAGTAGGATTGAGTAAAAAATGTTTAGTTGGGATTTTTGCTAAAACAGGAAACTCCAAAAATCCACACATTTCTTCACAGATGCAATGACAAGCACTTCATATTTTAAGGAATTCAAATACGGGAGAAAGCAAATCTAAGATTTTGCCCACTCAAGGACTTTGGATGCTCAAGGGCTTCAAAGTCTGGATTTGAATGTATGCACAATTCTTGCACTGAGTTTGGGTACCCATCTCTTCTTTCTACCACATGCCTCATTTTTAACAACTGTGTGGCACAGCATGACTTTGCAAGGAGGATTTTGAGAAATATCTGAGAATTTTGTTTGAGTCATTTTAATAAGTAGTTACAGTAATCCCCCACCTATTACAGGGGTTAGAGACCTGACCCAACCTCTGATAATGGAAAAACTGCAATATGCGGATACTGGGTGCCTCTCTGGAGCTTCCTACACTTACCTGAGGCCTGGCGCTGCCCTGAACAAGCCTCTGAGGGACTGGGGCTGTCGGAGGCCACAGAAGTGGTTTCTGCTGATCCAGAAAGCAATTCTGGTGCACCTTTTTCTTCCACAGTTTCCCCTCCACATAACTTTCTACTAATGTGCTTTGATACAGCAGTTTGGGAACATCCCACTTCTTTTGCAATTACCTTTTGAGGCTTTTATGGAGAGTGTCAATGATGGTCTTCTGCACAATTGTCAGGTCAGCCGTTTTCCCCATGATTGTGATTCTTACTGAACCTGACTGAGAGGCAATTTAAAGGCTGGGAACCCTTTGCAGGTGTTACTGATTAGTTGAAGAGAGTGGGACACTTCAAGCCTACAATATTGAACCTTTTCACAATATTCTAATTGTCTGAGATTGTGAATTTGGGGTTTTCATAAGGTGTAAGCCATAATTATCACAATTATAACAAATTAAGGCTTGAACTATCTCGCTTTGCATGTAATGAGTCTATCTCATATATTAGTTTCAGCTTTAAAGTTGCATTGCTGAAATAAATGAACTTTTGTAGGATGTTCTAATTTTTTGAGTTTCACCTGTAATATAAGACAAGGCATAGGAACATGTGGGCCTCTAGACCTGCCATTCTCAATCCTTTTTGGTCAAGGACATAAACATATTATAAAGGAAATATAGGACAAATCGGGGTTGCATAAGTTGTACATAAGAACATAAGAACATAAGAAGAGTCATGCTGGATCAGGCCAAAGGCCCATTTAGTCCAACTTCCTGTATCTCATAGTGGCCCAACCAGATGCGTCTGGGAGCGCATGAGACTAGATATCTGTCTCCTGATACCACTCCCCTGCATCTGGCCCTTGAAATATCCCGGTTTTAAGCCTGGAGATGATACATATCTATCATGGTTTGTAACCTGTGATGGACTTTTCCTCCAGGAATCTGTCCTATCCCCTTTTGAAGGCATCCAGGCCAGATGCCATCACCACATCCTGTGGTAGGGAGTTCCACAGACTAACAACGCGCTGGGTGAAAAATATTTTCTTTTGTCTGTTCTTACTCTCCCAGCCCTCAATTTGAGTGTATGTATGTTATAATAAACCTTATAAGGTGCTGTGTGAATAACTGTTTCCAGTCTATGGCACCCATCAAATATGCCCAAGCCCTTAGGAGGCCCTATGGCTCCTGTTGAGAATGGCTGCTCTAGACGTTGTTGGACTGCAGTTCATGTGATTCCCTTACTCTAGGCCAGTGATGGCGAACATTTTAGAGACCGAGTGCCCAAACTGAGATTCAAAACCCACTTATTATTCACAAAGTGACAACAGGGCAATTTAACCTGAACACATTGGAACCCCAGGTTACAAATGCTTCGGGTTCTACCCTTCGGGAAAGTGAGGATCGAAGAGCAGGCTTTTGAATTCCGCACAGCCACAGCACCCTTGTTTTAGCCATGGGAAATTCAAAAACATGCCCTTTGATCCTCACTTCCCCGAAGGGTTACTACCCTTTGGGAAAGCGAGGATCAAAGGGCAGGGGTGCTATTCTTGGGGAAAGAGAGGACTGAAGAGCAGGCTTTTGAATTTCCCACAGCCACAGCATCCTCACTGTGGCTGCAGACGATTCAAAACCTGCTCTTCAATCCCCGCTTTCCCGAAGAGTATAAACCCATCCACCTCTCTGCCCTGAACAGATAGATGGATGGGGGCTACACTGTCAGGAAAGCCAGGGGGAGCGGCAGCAGTTTGTGGGCTTGTTTGTAGCCATTGTTTACTCTCCAAGTCATGCCGCTCTGGGCATCCCAAAAGTGGCATGGCTGGAGAGTAAACTGGGGCTATGAAGGAGCCCACAAACTGCTGTCTCCCCTTCGCCCGGGTCGCTTCATGAAGCCATATTGGTGGTCTCAAAATGGCTTTGTACAGAGAGCCAGGTGAAGGGGGGCAGCGGTTTGTGGGCTCCTTCATAGCCCCAGTTTACTCTCCCGCCACGCCACTTTGGGGATGCCCAGAACGGCATGGCTGGAGAGTAAACTGGGGCAATGAAGGAGCCCACAAGCTACTGCCTCCCCTTTGCCTGGCTCTCTGCACGAAGCACAGTAGTGAGCTCCAAGCAGAGGGGGAAGTGCCGTGGCTGTGAGGGAGCGATGTTCTGTGCCCTCAGAAAGGGTTCCATGTGCCGCCTTTGGCACCCATGTCATAGATTTGCTCTAGACTTTGGTAACTATGCCTGATGGGAATTGTAGCTGGGCAACTCTAATGTAAACATATATGCAAATGCTCATGTTTGAAAATGGTTACTCAGCAGCCTGCAAAAGGTTCTATTGATTCACAGTGAACTGGTATCTATTTCCATACTTAGCTGAGAAGTGAAATATTTATTATTAGCAGATCATTATGATTATGAGAAGACACAAGCATATGGTCTATCAATATGTCTTTAACCAAATGCAAAACAGGACCATACACACTTGTGATAAGAGGCAGTGGATAGGGATTGCAGCTGAAATGGAACAAGGTCATTCCATTCACTTCCTTGGCAATAAAGAAATGTATTTTGGAGTATCTTCCCAGTTAATGTCTTGCGATTTTCAGAATGGGAAACAATGGAAACATTTCTTCTACACAGGTTGAAGGCAGGCATGACCTTTGAATACTGGCTGGGTGCCATTCTTTACTGTCAGTGCAATCCCAGCTTTGCAACTTGACTTATGTCTAACAAGAAGTCAAACAAGGGTTTCCCCTCTGGGATGCTTTGAAGCAATTTCTGGAAAGTCAAATGTACTGTATATGTAGATGCATCATGCAGCCCCACTAGGGCTTTGGGGACTATTTGTGCTTCTTTTTATTTCAATATTTCAACTAAAGATGGGGATGAATGTTTAAAAATGGCAATTTGTCAGGGCTGATGAATTGATGACTTTCCAGTGATGAAGTGATGTGTCTCCCCTTTAAAATGTTATAAAAAACACCATGGCATCTAGAGCCCCAAATTATTATTATTATTATTATTATTATTATTATTATTATTATTATTATTATTATTATTATTATTATTATTATTATTATTATTATTAACCACACAGCTAACTACGTTGGATTTTGTAATACAAATCACTAGTCGAACACTTCCCAAGTGTTAAGGACTACGTGATGTATCGGCGAATTATGCGAGCAGATCCCAGTAAGGCGGCTTTCTGCAGCTGACTGATGGTGACTTTGTCAAATCCAATTTCTTCTAAATACTTGCTTAGCTCTTTAGGCACCACACCCAGCACACCGATTACCACCTGGATCACCTGTACTGGATTATGCCAGAGTCTCTGAAGTTTAATTTTCAGATCCTGATATCAGGTAATTTTTTCAAGTTGTTTCTCGGTGACATTACTATCACCTGGTATAGTAGGATCAATGATCCACACTTTTTTCTTCTCCACAATCGTAATATCCAGGGTATTATGCTCCAAAACCCTGTCTGTCTGTATTCGGAAGTCCCAAAGTAATTTTGCATGCTCATTTTCAGTCACTTTTTCAGGCTTATGATCCCACCAGTTCTTTGCTACGGGCAGATGATAGTTATGACACAAATTCCAGTGGACGATTTGAGCCACTACATTATGATGCTGTTTGTTGTTGTTGTTGTTGTCGTCATCATCATCATCAACATCATCATCACACAGCAGACAAGATAACTATGCTGGATTTTGTATTACAAATCACTAGTCGAATGCTTCCCAAGCGTTTAGGACTATGTTATGTATCGGTGAATTATGCGAGCAGATCCCAGTAAGGTGGCTTTCTGCAGCTGACTGATGGTGACTTTGCCAACTCCAATTTCTTCTAAATACTTGCTTAGTTCTTTAGGCACCGCACCCAGCATGCCGATTACCACCTGGATCACCTGTACCAGTTTATGCCAGAGTGTCTAAAGTTCAATTTTCAGATCTTGATATCAGGCAATTTTTTCAAGTTGTTTGTCTGTGACTCTACTACCAACTATATTGGTGATTTCTATATTGGTATACCAATATCAATGATCCATACTTTTTTCTTCTCCACAATCATAATATCTGGGGTATAATGCTCCAAAACCCTTCTGTCTGTATTTGGAAGTCCCAAAATCATTTTGCATGCTCATTTTTAATTACTTTTTCAGGCTTATGATCCCACCAGTTCTTTGCTATGGGCAGATGATAGTTATGACACAAATTCCAGTGGACCATTTGAGCCACTACATTATGGTGCTGGTTGTTGTTGTTGTTGTTGTTGTTGTTGTCGTTGTCGTGCCGCCGCCCGCCGCCGCCGCCGTCATCACACAGCAGACAAGATAACTATGCTGGATTTTGTATTACCAATCACTAGTCGAATGCTTCCCAAGTCTTTAGGACTATGTGATGTATCGGCGAATTATGCGAGCAGATCCCAGTAAGGTGGCTTTCTGCAGCTGACTGATGGTGACTTTGCCAACTCCAATTTGTTTTAAATACTTGCTTAGTTCTTTAGGTACTGCACCCAGCGTGCTGATTACCACTGGGATCACCTGTACTGGTTTATGCCAAAGTGTCTAAAGTTCAATTTTCAGATCTTGATATCGGGTAATTTTTTCAAGTTGTTTCTCTGTGACTTTACTACCACTATATTGGTGATTGCTATATTGGTATACCAATATCAACGATCCACACTTTTTTCTTCTCCACAATCATAATATCTCGGGGTATTATGCTGCAAAAACCTTCTGTCTGTATTTGGAAGTCCCAAAATAATTTTGCATGCTCATTTTTAATTACTTTTTCAGGCTTATGATCCCACCAGTTTTTTGTTATGGGCAGATTATAGTTGTGACACAAATTCCAGTGGACCCCCCACAAGGGTGCTGCCTTATAGCGGGGAGCTTAACTGCTCCAGTGATGTTGAGGGCTGTACTGGTGGTAGTGTAAACTACCAGTAGGTCCAAACATACCAGAAAGGTATCGACTGAGGAACAGAACTAAGTGCACCCAACAACCCAGGAATCATGGTGAACAAGGACCACAATTAATAATAATAATAATAATAATAATAATAATAATAATAATAATAATAATAATAATAATAATAATAATAATAATAATAATAATAGTCCAGGATTATTTGGAAGCAAATAACATCATGCCAGTAGAGCATAAAGGGATCAAACAGGGAAGTAGAGTCACAAAAGATCAGTTACTCATTGATAAAATGATTTCACACAGGGTTAAAATCCAATGAGGAAGTATGCTGCAATGTCATTTGTGCTAGATCCTGCCTCTCTCTCTGATTGGCCAGCAGCACGAAGCAGGAAAGGTGAGGTCGCAGCATGCTTCCTCGTTGGATTTCAACCCTGTACTAGACAAATCACTAGTCAAAAGCAATTGGATCTGCGTGTATCAGCTGGTTCTGAGGACCACCAGGGCTCGCATGGTTCGTTTCGTAACCTACTGGTTCCAAAATGATTTGCTCATCCCTAGTTGGGAGTTCATTTTCCCCATTGTGCCTCCTTAACAGAGGTTGGACTCAATGATCAGTAGGGTCCCTTCCAGCTCTGCAATTCAAAGGTTTTTATTGTCATTAATATTATCAAGGGACACCATTAGCATTTATTTTTCAAAAGTTACTGTTAGTTCTGTTATTATGGGAGAAAAAGGCACACTCCAAGGATTTATATTACTATCATCATTACTGAACATCATTATCCCAGCTTTCCAGGTGGCTAAAGATCAGAGGAAGGAAGAGTTCTACCCCAACATTTTGTTTGCTCAGATCTTAAATGTTGCCCACTGCTTTCCACTATTATGTTGAAGGCATTGAGTGAAATCCCTGCTGCCAGGGAAAATTCAACACAGTGTACGGAATTTAAAGACTTGCATTTCTTTCTGTTCTTGGGAACTAATGTAGTGGTGACAGAAGAGCTACAAATGTGGGTAGCCTGCAGCCCAGGTGGCAAAGTGGCAATTCTTTTCACACTAAGAACAACATTTAATACAACAGTGTCTTTTCCTTTCCTTGTCATCTCTTCTCTGTACAAAAAAGGACAAAATGTTTTTGCCGTTTTCCTCATGGCAAAGGTTCCCTCGGCCTCTTAATAATTTCCCATTCCCCACAAGCAATTTCTTAGTAGTTGACAGAAAACAACAAACAAAACTCTTCCTGATGGACAGTGCTTCTAAACCAGGCATTTACTGTGCAATTGCACCACTTTTCACAGAACGTTAAGGTTTGGCCATGTTTGTTTGATAGCACTCTTGAGTCTCCCCATTGCTGCTGCTGCTTCTCTTTCTGTTGCTGCTATTGTTTATTTTTAATTAGCAATAAATAAATAAAAAATAAATAAATAAATAAATAAATAAATAAATAAATAAATAAAAATCAGTGAAATAGAAGACAGAATGGCCAATCAACTCCTTCTGAGTTGTATCTGTGGGGATGCTTCATTCATTCATTCATTCATTCATTCAAAATATTTCTATCCCACTATTCTCACCAAGAGGATCCAGGACAGCAGGAACTAACCCTACAATCAATGTTGACAATGAGTGTGAGTACTGTATAGGTAATTAGTTAAAGTTATAGGTTATAATTCTCAGTATAATTAGTTATCAATAGAGTTACATTTTTAAAAGAAACACTTTTCTTTCTCATCATCAAAGTGACTAAATTAGAAGCTTATAGTGACTTTTTTTGTTAAAGCCCTTTGATCAGAAGGCTGGAAGCCAGTGGTGTCCAAACTTCGGCCCTCCAGATGTTTTGGACCACAACTCCCACAGTCACTTGTCATTAGCAATACAGGCTTGGAATTCTGGGAGTTGTGGTCCAAAACATCTGGAGGGCCGAAGTTTGGACACCCCTGCTATAAGCCATTCAGCTGTATTACAAAACATACTCCCTGCAAGTATTATAATGATTGTGTGTTATCATCTCAATTCTGACTTGTACGAACCCTCTCCAGGGTTTCCTAGGTACAGAATACTCATAAATTGTTTACCATTTTCTTCTTTGAGGGGCATTCCCAGACTGCGGGTTGCCAAAGACCACACAGGTTGGGTCTTCTGGGATGCACAGTGGGGAACTGAACTCCCAGCCTCTGGCTTCACAGCCAGATACTTAACTAACTGAACTATCCAACCAGCTCCCTGCAATTACAGAGGTAACTAAATAATTATATGATGCTGGAAAGGAAGTTAAAGTTTTTGTTACCTTAAGATCCTAACAGAACTCAATTATACCCTAGAATATGAAGAAAACAAATCAATTACAAAAAAAAAACTATCTATAACCAGGGGGCATGGTGGCTCAGCAGGCTGGAGTACTGAAAAATGTAGGCTGCAAAGTCGGCAACTTAGTAGTTTGAATCCAGGGTGCCATCCATGCAGCACAGTGAGCTCCCACTGTCAACCCCAGCTCCTGCCAGCCTAGCAGTTTGAAAGCATGTAAATGCAAGTAGATTGGGCATGTCCAAACTTCGGCCCTCCTGATGTTTTGGACCACAACTCCCAGAATTCTAAGCTTAGATTACTAATGACAAAGGACTGTGGGAGTTGTTGTCCAAAACATCTGGAGGGCCGAAGTTTGGACATGCCTGAAGTAGATAAATATCACCATAAAAAGCGGGAAGGTAAAAACAGTGTCTCTTTGCAGCCATGCCAGCCACATGGCCATGGACTTGCACAACACTGGCTCTTCAGCTTGAATACAGAGATGAGCACTGCCCCTAGAGTCAGACACAACTAGCACACATGTGCGGGGGGAACCTTAACCTTTTTATCTATAACCAGATAGCCTACAATCTGACTAATATCAGTAAGGGAACTCGAACAGCCTAAATGCCATGCATATTCCACAAAATGGCACGAAACCCTCTAAAATAATCAGCATTGAATATAGCAAAATATAGCATTATACTTCCAAAATGAGTTCCGTCATTGCCCCTTACCTGATATTGGTCAAAATCCTTGATGCTAAAGCAGGTCTGCATCAAAGCCAAAATGCAGTAAGTAATCCCAAGACGTTGTAGAACACCGGGAATCCTTGCCCAGCTCCATGATACTGTGAGAGAGCAAAGGTAAATGTTATATTTGTAGGCTCCATTTAAATGGTGTTTCAAAACCTGATTCTTACGTCAAGGCTCAGTCACAGAATGTATAAAGTGGAAATGTAACATATTGATACCTGGTCCTATAGAAGCCATTTCTGTGGAACATTCCTTGAATAAAGAACTGGTCTAATCCCCCCAGTGAAAGCTTGACTGAACCCATGCCTTAGAAGATGAACAGAAGGCATACAAGGCTAGGCGAGTTTGTCAACATTTTGCACATCTTTCTAAGAAATTACTTGTAAGACAGTGGTCCCATTGGGCCTTTAGAAATGAAACCTATTCTGGCACTTCATCCATCTAGTTATTTTTTTGTCCTGTTGTTAAACAACAGACTTCTACAGGAGTTAAGATGGTATCATGTAGGAACTCCACTGCACTGGTGAAAAATTTCCCCTAAAATTGGCTCCCTCCTTTTCTTTTCTAGCTAAAAGCTGCTTTGGAGACCATTACATCTGGGACTTTGGGATACCATGAAGAATAATCCTATCTACTACCATAGTACTACTGTGCCAGCCCTAATCACCCTCTCTACAACTCCTGCTTTATCTCCCCTAAACCACCATTTCATTATTTCCAGTTTTACTGAAAGTAACCAGGCATTAAGTCTTCTAGGACAACAACTTGGAAATGTTCCTTTAGGGACTACAGTTCTCAGAACTGTGCAGCTAGTATGGCCAGTGGCCATTTGGCCTGGAAGATTTTGCGAGCTATAGTTCCAGAATGCAACCTTTTAAAGCTCTGTCTTAGAACTGGAATAATGCACCTTAACTAAGGGAACAGTTACAAATAATGGGGAGGGGGGACTGCTTTGGAATCAGGTTTTGCATGTTTAGAAGAGATTATATTCCCTGTGGCCTGAAATCCATGATCCTGACATTCATTACTTTAATATTCTCTTTGTAAAGCTCTAGTGCAGCAGTTCTCATCTTGGGTCCCCAAACGTTCATGGACTAAAAATCCCAGAAGCTGTCGCAACTAGCTGAAGTGCCCATGATTTCTGGGAGTTGTAGTCCAAGAACATCTGGGGATTCAAGTTTGGGAAGTATTGACCTAGCACTATCCCACTTTGAAATAAATAAAAATAATGAAAACAAATATTAAAAATAACACTGTCTGTGGCAGTGGCAATTATCTATGAGAGACCTGTTTTCCTGTGTCAGACCCACCCACCCCCTCTGCTCTGACCCTTCTCTTCATTCCTCCTGCTTGCAATCAAAACTGGAGGGAGTCAGAAGAACAGAAATATAGTTTGGGTTTTAAAAAAAATCAGAAAAGATAGCAAATAGAAAGGTTGGGCGTGGAAAAGATCTTCCTCCTTCATGCCTGGAAGCTGCTGATATTGTCAGTTTCCCTTTGCCATTCCTTGATGAGCCTTCTCTCTCACCAACCCTAGCAGCTGGTTGAATTACTTCCTCTCCTTCTCTGCTACAGTGTGTGTGTGTGTGTGTGTGTGTGTGTGTGTGTGTCCCTTCATGTGTATCAGGCTGCACAGAAATCTTGCCGTCCAATTTGGTTTTTCTTTTATTTTTCTATCTGTAGTATTGATAACATATTATCCCACATTGAAAGAAATAAAAAACAAATATGAAAAACAACACCAGAATGGCAGGAGTAAGGGAGACAGCATGAGCACATAGGTCATAGCCTTAGATGCAACAATTCCAAAGGTCCATGTAGCCTACTTGACCAATATCAAAGACTGGGCATTTAACAAACCAGCTTGACTATGTTTTACAATATAAAACACACCAACCCCAAAACAACAAGACTACCACATGACTTAAACAAACGGCAAAAACTCTACTCCGTCTATGGATTCATTTTCCATTTTATGACTAGAAGTCTGGGGATGTTTATAAGAAGGCTTCGGAGCCTTCTTCAGGCACAGAAATGAATACAGGATTGAAAGCTTGGCTTTAGCCATTAGTAGGCAGTGTGAATCTTCTTGATTAGCCATAAATCCCAGAGCAATGTGTCCTTCTGACCTTGCCTCACACTTTTTGCTAGCTTGACCTTGGGTCTGAGCTCAAGGCCCTCTTGTCACCAGCAGCAGGCAACAGAGATGCCTTCTGAGCTCTTCCTTGCTCTGTACATCCACAAACCTCTTCACCTCCCCGTCTCAAGGACCCCACAGCTCTGCGGACAAAAAAAGGATTGTCATTGAAAGAGTGGACTGGATAATTTCTCGTTTTTGTCAATTTCACATAGGCCTCAACTTGTTTTTCTTCAGGCTTTCTTTTAGATTATCCTGTCTACACAGCCAACCAGCAACTTGTAAAATGCTTGCTTTGACAATACTGAATCTGAGGATTAATCAGCAGGTTTCATACTTTTAAAGCTCCGGCCTCCATCCAGCCTGCAATGTCCACTTAAAGGAGAAGTATTCCCATCAGTCCATTACTGCCATTTATTCTTAATGTGCTATGCTTTTGTTGTGCAAGCACAAAGGGACAGAGATGGAAAGGCCTTTTGAAAAGGTCTCTTGGCTTTTCCATTTACTTTTGTGGAGGAAGAGCTTGGCCATTCAGAATAAAATAAAATGTCAGAAGGCAATTACATTGTTTTATATTCCTTCCTTTCTTCAAGCAGTAGGACATCTCAGAAGGGAATCCTTTCACTGACCACCTGCCCTGTGAAGACTAGAGGACTAGAGACTTCTACTGGGTTACAAGTTCCAACTGTTTACATTAGAAATGGGCACGGAGCAGCGAAATTGTCGTTTCCGTTTTCGGTTATCGTTTCCGTTACATAACGGAAATGGTAATGATAATTACGCTGCTCCAGCTCGAACCCGACCTGAAAAAAGAAAAATTGGGTCGGGTTTTTCGTTGTTGTTAATGGCATCGCAGCAATCGCGCAATGCCAAGCAGCACAGAAAAAAAGTTTTTAAAAGTAAAAAAAAAAAAAAAGCCAAGGCACCTTCCAGAAATCGCAGTCGGGTGTATGGATGTGGTTGAGGGAGGAGGGCTGGCTGCTGGTGCTGGTGTGATCCAATCAAGATTGAGGAGGGAGGCTGGAGGCTTTAGGATTTAAGATAGGCAGGCAGGGAAGGAACTGAATTTAGAAAATAATTTCTTTGATTCCCTGCAGCTTTGTCTGCTGAAGGGAATAGCAGTTTATTCTTTATTTCTTCTTTGGCAGTTTGTGAGGATTTTTTTTCTGATATTGGATAAAGGGGGAGGTTCGACTGGGAGTGGGAGGTGTGGATTTATTTTAAAAATATATTATATACTACAATTTATTTTCTATTTTCCCAACTTCAATTTGCTTGCACACACACACATTTGGGGTGCAAGCCAAGAACAGAACCTCTATCCTAAGTGATATCCTAACTGCCCACTCGCCCGTCCGCCCGCACCACCACCCGCCTGCGGCCCACGCTGCCGCCCGCCCACTCGCCCATCCACGGCCGCCACCCACCCGCTCGCCCGCCTGCGCCTCCCCCCTGCCACTGTCGCCGCCCGCCCATGGCCTCCTGCCACCGCCGCCTGCCCGTACCTCCCCCCGCCGCCCGCGCCCCGCCACCTAGGGCACAAAAACACCTAGCGCCGGCCCTGATTGCGGGGACACCCCTATGCTCTGGGGGAAGTCAAATCGCGCTAAATCACGGTGGAAATGACAAACGACAAACAAAATGACAAATTTTTGAAAAATTTTGCGACAAACGGAAATGACCCAAAACGGACCCGTTCCGACAAACAAAAACTCAAAACGTCATTTTTTCTGGTTGTGCCCATGTCTAGTTTACATATTAGCATGTGAAGAGTTGTATAGCTGCATAGGTCTTAGTTCTATTAGCAGGTCTCGCTGACCCCAAAGCTAGGTTATACTGTATTCACTTATAGGAGGGAAAGCAGGAATCCCATCATCCACACAAGAGCATGAGCCTTAACCAGGTGACAGTGTTATCTTCTGGGTTTAAGTTGTTGGATCTAATCATACCCATCTTTCCGCAGCATCCCCAAACTAATGGGTGATGGGTGTTTTATAAAGCACCATTGTGTTCTACAAAGCACCATGTACAGCATGACTCTCATTTCAAATAAGAGATATTCGAAGCCTTGTATCCATGGCTTTAATGTGGACTTAATTCATTCATGCAGGTAGATCATTTGGTTGTTCTCTCTAAGCTCACTGGCAAAGCTGAAGGTGTGAACTGACCTACAAAATCTGTGGAGAGGTGACTACCTGTCACATTCCTATGGATGAATACACAAGTTTAAGCAATGATCAACCAACCATTGAAATTCATGCCAACAAGGAATAATACGCTTGCCAGCTCGTAGAGGCTAAAGAGAAAGTAAAATCAAAATGGATTGCCATAGCAGCTCTTGCCATATTTTGCCAGTGACGACCACAGCACCATTAACTTGTACAGCAGAAATTCAGTCTTCTTTTTTAAGTGTCATGTCCTTGTAGAACATTGGCGATCAGTGCCCACCTTTTTAACTTTGCTAAAGGATGGGGCATATATACATTCAATAAATAAATAAATAATAAATATTTAAAATGTTGGCATCCAGAGCAAATGGTACATCCAATCTATGCTGAGTCATGGGCAAAAGACCCACCAAGAAAAAAGAGGTGCAGAATTCAGTGTTCTCCAAAAGAAAGAGAAAGGTGATTCTATAAAAACAAGCAAAACACCCAAACAAACAAACAAATAGGTCAGGGAGGCACTGCCATGAATTCCCCCCAAAAAAAAACAGTCACCAGTAGATTCACGTCTTAGAGTTCTGGGGCAAAGCACCAATTGGCTCACCTTAATTACAGCTTTGATAAATAGACTACATTAAAATTACTTTCTTACATGTTCCATGATTAGAAAGGATATTCCTTACTCTTGGGAAAATACCTGGTTCTCAAAGCAGGAGCTTTCCCTGCTTCTGGTAGTTCACAAATCGGTAACTTTTTTTTGCAGTTGATTTTCTGCACCTTTGTAGAGGCTTCATCTGCTGATCAAGGTCTTATCTGAATCATGTATTTGGAACACTAACAGATTTCCCTTTGCAATGAGGGCCAATCTCCAATATAAGGGTTTGTCCCTCAGTGCCTCCATGTGATCTCTGCTGGGCTGCAAGATGCAGCATTCTCCTCTGATCCCCTATTCTTCTATTTCTATTTTTATATTTCTTAGCAATTGTCCCACTTGGTGGTGGTGTCCACTATTCTTGTTTTGGCCTTCCACTTGGCATGGTCATGAGCTAGGTCCGGTGAACCCAGGACAACTTTATCCATCACTGTTTTGGATGTCCCCTCAGTCAGGATCCACTGACCTCCAGGGTGAGACCCTTTTTGGCCAGAGTTTCCTCATTGGCACACAGGACATGACCAAACCAAAGTAGTCGGGCTTCACACATCTTGTCAGCGATTGGTGCAATGCCATATTTGGCTCAGATGTCATCATTGTGCACATGATCCTTTCGTGTGAGGCCCAAAGTCCATCGCAACATCTTTGACTCCAAGACACCAAGATGATATTCAGTTTCTTTAGTCACTAGCCAGCATTATCCACCATAGAGCGCAACAGGTTGTACAATGGTGTAATAGATCTTTGATTTTAAATGATCACTGATCTTTTTGCCACCCATGATGCTTGATGTTGTAAGCCATTTTAGCCAGGCACTGTTGATCCTCAATGTCACCTCATAACTCAGAATCCCATTGGCTGTGATCATGTAACCAAGGTGTTAGAACTTCTCAATTCTTGGTAGGTCAATATCATCAATTTGGATCATACCATATTTATTTGGGCTGGTCATCAGATATTCTGTCTTTTTCACTTTCAGACAGGGCTGGCGCTAGGGTTTTTTATGCCCTAGGCGAGGGGCAGGGGTGTGTGGAACAGGCAGTGGTGGGGGGGCAGACAGCCGGGCAGGGGGCGGCGGCAACGGGCGGGTGGCGGGCAGGTGGCGGGCAGGCGGCAGGCGGGTGGTGACGGGCCGGGGGATGGACAGCGGTGGCCTGCGCCCCCTGTCCATTTTGGCACCCTAGGCAACTGCCTAGTTCACCTTAATGGACGCGTCGGCCCTGCTTTCAGATATAGGCCAAACCTTGTCAGACGGTCACTCCATACTTGGGCTTGGAGCTCAAAATTTGTCTTACTCTCTGATGCAATCATCATCAGTGTAAAGGAGTGTCCAGGGCATTGGATTCTGCAGATCTCAGATGACGGCATCCATAACCAGAATGAAAAGAAGTGGGGAAAGTGCCAATCCTTGGTGGTCACAAATTGTGATGCGAAAATCTTTCAATGTACCAGCAACTGCCTGTACATGACTTTGCCGACTCATGGAGTTTTTCTGGGACTCCATGATGTTGCAATCCATACCAGGTGACATCATGTGGGACTCAGTCAGATGCTTTCTCGACGTGAAGGAAAGCTGCATGCACTGTTTTCCATTTCTCCCAGTCTTTATCAAATAACAGCCAGACAGCATGGATTGCACCTATTGTTCCACAGTTCTCAACCCCCCTATTCTTCTACTCACATAATTAATTGTGCAAACAGGTCACAGAAGTCCAGACAGTAGTGAAAATATACCCATGAGTTTTGTATTGTATTTGCATATCATCTGCATTCCTAACTACAGTATGTCGTTAAGCCTGTCTTGCCATACACGCAAACACAAACACAGGAAATGAATAAACAAATATAAGGATACATGGGAACACCCCCTTGCTCTCGTTCTATTATAATACTCCCATATTCCCTCCATTCTTCCCTGTTTTTAATTGATACTGGTTCGGGCATGTACACTTTCCCAATTGTGTATTTTATTCTCTATTGTCCATTGTCTATTTTACTTATTTATTTATTTATTTATGCCAATAAAGGTGTCTGACTGACTGACTGACTGACTGAAATGAATAAAACAGTGGGCTTGGGGAGGGGAGCCAGTGGCCTTTGGATTAATGGGATGAGCATCAAAGTAACACAACTGCTAAGCTGCTGAGAAAAGAAATCCATTCTGATTCAGATAAATGGAAAATGTGGTGTAATATTACCAATTTCACCACCACATTACGAAAAAATTGTTAGATTACATTGTGATTTGATTGGGTTAGTATTAGGTTTTTGGAACATATGATACATCGTAGAGGTCTTTCTCATTACCCTTGGGAGCCTGAATAGCTGGTGGGCATATGCTGAAAATCTAAACTGCAAATCCCTAATATATTGTATGGCTTGGTTTAAGGCACATTTATTTAATAAATTATTTGTCTTTGTTACCTTCATCTCTCTAAAACATTGCATACCATATGACTTACATCACAATAATTAACCGGGCGTTAAGAAACGTATTGGTATGAAATGAATCTCTAGATTTCTTTTATTGTATATTGCAATATCTACAAGACACTTCTAATCGCACAAACTGCTTCAATTATTTCAGAGCTTTCTTTTGCTATCTCATTATCTCCCTAGTAATACAGCCTGAATACATTTTCTTTGGCCAACAGAGTTAACCTGAATCCCCTAGCCAGCATGGCCAGTGCTGGGTGGGGGATTATGGAATTTGTAGTTCTAGAAGGTAACATTTCTAATCTCTGTAACAAGCAGTAGTGACGAGGGAGTGATGGATTTCCATGATTGTAATAGAATTCTTAAGCACTGTTTTACAGACCATTCCACAGGAACCCCAGTCCTCTTGGCAACTCAGCAGAAATCCCACAAGGAGCAGGAGAAGTAATTTAATAGCAGACAAGTTTCTCTGAAAGACATCTTTACTGTCATGTGCAGTCTTCCTCTGCAAGGTGTCATCAAGTATTGTGTGTTTTATCTTACATCATCTGTGACATCACCTGTGGCTCAATGGCTCTTTGTCCTGCCTAACCTCAGTATGTGCCATAAAGCACATTGAAAAGTCCTTTACTAGTTTTCCAAGGTAAATGAAAATATTTAACCTTAAGTGTGGAAATAGAGAAAGAAAAATGTTCAGGAGTTTCTTGGAGAGCAAATCAGTGTAGAATGATTTTCCTAAGGTGGGAGTTTTTGAAACCTTGAGCACTAAATAATCTTCATTCTGGACATGAACTCCAGTATTTTTAAATATAATCTAACAGGATTGGGAATTTTATTGTAACTGCCATCTCTTAAATCCTACAGATAGTGATTAGATTTTCGTTTTCCTACTGTATTGTATTTTTGATCACAGTGCAGAGCTTGGGTTAGCTTGTTGCAAAGGTATGTAATGGCTGAAATTTTATATGCAACCTCACCTTCTGATTGTGGTTTGTTTGACTAGGGGAGACTTTTCTAGCCTTGGGTGATGGTCTATCCAGCACTGGCCAATAATTTTCAGCCTTTTAGGCCCCACCTCTCTGCTGAGTGCTTTCCCCCCTCTCTTTTCTTCCTTGATAGCTGGTGTTGTTTGTTTGCTGATGATGTGTCTGGTTGGTTGCCAGGTATGTGTGCAGTAAAGAAAGCATAGGCATGTCTGTTCAATTCAAACAATTGTAAGTAAATCTGGAAGTTGAGTCATGGCTACTGGACTGAGGAAGTTGTTTGGATGAGCAGCAAAACATTTCTGTCTCTCAAGAAAAAGAAGTCCAGTAGGCATGACCCAACTTCCAGATAAACTCATCTGGATGATTGAGAATCTTCACAAACAGAATTGTAAGTAAAGAAATGGTTTTCTTCCCTTTCTCCCGTACAAATGCCTGGGTCAATTATTGGGACTTTAAGAGCTAGTTAATGAGAAAAAGTAGACTTTGGGAAACTTGTAGCTGTTCTACTCTATGGATCTCTGTACAGTAGACCCTCGTATAACAAACAGATTGTATAACATAAAATCTGTACAACATAAAAATTCCAGAGATAGGGGGAACTGGCTTAACAGAATCACCTATGGGGCAAATCCATACAACATAAAAATGGTCGTGATTAGGAATTACTCTGTTTTCTATGCATTTCTATGGGAAATTTATACAAAGGAAAATTTGCTTAACAGAATTTCATTTGGAATGAATTAATTCCTTTATACAAAGTGCCACTGTACTTCTATCACACAATAAAGGCAGATTTTTACCAGAAATTCAGAACTTGGCAACAGTAATTTTAGCATGCTAATGCCACTCAGGACGGGCCCAGTACAAAAATTAACTTCAATGGGGACTGCCCACATGGTCCTAACTTCACTCCAGCCACCATGAAAGGGTAAATAAATTTCAAGTGGCATATATGCAAGTGATTGTGTGTGAGTGTCTACATTGTATGAATCACTTTCAGAGCTCTTGGTGTCACAGCTCTGAAATCCAGTGCCCACATCTGAAAGCCAGGGAATTATGGAAACCAGATTCTGAAAAGCAGCCTTTCCAAGCAAAATGAAAATGCATGCATCAGGTTATAGGACTGAGCTCAGGCATATTTAGTTAAATAAAGTTATGTAACACAACTAGAAAAGACCTATGTGGATACGCTGGAGAGTCTCTAGTAGGGATCGAAATAACTTCAATTGATTTAACAATCTCACTTTTAATTAAAGTAGTGCTTTCAGGCCTCCCCCAGTTTGCTGCCTGAAGAAAAGCACTTTTCCTTTAGAATTCATACATCTGCGAGGCTCACGTGTGGTTTCCAAGAAAAGAAGTGCCTACAAAATGATACGCCCATTCAAAAGTGTGCGTGCCTAAGAGGAGCATAATTGGAAAACAAAATGTGCACAAACATGATTTAGCCAATGGGGAAAAGTTGCATGCATTAGGCAGAATGCACAAATAAATGTACACACGAGAAAACCTGTTCAGAATTGTGCATAGTTTCAGTATGGGAACAAAAAAAAAAAATCTCACAGCCCAGAAAAGAAAACGGCCAGGAAGAAATGTTGGGTCAGTTTCAGAGAAACTTAACAAGTTCAAAATATTTTTCCACACCCCATCAGAAAATAACGTAATAGGCACGAAATACTGATGGCCTATGACCGTACTTCCACTTGTTCATGTGAGCAATATATATTCCAAAGAGGAATGTGGCCAGACGTTATCCATTGTTGGCAAAGCCCACTCAGGCTGCAGCCACATTACAAAAATGCACCCTTTTTTCCCTTATGTCTTCTGCTTCCTCTGTTGACGTGCATCGTGGTCACGTGGCATATATCCCATGGTAGTGGTTTGTACCTGTTTAACTATTCTGCCTTGATGAGGGTAAAGGATGAGACATGTTCATCTACATTGCCCCAAGCAGGACACATCCCCTTCATTAAAAAAAAAAGTGTAGGAACATCACTATATTGGAAAACACCCTTGCTTCTCTCTCATGGAGCCCAGCAGCTTCCTGGAGTGCCACCAAATGAGTCAGGAGCAACATGCAAGCTTGGATTTTTTTTAATTTTCATTTTACAGCATTTATTTATTTATTTATTTATTTATTTATTTATTTATTTATTTATTTATTTATTTGCTCTTCTGGCTCCAGCTCTTTTATGTTTCTTTGCCTCCTGTTCTACCCCGCACCTTATGCCAATCCTGCTGCTCCGCTGCTGCCACTCAAGGGAGCCATGAGTGGAAAATGTTTTGGAACCACTCCATTGGTGGTTTGGTGGTGGGAGATGAAGCTCCACGTGTTTCTTTTCTGCCATTCCCTGGGACTTTGGGGGACTGCTCTACTATCATACCTGTCCCCGCTCTCTCTCTCATGTAGCCTTCAACTTCCACCTTCAACATCCCCCATCGACCTCCCTCCCTTCTCCCTTCCCCTTAGCAATCTCAGTATGTCAAGCCCTATTTGACAGCAGCATACCAACCAACGAGCCAGCATTCCACTTTGAAAATTGTTTAAAACGAAGACGACAATGACGACGGATGGCAGCTGTTGGGAGAGGTGGACCTGCGTGCCAGATGTATGTCGGAAATAAATTGATTTAAGAGTACACACTCCCTGGAATGCAGGTAGTAGCCCATGATGAAATGCAGAACAAAAATAGTAGTTGACTCTCAGCAGGACTGGATTTAATGCCGATTTAGCACAAAGGGAGAACAAAGGAATCGTGAATGGCTGCAGGTCATCTGAATTCCAGAAACAGAGGTGAAATGAATGAGGGGTAACTCAAAAACTATAGAGATATCCCCCTTGGAAGAGATTTAAAAGATTAAAAAGCACCCCAGCCAGCTTCCTGGGCAAGGTCACTTGAGAAGCATTGAACCCCAATTTGAGCGGGGAAACCCCGGATGAGAAGACAATGGAACCCATGGGGCCTGATGCACAGGAAGCCAGCTTGCTCTTATCTCTTCCCCCCACATGAGCCAGCAAGTCCATGAGATGGTATGTAAAGAAATAACAAGCTGTCTGGTGGTCAGTCATCAAGACCCTTGCTATGTGACCAGACCAAAGACACTGCTATGTCAGATAAGCCCCCCACCCCAGGTAATCATCACCCTACACCATCCTGACACGTAGACCCTCACCCCACCTCTGATGTTCTGCTATTTGCAACTAATAAAAGAGCCTGGGACTCATGCTGGCAGAGGAAGCTGTTGCATGAGGCCTGGCTTTGTTGAACCCAATAATGTGCCCATGTGGAATTATTACTACAGAAAACATTTTGCCACGTGTGACTGCAGCCTTTAATAAGGCCTTGCTGCTCTGTGCTGCCAAGTGTCATCAGACTTATCATGACCATACTAGGGTTTGTAAGGTATGTGGAATAAGGAGTGGTTATATCAGTCCCTCTCCTCTGCTACCACAGGGAGTTTCCATGGCCAAAGAGGGATTTGAACCAAGATCTCCTGAGTCCTAGTCCAACATCTTGTCTGCTGCGTTGCACTAGCTCTGTGACTTCAATAGGATTGAGAGGGTTGGAGTCAAAGGACAGAAAGTGACTGCGGCAGTGAGAACTATACAGGGCAACCAACCCCACTGTAGATACATCTGTTCAAGTGTATATAAATGTGATTTCATTTCTGAATCTACTACAATACTCTTGACTTTCACGATGAGGATAGTTTTCTTCTATACAGGTAATTTAACGGAGCATCCATTTTAAACGTAAGGTGATGATAGATTCTTAAGGACAGAAGCAAATGTTACCTCGAGTCTCACGTCCCTCTTTTTATGCTCATTGATGTCTACAAAGCAAAACAAGTGTTGTTATGTGACCAGACTGAATGATGTGACTGCCATGTGCACCAGTGGCTCCTAGTGGTCTCCAGTCATTGCTCTTCTATTATAAAGTTACAAATGGCATTGTAGCTGACTGCAGAAGGCATGTCTATGTGTACTTCTTGTTATGCACTTCCACATCAGCAAGGGTGATATGCTTCCTGTAATTAAGCCATTTGGATCTCAGCACTCAGTGAATTCAAGTAAGCATCATTTACAACAGCATTTTCTAAATACCTTTTTAATTAGCACTTCGTGTTTCTATGTCTTCCCATGTGTTACTATGTGCTTCTATGACCTCCAAAAGGTCTGATCCTTAACAGCCCTGTTCAGGCCTTGTAAACTAGAGACCATGGCTTTTTTATTGAGTCAATGAACTTCATGTTTGCTCTTCCTCTTTTCCTGCTGTCTTCAATTCTTCCCTGCATTATTGTCTTTCCCAGCAGGCTTTGTCTTCTGATGTTGCATCCGAACCACAACAGCCTCAGTTTAGCCATTTATCTGTGACAGAGAGTTTAGGGCTGATTTGATTTTACAGCTCACTTATTTGTCTTTCTGTCAGCTCATGGGATCAGTAAAGCTCTTATCCCATACTGTATTTCAAATGAATCAGTTCTTTATCTGTCACTTTTCTCCACTGTTCCTCTTTCATGTCTGTACACAGTAATTGGCAATACCATACAGCACAGATGGTCTTAGGGCCTTTTCACATGACCCCTCAGATCCGCTGGTCCCTTAAATTCGGACCAGCGATCTTGAGGGTTCCTTGCTGTTCCTCCGTCCCCACCCGCTCCGCACTTCCTTGTTCTGTCTGCGGGAGGGGAGGGAGGGGAAAAAAGCCTTAGACACTGACAAAAGAAGAAACCCTTACCTCCCGTGCGTGGAAGCTTGCTCCGAGCCCCAGTTTTACTTCCTGGTTGCTCTTAAAGGGGCGGAGGTGAAAGAAAAACAACAAAAAGAAGCGAGGAGAGCTCAGGCATCAAATATTTTTCACCTCTACAAGAAAGTGCAGCTGGGTGCGCTTAGGTGTCTTAATTGTCTGCAAACTCCGGAGCTGGTGGGGAAACATTTTTAAGGTCCGGAGCTTGCAGCCCTTTGCCGCGGAGCTTCTTAGTCTCCAATGTTACATCCTTATACTAGAGGATCTTTTCTCCATGGCTATCCTTCCAAGTCTCCATCTTCTTCTGACTTCTTGGCAGCAGTCTCCATTTGGATTGGCTGGCTGGACCAAGAGGTAGAACATCTTTAACACTGAGATTTCTTCATTTTCAGCAGGAAACATATTTCTCCTATAGTTGTGATTTTGCCTTCTGAGCGTGGAACTTTTTCACCTTCTTCTTTCATCTTTGTTAGAAGTAATTTCAAATCGTTGTTATTTTCTGTAAGTCAACTGGTGTCATTTGGCTATCTTTAAATGTTGATTGTCTGACACTGCTTTTCCAACCTTCTTTTTTTTATCTCACCCAGCACCAAAATGTACTAAAAATGTATTAATGCGATTAAAAATTCCCAATACTATTTTTTTCTCAAAAATCAAAGATCTGTATAGTGCTAACATATAACAATGTTGTAATATTACATTTTGTAGCATGGTGCTACAAACCTATAATAGAATGATGCTGGTTTTTAAAGGTCATCATCACTTTAGGAACACAGTTCTCATTGATGACTACAAATGATTTTAAGTTCATATTATATTATCATGGTATTATACAAACTACTGTAATTTTTTTTGAAAAAATGACAGAAAATGTTTTAGCATTAATTAATATAATTGTTAAAAAGGGCAAAGTCATAGAATGGCATCCACCACAGAGACTGGAACACATGGATTCTTTGCCAAAATGGACCAAAAACTGCCTTTTAAAAAAAGAAGACAGAATTTGTAACATCGATAAACTATGCTTCTATTCCATTCTTCTGAAGAAAGTTAGATTTCCTGCAGATTGAATAGATGCATAAGAACCATTCAAAAGGAACTAATTACAGGTAAAAAATGGAAAATTGTTTAACTGCGCTAAACAACGAGAGGGGCAAGAGTCTAGAACAGAATGCATTTAAAGCATATTGCAGGGCCAATAATGCAGGGCATCATGGGTTCCCAGCATTTGGAACTGGCTACCTTGCAGTACTGAAGTATGGATTTTTTTAAAATATAAAAAATCACAAACATATCCAATATAAGTGCCAAGTTTTTATTTTCTTCTCATTTCTCTTCCTTCCCTTGGGCTCCATAAAAAGAGCTGTCTTTGTTTTCTGCTCGAAAATGGATGCTGCATGTAACAGCCAAAAAAAGAGAAGAAAGCATTTGCTAGATAAACGGCCTATACACACACACACACACACACACACACACACACACACACACACACAGAGAGAGAGAGAGAGAGAGAGAGAGAGAGAAGCCCCCAATGATTTCTGTTGGCTTCTCCAAATATCTCCAGTGTTTATAGGATTTTCCACTGCGGGAGGGGGAGAGGCAGAAATGAGACACCTCCAGTCTGGTAATTGTTGTTTCTAAAAGTCTCCAGATCTGATTATTATCACTAAAAGTACCTCACTGTTTTGCCAAACGAAATTAGCAAGCCATTTTTTCTTGGAGCAGAAAAGTGTTAAAGGCCGGATGTTATGATGCACCCAGAACCCAGCTGTTGAGCTTTAATGGGCAATCGCCAGTGATTTTGCTGGAAATGCAAAGTTGAAATCTAAAATGGTGCATTTTTAACAAAACAAAAAAGAAGCTTGGCTATTTTTTCCAACATAGAAAATCCTACGATAAATTATTATTTTTTAAAAATGACAGGAGTTCCATTAAATATAAATGAATAAATAAATAAAAATAAAGCCACACACAGAGCACAGCATTATTTTTGAAAGACTGAATTATCTGTCTACAATTGTTGTTGTTGTCATGTCCGACTCTTTGTAAACCCATGGACCAGAGCATGCCAGGCCCTCCTGTCTTCCATTGCCTCCCTGAGTTAGGTCAAATCCATGTTGGTTGCATCAATGACACCATCCAACCATCTGATTCTCTGCCATCCCCTTTTCTTGTTGCCTTCAATCTTTCCCAACATCAGGGACTTCTGCAAGGACTCCTCTCTCCTCATGAGGTGACCAAAGTACTGGAGTCTCAGCTTCAAAATCTGTCCTTCCAGTGAACATTCGGGGTTGATTTCTTTCAGGATGGATAGGTTTGATCTCCTTGCAGTCCAAGGGACTCTCAAGAGTCTCCTCCAGCACCACAGTTCAAAAGCATTGATTATGTGGTGATCAGCCTTCTTTATAGTCCAGCTCTCACTTCCATACATCACTACTGGGAAAACCATAGCTTTGAATATTGGGACCTTACATTATATTTGAGGGAATGCCTGCTTAAATAGCCAAGTTTTAAATAGTTTTTAAAGGCAACCAACATGGAGGCCAGGCAGATGTCTGGAGGAAGGTTATTCCACAGGCAAGGGGCAATGGCAGAAAAGGGCAATAATATCCCTATGGAGGGGTAGATGTTCACATACCTCGCCCAATAGCCCCATACACCTAAGCAGCATTCCAGATCTTCACACACTGACAATTGCCTATACCAGTAAAACCTCGTAAGATAAATGCCCCTTAAGACAAAAAACTCAAAAGACAAATGTAATTTCCAGGGATAGGAAAAACTCATAAGATGAATTTTTCTTCCTGTTTACATTAGTCTTGCAAGGCACCATTGATCCTCGCCCAGCCTGGGCTGTTTGCAAGGGAACCAGTGGTAGCAATCTGCTGCCACTGCTTGCCTTCCAACCAGCATGGGCTGGGAGAAGATTCATGGGTCTGTGCTCTGACGGGTTGGAAGGCAAGCAGCATTGGTGATCACCTAAGCCGCTTGTCTTGCAAGACTCCCTGGCAGGGAGAAAATGCATTTTAAAATGTCCCGCCGTGAGCGCTCTGGCCACAACCACATCACTCCGGCCACATTGCCAACACTGCTTGCCTTGCAAGCCTCCCGGGCTGGGAGAAAATGCATTTTAAAATGTCTCACCATGAGCACTCCAGCTGGGGCCAGAGCGCTCGTGGTGGGACATTTTAAAATGGATCTCCCAGCCCAGGCGCCTAACAAGGTGCCCGGGCTGGCCAAAGATCCATCATTCCCCACTCTGCCCATCATTCCCCACTCTCCCCACTTTGTTGGGCAGAGCAGGACTCCTCCTCTTCACCCGAGTCTTTGCACAGAGAAGGAGGTGGCTGCCCCCTCAATCAAGGGACAGTGGAAGGCTCTCCCCCCCCCCTGCAGCTGAGAGATACCTTATTTTGACAGCTCTGAGCTGTCAAAATCAGCTGTCTGTTGGCTGCAGGGGAACAGCATGATGGGGTTGGGTTAGACAGCCTTCCCATAGGAATGCATTGAAAACCTATTAATCCATTCCCGTGGGAACAGATTAATCGGCTTTCAATGTATTCCTATGGAAAACTGTCTCATAAGATAATTTTTTCATAAAATGAATTGGCTCGTAGAACACATTAAATTTGTCTTATGAGTTACTGCTGTACAATGCTCTGTCTGCAACCCCATTACAGGGTCCCTAAGACTAGGAACTCTGATAAGTCAGGTATCTGTTGAACTGGAGAACATGCTATCCTGCACTAAGGGATTTTTGGCTGATGTGGGGTTTTCCATGGTATGAGGAAGAGGTGCAGCCCATCATCAAGTAGTGTGCTCAAGGCAAACCCAAGAGATTACAAATGCAAGACTAGTCTATAGGTGATACCTTTATGGGCCACTAATTTAAAAAAATCATTGCAACAGCTTTGGAGGGCAATGCCCTATTTTTCAAAGCATCTACCAAAAGTCTAAACGTGGCAAAAGATGTGGTTTGACATGTTTGGGAGCTGGCAACAGCACTGGGGTGCTGGGGGTTCTGGCCCTGCTGCCCACACAGAACACTGCCTTCCTTGTGGCTGGTTCTGCACCAATGAGTAGCACCCAATCTGTACCCACGGCAGCTGCCGGTTCTACTGAGTGCAGCCACTGGCCCAAGACGAGTCCAACTGGTGAATGAGGCAGGAGGACAGAATTTGCTACTGCTTCATGCTCCTCCCCATCCCCGTTAATACCACCCTTCACCGACCTGCCTCCAGAGCCTCCAGTGCAGGAACCAGTCAGGCTCTGGTGGGAAGCCAAGCTCTCTGTGGCTCATGTGTTGCCCGTGCCCTGGGTAGTGGCCAGTGGCAACCCCTGCTACAACAGGGAACGGAGACACTTCTCCAGGTACACTTGGCAGACCTGTCCTGTCCCGTTTCAGCCGGGACATTCACGGATCCAGCAGATTCAACGGCCACAGATTCTCTGACTGAAACAGACACTTGTAACAGCCTGTTTCAATCTAGTGTGTGGTGCTATTCTGCCAGGATTGATTTCCAAAGCAGATATTGTTGTTCTGCTGGAGCAAAGCAGTGTGACGGTCCGTGCAGTTTTACTAGGCCTACTTTCCATCTTGTGGTTGGGTGGGGAAAGAAATTATCAATAACCAGAGGCACTAACACTAAGCATAAGCCCAGAGAAGGGAAAACAAGAGGCTGACTGAGCACTGGAATGCACATCTGAGTGCGGATGTCTGTCAGCACGCCATTACCCTCAATGGACTGCACCTTCCGATCCATGTTCCCATCCACAGCTTGGGAAGACAGGCAACATAAATGTGCCAGGAAGTTTATATAATTTCTTTTCAGACAGAGAGACCAAAATTTCATGCCCAAAAGTTACTCAGACTTGCAACGATATATGAGAAGTTCTCAAGACTTTTATTTATTTGTTTGTTTATTTTGCGGACGGATGCAACTGCTGGGAGGCAAAGCAGAAAATGCCACAGAAATGTACCAAGGGTTTTGCCCTGCCCTAATTTGAACGAAGTCTAGGCCCAAAATGAAGGCTATTATATCATAGATGGGTCCTACTGATAGCCAAAACCTGGCCCCTTCTACCTGAGCTTACGTAGTAAGGAATTAAACAAGTGTAGTGCTCTTGACCTAGAAGCATGCATAAGGAATAGTGATGGGCATGAACCGAAAAAATGGCAATTCGTTTTGGTTCAGTTCGTTTTAGGGTTTGGTTCATTTCATTTCATTTTTAACGAATTTTTTTGAAAAATTCATTTCGTTGGTTCGTTGATTTGTTATTCGTTTTTTCAACTTTGCACCATTTAATCCACTTGACAGCACAGGTGGGAAAAACATTTAAAAATTAAAAAACACAGACCTTAACTGCACAAATTGGACTGGCATCCTCCTCCTCCTCCTCCTCTTCCTCATCTTCAATCATCTTTTTGGTGGTGGTGGCGGCGGCAGCAGTGGGGCAATTCTGGCCCCTGTGGCAGGGGCTTTTTGAGGCGCTGGCTTGGGGCCAGCACCTCTTTTTTTTTCTTCGAGCACCGACCCCTGGGGCTGGGTCGGCGCTGGTTTTATTTTTACATTTTCTTTATTTTAGGGTGCCAAGCCGGCCACCCCTGGGGCTGGGTCAGTGCTCCTTTATTTTATTTTATTTTATTTTTTATTTCCAGGTTTGACCATGTGGCCCACACTACAGCTGTAGTGTGGGCTGGTCTTTTTTTTTTTAAGCAACGACCGTGTGGCCCCTGGGGCCAGGTTGGCGCTGGTTTTATTTTTAATATTTTTTATTCATTTTAAGGTGCCAACCCAGCCACCCCTAGGGCTGGGACAGCGCTCCTTTTTTTGGATTTTTGTTTTTGTTTTCAAGTGCCAAGTGCCATTAACGAACCAATTTTTTGGTTCAGTACGTTTCGTTCTAAATTCACTCTGGGGTTCGTTATTTGTTTTGTTAGGTAACAAAATGAATAACAAATAATGAAACAAACTAAAAGTTCATTTCATGCCCATCTCTAATAAGGAATCTTCAATACATGTTTGCTTTCTTTTCAGCTTAACAGCACCGGGAACGCTCTCAGTCAGGCTTATATTCTAATGTTAATTGTTGTGTGTGTCCCCCCCTCCCCCAATTCTGTGCATGCATGAGTGCGGTTTTATACATGGGCTGTAGCTGGAGAGGACAGAGTTAAATCTCCCCTCTCTGTACGTTGTTATTCCAATTAAACTTGGGGGGGGGGTAATAATGACTGTGGAATTTCTGTTTGCTTACCATGCTTATCACCCAAAGCAGTGTTGTATACTATTGTCATTACTGGGCTTCCAAAATACAAATAAGAAGGCAAATAAGTTGACCAAAACTCATCATGAGACTGGGCACTGCAAAAGTTGTGATGGAAGGAGAAAAGTTTGAAATAACCCTGGCCAGATGCTAACACCGGGGGTGGTGGGGGGGGACAAGGGGCATGCCCCTACTTCTCCCAGTAGAAGCTTGGGACTTTCCACTGAATGGCATATCTTACAAGACCAGTTATTCCCTATGGCAAGGGAGGAATGATGCTGTTCATGGTTACGCAGCAATAATGAAGCACTACCAATAGAAAATCGGTTGTACTTACACGGACCGTCTGTTGGCCCATAGTTAAGGAAGCAAACCCCTATCAGGAGCAAGACTGCTGTCCTCCAAGTCAATTTACGCAAGAGTTGGGCATGGCTCACTCCTCTTTTCATCATTGCATGGAAAGCCAGTGCTACCGATGTGCCAAGGATGAAAACAAACCTACAACATCAAAGAGATCCAGTTATTTCAAAACATCTAAACAAATTCCCTGTAGCAAAGGCAAACATGAATGGATTCATTTGAAGAGGTTAGCTCAGAATTTTTCAACTCATAATCTTATATTCCCAAATTATATTTATTACAGAGAAAGACAGAAAAAAATTAGCTACCTTTACTCTCTCTCTCTCTCTTTCTCTCTCTCTCTCTCTCTCTCTCTCTCTCTCTCTCTCTCTCTCTCTCTCTCTCTCTCTGTGTGTGTGTGTGTGTGTGTGTTTTGTGTCATTACAGTCGTGACCGACTCTTCATGACCCCATGTCCATGGAGTTTTCTTGGCAGGAATGCTGGAGTGGTTTGCCAGTTCCCTGGTCTCCCATCCAAGATCTAACCAGGGCCAACCCTGGTTAGCTTCCGAAATCAGGCAAGATTGGATGTGCTTAGGGCATCAAACAGCCCCTATTATTGACAAGGGAAGCTGAAGTTTAGTTTGAAAAAACTGTCGGTTGAAAATCCATTAGTACATAGAATGACAAGAGAAGGTTCTAGTTCTGTGTCCATCCTTGTCTTCATGCAAACAACTGTGAATTGTGACCGGGGGTTTAGAGCTGTGGCAAACTCCTACCAATCTTGCCTGTCTGTCTTTCCTGGCTATGCCAGATTCAGCATCCACTAACCTTACATACATCACCAAGAGACCACATTTTTTTAAACAACCAACATCACGAAGGGCAAAAAGCAAAAATATACAGAGTGGTCTGCATAAGCTTCCCAATTGTATATAGCAGCATTGGTGAACCTATGGCACGGATGCCAAAGGTGGCACCCGGTTTTGCCTCTTCACAGCCACCTGTAATAAGTTTAAATTGCTGTATTGGCACTTTGCGAAAAATTAGTGGGTTTTGAATCACAATTTGGTCACTCAGTCTCTAAAAGGTTCGCCATCACTGGTATATAGAGTAGAAGAGGAGGAATGCTTATTTTCAACTAGAGGAAAGTAGGACCATTTTTAGATATTTTAACTCTTTAATGGCTGTCCCACATCCAATTATGTGTAGAGTACCTAAGGTCGGGTAAAAAAAATATTATAGGTATCTCTCTTCAAGCCTAACTACAGCCATAAGAAATTAATGAAGTGACAATGTCCTGCTCTTTTACCAACACTCAGAACCTGCTAACTCAGGTAGCTGCTTCAGTCTGGTAAAGCTGGCTGAGGGTGAGAGAAGTTGAACTCCTGATGTATAGGAAACCAAAGCTTCCATCCATATGTGTGTAGTTCTCGCCTCCTCTAAGCTTAACCGAGGAGAAAAAGCACCTGAGGAAAGCTATGGGGAAGTCATGTGCAGCTGGGGTAGCTTTATGAAAAACAGCAAATACTGTATAATACTTCTTTGCTCCAAAAACCAGATCAATACACACAGGTCATTGTATAATACAGGGGTTAGGGGACCTTTTTTGGCCTGAGAGCCATATTCAGTTCCAGAGATGCTTTCACCAATCTGCATTCCAGTGGCAATGAGGGCACAGGAACAGATGTGAGTCCTCAAAGAGCAAATGTATTTCCACTGAAGTATCTTACTATAACCAAGATGTTAGAAGTGACACTTGAATGTTTTGAATGGGGGGGGGAGCATGCAGAATTGGGACAAAGACAAAACGAAGGGAAGAAGGCATGGGCTTGCGGGGAGGCCCAGAGGGCACAAGTTAACCCCGGAGCTTGACATTTCACTATCATTGACAAAAGGTTGAGGAAAACTTGGCTTCACACAAGTTTGCCACTGTAATATTTGGTTTTCCCTTTTTCATTGCAACAACTGCTATAATGTTTAAGAACTACACCTAGAACTAGAGATGGGCACAAACTGGTTCGTCCCAGTTGATAAAGTCAGCAGCACAGGCACTGCTCTCACCCCCCTGCATCCACTGGCTCAATCAGCCGCTCACCAGGCCTAGTGTGCTAGCCTCCTGGACCACCTCAACTGATCTTCCAGTCCTGGCAACAGCTCAGGCTTCTCTGCCGCAGCCACGTTGCTCATCTCCCACTCAGACAAAAGGACAGGGAAGAGGCATCTCTGCTCTTGTTTGTGATTGGGAGATTAGCCAAGGAGTTGGGAAAAGTGAGCAAGCTGGACCCGAATGAGGTGGAGGAGGGGAGCAGCAGCAGCAATAATGCCAACTCTACAAACCAGAATGAACTGGGACAAACCAGTTGTACCCATCTGAACGTAGAACCCCTTCCCACCCTCAAGATACATCATGACCAAAGATGGTCTGATTATATCGGCAGCTAAACTGCTTCTTCTGCTTCTTGGCAGTAACAATATATAACTATAACAAACTAATTAACAGACCTTCCTTTCACGACAACCCTCAAAGTCTTGTTGGGCCTAATTATAGAGTCAGCCTGAAATGTGATACAAAAATAGATGAAATACAATACAGTCACACCCCACCATTTCGCGGTTAAGGTACTGCGGTCCCACTACATCACGGGATCGCAGTACCTGCACCACGGGGCCATGTGGGGGGGGGCAGCGGGGGTGATCGGATCACTCCCCGCCACCCCCAGGCTCCGTGGAGAAGCCTCAGGGCACGTGGGGGGCAGCGGGGGCGATCGGATCACTCCGTGCTGCCTGTTGGAGTATCAGATTTGGTGCTTACAGGGTTAAAGTCAAATCTGTTGCCATGCGCAGTGAAATGTTGGAGAGGAGATAAAAACTCCAGGTTCTTTCAGTTAGTTAGAGGGAGTTTCAAGGAGAGTGATAGTTAGTGATTTCAGCTGTGTTTTTCTTTGCTAGCGCGTGTGTTGCAAGACGCTGAAATGCCGGCTTGTAGTCCGGGTGTAAATATATGAGTTAAGTGTAAATAAACTAGGCAGTAACTTATCTCAGACTGTCAGACTGATTTATTCTTGTACACTGGCAGAAGACAGAAGCCGCTGTGCTGAATCTCCAGAAGAGAGAGCTACTCTGCTGACCCCTGTGTCTGAGGATTGTAAGATGGGCAGAGACACGCAGGGGAAGTGTGCTGGACCAGCTGGGATTCTCTCCAGGCTGTATGCTGGGAGAATTTTTGCTCAACGGCCGCTCAAAGCTAACAAGGGTTATGGCCCAGAGATAAGGACAGTATTGATAATTTGCCAGTGTCAAGAAAGCAGTACAGGAGTTATATGTGCGTGGTGAGAAGAGGGCTAAGGCAGAGAATGGAAGCCTGGAAGCCAAGTAACGCAGGAAACCTGACTGCAAGCAGTTTTTGCTGGGCTTGAGTCTCTGTCTGGAGACAGAGAAAAAGAGGTTGGGATCTCTTTGCTTCGGGGTGCAGTCGGTACCAAGGCAAATAAGAGGTCGCCTCAACTGGAAGTCTACACTTGGAGCTTCGAGGCTGTCTTGCTGGAAGGAGACGTGAGTAGCAGTCTCAGAGAACCCATTGCTGTTGGTGAATAGCAGAAGGGGAGATTGAAGCCCAAGATGAAGGCAGGACAGGAAAGTTTTACTGTGCCATTCCAACATCTCAATTCTGAGAACTATCTGGACTGGAGTGTCCGAATTCAGGCTTGGCTAGAAGCCAGGAATTTGCTGGACTGTTTAAATAATTTACCTACCGATCCAGCTCAGCTGCCCCAATCAGCCACAGCTGAACAGAGAGCTGAAGCACTAGCTTCAGTGCGAAGGAATGCAAAAGCTAGGGCTATGTTGATTATGAGTTTAGACTCTAATCAGTTAGTTTATGTACAAAGTCTGAGAAATGTTAAAGATATATGGGACAGTCTTGAGAGAGTACATCGCAGAACGACCCCAGGTGCAAAGGTCCATTTGTACAGACAGCTATTTGGGATGAAACTAAAGCCCGGGGGAGATATCAGAGAACATATTGCTGCAATGGTGTCTATTTTCAACCAGTTACGTTCTCTGAATATGGCTTTCACAGAAGACCAACAAGTTTGTGTTCTTCTGAGCTCTTTAGACAAAAGTTATAACACGCTGTGTTTAACTATGGAGGCTTTACCTCAGGACAATTTCAATATGTCCTATGTGTCGGGACGTCTTGTCCATGAACAGCAACTGAGAGCCAATGAAGGTGGGCAAAGCAAAGGGAATGCAGGCTGCTTATCCCCAAGAGAGGGGGAAGTGAGAGTCTACGCAGCTGCAAGGAAATGTTTCAGGTGTCAATCACCAAGCCATGTTTTGAAAAATTGCCCGCAGTCTCCAAACTCCAAGGTTAACTCCCATAGCAACCAGATAAGAGACAGTCCACAGCGTGGGATGCCGAGGCAAGCTGCAGCTGAGAGAGGCAAGCGCGGATATAGAAGAAGAAGAGAAAACAGCACACGTCACATGTCGGTGTCTATGGCAATGTTCAAGAAACAATCTTCAAGCAACTGTGTTTTCATTTTAGATAGTGGAGCCTCGCATCATCTAGCGCCACCTGGTGTTCAGAATGAGAACTGCAGGAAACTTTCTCAACCAAAGAACATTACAATGGCTAATGGGCAGAAAGAGTCTCTGAACACTGCTGCAACAGTGTATATTGAATGTTTGGATACTACTGTTGATGTTTTTGTTCTAAATGGCATGACACGTGGTATTTTGTCTATATCAGCTCTAGTTAGAGATGGTTTTTCTGTATTGTTTGAAAATAACATATGTTCTGTTTCTAGGAATGGGAAGCTGCTGATACAAGTGCACTGTAAGGATGGTTTGTATGCAGTGAATGCAAAAGCAGTTCCAGAGGGATACAGCAATGCAAATGCAGTGCAGGCGCAATGCGCTAACATTCCCAAACACAACAGCTGTGCCCATTTACTCCATCGTAGAATGTGTCATTTAAACTGGGGTATTTAAAGAAAATGCCTGAATGTGTTGAAGGGTGCAATGTGAAACCATGTTCTAGATTTTTGGATTGTAGGCCATGCAAAGCTGCAAAGGTCAAGAGATGTAGTTATCCTAAGTCAACCAGGGTATCTACAGAACCTTTTCAACTTGTACATGTTGATATTTGTGGACCAATGCCAACTGTTTCTTTGGGAAATGCTAAGTTTATTCTTTCAGTAGTTGATGATTTTTCCAGAAATGGTTGGGTATTTCCTCTGAAAACCAAGGGTGAAGCAGCTCAGAAACTGAAGGATTGGATAGTGGCAGTGGAGTGTGATTTTTCCACAAAGGTTAGACAAATTCAATCAGACAGAGGGGCTGAATTTACAAATACAACACTTCAGAATTTTCTAAGACATAAGGGCATAGCACATAGATTGACAAATCCTTATTCTCCCGAGGAGAATGGCGTTGCGGAAAGGAGAAACCGAACTCTGCAGGAAGCTGTTGACGCTATGTTGAGGGATTCGGGTTTGCCAAAAAGTTATTGGGCTGAAGCATGGCAGACTGCGTCACATGTATTTAACAGAGCTTACAATTCTGTTGTAGGTCAAGCTCCTTACACGTTACTACATGGTAAGAAGCCAAAGATAGGATATTTCAGAGTGTTTGGCTCTGAGGCCCATGTTTTGATTCCAAAGCCACTACGTAGGAAAGGAGGGCCAAGATCCAGAAAAATGATTTTTTGTGGATATGAACCATTGACAAAAGGTTGGAGATTTGCCTATCCTGATGGATCCAAAATACTAGTCAGTAGAAGTGCAGAGTTTTGTGAGCAGAAAGGGTGGACTAGGGTTCACGCTAATCCTGAGGTGTTAAGTGAAAATTTTGACAATGTAGTAGGACAAGATGAAGCAGGTGCAGGTCCTGAGCCAGATGCACAGGTAGATGACACTGATCAACAAGAAAGTGTATCTTCAAGAGGTGTGAAGTCTGAGCCAACATCACCACAGTCTAGTCCAGTGGGACAGAGAAGGCGTGTCAAGTCAGAAGGTTCAGGTAGTCCTAGTAGATCTGACGCTAGTGATTCCAGAATTGTGCCCAGCAGTCCAACTGGGTCAGAGGGGGCGTCTGAGGTTGGTCCTAGACGTTCAACTCGCACAACAAAAGGTAAACCGCCAGAGAGATTTTCTCCTTCAAACTACTCAGCCGTGAGTGTTTGGATAGGTTTAGCTCAGTGTGAACCAGAGAGTTATGAGGAGGTTTTGCAATTGCCTGATGAGGAAGCTAGTAAATGGCATGCAGCAATGGAGAAAGAGATGGAATCCATGAAGACTATGAAAGTATTTACACCAACAACACTGCCAGAGGGCAAACAGGCAGTGAGTTGTCGTTGGGTGTATAGAATTAAGACTACAGCAACAGGTCAGACACAGTGTAAGGCAAGACTTGTCGCTAGAGGATTTACTCAGAAGAAAGGGTTGCATTACACTGAGGTGTATGCACCAACTTCTAGAAGTGAGACATTTCGTATATTGTTGACTGTAGCAGCACAGAGAGGTTTTCAAGTAGCTCATTTTGATATAAATGTTGCTTATCTAAACTCAGATCTAGAAGAAGACTTGTACATGTTACCACCACCAGGTTTTGAGGTCAAGAAACCAAACCAGGTGTGGAAATTGCACAAATCAATCTATGGACTCAGACAGTCAGCAAGAAATTGGAACAAGTGCCTAAATGATGTTTTGGAGAATATGGGTTTCCACAAGAGTCTAGCTGATAACTGCCTGTATCTGAAAGGATCAGGAGATGAACAGGAGATAGTCCTGATTTTTGTTGATGATATTTTGTTTGTTAGTAAAACACAGAATCAGGTAAAGAAGTTTGCAACAAAGCTTGGAAAGAAGTTTCAGCTTAAGAATTTAGGTGATGTAAAGATGTATCTAGGAGTTCAGATTAATAGAACTGAGGATGGAAGTTTTTTACTTTGCCAGAAAAGCAAGATTGAGCAGTTGTTACAGAAGTTCAGAATGTCTGACTGTAATGGTGCTAAAACACCAATGGAGACAAATTTTGAGAAGGATAGTCAAACTAATAATGATGAGAAATTTGAGAGGCCAGAATTGTTTCAGTCAGCTATTGGAAGTTTATTGTATCTGTCTCAATGGAGCAGACCAGATATTGCTTTTGCTGTGAATTTGCTAAGTAGAGAGGCCTCAAATCCCAGTAAAATTGCCTGGAAAGGTATCAAGAGAATACTGAGATATTTGAAAGACACTAAGGATTTCTGTCTCAAGTTGTCAGCAGAAGGTGAATCGCAGTTACAATGTTGGTCAGACAGCGATTGGGCAAATGCTGAGGACAGAAAATCAGTGTCAGGAATAGTAGTGAAAATTGGAAAGTCTCTAGTTGGGTGGAAGTCCCGAAAGCAAAGTCTGGTTACACTTTCCTCTACAGAATCTGAGTACAGTGCTCTATCAGATCTCTGTAGGGAACTAGAGTACTACAGATGTTTGGTCCAAGAAATCAATGGAAATTGCTGTCTACCTATTACGGTATGGGAAGACAATCAACCGTGTTTGAAATTGGCAGAATCTGGTCAGTTTAAATCCAGAACTAAACATCTGGACATCCGTTACCACAATGTATGTCAGAGTATACAGAATGACTTGGTGAAACTGAAGTATTGTCCAAGTCAGAAGAATCTTGCTGATGGGTTCACCAAACCATTGAGCTTCCAGAAGCATGGAGAGTTCTGTGAAGGTTTGGGTATGGAATGAGTAAAAAACTCACAATGTTTTTTCCAACATTCACTGCGAGAGGGGGTGTTGGAGTATCAGATTTGGTGCTTACAGGGTTAAAGTCAAATCTGTTGCCATGCGCAGTGAAATGTTGGAGAGGAGATAAAAACTCCAGGTTCTTTCAGTTAGTTAGAGGGAGTTTCAAGGAGAGTGATAGTTAGTGATTTCAGCTGTGTTTTTCTTTGCTAGCGCGTGTGTTGCAAGACGCTGAAATGCCGGCTTGTAGTCCGGGTGTAAATATATGAGTTAAGTGTAAATAAACTAGGCAGTAACTTATCTCAGACTGTCAGACTGATTTATTCTTGTACACTGGCAGAAGACAGAAGCCGCTGTGCTGAATCTCCAGAAGAGAGAGCTACTCTGCTGACCCCTGTGTCTGAGGATTGTAAGATGGGCAGAGACACGCAGGGGAAGTGTGCTGGACCAGCTGGGATTCTCTCCAGGCTGTATGCTGGGGAGAATTTTTTGCTCAACGGCCGCTCAAAGCTAACAGGCTCCCCCGGGGGCTGCGTGGGGGCGGTGGGGGCGATCGGATAACTCCGCACTGCCACCCCAGGCTCCACCAGAAGCTTCGGGGCTGCGGGAGGCGGCGGGGGTGGTGGTGGGGCGAATGGGTTGCTCTGCACCGCCCCATGCTCTCCCAAGAAGCCTCGGGGCTACATGGGAGAGCAGCAGGTGGCAATCAGATTGCTCCGCGCGGGGGCAGCGGGGGGCGTTTGGAATGCTCCGCGCCACCCCCAGGCTTCCCCAAGGGGATGCGGGGGGCGGGGGTGATTGGATCGCTCCGCGCCACCCCCAGGCTTCCCCTCGGGGCTGTGGGGGGCAGGGGGTGATTGGATCGCTCCGCGCCACCCCCCCCAGGCTCCCCCGAGAAGCCTCGGGGCTGCGGGGAGGCAGCGGGGGGTGATTGGATCGCTCTGCGCCACCCCCAAGCTCCACGGAGAAGCCTCAGGGCCACTTGGGGGCAGGGGGGTGATCGGATTATCGCGGATTTTCATGCATCGCGGGTGGAGTGGGTCCCTAACCCCCGCAATCGGAGGGGGGTTACTGTATAAAAGAGGGATGCATTTTAGATATTATTTAGAAAGCATGGAAGATAATTTTAGGGGGACATTCTAATAAGTACTATGATTTGAATAACGAATAAAACTAAGAGAAATTCCAGTGAAAATGAAATTAAAATATAGAAAAAGTATGTATATAATGTATGTATGTATGTATGTATGTGTGTGTGTGTGTGTGTGTGTGTGTGTTTATTTATTTATTTATTTATTTGTTTGTTTATTTATTTATTTATTTATTTATTTGAAATTTGGATCAAAGAGGATACTGTGTTTTAAATATCCAGGTAATAATATTGCCTTATAATGTAAAATTGATTGTTCAAGGTAGGTATTGTGTTTTGAAGCATCAACTACTATCTAGTAGGATAGCATGGAAACCTGAGACAGAGGCAAAGACACTAATACAGGATGTGGACAGGAAAACAGTCCACAGGGGAAAGTCATATTTTTTAAAAAATATGCCATATGTGCAAATCTGTCATTCTTTGCCTTAATGGGCACTTATAAATGTGCAACTTGCCAAAGATCTTCCTCCACAATATGATTGTGGTTATAAAACGAACAGCATGGTCAATAACATGATCTAATCTGATTGAAGGGGCCAGTAAGAAAATTATTACCCACTTTACAACCCATTAACATCAAACCTACATTACAGGAATGCACACGATAGATTAAAAACTTGCTTACTTAAAGAAAGGAAGTCTAAATAAACGCCATTATATAGATGGGGGGCTCTTTTTTTAATCACTGAAGCAAAAATGAATACTCCCTTGGTGACTGAAGCAAAATGCGGAAGGGGATACAATGCTGATAAGATGCTGAGTTCAGAGATTTCTGATAGTCATAGAAAGATGATGGAGATAATTTAAAACTCTGTTCCTGTTTAGCCTGACAGCTTGGTTCTTTCCCTTGACAGACTGAAAGAGATGAAAGAATATAATACAGAAGAAACTCTGATATTTTAAATTTCATTTATGAAGCATAAGAGACAACAAATGCCCCAAACAGAGCTAGGTTCTCAGAGCCATATTAAGGCATTAAATCAATCCAAAGGTCACAAAATTAGGTTCTTTTGTTTTATATGCGGTGTTGAGAAAACTATAAGGCAGATAAAATGAAAGTGCCTGATTTTGTGACCTTTGGATTGACATAATGCCCTAATATAGGGCAGCAGCAGAGGAAACGTTAACAATTATTAACAAGGAAACGTTAACAATTATTAAAATTTTGAAATTCAGGAGTTATGACTAGTTAGCTGGTCATATTTCACAAATATGAAAATAGACTTATTTAAGGATAAGTAAGTTTACTTAAACCTCTCAGAGTAAGAAGCAAGACCTAATATCTCTCCCCGTCCCCCGTCCCCGCCGCCCAGTGTTTACATCAGATGATAATCCAAACATTAGAAACAATCTGGAGAAGAAATTGCCATTTTAAAAACAGGTGCCTAGACAGATGACTCTTAGCACAAAGAGTTAAAAGACACAGCACAGCTATTCTGTCATTAGATCTTAAGCACTCTTTTTTTCTCATGGCAAAAAAATATTGAAGAAGCAGTCCTGAAGAATGCAGGACGGTGAACTGTAGATTATGTAATCTGGAAGCTCAGCAAAACTCTGTGAGTGATAGAAGATGATAGCCCTTGCAAAAGCCTCATCTGGAAGCTTCCCTCCCAAATTGGCTGTGTTAAGGAAATAAAAGAATTCTAGTACTTCTTACATTTTCCTAGACCCTTGCCTATTATTTTGTGGAGAAAACAGTGTACTTTCTGTTACAGGCACATCACCTGCCTTGTTTTAGATTATAAATTTTGTATATTTGCATCACCATAGAATGCACTGAGCCTTTTCCAGAAAAAAAAAGTGTCTAGGAAATACAACAAACCATCAGCCACAACCAACTATAACAGATTCTTCACGTCAGATCCTGTTAGGCATTTCTCAGCTCAGTAGAACAATGCAGTCAGACAACGTCCTAAAGGTAAGGCAAATGCAAATAACGAGGTGAAATCCCCCAAGCCTTTTCACATAACCTATTATGGCTCCCCCATAGTTCCTTCCTTACGCTGGGGTTCGTGGTGTCACAGAGGCTGCAGCCACAGCCTAAAAGGCCAAAGAAAGCATGGTGGGTTGGGATTCTAATCTAACATTTGTCAGAATCTTCATGACAGTGGAACTCCTCAACATTCTGTGATCTCCAGGGCAAACAGAACAACTCAAAGGTGACCATTTCTTTCCAAGTCTACAGTACATATTTTTATCCATACCTTTTTTTATATAGAAGGAATCCAATGGATGCCAGAGTATAAAGAAAATGCTCTGAAATTTACTCGAAATACCATTTGTTTTTTATCAGCTGAAGGCACAGTTCAGTGGTACAAATATGGGACCATCCGACACCTTGGACCAGGTTTACATGTGCACGTTTTTCACTTGATAACAACTTCAAGTGATGATTTGAATATGCAAGTGGACCACCTCTTTCATGTCACCTCATGTCTTCTTAAATATAACGTCCTCAATTAAATTGGCAGTCATGCTGGATCAAGAGGATTTATACACACATTGACTTACTATTCTGTTGTTGCTTCAGTGGGTTTATACTAGTTGGAATTACCAAGCAGATTTAGGACTTTTCAACCAAATATATTCATGTGCTCAACTACAAATCATTATGTACACAAATGCTACACAGGCACTTATGAAACGGTTCTAAGAACAAATCAGATCATCTACTGTTATGTTTGAAACAATAAGAATGAATCTTGCTTATACTCTTGGTAGCTCATAGCTTCATCGAGTTCCTTCTCAGTGGCTGCTTCCAAACTTTGGATTGTGCTGCCCCAAGAAGCCAAGTTGGCGCCTGGCTGTTGTTCTTCTGTTGTCAAGCAAAGATTTTCCTCTTCGGGCAGGCTTTTAAGTGGTAAGTGTTTCAGCAAAGCTTTGCTTATTAAACTTGAGAGATTTTAAATAGTTTTTAAAAATGTTTTAAATTTGTTTTTAAAAATGTTTTTAACCTTGATATATGATTAACTGTTTTTAAATATGGTATTTATATGAGTGTTGCATCATTTTAGCTATTGTCAGCTGCCTTTTGTTTCCCACTGGGAGAAAGAAAGAAAGAAAGAAAGAAAGAAAGAAAGAAAGATAGATAGATAGATAGATAGATAGATAGATAGATAGATAGATAGATAGATAGATAGATAGATAGATAGATAGATAGATAGAGTGGTACCTGGTATAAAGGAATTAATTTGTTCCAAATGAAATTACGTTAAGCAAATTTTCCTTTATACAAATTTCCCATAGGAATGCATTGAAAACAGAGTGATCCCATTTTTATGTGGTACAGATTTGCCCCATAGGCAATTATGTTAAGCAAATTTCCCCTATCTCCGGAATTTTTTATATTGTACAAATTTTATGTTATACAAACCGTTTGTTATACAAGGGTCCACTGTAGGTAGATAGCTTACCATGGCATGACCAGATCTGCAACTGTCAATCCTACAATAAAAACACATTAAAGAGTTTAAAGTGTTGATCACTTTCAAACATACTTTGCAGACTGATATCATGGCTAAAGGAGAGTATAAGCAAGTGTCAAAAAAATCTCACAGCTCTTTATCAGATAGGAAAAGGCAAAATAATTCTCCCGGTATCTATTGTTTTGCCTTCTGTACCACAATCATGGAGAAGGGTTCTAGAGACTGATTTTGACATTTGTATGGGTTAAAAGTAGAGATGGGCACGACTTGAAAAAAAAATTTTCGAGTTGTCGTTAGTCGGGCCAGTCCCATTTCGGCTCGTTTCCGGTTTTCGCGAAAATTCGCAAAAATTAGTCGGTTCGTTTTTTCGTTTTTTTGTTGTCGTTAGTACTGGTTTTTTGGGGGGGAGCGGGCTCCTGGAGGTACCTCTGTGGGGTGGGTGCCTCCTCTGGCCCGCTATAAAGGGAAAGTGGGCTCCTGGAGGCACTCGTGGGTGCCTCCTGCCACTAGGAAGGGGAAGCAGGCTCCAAGAGAGACCCCTCTACATGGGGGTCTCCCTTCCTCACCTGCTGCTGCTGCAAAATGCTATGCAATAGCCATATGGATATTGCATAACATAATGTGCAGACGTGAGACCAGTGTGAGAGTCATAGGGTCATACCTTCCCTGCACAGGGCTCCCGCACCACCATGTCTCACACAGAAGGGAATTGTACTTGCTGCGTGTAGTGCAATGCAAGCAAGTAGATCTGGCTTTAAGGTGGCTTAGTGCAAGAGCTAGGGTTAGGCAGTGAACGGTGGGCTAGTGGGTTGCACCTCTGGGTGCCTCTCTGACCCACTAAGAAGACAGTCTGTGACATGGGTACGGAGTCAAGGGTTAGGGTTAGGGCTAGGGCAGGTTTTAGGGGGCTTTTTGGCACATCCCAGAAGTCTCCATGGCCAAGTGGCCATGCGACTGGTGGGATGGCTCCAAAATTTGCATGGTTGTCCACTCCTACATGGCTGGCCACTTGGCCAGCCCATCATTGCGCAGGTGTAAATAAAATAAAATAAAATAAAATCAATGGAGGACAGAGGAGGAGAGGAGAGACATTTTGTTGCAAGAAAAACCCACTGCTACTGTGAAAAATCTGGCAGTTTATATATTTTCGCGTGTTTCTGTTGTGCTTGTGTGTTTTTGGACCACGATTTCAAAAACAATATTGCGTTTGCCGCCCCATTTTGGATCCCCCGCCCGCACCGCATGGCATAAAGTCCGGCTGCCCAGGACGGGGAGGCTGACCCCCTCCAGAAACCAACCCTCCGGTAGGTGCCCTGCGACTTAGTCAAGCAGGCATTTTTCCGCCTGCTTTTTTGGCCCACAGCGCTTCTTTTAGACTGGGCTTTTGCTGGCTGCGAGCCTGCGGCGAGTCCCACCAGAGCAGCCCGGGGGATGAGGGGGAGGCCGGGACCTCCAGAAACAACCCTCTGGTAGGTGCCCTGAGGCACGGCAGGCATTTTCCCGCCTGCTTTTTGGCGGGAACCGGGTTTTTTTACTTTTAAAAACTTTTTTCTACCGCGTGTGGCATCGATCTGCGATGCAAGGAACAAGCATGACAAATCAGACCAGAGACTGTTTCTCGAAGTCTGGGGGAGTAATTCCCGTTACCGTTTCCATAGAGTAACGGAACCGAGTAATGGAAACGGAAACGGGAATACCGCTAAGTCGTGCCCATCTCTAGTTAAAAGTATTTAGCTGAAGATGTACTGCCTACCATCCAATTATGATCCTTATGTTATGCGCTAAGCCAGCCAAACATATATACAGTACATAGTCATTAAGAATTCTTTCAAATGCAAATTTGATTCACATATAACTTGAACATTGCGCATTGGCTATTTTTGTTGTAGGTTTGTTATTTGTAAGTTGTCATCTCTAATAATAGTGTGTGTCTGCCTGTCATCTCTCTCATACACCATAGATCCAAGACAGAAACATTGAAATCTGAAGTTTCAGTAGAGGAAATGCCTTGGGATTTTTTGCTTTTTATTTTAGTTAATCACACGCCTGTCTTTAATCTGCAATACAGTAACCCCCCAACTATCACAGGGGTTAGGGATACGACCCAACCCACAATAATTGAAAATCCACAATGTGCGTCAACCCACAATAATTGAAAATCCGCAATGTGCGGATGCTGGGTCAGGTTGGGACTGGGGGGGCTCCCTGGGGGCTCTTGTATTTACCCCAGACCTGGCTCTGCCCCGAACAGACCTGCAAGGAGCTTTCTGGACCCCCAGAGGCTCCAAAACTGCTTTCTAGTGATCCGAGGTCACTTCTGGTTTACCGGAAGTCACTTCCGGTTTGCAGGGAAGCACTTTTGAGGACTCAGATGGGCCCGGGAAGACCTTTCCTCCTTACACTGGGGGCTTTTTTCATATACTGCTGACCCGCAATATACCGGAAGTGCAGAATATGAACCGCGAAAGGGCAGGGGACCACTGTACCATTATCACTCAACAGATGACAGACTTCCCAAACCAGCAGAAATAAAGTTCTCATGCAATGGTTCTCAACCTGTGGGTCCCCTGATGTTCCTGGACTGCAACTCCCAGAAATCCTGGCCAGCTCAGCTAGTCATGAAGACTCCTGGGAGTTGCAGTCTAGGAACATCTGGGGACCCACGGGTTGAGAACCACTGCTCTAATGGGTCCTTAGATACTTATTTCATTTGAAGGGCCTCTGGGCAGCTCCTGGGCAGCTCCATGTGGGAAGTGGCATGTTGGGGAGGGGATGGAATGCCAAGAGTGCCTGCTGCTTTCCTCTGCAAGACCCCTAAACTCTTCAAAAAGTAAAAGGGACTGCCCAAGACCTGTGCATAATACATGTCACTGACCATGCATGTTGGGGATTTTTAGAGCTGCAGGCTTTTTTTAAAAAAGAAACACTTCCAAGTTCTACTTATGTCCAATCAAACCCAACATACCCGGTCAACAGCAATATGCGGTAGTCTTTCAGAAGCTTCCCTGAAGAGTGAGAAACCATTGCATCTGCCAGAGGAACGACATAGAAGCCTTGCACTGCAAAGTTGCTGATGAGCAAAGTGACCCAGTTTTTAGGATAAAAAAAATAAAATGACAATAATTTCTAACATTTTAATTTGTTCTTAATTTTCACCTATATTTCATATATGTCTATAATTTTAAATTGTCCAATACTCTGATAAAAATAAAGAAGGAAAGATAAGTTTATTCCATTTAAAATAAAAGATTGAAATGCAATAATATGAACATCAAAATGGAATAAAATGCAATTATATGATTTAAATTGCATTAAAATACAACAACACTTTGAAATCAATTTAAATGGGCCACCTAGTTTTCTTGCTTGTCTGTACTGTGGAAACAAGAGATGTCATGTGTTTGGTAAACCACCTCGCATGGATTCACGCATTTGTCAGATCTGGTGCAACATGTGAATGGTCGTGCAAATATCTATTAAAGCCCTAGTACAGATATTTGGAAAGGGCGAGGGACAAGGGTAGAAAAAATATTGCACTTTTAATATACACCCCTTACCCTGTTAAGTTACAAGATTTAAACATCATGAAGATATATCTAACTTCACAGATTTGATGGACCAGTGCCAACTGGCAGGGAGTGAGGAATATTTCAAGAAACATTTGCTGAGCGTTGACAAGTTGTAAGAAGAGATCCACCAACCCAATACTCCAGTGACTCAAGCCAGACTGGAAAATACAGTACATGTGGTTTTCCCAGATTAAACTGTGCATGTAATTAAAGCCTGTGTTATGAAGATGGCAGCTCAGAAGTACCGCCAATTGATTTCTGAGCTAAAATACAAAGTGAGGCAATTATTGTACTTGGCATCATGCTAATCCATTTAACCGAGAGCCCAATAACAGGAAACCATTGTTACACAATATGTAACTCGGATTCGGGCGACTGAAACATGATCTTAAAAGCTTCTCTAGCTTTCAGGAGTCAATATACTCCTTGTGAAAAGGAAGGGTCAGCAAAATGGAGCTGTTACAGACCTTGCTTTTAAACCTAAAGAAAATGGCCTCACAGACAATGCACTAAGACAATAAAATTAAAGGATGAACTCTAGCTAAATAAAGTAATGGTCCTCAAGTGGAAAAGCAAAATACAATTAGCATTCACATGCTTATTTTAAGATATATATATATATATATTCCTGCTGATTTGCTGAAGAGGCTTTTATGAAGTTTAAGCAGAGTTCATTGTTAAATACTCTTTACCTACAGAGGGGATATGGTAGACCGTATTAATTCCTTTTTCTTTTGGAGATCAATAAGGAGGTTGCTACATGGTATGCCAAGTGCTTAGCATGAAGGCAAAGGGAAAGACAGTTGTACCGTACCATTCCATGAAGCATGCTCAAAGATCCAGTAACCACCGCCTCCACAGTTGACGAAAACCATAATAGTAAGAGAAAATCTGAAGAGAGAAAATGTTCAGTAAATACCTTCTAGATCAATTCCCAGAGATGGAACTGTGTTCGCCTGTTGCAAGAAACAAGCAGGAGTTTTGCAGCAACTTAGACCGCGGTCATACCTGGGTTTCCTTCATATTTAAATTTCCTACGTATTTTTTTCGGGAGCGGTCACGTGGTTTTCAATGAGCAGTTGGTGTCCTCTCCTCTGCATCATACCTTCCTATTCTGGTTCTGTCCTAACCTGTGTACTACGCATTTTGTCCTACTTTCTGGCTCCAGTTTCCAAGGCTCCGTCTTTTAAGCCAGTGGAAAGGGGAGAAACTGAATTTACTGCATATTTTCAGTGTCCTGTCATTGCAACAGAAGCAAAGAAGTAAGCATTTTTGAGCGAAGTTTCTAAATCCAGCCCCTGGCGGTGGTTTAGGAAACTTCGCTGAAACTGCTGTTCAAGGGGCGTGGTCAGCCGGGAGCAGAATTTGCTTCTCTTTCTGGTTAGCATGCGATCTTTTACTGCGTAGTTCGCCAACGGGAAACTCTACGCAGAAAACGTAGGTATGACCGCGGTCTAGACAAACAAACTCCCTAGGACCCCATTTCTGTGCTATCATTGTCCTCCTTTACTAGTTACTCATGTCACAACTTGCTACCAAAATGACTCAAGTTAGTTGACGGTTGTGGTGTAACTATACCATCATCAGTTGGGGGGGAACGTAGATACAGGTAACAGAGGGTCGTACTGTACAGCCTGTGTGTGCATGGAAAGGAAAGGAAACCATGGAGTTTTCTTCCCTATTCAGATAGGCTCCTGGCTGCATGAGCAGCTGCATGGCTGACTTCACAACCTTTATGAGAACAAGTAGGTGACAAAGAACTTGCCAATGAGAAGGGACACTTTAAGCAATTTCCCTTGAGCTCAGCATTTATGCAATAGGCTACTAACTATAGCTCTTTCCTTGAGTTTCATTTCATAACATATGATATTTTCTTGAATTTTAATTCACCTATTTGTTTTTAATGTTCTTGTTTTTTTAAAAATTGTTTTAGAAAACACAAAATTACAATTTTTTAATAGTATCTTTGCAATACCTGGTCTGAGACCACTTGCGCCTTGAAAGGTGGCATAGTGGCATGCCTACACACCATGCTCCCTTTTTATGAAAAAAAAAAGTGTGTGTCTATTCATTGTCTCACAGAGGTGCCCGCATGACATCACACAGCGAGCATCACATTCCTGAAATTTCAAAAAGCCAAAGCCAAAACACAACCATGGGCCTTGTGAAACAGTATTTGTAAAAATCAAAACATTCAGATTGTAATGAACAGTAGCTTGCTGATATCCTGGATAAGACAGTTAGCGGAAATTGATAATTTTGTTCATTTTGTTTACTAGGGAGAGATCACCAGCTGCTCTTTTAATCTGTTTTAGAGGACAAAAATATTGCTTTTGGCATCAGATTTTAAAAAGGGAGACATAGGAGATTAATTAGTTTTAGTTTATTGAATAGCTTTCATACTTGCCCTTGGACGGGTAATGTGCTTAGGTGCTCAATAATGTAGGGTGTTCTAACAAGAAAAAAGGCAGTATTATTGGCAGGAGTCAACACTCTTTGGTGGTGTTCTTAGAGGATAGGAAGAACAATCATGAAACAGATGGATAACAGGATATTATTATTTTGCCTCTCCTTATATTGCAATAGTTCCTGAAATGAGAACATATTTCATCAATGCACATTGCTGATGCAGGCAGAAGCCTTCCACGTGACCCCACTATAGTGCACAGGTGTTATGGTGGTTCACAGAGCACAGTCATTACACATTTTATTTTACTTAACGGCTCAGGCAGGAAATGGAGGACTATATGGCAGATCAATGAATGTGAAAACAGAGGATGACAACCTGGGGTCAGAGGCAGATAGATAGATGGCATTAATTAATTCTTACACTTGATCAAAGAGAAAAAAGAGGGGGAGAGAGACAGAACCACTTTTTAAGCAGCAGGGGGTGAAAGAGTGCCTTTTCTCACCACCATAAGTAATTACAGAAAAGCCCACTAGTGAGCTATTTCAAGACTTCTGTTTTTCTGCATAATATGCAAACTCTGTAAAGCCGTTTCTTAAATATTTGAAAACAGGAAGCACTAGTCAGTCAGTTTTATTAATCTATATTTGTATTTAGGTGCTGACTTAGGGAGACCATAACAGAATTTTCAAGGTAGGTGAGATGTCCAAGGAGTGGTTTATCATTTCCATCCCCTCGAAGGTTTCAATGGTCTACCAGGGTTTGGAACCCAGGCCTCTTAAACAGGTTTATTCATCTATTCATCCAGAAAAACATCTACTTCTGCTTCATTGACTATGCCAAAGCCTTTGACTGTGTAGACCACAACAAACTATGGCAAGTCCTTAAAGGAATGGGAGTGCCTGACCACCTTATCTGTCTCCTAAGAAATCTATATGTGGGACAAGCAGCAACCGTCAGAACTGGATATGGAACAACTGACTGGTTTAGAATTGGGAAAGGAGTACGACAAGGCTGTATACTGTCACCTTGCCTATTTAACTTATATGCAGAGTACATCATGAGAAAGGCAGGTCTGGATGAATCACAAGCCGGAATTAAGATTGCTGGAAGAAATATCAACAACCTCAGATACGCAGATGATACTACTCTAATAGCAGAGAGTGAGGAGGAATTAAAGAACCTCTTAATGAGGGTGAAAGAGGAGAGTGAAAAAATGGGCTGAAGCTCAACATAAAAAAACTAAGATCATGGCCACCGGTCCCATCATCTCCTGGCAAATAGAAGGGGAAGAAATGGAGGCAATGGCAGAGTTTATTTTCTTGGGCTCCCTGATCACTGCAGATGGCGACTGCAGCAACAAAATAAAAAGACGCCTGCTTCTTGGGAGGAAAGCAATGGCAAACCTAGATAGCATCCTAAAGAGCAGAGACATCACTTTGCCAACTAAGGTCAGGATAGTGAACGCTATGGTTTTTCCAGTAGTGATGTATGGAAGTGAGAGCTGGACTATAAAGAAGTCTGATCGCCGCAGAATTGATGCTTTTGAGCTGTGGTGCTGGAGGAGAGTCTTGAGAGTCCCCTGGACTGCAAAGAGATCAAACCTATCCATTCTGAAAGAAATCAACCCCGAATGTTCACTGGAAGGACAGATTTTGAAGCTGAGGCTCCAGTACTTTGGCCACCTCATGAGAAGAGAGGACTCCCTGGAAAAGTCCCTGATGCTGGGAAAAATCGAAGGCAAAAGGAAAAGAGGAAGACAGAGAATGAGATCGTTGGACGGTGTCATCGATGCAACCAAAATGAATTTGACAAAACTCTGGGAGGCAGTGGATTATAGGAAGGCCTGGCGAGCTCTGGTCCATGGGGTCACGAAGAGTCGGACACGACTGAATGACTGAACAACAACAATTCATTCATTTAATATTCATGTTACCCTTTTCCTCATAAAGGACATAATACACCTTAGAGATCATTAGAAAAAAATCTAACTAAAAGCACAACACATTAAAACAATTTAAGCATATAATAATACCGAAATAATGGTATAAAATAGTTTAAAAGATTTTAAAACATTAAAAACACAACAACAGCAGCAGCAGAAGCAACAGCAACAATATGCTGCACCCCAAAATCACAATCTGTTTGTTCAGGCAGCACTAACTAAAATCCAGAAGATGAGTCATGGCGACTGGACTTCTTTTCTTGTGAGATTGATACGTTTCACTACTCATCCAAGTGGCTTTGCCAGTCTAAGGAAAGTTGGTGCCAGGCCTCCAATTTATAATTCACCTTGATTTCACATAATCCTGGTATTTTATTTTGTGTTTATTTATTTATTTTTAATCAAGTATACATGACAAGACAAGTCAGAATTATAACACAATGCCATCATCTTTCTTTTACATTCTATAAGCACATTATATTTCTCTATATGCTGGAATGTAATATTTTAAAAGAATTAATTAACTCCATTAGAATATGAATCGGTAGGTGTAGATAGAGAAACATAATCCTGGTCTGAATAGGTACACTGGGTGGACAATGACCTGAATAGGCTCGTTAGATGTACAATGGCCTGGGGTGTATAAAAGTCCCACCTATTCAACCTTTCCCAACACCCATTAAGTATGGGCCGTTAGCTGTGGCCTTCCTGGTGGAGTTGTGGAGTGCTTCTGATTTGTCTGGGGATTGATGAAAGGGCAGCATGATAAGTGGCAGACAGATTGTACTTAAATCCCCCACCTCTGTTGAGAGAGGGATGTTCAATACACATATGACCCCTTGCTTGAACCACCTATCTTCTCTGTCTAGTATGTGTACATACTCATCTTTGAGTGTCCTTTGTCCTTCAAATGAAGGTACACCTCTGATTCTGGTCCTGAGCTGTTGCTAAATATGTTGCTTTAACAGAACTCCCCTATAAACAATTAATAACATAAATTTAAATTATCTCGAACTCTACAATTTATACCTACTAGGGACCTTTATAAATATTGGGGTCTATAATGTTTTTCCTGCCTCTTGTGTAAAATGACAGACAGTGACAGACCTGTTGCAGCAGGTACGCTTTGACTCCATGTAACAACCTCAGATGCTGTGATAGAACACTACAACCCCATCTTGCATGTTTGGACCTGTTAGCCAGCTATATTTCACAGAAATGCCACACTTGAAGACTCCGGCTTTTGGAATTTGGATTTATTTTGAAAACTCAATGCACCCGGATAGCAGCAAGAAGAATGTAAGGCAAATGCTAATTCACGATGAGACTGAAGTATCATTTCGTATTTTTATGCTTGTTGCTGCTGTTTGCTCTTTTTTTAGTGTACACTGCCCAGAGTTCCGTTTCGGAAGATGGGGCGGTATATAAATGTAATAATAAATAAATAATAAATAACAACAGTTCATATTGCATGGCACTGTCAGTGTTTCTGCTGCTTTACTGATCAATACATGTAAAATCAGAAAGAAAAGAGACAGTTCTATAGGAGCCTACAATTTAAATTTTATTTTTCACATTTAAAGATCTAGCAATTCCATAGGCTTGGCCATTAGCCTAATAACCTACTATGTGACCCCTTTTTTCAATTTTTCTTACCCTTGCCTCTTTGACCATGCCTCATTTCAACTCATTTGCCCCCAGAAGCTCTGCAAGCAGTCTTCTGCCACAACTACAGCCTAATCAATCACTCGGTAGTGTTGCCACAGAGCACCTTACAGTATCTCGAATAAGTAAATTAAGCTGGGATTCTATAGTGGCAGCCTAACATCTCTCTCTCTCTCTCTCTCTCTCTCTCTCTCTCTCTCTCTCTCTCTGTGTGTGTGTGTGTGTGTGTGTGTGTGTGTGTGTGTGTGTGTGTGTGTGTGTGTGTGTGTGTTGTGTCGTTACAGTCATGACCGACTCTTCATGACCCCATGTCCATGGAGTTTTCTTGGCAGGAATATTGGAGTGGCTTGCCAGTTCCTACTCCAGGCACCTACAGCACCTGGTATTCCCTGGTGATCGCCCATCCAAGTACTAACCAGGGCTGACCCTCCTTAGCTTCCGAAATCAGGTGAGATTGGGTGTGCTCAGGGCATCTATGCAGCTATAACATCCTATGCAGATTGTCTACTGATGGTAAAAGAGCCAGTGTGTTGTAGTGGGGCAGAATTATGATCTAGGCTTTGTGAAACCTGGGTTCAAATCTTCCCACAACCATGGGAATTCACTGAGATGTGATAATGGTTCAACTACTTCTTATACCTTTCTAATTCCTTGAAAACCCCTATTGGGCTCACAATAAGTCAGATGCAACGTGATGCGACATAACACAGTATCATATCAACTTATGGTAATTATGCAGAACCATTCATTTTCTGTTTTACAGATTTATGTTGATCTATGGGTGCTACACCACATATTCCCATTAATCATTTCTCTTTTTCTCACAGGTTTTACTTCCACTTCTCCCACAAACAAATTAACACTTTTGTCTCATTTTCTAAGCCATTATACACCTTTTATTATCATTATTGCTATGAGAAAAAAAAACCCTTTTATGCTTGCCTGCTATCTCATTTGATCCAACACTATCAGTCATATTTTCAGGGAGTGTGTATATTTGTACCACTTGTCTTTCCGCACTAATGGTGCGGTACATTAGACAATATATTAACCATTCTGCTGCAAGTATTTTGCAGGCAAGGCTTGAGAAAGAAGGAAACATGGTATTCTTCTGACTACTTTCATGAATACACTCTTGTATTTCCAATCACCATGTATGGGTATTAAAGCTGGACAATTTAGAATGCTGATAATATTTTTTTTAAAACTTGATTTGAAAAGTGGCACTGGAGGAGAGCTGTGTGGATACTCTGGACTAGAGATGGGCATGAAATGAACTTTTTTTCATTTCTGTTATTCGTTATTTGTTTTGTTACGTAATGAAACCAATAACGAACATTGTGATGAAATTGGAACGAACAGAACAGAACCACGAAAATTAGGTTTGTTATGTTTCATTTTTCATTAATGGCGACGCGCAATGAAATGAGCTGTTTTAAATGGACATCCATAAAAACGCAGCAATAACTATTTATACTGTCTGATAATACCTACCGGGGGGGGAGGGTCCTTAAAACGTTTGTTTTTGTCTTCTCCCATCGCGATGTATTTTTCTTTTCCCTTTAAGGATGACAAAATGGATGTTGCCAGTCACAAAATGGAGGCAAGCCATGTGATGGGATCATGTAAATTCTTGGACAACTTCAACCAATAGCATGCCCAGGTTGCAGACTGGGCAGGCCTGGCAGCCACAGAGGGCATAAAAAGCTCTGGCAGCCCCCGTCCTCCTTGCAGTCTCCGGTAGGAGTTAGCATGGGATTGCTGTCTCTGCGACTCGTTATTTTCACTTTAGGCCAGCCAGGCAGGTGTGTGTCTCTGTGTTCCTGCTGGCTGCAGCCTGGCTCTTAGGGGAGAGAAAGAAGAGATTTCTCTCTAGCTTCAGTCCTGCAGCCTCCTTGTGTGCATGCGTGCGTACCTCTCGGTGAGTACCCTCCCCTGACCCGCAGTGCAGTCACTCTGCGGCTGCCTTGCACCCTGGGCAACGCCTGCCACTACCTTTGCAGCCTCCCTGCATACCTAGTCTATACTGTGTCTCTGCCAGCATCCATTTTTTTTTAGTGTTTTCCCTCTGGTCTGGGGCGTTGGGGGACGCCCGTGCATGGAAATGCTTTAAAAATAGCGCAAAAGGTGGGTAAAAATGAAAAATGAATAAACAAATAAACAAAAATGAATTTTAAATAAAATCACGAAAAACGAAAACGAACTGAAACAGACCCCTCAATGAAAAATGAAAAACCAAAACGCCATTTTTTCGATTCGTGCCCATCTCTACTCTGGACTACCAGAAAGACAAACAAGGGGGTCCTAGCTCAAATCAAGCCTGAGTTATCTCTGGAGGCAAAAATGCCAAAGCTTAGTCTTTGAGCACATAAGAAGGCAGGATTCTTTTGGAAATATAATACAGTAACGCTGGGAAAGGTGAAAGGCAGTGAGAAGGTGTTGGAGCAGGTGGTGGCTGGGTAACTCCAGGGGCTGCTGGATGGAACAGATTTTCTAGATCCATTTCAATAGGGTCTCAGGCTGGGCTTTGGTACGGAGACTGCCTTGATCGCCCTGTACGATGACTTCTACCTGGAAAGAGACAAGGGGAGTGCAACCATATTGATACTCCTTGACCTCTCAGCGGCTTTTGACACCATCGATCATGGTGTCCTTCTGGATAGGCTAGCCAGGTTGAGAGTCAGAGGCACCGCTTTGCGGTGGTTCTGCTCCTTCCTGGCTGACCATGTCCAGAAGGTGATGCTGGGAGACTGTTGCTCTGCCCCATGGTGTTTACGTCATGGGGTTCTGCAGGGCTCAATACTGCCCCCCATGCTGTTTAACATCTACATGGAACCACTGGGAGAGGTCATCAGGATGTTTGGGCTGAGGAGTCAGCAATATGCTGACGATACTCAGCTCTACCTCTCATTTTCCACCAATCCAGGTGAGGCAGTTTCTGTGCTGAACTCGTGCCTGGGCCAGATAATGGACTGGATAAGGGTTAATAAATTGAAGCTCAGTCCAGGCAAGACGGAAGTGCTGTTAGTGGGTGCTCTGCCAAACAGGCTAGGGGGCCATCTCCCTGTTCTGGATGGGGTTGCACTCCCCCTAAAGGACATAAAAGCCCACGCTGATTCTGTATTACCTTCACTGGTTACCAGTTGCTGCCCAAACCCAATTCAAAGTGCTGGTTTTGACATATAAAGCCCTAAATTGTTTAGGACTTAGATACCTGAAGGACCACCTCCTTCCATATGAACCTACCCGGCAGTTAATATCTAGCCAGGGAGCCCTCCTGAAAAAGCCATCTCACAAGGAGGTGAAAGGGGTGGCTTGTAGGTCTAGGGCCTTTTCGGCAGCTGCCCCCAGGCTATTGAATGCCCTTCCAAGTGAGATTGTCTGGTGCCAATGCTGATGATGTTTCAGCGCTAGGTAAATACCTTTCTGTTTCAGAAGTTTTTAAACTGACATAACATAGATTGTGGGTCCTGATGGCAATTTTAGTATTTTGTCTATCTATCTATCTATCTATCTATCTATCTATCTATCTATCTATCTATCTATCTATCTATCTATCTATCTATCTATCTATCTATCTATCTACAGTATATCTTTTTGACATCCCTTTTCAACAAATCCAGCGCATCACTGTTTACAGGTCAGTTAAATTTCTAGGAACAGATTGAAGTGAGTCAAAGGCTCTTCACAGGCCCTGTGTCAAAATTCAATAGTATTATATGTTATGATCTAATCCTTCACTCTTTTATGGGTCAATATGTGAAAATGCCATTAGACACATTATTTTAACCCCAGGAGACAATGTTGCAATTTTCAGATTATATCAAAGGTTATTAAGGATTTTTCTGGTGCATTAAATGAACATATGTTTTCAGAGAACCTGTTCACAGAATACTAAAAAGCTCTGGGTAAAAATAAACAGCTTGGGGAGAATGAAAAATGTTTAAGTATTCGTATATAACACTTGGGGGGTACAGCATGTTCACATAACATTTCAGTCTCTTAATTTCACCATTATATCAGAGCCTTTCAAAACATTTTGTGGCTTTCTTCTCATTCATACCTTGTGTCTCCTTAACATAGATTCTTGCAATTATGTCCATTAGTTGCCCTAGTAACAGAGGCAGGGGTTAAGTCCTTCATTAGAAGAGGTTTGCTCCAAATTATATTATTATACCAAATTATTGCAAGCCTTTTAACTAAAGCACCTGCTTTTCCATTCAGTTTGCAGCCGAGGTGGTAAATGGAACTGATCACATTTGCAATATTTAGATAGGATCCCCCCTCAAAGATCCAATTATAAATAATTACTTGACACTTACCACCATGACTGGCAAAAGGAACAAGTGAATTCTGAAACAGATATGGTTCAACACACAATGAACAGTGTGTTTATTAATGATGAGAGAAACTAAGCTGTTCCTTCATTATGGACGATTCTAATGTCAAAGCAATAATTAATTCCATGTGCCAATTATTACAATAACAACATAGGCCTTGGAAAACAGGATTTTAAGTTCCAATCAAGTCACAATTTTTGACTGAAATTTCAGTTTTAAATAATTTTAAAACCACCTAACTACTTGTTGCAAAAGTATGCAAACGTTTATGCTTGCATTTGACAAGCATATCTTAGAGTCCTGGTTAATTTTCACACATGTGATGAATTCATACAAAGACAGGAATGAGACCAGGTCTGATGTGCTCACTAGAGATGGGCACGAAGTTCATGAAGTGCTTCATACAAAGCATCCCACCGCATTGTAGGTGCTCTGCAGATCCATCCCCCTCCCCCTTGGGCTGGCTGGGCCACTTACCAGTTGCTGCATGCCACTAGGGGATTTATTCCCCAGAAGTACTCCAATCCAGAAAGGAGCTTGGCTGGCCTGTCTCCACCTCTGCCGGCAGCTGCCAACTCTGGCAGGGAGGCAAGTAAGGGATTCCTCCTGCAAAGTTGATGAGTGCTGTCACAGAATAGGGTGAGGGTGGGCTGGCCAAGCTCTTGGCTGGATGGGAGCACCCTCAGGGAACAAGGACCCCAGCGGCACCTGACAACCAATAAGTGGCTCAGCCAACCCGGGAGGAGGGGGGAAGAGAATGGATGCATGTGACAGCTGGGGTGCTGTGCGTGGCTCTTTGTATGAAGCCCTTCATGGGTTTCATACCCGTCTCTAGTGCTAACTTCTGCCTCTTCACTTCAAGTACAATCCTTGGCAGAGAAAACTCACATGCCAAGTATATGGATATGGATGTCATTATGTGCAGTTGCATGACCTGTCTTTTCCAGAGCTCTTAATTGTGCCACCAAGTTACTTATTCAGAATCAATCAATCAATCAATCAATCAATCAATCAATCAATTACTCATCAAAAGAATGTTGCACTACAATATTCAAATAAAAAGTAGTTACATCAAAATTCTCAACTTACACTATACCTCTAGATTTTATAACACTTCACATTTTTATAACACTTCACTATCAGTGGTGTCCACAAATCACTGTACTACACACTAAAATAATACAGAATTATAATAACAAAATTATAAAATACTTATGTAATATAACAGTAATATAACATTTGGGAACCTTTAACATAAAAATAATAGGGTTACATTCCTGTTTCTTGATCTTTATAACAATTCGCGTCAATGCTATAGACTTTGCTCTACATATACAATAGTTGCCTTGATAGTGAATGCTACAACACTTTGTATCACATGTGGGTTGATTGCTTGTAATTAGGGATGGGCATGAAATAGAAAAATTGTGTTTCATTTCGTTCAGCTTTGTCCCCCTCCCCCACATTTTGTTTCGTATTGTAAGTAACAAAGGTTTTTTTTTTATTGTTACAAAACGAAATGAAATGAAATGAATCCCCCATGGCACCAGCATTCTAGCTGGTGCTGTGGGGGATTCAAAAGCCTCCTTGCTGCTGCCTTCCAGCTGATTTCAACAGCTTGATCCCAGCTGGGAGGTGGACAGCTAGGAGGAAGGGAGCATACAAGCAGAAGTAAATTCCCTGCCTGACTGCTCCTGTCCCCCTGCCACCCCTTCCTCCCAGGGGGTGTTTTGGACAGAGAGTGCTGTGGGCAGTGGGGCCAGCCCCCACTGCCCACAGCCCTCCCTCTCCAGAAACCCACCCTGGGAGGAGGGGGAGCACGGGAGAAGGAAGAAGGCAGTGATAAATTAAAAGAGAGCTTCAATTTACCACTCCTTCCTTCCTTCTTCCTTGCGATCCCCACCTAGGAGCTGTGGCTTTTTGACAGGTAGGGGTTTGGAGAGGAGAGACATCCCTCCCCACCATATCTCAACCTGCCAAAAAGCCCCAGTTGGTATGCAGGGGGAGAAAGTTGGAAAGGCAGAACAGAGCAGGTTTCTCCCTTCTATACTCCGTTCTGCATTTTGCCTCTCCCCCGTCTACTAGCTGGGGATTTTTGACAAACCCCCCTCTCCAAACTCTAACCTGTAAAAAAGCGCCAGCTGGTAGGCAGGGGAGGGGCCAAAGGAGGCAGAACAGAGCAGGTTTTCCCCCCTCTATGTTCCATTATGTCTTTCGTCCCTCCCCCACGTACCAGTTGGGGCTTTTTTGATAGGTTGGGTGTGTGGGGGAGGGTTATGGAACCCCCTGAAATCTGGAAATATTTTGGGATAAGGGGACTTAATTATGAAGCTCTGAAGGGGCTGGGGGTAGTTAATTGGCAACGTGTGTTGGGATCATGGAGGCAATTAGTGAGTAAATACCATAGAGTAAACTCCCAGAGTGCCTCCACGCTCCCAGCACACATTGCCAATTTACTACCTCCAGTCCCTTTAGAGTTTCATAACTAAGCCTCCTTACCCCCAAACATTTCAAGACTTTGGGGGGTTCCCTAAAACATTCTGGGAAGGTACCCCTGCTACTTTGGAGCCACAAGGTAAATAAATTGATTGCAATTAAAAATAATAATTTTCTAGTGCATTTTTTTTAAATTGTTCCACATTTTAAAAAAATACACACTCAAAAATTACTTACCTTGGGTCACCAAAGTAGCAGGGGTATCTTCAGAAAGCTATTTTAGGGAATCCCCTGAAATTTGAAAACATTTAGGGGTAAGGGAACTGAGTTATGAAGCTCCAAAGGGGTGCCTGTAGGAACAAATACCTTCTAATTGGAATCATATGGAAAGGGGAGGCAGCACTATCACTCACCCAATCAGCTTCCGATTCCAATTAGAAGGTTTTTTCCTAGGGGCACCCCCTTTGGAGCCTCATAGCTCAGCTTCCAAAACCCCAAACATTTCCAAATTTCATGGGATAGGTTAAAATCGCTTTCTGAATGTACCCCTGTCATTTCCTCTAGAATGAATCCTTTCATTCTAGAGGGGGGGATGTTTTTTGTTTCACTTGTAACAAAACACTGCTTCCCCATTTTGTTTTGTTTTGTTAGCTAACAAAATGATGAAAGAGTGTTTCATTTTTTGTTAGGTGCCCATCCCTACTTGTAATAATTAGCTCACTTTCTTTTTAATCTGGCATATTTCATTTTCTTAAAAAGTACTCATGTCTTTATAAAATATTATTTGAGCACATAGTGAGCCAGATCATCAAGAGCTGGCTCTCTCTGCACATACACAGGGGTACCTTGAAATCTATCCCATTAATTTATCTAATGAAATTTGCTGAGAGAGAGCGCCCACGAGAGAGAGAGAATGTGGAAGACCCTTGGTCAGAATCTGAATACATGCAGGTTACATGCTAAACTTAAAGATTTATAGGCCTGCATCCGGTGATGAAGTTACATAAGCACAGGCAAAATGGCATACACTGTGGTGGTAAACTGCACAGCTGGGCATATGCCCAGGAGCCTAACCAGCACCTCGCTAATTAGCAGCAATTTCTTGCTGCAGCTCATGCCATTTTGCTTACACAACGGGCCTTTGGATTCTAACCATGTCCCAGAGTAACATGACAAACTGCAAGGCTTTGAAAGACATGGTTTGAAAGAACAAAAGCTACAAGTCAATTATATGAGAAAAATCAGGGTATATTATAAGTATCATATACAGGTAGTTACCATTGTCTCTTGTATCACATATTGGCGGTCGTTTTAGAGGGAAGGTGCCACTATGAAGGCAGTCCAATTCAAAGATGCAACCAAATGGAGTTCTATAGCAGGTACCAGAATGCACAGTCCCTTCCCTCTTGTCAAAGATTGTGGTGATCAAATGGCATGATGGAGTGGAAGGCAATTTATCAGAAGAAGTTATAGTGAATACATCAAGGAAACACAAGCAAAGAGTTATCTACAACCCCATTCCTCCTACACTTTCATTTTAATATGTGAAAGGGATTTGAAAGACAAGGAAATTAAATGTAAATTATTGCTAACTAATGACTTGTGACTCATGTCGGCTTTGTATACAAAGGAAACCCCACACACACCTATCAAAGGCAAAGTACATGAGTAAGTCAGAGATTTCCGTCCGGTAAAACAGATTTACTGCTTTCCAATAGATATCCAGAAAGTTTAGATGAAAAGGTCACCAGTAGTTTTACCTCTCTTGCCACTCATATCTAACCTTTATCTGAGATCACAACAGCAGCCTCCAAAGTCTAATTCCTCCTTTGATATTAATCTACCCAGGAGATTCACTGCCTCCTGCATGCATACAAGCACTTGTGCAGTGGGCGAGCTATATAATGACTAAATAAGATTATGTTACATTTTCCATTTGCTGGACATTTCAGGACGACTCCAGACCCTGACTTCTAATCGTTTCCTGTGTTGGCTATTGTAGACGGAGGTGTAAACTGCGGCCCCATGAAAAGCTTTCCTAGTCTGCCTGCCCAGAAACGCCTGTGACTGTTCCTGTGGTTGACATGTCTTCAAATTGTTTCCAACTTCTTACTGTAGAATACGTGAGATGAAATTACTTGGGTTTGGACCAATTTGCACATATTTGACTAAACGTCTGGCTGGACCACTTGTGGGCTTTTTGCTGTTACATACCATTGTTTTATACTAGCAAAGCATTGCTTGCATTTTATGGGCACAGTTAGGTCAGAGAAATTCACCTTTCCACAAGGGTGTTGCTGTGAGCTGAATGCAACAAGCCTCCCAGAACTCTGACAGCTCTCACAAGAACAGAGTCATGACCCAGGAAGATAGTCCTTGTCCAAAACTAAGGGCAAGCACAATGGGAAATGTTAGTGAGCAGCTGCGAGCTCAGCAACAAGGTAAATGGGAGGCTTGTGAGACAGCTGTCTTACACAGTGGTTAGGAGTTCTGTTCTTCTAGCAACGGACAGAACAGGCTTATGAAACCTGGGGTTCTAGAGCCACCTGGACCCAGTTGTGTCTGCACCCCTTCTGGTGCTGATGCTGTTTGAGCCTTGAAGGTTGCTAGCATAAATACTGGCTTGGATTTTCATCAGACAGTCTTCTTTTTATCCATCCGCTCTCCCCAAATGCTATGGAGGTTTTAGGTCTAGACAGAACTAACGGAAGTCCCCAGAACCAAAGAATGTTGAAGAAAAGTCATGTCTGTGGTCACTACTGTTCTGAAACAGATGAGATCAGAGACTCCCCTCCCATCAGGCCTTGGTTCTGAGAACATCCCATTGGAACTGCCAGGCCAGAGAAGTTGCTAGAGCAGCAGAAAGATTTATAGAATATGGCTCCATTCACTCATCTCTCTCATGGACGCATGCTCCGGGACAGTGGTGTCGAACCTTCTACACTCCAGATGTTTTGAACCACAACTCCCACAATCCTTTGTCGTTGGCAATATGGGCTTGGAATTCTGGGAGTTGTGGTCCAAAACATCTGGAGTGTTGAAGGTTTATTCCCACTGCTCTAGGAGGACAGGAGGTTTCGGACTTTAGAATGCCATTTGATGTATGAGGGGCTGAGTGGAGCAATGACTCAGCAGCAATTTGGGCCACCAAATTTAGTTAGAAGTAATGTTAGATTACCAATTAGTTCAACAGCTGATTTGAATGAAAAAAAATCAAGTTTGTCTAATTCATTTCATTTACAGTATTTCATAATGTATTTAATTTAAAGGATAGATGTCATTCAGTGAATTAATTTTTTTAAAAAAATCTGTAAATAATGAATTATGTGTAGACAGTGGCGGTTATTTACGGATTAATTCTCAATAAAGTAATTAGACAATTTAAGATTCTTCAGGGTCAAGTTCACATGATTCATGGTTACAAGTAAGCAGCTCCTACTGAGCTAGAAGTAATCCTGGGTAAGAAGACAATACATTTTCAAATAGATATCACACCAGTGAGGGAGACATTTTGAGTACTCCTGGCATATTTTGATACTCCTGTCATGTACCTTTCCAGCTATGGTTTCTCTGCCATTGGTTATTCTCTGCACTATCAAAAAGTATGCAAGTCAAAAGATTAATAATTCCGGAAGATGAGAGCCAAGGACCAATCACGGGAAGGCTTAAGAGATAAACTATTTTCTCAAGTAGATAATTGTTCTGCAGCAGAGATGTGATGAGATGATTATTATAGCGCTGATCATTAGTATATGTGTAAAGGCCAAAGATTGGGCAGACTAATTTAGATCAATATGTGAAGTTCAGCCTTCCTTACACGGCAGCTTCTGGCTATGCAAATATTTTCTCTTCATCCTTCCTCTATTCTATTTTCCTTCTCCCATTAGATTTGTTCTCTGGCATTTTCTCCTTTCCTTCATTCATTTGCATTGAAGGTCAAACTAGATACCGAGGGGAATGCATACATCCCTGCTTCTTGCAGATCTTTCCTCCAACAATGGCATTACCTTATAGATGTATGCCTCAGCAATAAGACTGACAAATTAAGTCTCTATTTACTTTCCAATGACCAATCACAAAACAAAACATGCTAGAATTCAAGGTAAGGAGGTGAGGAGAAACAAGTGTCTCACACCACTTCCAGAGGACCACTTTTAAGAACAGACTAAATAAATCTCGTAGTTTGAACCTCAGGGTACCTTGCCTAACTTCCATTGCTTGATTTGTCCTTTCACAGCCATCTCCTTTCCTATGTTCCTACATTTACTCCCCTACCTTGTTCTCTCTACCATACCTGAACTCATCTGAGTTAAAGGCCTTCCCCATTCTCCTGTGACTTTTGTCCTGTGTACCATTGCCATCAGGCAGAAGGTATTGATCTATGAGAACAAGAAAGATTCAGAAACAGTTTTTACCCAATAGCAGTAACCATGCTAAATTCTGTTAAAAATTAAGTTGACGGACAAATATCAGTGTTGAATGTGTAACATGTATATTGTATGGGGGATTGTGTAAGGCTGTTGTTGATTTTTAAATTGTCATTTTTATGTATTGAATATGATTGTTGTCAGGTGAAAGAGTGTAAGGCTGTGTGCGTGTATGTTTGGTTTTTATGTCAGTTTTGAATGAGTACAAGTGATGTTCTGTGTGTGATTGTAGGAGTATGTGTATGGATGTTTGTTCTTAAATGGTAGATTGTATGTCTTGGATTTTTATACTGGGGTGTGTGAATGAGCTGACTGGATGGCACTTTTTAATCTCGATGTACAGTGGTACCTTGTATAAAGGAATTAATTCATTCCAATTGAAATTATGTTAAACAAATTTTCCTTTATACATATTTCCCATAGGAATGCGTTGAAAATTGAGTAATCCCATTTTTATGTTGTACAGATTTCCCCCATAGGCGATTATGTTAAGCAAATTTCCCCTATCTCCAGAATTTTTTATGTTGTACAGATTTTATGTTATACAAACTGTTTGTTATACAAGGGTCCACTGTATTTTTATACAATGACAATAAATTCCATTCCAAATTCATTCCAAATTTGGACAGCTTGACCAATTATATCATTATGCCATTAATTTTAAGTGTAAGTGCACACACATTTGGCCCAAGGGTTCAGTGCAACCTCCCAGGACTCTGTGTGTGTGGGGGTTCCAACACGCCACCCAACCCTCAAATGAAAAGTTTTGAGGGAAACGTTTCTCAGAAAGTTCCCTTATGTCTCCTAGGGGCATGAGGGAAATTTTGCCAATATTTGAGATTCACTCGAGACCTCTGAGGTCCCACATCCTTCAAAAAGTCATGGGCTCTCCAGGCCTAGGAAACAGTTCAGAAGAATCCAGGAGTTGAGTCATGGCAATTGAAGCCATCAACATTCCTCAGTCTGAAGAAGCTACTTGGATTAGAAGCTGAATGTTTCAGTCCCACAAGCAAATAAGTCCAGTTGTTAGGTCTCAGCTTCCGGATAACCTCACTTAGATGAATGAGAATCTCCACAGACACACTCCAAAAGAAGAACATATGGGGGGAGTCCTAAAATGTTGATCAGAATTTCTATAACATGCACGAATTTTCTAACAGAGATATTGTTGCAACAACAACAAAAAAGTTCATTAGGAGTAAACAATTTAAGACCTCCTAGGTTTTGTTTTAAATTATGAAATGACAGTGAGAGAGCACATTACTTTTGAAAAAGTTGTTTTCATTTGAATTCGGTTTATTCTTTATTAGGTTGAGAATGAAAAAAAGCAAAAACCCACAGTCCATTCATCAAAACTCATTTTGATGGTTGAACAAGACTAGATAATTTATTATATAATTTATTATCCCTTAATAGCAACTTGGTCAGCAGATACTGTTGCAGCTTAGATCATGATGAAGACTATTTGCAACTAAAGACTCTGATGTGAATGAGTTAAAGGACAGCATGAAATAACGATAGGTTATTATTCTGAAGGGATCATGCTCTGGCTGAATTTATTTCTTCTCCAATGACAATCAGTATTTTATCATGAAATCTCTATACACCGTCAAATGTGTCTGGCCTGGTGTTAATTGTTCTGTCTGAATTAATATGGCCATGTTATTTATTGGAACAGAGTAATCAAACCCAGCTGCTGACTGTAGCAAGCCCCCCCTCCCCATTTCAATTAACAAGGCTGTCCTCCCAAAGGAGCAATGGGGTGAAATGAGCGGTAGCTGTACAATGGAAACAGAAGGATGCTTGGCTCTTTCTTCTGACTGCCTTTGGGTGAAATGAGATCATATATTTTATGCAGGGAGAGAATATAATCAAAAGCTTCTTTTGTTGCACAGGTTCCCTATCTTTCCAAAGTGTGGTGATAGATTTCAATGTAATGCTCTGGTATAGTGACCAATCCCATTGTAAATATAAATATACCAAAAGGAAAACAAAATTATCTGCGCCTGTGAAGAATTAGCTAGACAAGCAAAGAGGCTGAGAGCACGTGCAAGTGGAACACGTTTACTTTGCACGATGAGGATGACAAATAAATGTGTTGGTTTTTTTTCTGGATTGTGCCCTATGCTGTTAACTTGATCACTTGACAAATCTATGACAGGATTGCAACACTGCATTTGGTAGAGACAGTGGTGTTGGCACATGGGACACGGCAATAGGCTTGGTGCTATGTTTCAGGTCTGCTTGGCTGACTGATTTTGCAGGGCCTCTAAAGATGATGCTCAATTTTCAGAACACCTCATTTGTCTTCGGAAAATGTCTACACTTTCGGAGAAGCTCTCTTGATTCAAAAAAAAAAAAGGCATTCACTCCACTTTGACTTTCGTTGTTCTCCTTGACCCACTGGCAATATACAAACCCCCTGGAGAGCTATTTATCTTTCTGCTTCTGACACGTTGGTACATTTTAGTACACAGGGCATCCTCTTACTGCCTTTCTAGAACCGATCGTTCGTTGTGCCTTGTCTTGTGATGGTTTTTCTCCCTAGGGGTTTTGATGGGACCAATTTCATTGGGTTTTCTTTAAAACCAAGCTCGCTGATTAATTATGATCCAGTGAAAAGCACACTTGCTGATCAAAGGACATATGTCCAGATACTTCATTAATACCTATAAAAGACCTGCTCCAAGCAAAGCAGAGAGAGAGAGAGAGAGAAAGACTCGTATCAAATTCAGACAAAAATGAAATTAAAAGAAGAAAATATGAAGAAATGAAGTAGTATATGAAGTAGATTGAGTCACAGAAACTCATGTCAAAATATAAAAATTAGCCCTTATAGAACCATGGTGGGTTTTTTTTTCCTGGAAGTGCTTGCACAGATTAATGCAGCTAGTTCTCTGAGCACTCCTTCATATCAAGGTGTAGCTGAATGTGAGCCATTTCTTATCAAAAACCCTGCCAATTTCATCTCTGTTGATTTTCTTATTTATAGATTCTAACAGTCAACACTGAATGGCCAAGTTTGAACCAGTTAAGGAAAAAGGAAGACAAGATTATCATGTTGCTTTTGGTGTTTCGAATTAGCTAGCATTATTATTAGTTACATTCTCAATGCATTGCACTTGGGTTCAAATCCCTACTTAGCCAGAGGAATTCATTGAGAGGTAGAGTGGCCACTTATATATTAGTGAAAAGCAGGACTTACAGCAAGGAAAAGGACAACCCGCCAAATTAAGGTTCAACCTCCTTAAAAGAGAATATACGGCCATTCTATTCTAAGCACATTTACCTGGTAGTTCATTAAAAAAAAGCCTTCACCACCAAGGCCATAGCTAATGACCCATTCTTGATAGGTTTCAGCACCTTAGGCCATTGTTCACCTTAAGGCTATGGATACTATTGTCTCCCTAACGAGCCTATTCAGGCCATTGTTCATCTTATGAGCCTAATTCAGACCATGAACAGCGAACGTTTCTATATCTCAAAAAGAAGTCCAGTAGCCATGACTCAGCTTCCAGATTCATGTCATGGCATAGGCTGACTTAGGCCCAGACCAAGACATATCCGGTGATGAATATCCCAAAGGTAAAGGAAACCCAGTGATTCCCGCAGTTTCATAGAAGTCTGGAAGTTGAGTCATGGCTACTGGACTTCTTTTTTGAGAGACAGAAACATTTCGCCGCTCATCCAAACAGCTTCATTAGTCTGAATACAGACTGCAAGTCCTCCATCTTATAGTCAGCTTTGACCTCTTGTCACCAGGGTGAGGACTCGCTCTAGCTGTATTCAGACTGATGAACCTGTTTGGATGAGAAGTTAAACGTTTCTGTCTCTCAAAAAAGAAGTCCAGTAGCCATGACTCAACTTCCACATAAACTCACCTGGATGACTGAGAATCTTCACAGACATATTTCATAGAGGCCCTTTACTTCTGGGGAGGGGGGTTAATACAAGGCCATTTAGCAACAGTGGACTGAATAACCCCCAAATGGGACCCCCTTGGAGCCTTTTTCACCTATATAAAGTCTGAGGAGTCCAAGGGTGGCCATGGCTACATTGCCAAAATCATCAGTGAACTGGAAGCCAAGGAGAACAAAATTATTAAAAGGAGAATATTTTTCATCAAAAAGAAGGACATGTACTTAGGGATAAGGTGGTATATGAATTAATCAATAAAGCATGGTGCTTAAAAACATCCTCATGTTTTTGTGCAATTTGCTAGCTATAGATATATATGGGAAACAATGTCTATTTTATCTTTAATTTTCTATTTTCACTGAAATTACTTTATCGAGAATTAATCCATAACCGCCACTGTCTACACAGAATCTATTATTATTTACAGAGTTTTTAAAAGAAATTAATTCATTGAATAATATCTATCCTTTAAATTAAATGCACTATGAAAAAATGAAATGAATTAGAGAAACTTAATTTTTTTTCATTCGAATCAGCTGTTGAACTAATTGGTATTTTAACATTACTTATAATTAAATTTAGTAGCCCAAAGTACTGATTATAACACAAAGTGCTACTGAGTCATTTGTGATTATAATTCAAGGTACTGTTGAGACATTGCCCTACTCAGTCCCTCTTACATCAAAGGGCATTTAAACGTATGAAACCTCCTGTCCTCAGAGTGCATGCGTCCATCAGAGAGATGAGTGAATGGAGCCATATTCTATAATTCTTTCTGCTGTCCCAGCAAATTCTCTGGCCTGGCAGGTCCAATGGGATGTTCTTAGAACCAAGGCCTAATGAGAAAGCGGGTGGTGGTGGTCTCTGATCTCATCTGTTTCAGAACGGTAGTGACTACAGGCATGCTTTTTCTCAACATTTTTTGGTTCTGGGGACTTCCCTTAGTCCCGTCTAAACCCCAAACCTCCGGAGCATCTATTTGAAAATGTACTGTCTTCTTGCCCAGGATTACCTTTACATCAGGAGACACTGCTTACTTGCAATCACGAATCATGGGAACTTGACTTTGAAGAATCCATGCAATTCATAAGAAAGACCAATCAGTCCACTGACAGAATAACTAGACAAGTGAGTTGAGAGATCATAATGATGTGTCTGAAGGAAAAGGCATGATTTCAGGGATGCAGCTTTCTTTCTTTTTTTAAATTAATTTTTAATTATTAAAATAATTACAAACAAACAAGCAAACAAACAACAATATTGGTGCACCTCCACCCCCCGGGACCATCCAGTTCTTCCTTGAAATCTTCTCCATCTTCTATTGTTCTGATGTTCTTTTTAAAGTCCTCTTCTCCAGAACTGTGTTGAGATATTTGTTGGTTCTTTCCCCTTCCCTTTTACTAATACAAAGTCTATAAATTTTCCCCAGATATCATGAAAAATGTCCTTCTTCATTTCTCCTCATTTAACTTTTAAGCTACAAGACAGTTTATCATTTATAGCTATATCCCAAAGTTCATTATACCAATCTTCCATCCTGAGATCTAGTTTGGATTTCCAGTTTCTTGCTATAATTAGTCTTGCAGCTGTCATAAGATTTGCTATTAATTCTTTTGTTCTAACATCATAATCTTTACTAGTTAACAAGGATAACAATGCTATCTCTGGGTTACAATCAATATCTACTTGAATCATATCTCTTAACTCTAAAAAAACCAGTTTCCAAAACTTTTGAACTACTTCACATTTCCACCAAAGATGCATATATGTACCAATCTTTTTCTCCCATTTCCAGCACATCTTAGAGTATCCAGCATTCATTCTGTTCAACCTAAGTGGTGTCAAATACCATCTTAAAACCAGTTTAAAATAATTTTCCTTTATCCTAACCGATAATGATCTCAAGATTCTCATATCCCAAATTTTCCCCCAGTCTTCTTTTTTTTATCTCTACGTTAAGATCTTGTTTCCAAACCTCTCTCAGAGGATCTAGCTCCTTCACTTTCAATGAGCCCCCTATTATTTTGTATATTTTGCGTACTAATCCTTTCTCTGTATTTTTCTGGTTAGATTCAAGCGATAACAAAAACTGTTCAAACTTTGTGCATTCTCTAAGTTGACTATTTCTTCTGACCCAGTCTTTTGTCCATTTTTCTAACTGGATATAGTTTATCCATATTAAATCATTAGGTTGCAAAGTGTTTTTTATGTCCTGTTTTGTTCTAATTTTACCCAACCAGACTCTTAATCTAGCTATTTTCTTTGCTTTACATAGCCCTAAATGATGCTTCAAATTCGTAGGAAAATTTTCCAAGTCTACTACTAAACACAATAGGGAACCCTTCGGTGATAATATTTTTCGATATTTTTTTCCATGTAGTCATTAAACCATTCAGGAGGGGGTTCTTAATCTCTACCTTATTTTTAAAATCGCTGAACAAAAACTTATTTATATCCCCCTTTATGTCTAATGACTCTAGCTCCCACCATATTACCTTCTCTGGTTTGAATAACATTTCCCCCAAACAACTAATTTTATTGGCTATATAGTAATATCTTAAGTTAGGTATACCTAATCCTCCTTCTTTTTGAGGTCTATACCACAGACTTTTGTTTATTCTTGATTTTTTACCACCATCACAGTACCTATTTATCATATCTTGGAGAATTTTAAGATCCTTTTCTAAGAACCGAGCAGGTAACATTCTAAAGATAAAGTTGATTTTAGGCAATATCTTCATTTTTACCACTGCTCTTCTACCAAACCAAGATAAATTCAATTTAGAGTAACTTTGTATTTTAATTTTCATCTCTTCTTTTAATTTTTTTTTAAAAAAATTCTTTAGTCTTGGTGAACTCTTTATAAAGTTCTAGTCCTAAATATTTAATACTTTTACAGCATTTCATCCCCAAAATTTGCAATTATCTTAAGATGTTCTCTATCATAATTAAAGAATAAACTTTCTGATTTTTGCCAATTTACACATAATCTGGTTATTTCCCCAAATTCTTCTAAATGAAATTTTACTCTTTGAATTTTTTCTATTGGGTCTAAAATTGTCATCTGCAAATAAACTAATTTTAATTTCCCCCTCTTTCCCAATGCCTTTAATAGATTCATCATCCCTTATTGCGTTTGCCAAAAGTTCTATAACAATACAAAAAAGTACTGGAGGAAGAGGACATCCTTGTCTAGTTCCCCGGCCCAGGGTAATTTGTTCAGTCATTCCATCATTGACTATTATAGAGGAAGTACCTTCATAGTACAATTGATTTATTACTCCTAATAATTTTTTCCCAAATCCCCATTTTTCTAACAATATTTTTAATGCAGACCATTGAACACAATCAAAAGCTTTTAAAAGGTCTAAAGATAATATACCTGCTTTAGTTGTACTTTTTCCCATCTCATAAAGAATATTCAAAGTTCTTCTTATAATGTTCACCATTTGTCTCCCCTTAATAAAACCACATTGATCATCTTTAATATATTTGGCTATACATTTATTCATTCTTTTAGCCAGAATTGCAGTAAAGATCTTGGCATCCTGATTTAATAGGGATATTGGTCTATATGATCCAATATCCATTAGGTTTTTGCTGGGTTTAGGTATTAAAATGGTTAAGGAATGGGTCCAGGATCTTGGAACTTGTTCTCCTTCCATTATTTTGTTATAAAGCTTTCTTAATTTGGGTAATAGTGTTGTTTTAAAAGCTTTATAATATTCAGATCCCAGACCATCAGCTACCTTTACACTGCTTACTTGCAATCACGAATCCTGGGAACTTGACTTTGAGGAATCCATGCAATTCATAAGAAAGGCCAATCAGTCCACTGACAGAATAACTAGACAAGTGAGTTGAGAGATCATAATGATGTGGCTGAAGGAAAAGGCATGATTTCAGGGATGCAGCTTTCTAATCTTTTGGACATCTGTATTGTATTGCAGTTGCAGCAATACAAGGCTTTTATTACACAACTGAAGGCTCTGATTACCTGAAATGGTACCTTGATGTAGAATATAAGGTGCTTCACTGGGAGAGCCACTACTAGCTTCTCCTTCAACAGAACTAGAATGTCAAAGGAAAGTTAAAAGGCAGAAAGATAACCACAACATATTCTAAGAGGCTGAATTCAAACATCCTTAAACAGAGGAACAACCTCCTTCCCATTGCCAATTTTCTATAAAATGATTACTTACCAAATTCTCAGGGTTTCAGTCCCTGGTGGAGTACCAGGAAGGAGACTAGTGTGACACAACACAATTTTATGGAATATAACCCAACATAAGCAATTGTTTTGCTTTAAAGAAGAGCAGAGACCTCAAACAAAAGAGAGGATAGTCCCTTATATCTTAGCTTATCAGCTCATTAGCATAAATCAGTCAAGAGAAGCATCCTAAGTCAAGAGGAACAGACTCACATGGATATTAGAACCTATCAGAGCTCACTAAGTTCATCTCGGTGGCATTGTTGAGGTCCCCCCGTCTTTTGGTGGCAGGGGACTTCAACATGCTTGCCAAGGATGGACTGTCCCGGCATGTTGTTTGTCCCACCCATAGAGCAGGGCATACCTTGGGCCTATTTTTTCCTCCATGTTGGCAGACTTTAATCTGAGGGTGGGGGACATTGTTCCCCAACCTGTGTAATGGTCAGGTCATTACCTGCTGTCCTTTCCCCTGTTGATCGCTGCCCCACCCTGCGTGGAGCCTCGACCCCTCATTTGGGCCCACCCCCAAAGGCTTCTGGATCCGAATCATTTCCTGGAGGATTTGGGGAGGTTCCCTGGTGGTCTGGCTGACTATCTGGTAGAGGCCCTGATGGAGAGGTGGTATGAGGATGCCACCAGGGCCATTGACCGGATCACCTCCAAGTGTCTTCTTTGTTGTAGAACTCGTTTCTTACTGTGGTTTACGGCTGAGTTGAGAGTAATGAAGCAAAAATGAAAAAGACTCGAGAGCAGATGGAGAAAGAACCAGTTGGCATTTAATCAGGCTGCTGTTTGTGCACTGACTAGGTGCTACATTCATGCGGTCAGGGAGGCTAAAAGATCTTATGCCTCCCTGAGAATTGGTGTGGCCTCGAACCACCAGGTGGAGTTGCTCAGGGTGGTTCGAGATCTCACCAATCCTGGTCATTCTAGGCGTCCTCCTAGTGATTTCACTAGTGAGTCATTTGCAGCCTTTTTTAGAACCAAAGTTGAGGCTGTCCGAACTGGTCTTTACTCTGGTTGCTCTAACCTCCCCTCTAGTATCCCGAGTGCCATACCCCCTCGGTCTCCTTGTCTGCTTGAGTTTGGGCCTGTATAATCAGCTGAGGCCTCCAGGGCGCTGGACCATTGCAGGCTGGCGGCTTCCCCCTTAGACCCTTGCCCATCCTGGCTCGTCAAATATGTTGGAGGGAGCATGCCAGAGTGGGCTTTCGCTATCTCCACTGCATCCTTCAGGGAAGGGATTTTTCCTTCTTGCCTGAAGGAAAGAGTGGTGAAGCCCACTCTAAAGAAACCTAGCCTGGCATCAGACAATCTGGCTAACTATTTTCTGATTGCCAATGTTCCTCTTTAGGGCAAGGTGATCGAAAAGGTGACCATCATCTGGCTCCAGTCGTTCCTGTTATTTCTTATTTCCTGTTCCTTATTTCCTGTTCTTTGGGGGTGAACTGCTGGACCAGGTGATTTTTTTTCTTGGAGATGAACAATCAAAGCAATCTTACCTGACTCCATGCACTATGAGAGGTTGGGCTGGGTTGGGACTAGCGGTTGGGAGAAGATCACCAAGTTATATCAGGAATCTCTGGATGGGAGGAAGAAAGTAAAAAAATCCTGCCTGCAACCTTGAAATGTTGCTACCATAGTTGGCACTATGGAGTCAGATGATAGATCAATTATCTGACTTTTCATTAGGCAGCTTCCTATGTTCATGAATATTGTTTCCAAAATCACATGTTATAGCTTGCTGGATGTCTGATAACCCTTTCTATCTGCAAGTGCAGGTGAGTAGCAGACACGGGCATCCTAGTTATGACTGGTGTTCTGTGCTGAGTTGGTAAACTTCTTAGACACCTCAAATCTTGACAGGAACAGCATTTCCAGCTCACTCGAGCCAAGATCTGACTTAGAGAGGGCTGTGCATGTGCCACAGTTTGTGAACACACTTTGCATGAATAATTCACAGGCTTGTCCTGACCATAAGACCTGCTGAAGTTGCTATCTGCTCACTTTATTATTATTATTATTATTATTATTATTATTATTATTATTATTATTATTATTATTATTATTATTATTATTATTATTATTATTGTTGTTGTTGTTGTTGTTGTTGTTGTTGTTGTTGTTGTTGTTGTTGTTATTATTATCCTGTTTCCTCTCCAAACTCCCCAAACATTCTTAAACATTCTGGAACTTTCTCAAGCACCCAAGAACATATACACAGTCCAAGCCACCATCAAATCCCTGGGCTTCAGCACACACACAAAAGCACTTCCTATAAATGATGGTTTGAATGAGTAAATAGAAGCTAGGAGCCACCATCTGAGATGTTATCTGCCCTGACAGGCAGTAGGCTGGCTTGGCTGGCCTATTAACCCTGCCCACAGGCAAAGTGTGCCTCTTTGCCACAGCTAATTTTTCCAGTACTTCCCTGTCACAGCTGAAGTCCATTTCTAAGCAACTGAAAAGGTCAGGAAACATCCCCCCCTTCCACCTTAGTTCACATCCTAGAATGAAAATTCACAGTAATTTGATACAGAAGTCTTGTAGCTGCCCTTTCTTCCTTCATCCTTTTCTGGCTTCTTACAAATGTTCTCCTTGATATGTATATGCCTGATACTGATTATAGTGTTGGCTTTGCTTTATTTAGAACACCAGCCCCACAGCCCTTGTAAAACCTAGTACTGTTCCTCTCAAAAATGTCATATGGATTCACTTAAAAATACTATCAAGGGAGCATTTTGGAAAACATTTGCAAGTCTGCAATACAGGCAGTCCTCATTTTAACCCTCCAGAAGTTCCACTGGGAGAATTCTGGTGAGCAGAACTAAAAAGACCAAAGCCTGAGACGGAACAAGGCTGACGTTCCACAGAACCAATGACAAAGCAAATGAACAGAATCAAGTTTTAAATTCTAAGTAGAGGTCTCAAACATTAATAGGCAAGACTGCATTTCCTGACAGAGGAAGTCATGGTATTCAAATAACTAAAACTTGGAGGGAATTTGCTGCAAAAATGTTAGTGCTGATGAGCCAGTCAGGTGGGTGAGAGGAGAATATGTCTTGTAGTACAGACCAGTGGTTCCTGGTAGTGATGCCTTGAATTACAAAACTTATCCGTTCCAACGAAATTTTTGTAATTCAAAACAGTTTCCCATAGGAATGCATGGGAATTAATCTGTTCAATTAATCTGTTCCAAGTGGGAATACACTCCCCATGGAAAAAGCACAGTTACAGGCATGCAAATGATGAAGCTCAGCTCCCTAACTTTCAACCGCTAGAGAAATCCACCCAAGAAGTTCCAAAAAGTCCCCCAAATGGTGCCAAATGCAGTATTTTCTGAATGGCTCCAAAACTGGTATTTCCTGTTCTCTGCATCCAACTATAAATTCCTTCCTGCTTGTTTGCAACTACAGTACTGTAGTGGGGTGGCCACAAGACAGCAATATTGCAGTTGGGAATGGAAGGGACTCATTTTGAAATCTGAATGGAGTCTTTAATTTTCCCTGCACGGGGATAAGGGGAACTTTTCATAACTCAAAAAAAAAAAAAAACCAGGATTAAAGATTCTTAATTTGAATTTCCCCAATACCTATGGATTTTGCTTCATAATTCAAGGCACTCATAATTCAAGGCAACACTATTCAGAGGATTTTTTAGAGTAAGTGAAAAGTATCAATTTCAGATTTGTTTTGTTTTTAGATATAGTTGCTTTTAAATGAGAGTAAGTATAACAGTGTTGAACTTTAACTCTGAGAAGCATGGAAGTCAGTGAACACAAGAGGAAGAGACATTAGAGACAGCCTGTGATTATAAAGAAGAATATCTTGATTGTTGAAATATTGAGTATATGTACAAGAACAACCTTCCTTGCCTCCAATTGTATGCAAATTTATTTGCATTATTTTCTTACTAGACTTCAGGACAATTCCTTTAAGTCTAATTTTCAATCGCAAGAGATTGCCTCAGTTGCAGTCCTTCCAGTGTTGGTGGGGTACCTTTAACATATGTCTCTGCTCTTATTTCGGTTCTGTGTATGTAGAGAGAGGCTGTGCTCACAGCAAGTATGGTGATAGGAATTTCTTTCAAAGAATCCAGTGATGTTGCATGAAGAACCAACAGGACAAGTCAGGTGAACACAAGCAGAAACTAGAAACCAAGTCAAAGATGGCTGTAGCACAAAAGGAAATGGCATCTTTAGCATTTGCATTTAGAAATTGTACTAAACAACTTAATAAAATTAGGATCCATTAATCCATTTGTAGGGATGGAAAAGCTGAGATAAAGAAATGTTATTTTGTACTATTAGTATTTCTTACTTATATGGCAGTATGAACTCAGATGATGCTGTCTAGCATAATTTCTTAAAGATCAGATTGCCACAAAGATTTACTATGTAAAGTGGGGAGAAATAAGGCATGAATGCAAACGTATAACTTGCATAATCTTTTTACCCCCATTGTTTATTCAAAAAATGATGTTCCTCCCCACCTCCACCCACAATGACCCTGCTGGTTTTTGCTGTACTAATGCAATTATTTCAAAGATGAGGTGCCTCACAGAATGGCACAACATTCCCAGAATATCTTTTATTCTTCTCAGAAAGAGGAAAACATTAAAAAGTAGCTAGGCAAAATATGCCACCCAAGCAGAGATCTATGTTCTTTTCGCAAAGATGTGTGTGTATTGGGAGGGGGATGTTCTTAAGAAAACCTGATTTTTTTAAAATTAACTTTGACATAGTGCTAAAAATTTACGAGTCAATTTTTCAACTCCAGAAAAATTATCATATGCTGAATTCCCTGTAAAGCAAGCACCAGATCTTGTAAGGAAAATCAAATTTTCTTCCTATAAAATTCCAGTGGTCCTATTTAAAGGGGAAAAAAGATTTTAATCCATTTGAATTAAATGACACACAACCTTGAAACCATTTGATGGAGTAGATCAAGGGCCCTCGCCCCCTGAGCCACATAATGGTAATGGCCTGAGGCTTGTTAGGAACCAGGTCGCACAGCACCGCAATAAGAGCACATCGGGAAGCTTCCCGGTAAAGTGCATATCCAAGCACTTCCCCTTCTCCACACAGGGCCTTTTCTCCTCTGGGCACCCATTTTGTTTTGGTCTCAACCGAACCACCACAGAGGGGAGTTGAGTGTATGCGCGTATACACAAGAAAAAGCCCCGCACAGTGAGAAACCCATCTCTGAGGCCAAAATGTTTGGGGACTCCTAGAGTAGATGATACTATCTCATCACATTGGCCAACAGTCATAATCCAGCAAGTTTAAAGCTTGGGGCCTTTTTACACGACCCCTAAGATCCGCTGGCCACTTAAATTTGGACCAGAGATCTTAGGGGTTCCTCGCTCTTCCTCTGTCCCCACCCCCCTCCGCACTTCCTGGTTTCTGGCTGCCCGAGGGAGGGAGAAAAAAGAAAGAAAAGACTGCCGGTTTACCTCCATTTTGTTCCGGGCAGCATTCAGATCTGTTAAAGGAGCGGGGCGCAAAAAAAGAACAAACAGAAGCCAGGAGAGCCCCGCACTCACTATCCTTACACCGGATCAAAAATTTGTCACATCCAAAAAGCAGGTACAAGAAAACTGCTGTTTGGTCACGCTAAGTGGGCAGGGTCGCACTTAATTGTCTGCAAAGTCCGGAGCTGGTGGGTAAACATTTTTAAGGCCCGGACCTTGCAGCCATTTGCGGCGGAGCTTAGGGGTCGTGTATAAACACTCTTAATGACAACAGCAGCAAATAATCCACTAGAAGACATAACTAATAGGGTTTTGTCCCCTTCTCTTATATCTTCTGGGGACCACAATAACCAAAACTATTGCTCAAACCAAAAAACAAAACTAGAACATGCACAATGCATGTTTTGAAAGACAAGAGCAAGGTGGCAAGGCAAAAGCAAATCAGTAAATTTGTTGCTTCAAATGGCTGGAACATACAGTCCAAGAGGTGTATTTAAAATGCATGATGTGGAGTCCTTGGATCTCAATCCTATCATGTCCTAAAGGTTCAAGAAACCTCTTCACTGGTTTCTTGCAACCAGTAGGGCTATTTGACAAGTGAAGACTAAAATAGATTATCTTCATTAGTCATGCTGGCTATTAGATTCTGGGAGTTATAGTTCAAAAAGCAATCTTTCCAAACTTTGGCAGTCTGGAACCACTGAATTCAAGCATTTCAACTTGGGAATTATAGCTGCTTAACTGGGAATTCATTGCTTCTTCTCTGCTATCTTCCAGGCAACTGTCAAACAAGTATGTATGGAGAAGCTTGTGTCCAGCATATTTAAGGATCAGCTGTATCCTTCTGTTGTATCATAAAATCTGACTGAGGCAGATGATGAGTTATCTCCCAAGATTACAAAGATCCTAAGGAATGTAACCTTAGCTAATATCCTTTAACTGTAAAATTCTTTATTCCTCTGGAGATTCAATCAGTCTACCTTTTAAGTAACGGGATATTCATCAAGTTAAGATTTAACTGATAAAATTTGATGGTGGCAGTGATGGGGTTTAATTATGTACTACTACCAGACCATACTCCTGCTTTGTGCATCCCAGTACAACAACTGTATGAGATGCTCTTACATGTTTTTTTAAAAAAATTCCAAGTTAGCATTAGAAAACAAGCCCGTAAAGAGTTAACACACTCAGCCATCCTTCATACTGCTGGTGAGAGCCTCTCTGCTTCTGTAAATGAGATTTATTAAAACCATTACATGCACCATGATGCCACAAATATGCAGACCAAAGTTACTGTATCTAAAATGTGCTTTTATTTAATCAGGAGATAGCTAGCAGATTTAATGAATGGAGGCAGAACCTTGACAATGCTGTCGTCCTGTAGCACAGAATATGTCTAGCTATTTATTGCCTTAGATGTGTTTAAAAAGCAATAGTTGCAGAATGTTCTATTTAATACGGACAAGCTTTTGTTTTTGACATGCCTGATAGGAATCCCATTTTTCCAGCTTCCAGGTGTATGTCCCATCTTGTCTACCAATACCATACAACAGAAATTCTGAAGAATGGAAAATTTATCCTCTACAATGAGACTACATTAATTTCAAGATTCATTTCCTAGGCAGGGATTCTTTCTCTCTCTTTACAAAGATCACAAAGAGCAGGCTAGGTAATGGTAAGAGATCTTCCAAGTCCTCCTCCTCCTCCTCATCTATCTATCTATCTATCTATCTATCTATCTATCTATCTATCTATCTATCTATCTATCTATCTATCTATCTATCTATCTATCTATCTATCAAAAAAGAAGACAACCATACAGAAATCTCAGAGAAAAGCAGATACTCTACAAGATTGGCCAAAAACTTTTAAGCAAACATTGATGTCAGCAGATGGTACAATGTGTACCATAATTACCAAGACACCTGGGGGTTCTTTCATCCAAAGAAGATTTAAATTCACCTAAGGGAATGCTTTGGTGTATCAGATTCAGTGAGCCAACAGAGAGGGGGAAATAATGTATTATTTTGCACAAATTTTAACCTCAACATAATGCTGACGTTCAAAAGTAACAGTGTCAAAAATCTGTAAATTATTTATACATTATAATGTATTTAGACACCTTAATTTGGTTCCATACAAAGCAATCTAAATTATCCTTGTTATATGACTTGAGGGAGCGGGAGAGATCTGTACCTAGAATGTTATCTAAAGGAGACCCTCACTACATCTCCTGTTTCAGTGTCAAACTACTAAGGACTTAATCTGATACAGTAGTACTAAACCATGGCAGCTATCACTTGCTTGTGGGTTTAAACACTGTTTTAAACAGCACACCACTATTTCAACATCTGTCTTAGAGATGACTCAACAAAAATTATTGCCTGAGGTAGGGGAATGATAGTGCCCTAATCTGTTCTGAGAATGAAATCTTACTCCAACATTGCAAAGAAGACAAAAAGCAAACAGAGCTGGGTCAGCCCTACCAAAGATAGGAAGGGCCAGGGGCTCAGCAAGAACAGGTTAGGTGTCATGCTGTCCCCTCAAATATCTACCACTTGAGATGGCAGCTTCACTCTGCCTGATAGAAGGGCTAGTCATGACCTAGCTGACTCGAGTAGCCATTTCTAGCCATTTCTAGGCCAGGTTTCATTCCTCGGACATCTATTGTGTCTTAATGATTTTGAAACAGCAGCAGAAATGGGAAATATTGCTTCTTTAGATGCACAGCTCCAGGGATCAGACAGGAAGCAAAGATTGGCCATACTGGTTATGAGATGCTGGGAGAATAAGAGACATTTCCCATCTGTGAGCTGCAAATTGGTACATGATACATCTGAAGATTTGCAAAAGGCTTACAAACACTTTTGATCCTCCTAATGACGTTTATCCGTTTCCTAGCTTTAAAAAAAATGTATTGTAAGCTGTGTCAAAAACTTGGCAGGGTGTTAAAATTCCAAATACAGTGGACCCTCGTATAACAAATCATTTGTATAACATAAAATCTCTACAACATTCCGGAGATAGGGGAAATTTGCTTAACATAATCATCTATGGGGTGAATCCGTACAACATAAAATGGTTCATGATTAGGGATCACTCCGTTTTCAATGCATTCCTATGGGAAATTTGTATAAAGGAAAATTTGCTTAACATAATTTCATTTGGAATGAATTAATTCTTTTATACAAGGTACCACTGTACATAAAAAGGCAAAAACAGCAGCAGCAGCAAAACAATGTAGGCCCCAACCATGCAAACAAGCACCCTCCAAAGGGGACCGGGTTGTTAACAGTGTCAGTATGGCAACAGCCCCCATGGTTTAGCTTCCCATTGTGCTAGGGGAGCATACCTGATGCCTGCTGATTGCGCATTTCAAGGCTCTGGGATCTGTAAATGCTGCTAACGCGAACACCTCCCCCGTTGCCCTTGTCAAAGGCAACTGCTCTTAATAGGACTAATATACAGATCCTGCATACCCAGTGCCTTAAGAAAATTGCTAGGTTGTGCCAAAAGCACTTGGCAGCTTGCCAGACAGAGGCCATAAACCACCTTACGTGTAGGCTGGAAGCTCTCTTTTTTAAGAAAGGTAGCTAGCTAATGAACAACAAAAATGCAATCCCGCACCATCCAGTGAACTGTATAAGCAAATTCTTATTTAGATCGTGTCATCAGTAAACACAGCACTGACAGTCTACCTGGGGATGGTGCTGGGAAGGTGAAGAAAGTGAGCGCAAACAAGGGATGAGCTTCGGCAAATGCGTGTTTCCAGGAAGAGGTGGCATTGGAAGGCAGAAATGGGTGGAATTGAGCAAGAGATGGAAATGGTGAAGAACAAAGGTAAATGTCAGGGTGAGAGGTGGGATCACCTCTAAGTGATTTTTTTTTAAAGATAGGACAAGTAGCAACCCTGCTGTTGACTTTCACATTTGCCAATCCGTTGGCTGTATTTTGTTGGCTGCCGCTTGGATTTGCTTGCCTGCGGTAGAGACAGGCCTCATAAAGAAGGACAAACACAGAGAGTTCGGAGCAGTAAAAAGAACTGAACATTGATAAGTGGGAGTAGTAAATGCAAAATAAATAGTCCCATATAATTCAAAGATCCCTGATAAGCATGATAGCCTGCTTTTTGTGGCTCTCCTGAGACCAATTCTTTTTTTCCTCCAGCACCTCAACATGATAATATATCACATTTTGCCATTTGATTGGCGGCTCAAGTGTGAAAAGATGGCTGTGTCGCTTTTTTCCCCCAGGGAGTCACAAGTTTTTCCTTCAGCAACATTGTGAATTCTCCTCCAGCCATTGACGGTCATATGGGTTGATTTCAAAATCTTCTAGGGAGCTTGTTTGGCAAACGTTTTCTATTAATGCTCAGAGTTTTTGCAGCTACAGTGTGTCTAAGCATTTCACATAGCACTCAGTCATCTTTGCTGAGAAACACACTGGTAATAAATTAGAGCGCGGGCCCAATGACCCCAATATCACTTAAGGTTTAGTCCTGGAGAGGGCCAATAGATGGTTTCCATTGTACAAACTCTTGTACTGTACTGCACTGCCAGCTCTTAGAATGAGGTCTCCAATTTACATCTGAAAAAGGGATCCTAAATTCTGTTCTTCCTCGGTGCTGGGCCATAGATAGGCATACAACATTGAGTGTTGAAAAGTGTGAAACTTAACAAGAGAGAAATAAAAAATTGGAGCAGATCCCACAGAAAGCAGGGGGGAGAGGTGAATGTAGAGTAATAAGTAACCAGACACCAGGGCATGCATAGCTATGCTATTGGAGATTCTAATGAGACCAGGCTGGGACAAAAATGCATGGAAGCTGCTGATAAGAGAGGTTACACTCATGTAGCTTTTTAAATCACGTTTTTAGAATTACCACATTTTTCCATCTCTAATACACTCCCATGTATATGACCCGTCCCCTTTTTTCCAACACAAAATTACAATTTTACAATTGTGTGTTTCTCTCTTCAGCTTACTTCCATGTATAAGAGAACCCTCAATTTTTAGTCTAACAGTTTTAGACAAAAATATAGTCTTATACATGGAAAAATACTATCTAATTTCAAGTCTGCCATATATCACAGAATCTCAGAGTGAGAAGCATGTCAGGCTGTGTTACACTGACACAGGGCTGAGAAACTTCCATGCTTAATTATTGCAGTGTATTGTATGTGAGACACACCTTGAAGCTTTTTTGGGAAAACTGATGTTTGGTATAATGCACTTTAAAACTAATTCAATATGTTAGTTTAGTGCTTGCAGTAAGGAGATTTTCACATGAAAATCATGAATGTGTACAAATTTTTCTTGAAAGTTTTTTCACACATAGAAGGGCTACATAAGAATCCTGTCTCCATGTCATTTATGAACAGATTGAAAAGCAGTGGTCCCAGGACAGATGCCTGGGGCAAACTGCTTTTCACCTCTCTCTATTGCAAAAAATTCCCATTGATGCCTACTCTTTGTTTCCTGGATCTCAACCAGTTGTTCCTTGGATCTCAACCACATGTAAGGCTATGATGAATTTAGGAGAAAAATTGGCTGTGACTTTGGTGCTCATTCACCTTAGCAGAGTAGATTTTTTTCAAAGATTAAAGTTGGTGGGAAGGGTCAGAACTAGAAAACAACAAGAGTTAACTTGTTACTAGTTGGCAAATATTATGCAGTTCCAGTGTGAGATGTAATCTCTGACCTGCTTTATCAAGTGGTGTTCCTCTTACTGGAATGAAGACTAGATAACTCATTGTTTTGAGCTGTTGGGATTGACTTGGAAACACACACATACACACACACACACAATCTTGGTGACTCCATTGGGTTACATATACAGGAGCAGATGCACAATGTTTGCCCAGTTGTGAAAAGTTGAGGTATTAAAAAGGAAGTAAGCTCAGAATCACTGTCTCTTTTTGCTCATTTCTCATCTTATCAATGCCTTCTCAGGCAAATAAAAGATTAGAGCTCCTCTGGGGCTCAAATATTTGTCCAACCTTTAGATTAGTTTAGCCAAAGGATGGGATAGAAGCCAGAATTTGGGGCCTTCACTGGCTTAGTATCACCACTGTATCCAGCTGAAGTGGAATGGCAATTCTCTGAAGTACACATATATTTTACTTTCTTACCAGAAAACTGTCACGTCGTACATAAGTGTTGTACCACCAAATGCCAAAGCAAAAGTGTCACAAACTACATGTAGCAGACCTCTAAACTGGTGGCATATATTGTAATTTGATGACTTATACTGGCACTGTAAATCCTGTGACCATGCCCTTGTTTTGCCAAATATTATCTGCTACATTTTAAGATACCCTTTGGTTTCTCTTTCCTTATCATAGAAGCCAACACTGCATCTGGAACAGAAAGGAAGGGTCACAACCCGTCAAAGCACAGGAGAGAGTGAAAGCCTATTTTACTGAGGGGGGTAGAGACAGCCTCCTAGGGCAGTGGTGGCGAACCTTTGGCACTCCAGATGTTCTGGACCACAACTCCCAGAATTCCGAGCCTAGATTGCCAATGACAAAGGATGTGGAAGTTTTGGTCCAAAACATCTGGAGTGTTAAAGGTTCGCCACCATTGCTATAGGAGCTGTACAAGCAGTGTTGGAAACAGGGAGTCAACAAAGCCAGGGACAAAGAAGACGCAGAGGAATGACCCTCTCTCCATTAGAGCGATAGCGTAAGGGGAGGAGCATGATAATTGTAATATAGGAGAGAAAGAACCCTGTTTCTCTCCCACTTTCAGGAGGGCTTGCTTTCTTTGCTTTCTTTTCCTTGTATGCCCTCTGGTGGTTATTGAGAGGAATCCTGGAAGTCAAAACCCTCTTCTCCTTAAGAAGCCTTGCTAACTGGGCCCTGGTAGTGTTTGCACCTTCCCAGAGGAACCAGAAAACACCCCGTGGTAGGTTTTCTTCTTGCTATGTTATTAATAACTGGGTATCTCCAGATGAAAGTCAGAAACAAAGGCTAACCCCACAGAGTCAGCTGACCTCCCAAGAACTGGCAAGGTCCTCTACATGCTCTGGCCCTTCCCGTGAGCCAAGCTCAAAGGAAGTCTTACTACTTCTCCGCTGAACGTTAAGTTGCTTTGTTATCACATGCAATTGTGTCTTCTAAAGCTAGGATGACAGGCAGTGATGAAGATCTGGTCGCTCCCTCACAGTGACAATGTTCTCTAGCAAAGATAGGGTGTACGTCACATCACAAACTCCTTGAAAAACTGTACATATGGAACATGCATGCATGCATTTTAAAAAGTTGTATAGCTCCTTTTTTTGGCAATCCCATAAATTATACACATAAACAATAAAAATCATATATAAAACCTATATCAGACCAGCAAAATTAGTTAAAAGGTCTAAAAGCCATACCACCAGCAAACAAACCATAAAGCTCAGCCACAAAAATAAATCTATCTATAATAAATTACTCGTTTCCCCCATATATAAGATGACACCTTGTAGAAGACGATCCCTGCTTTGCCAACCAAAATTACCATTTTGCACCCATGCGATTTTCTCCTCAGCTTACTTCCATGTATAATTTTTTAGTCAATTTTTATTTTTACCATTTTCGACAAAAATATAGTCTCATTCATGGAAAAATACAGTATCCTGAATTAAATGCGCCATTTTCAAATTTTGAAATCTTGGGCATTGTTAGGGAAAAGATGCCTGCATTTGAAAATCTTTAGAACTGGCAATGAAATGTGTGTGTGTGTGTGTGTGTGTGTGTGTGTGTGTGTGTGTGTGTGTGTGTGTGTGTGTGTGTGTGTGTGTGTGTGTGTGCGTGCGTGCGTGCGTGCGTGCGCGCGCGATGCATAATAAATCTTACTATAGCATTGCGAAGGAAGCATTCTTGCTAAGCAGTAGAGGGTTAATATACTCAGAATGGTAGTTCCCAGAAGGTTACCTCTGCAGTACTACAGTTGTCCCCCGCCATTTCGTGGTTCATATACTGCGGTCCGGGTATATCACGGGACAACAGTATATGAAGGCAACCCCCCCCCCGGAGCAAGCTATGTGGGCCTGTTTGAGGCCTTCTACACTTACCCCAGGTCTGGTGCTGCCCCCAAGCAGGCCTCCAATGGGCTTTCTGGGCCTGGAAAGCCCCAGAATTGTTTTCCAGTGAACTGGAAGTCACTTCCAAAAACCAGAATGTCCCTTCAGGACTGCCAGAAACCACTTCTGGGACCTCCAACAGGCCCGGGAAGCCTGCCAGAGGCCCGCTCGGGGCAGTGCCAGGCCTGGGGTAAGTGTAGGAGACCGCAGACAGGCCCCCCAGTCCCAACCTGACCCAGCATCCACATGTTGACCAGAGCCACTAGGAACATTCTGTACACGAAAATAAATCAGTTAGTAGTGAAAATTAGCTTCTCTGCTTTGAAAATTATTTGTAATTTCTAGTTGCCTGGATATTTTATGAACACTTTGAAAGGATATGATTTTCAGATAGTGAAGTGCTTAGAGCAGATGCTAAAAATCACTAGCCTGGTGTTAAAGCATAAAATTTGTCAAATGCCAGCCTTTGATCAGATGACATACTTAACTTTCAGCATTTGAAGAATCCCAAATGAATTAAAAGTTTAAACACACCTATGGTTAATTGCTTTAGAAGGTCAGGGCCTTATTGTTTCACAGCAGAAGCACATCTCAGATATCATACAGGCATATTTCACAGAGTTTCGCAAACACAACACTCAGCTTGCACGCTAGCCATGAATAAGGTTGAATGCAGTCAAAATATGTTTAGAAAGGTTTCCTGCAACTGCACACAGAAAGCTAAGCTGTCATTGAATGCACATCCCTATCACCAGGTGCATACTTTACATACTTGGTGGAAAGAGCTTCCATCTATTGTCCTTCAAAGCAACGTTGTCAGCAGCAACCACTTGGGCAAGCATCAATATTCAGGGATTGAAAAGGACTATTGTGGCCTAATAATGCTTGCAAAGCCTTCTCTGAATGCTAGTTGTCACCTTGCCACTTCCCAAGACTCCCTAACCGCACTTAACATCTATGATAATGACACTTAGTCTTCGGTATAGTCTCAGACATGGTTTGTGAAGTACCGCTATCCCAATATCTTTTTCAAACTCGATTCATAGCTCTTGAGACATATTTAATAACACGGCATGGCATCTGCTGCATTTCTGATGTGAATCAGGTGCTACAGTGCTGCAGTTGCACAATCATTTCCCATTTTCAACAACACGGCCATTTCAAGCTGCTTTAAAATATACTTTAAGCGGATAGCTAAATAGTTATAACAGAAGCAGAAGACCATTGACTTAAAACTCCTGCATAGAAGAGCCACATTCCAAGATTCTGCAAAATTATACGTATTGCTTTAAAAGACTGGCAGAGTAAGTGTACAATCAGCCATCGATAACTTGGTTTGGAAATTCTTTACAGAAATATTTGCCTCCTGGTCTCTGTAGTAGAAGGCCTTAAGATGCTGCCATCCCTACTTGTGTCTGGCTTTTTAAGCAATGCTGTACACATCATTTTACAGTAAGTGAACGCACATTTGTGCAGCGTTGAATGGATGCAAATCTGAAAATAATTTGTTAATTCATCACTGTGCAATTCTGTAAAACAGCCTCAATCAAGGATTTCCTTCATTCAAATGCCATTGCAATTTATATATACTTGTTAATCACCTGACTTTCCCTTGAGAACTCTGAATGGTGTACAGCAAATTGCAAATAAACAACTTATCCAAAGGAAAAAACCCATACAAAATAAATCTAATTAAAACAAAAATAACAGAACAACTACAGCCATACAACCAACACAAGTTCTGGCAAGAGAGGGCTGGGACAAACAATACAAACCAACAGACAACATACCATCATGCACTCAGCGATCACCAAAGCTTTCCCAAAATAACCAGGTTTTTAAGATAAGATATAATTATCTTAAATATAAGATATAATTAAGATAAGAAACATAAGGGGGAATCAGAGGAGAGAAGGCATCTAGGTTATGCTGCAAACCTTCTGTTTCATGTTGCTATTTTCTGTCATTATTCAAGACCCATGCATGCAGTGAAAAAGCCTCAAACAACCACAGTTTCCTCTCTGTAAATCTGCTGAGAATCTTTACAAGAAAAAGGAAGATCAATAAAAAGTGGTTTGAAGGGGCAAGTTGGAAAAGAGGATCAACAAAGTAAAAGTCCCTCCCATCTTTCTGATCGAGTGTTACCCACATGGCTTGTATTTACAAAAATTGTGATCAAAGCAAAGTGTGTACTGCATATATACCGCCCCATACTACTTCAAGTAGTCTCTGGGTGGTTTACAGTTTTTAATTACAGTGTGCAGGCTACACATTGGAACCCCCCCCCCAGCAAGCTGGGTACTGAAGGTTTCTTGCAAGGGGGGGTGAGAAAAAAATATGAATTGAGAAAGAAAAAAACATTAGAACAGTGTTCTGGGGAGTAGGTTTTATGATGACTGGCATGAACCAGACACTATAGATTTAGGATAAATGCAGAACAAATGCAGATTAACTGTAGGTTTCTTGGGGTTTTTTTGCCAGCTGTCTTGGTACAAACTGCTTGTCTTCAGCAAGTTCAATATATCTGAGGGCATGGATACACTGGCAATACGAACTGCTTTTGAATTGGTTTTTGTACAATTAAAATTGAATTGAACTATCCCGACTATATGACATGGTGAAACTTGCTATTTTTGGTCACAAAACTTTTTTTATAAAAAGAGGCTAGCAGGGGCTTTATAATTTAATACACTAATAAAAGTGATACTTATGAATAGCTTTGGGGAATGTGAGCACCCCAATTGTATTGCCTAGTGGCTCTGTGAGAGGTTGTGGGTTTCTGAAGAAATGTCACTGTGTCATTATGTCACTTTAAATTTTAAAAAGAGGGAAATTCATGCAAACTGAATAAATACAGCATAAAAATGAAAATAAATTGAAAAGAGAAATCTGCATTCATTGTCAATGCAGCGGAGTTAACGACAATGGAAATCACACAGTTTGCAAACATTCTGGTCACTTTTCAAATCTCACATGTAATTTTCCAAAACAGATTTAACTCCACCTCTATATCAGAGTAAGAATTTTCAAACTGAACCCACACAGTGATACAAAAGCCACATGACTGAAAATCAATTTAAAATTCATTGGAGATGAAACTGAGACACATCAGCACTTATAACCACACCTTGATTTGCAACAGCAAAATGTTCTTCAGGAACTGCAGATAATATGGTTACATGTTATTCCATCTTTTTGTCTTCCATGGCCTAGGTCAGTGGTGGTGAACCTTCAGCACTCCAGATGTTTTGGACCACAACTTCCAGAATTCCAAGCCTAGATTGCCAATGACAAAGGATTGTGGGAGTTGTGGTTCAAAACAACTGGTGTGCTGAAGGTTCACCACCACTGGTCTAGGTCAATGAGGATACATGACATTTAAACTGAGGTCCAAATTCCATTGGCACCAATGGGAATTTCCCTTGAAATGCAAATAGAATGATATTTAAAAGCATCAAAAACAACAGAAACAGAAAATGAGGACCTTGGCAGAAAGAAAACCAACCCAGTTACATTTTATTTTCCGAGCTCTCTCAGTTCTAAAATTGCTCATGGTCCCTCCAGGTGCTACTTACATAACCAACAAAGAAGAAAGATTAATTACATTTTCATAATTAATATGAAGTCTAGCTTGACCCGCAACCTGGAAAAAAACTTATGATAGCTAGTTAAATATTATAATTTTTACTGCTACTTTAGTCCTTGATAAGTATATGAACAGTAAGATTTTTAAATAACATTGCTTCTTTTATTATAAACCACTGCAGAAGTTCTTGGAATTAAAGGGCCTTTAATTTATTAAATAAATGTGTGGTACGTTATTAAGCCTCCTTGTATTTGTTTGTCTAATTTTAATAGTTCCTGTTTGAAAAGGACCTTTTAAAGATGGAATAGCTGTTGGTATTCATTTTTGGCAAACATTCTTGTTTACTGTGCAGTAGTCTTCAAAATGGATTTCCAGGAAAGGTTTTTTTTTTTAAGAGTTGCCTCATTACGGACTTCTATAGTTGATGATTTTGACACAACAAAATACACTTCCATACCTCCTCCTGTGCTTGTTCTCCAGTGGGAATAAAACAGATTGACTCTAATAGGTTTTAATGTACAATGATTAGCTCATTTATAAAAGATTTCTACCAAAGCCTCAATTATTCAGATGCAGATCAAGATCAAAAGAGATCAAAGCACATCCTGCACCTGCAGGAAAACCAAGATGTTAATTAAATGAGAAGATGATCAATGGACTCTAACGTCTTCTAGACAATGCCGAAGGAGGAATGTTATTAGAATTCAGGAGAACCAGGACATCAGCAGCACACAGGAAAATGTCACGCTGGCTTGTGCTGTATAAGGAAGTATTAGACCAAGGTCCATTTCATGATTCATTACCTGCCACAGACAGATGACATCTGACCCACAAAGATTAATACAACTAAGTTCAGCTGCATGTTTGTAAGTGCAGTGTGTGCTGAAAAGGGTTCACTATTAATTAATTATGTCTGATAAGTCATGGGACATGTCAGCAACAGAATACCTATGCATTTGAAAGCTTCTAAAAGCACAATCCAACTCTGCATTGTTCAAGATCAGTGGTGGATATTATTATTATTATTATTATTATTATTATTATTATTATTATTATTATTATTATTATTATTATTATTATTATTATCTGCTTCTTGCTAGCTATTACTGGCCATTCTCAACAGGAGAAGGTCTTGTTTTAGGGTCATTGTTGTTGTTGATGTTGTTGTTACTGACTCTTCGTGACCCCATGTCCATGGAATTTTCTTGGCAGGAATACTGGAGTGGCTTCCCTGTTCCTACTCCAGGAGCCTACAGCACTTGATATTCCCTGGTGGTTGTCCATCCAAGTACTTAAATGTATATACTGTATTCAGACAACTTCTGACAAGTGACTGGCCTATGAGAAATTTGCTTTAAGTGGCTGATGCAGCATTTTAAAATTCTTTTAACTGCTCTTTTTAAATTAATGGTATTTTAATACTATAATGATTCAATGTGCTTCAGCATTAAGAGTTCCAGTTTGTTTTTATCTGTAATAATGTCCTTTTGTTTTTTGTGTTGGCTTGTTTTAGTCTTTGGAGCCACCCTCATTTCTTTTCCACTGCAAAAGATGGCACATAAGTCAAATGAGTATACCTTACTGTTAATACATTTATCAGTGTGGCCTTTCTATACATTGAGGGTATGGAAATAAGATGCCGATGACACACCAAAAAGTTAGCTAGCAAACTGACAGGTTATCACGAAAGACAGATGGGCTGACGCCATGGTCATGGCAAAGAGCTGCAGGTCCTGAACCATTTGTCTGTCAGTAAGTATTTGTTCTCAAAGAAGCCTTTGTCTGCTCTGGGCTAGATCAATGGTTGCCATAGGGTGGGAGAGCAGAATGCCAAAGAAGAAAGAGACACAGAAAAATTACACCCCTTGGCTCCATGAAAAATATCATGGCAAGGCAAACATTATCTTCTAAAGCAGGCCTACCCCTGCACTGCCCCCAAGAATGTTATAAAGACAGAGTGGGCAAGGGAAGAACTATATGTGCCAACTTGGGTTCACTGGAGGACAAATGGGATACAAACATAATTAATTAACTTGACAATAAGTTTATGATACTCAGTGTGGTGTAACAGGCAGAGTGATCAATCGTCTATCCCTGCTTGGCCATGGGGTGCTGACATTGGTGAAACTACTTCTTGAATATCTCACTTACCTTGAAAGCCGGATGAGGGTCACTATAAGTGAGTTCTGATTTGACAGCATAACACATAACAAGAAATAAAGAAGGGGAACCCCACTTGTGCCCATTGACTGGCCAGAGACGAAGCAGGTGCAGGGAGCTTGTTTCCCATTCACGACCTCATGTTCACATGCCAAATACCCTGGAGTTGAAAAGCCAAGGGGAGGCATATACTGATATTCTGTCAGAGATCATGGATAAACCATGTGAGATATTTAAGAAGTACTTCTAGTTTTACCAGTTCCACCACCATCACCTCAATGAGTTTCCATGGCTAAGTGGAGACTTGAACTCAGGTGTCTCGAGTTCTGGTTCAAAACTTTAGTTACTACACTACATTGGCTTTCATGTGTACTATGCGTTAACTTTTTTCCAGACACACAGTTACTTCTAAACCACAGTGAAACCTAAATCATTTGTTTGAAATGTGGGATATAATCTTCCCCCAGTGAAGTATAGTTGCTTACAATACAAGTGAATGCTGTATAAGGATTTGGCTTTCTGGCTTGGAGGCACCTACAGTGGCACCACTGAAAGATTTTTATCTGTGCCTGTTGTTGCCTATAACCGAGCATTTTTAGTTCCAAATATGTAAAAGGGAAGAAAACATGACATTGCCATTATATTGGGAAATCTATAGGCCACAACTTTATTGATCACAAAAACAGTACTCTGGCTGAGTCATTGATACAGTGCATCAAGGAACCCGCCTGCCCCTTGATGCTACCATCTTTCTCATGGTCCCTTAGGAATGCCCACTGTCAGTTGTAGCACCGCCCCCTTGGGACGTCGATCCCCTTAGTATCTCGTGCCCATTTTGCAATTGTAAGACTCCCTGGGATATAGACCCCATTGGTGGCCCGTGCCATAAATCATTGCTGGGGGCCTTCGGCTGTCCCCTCCTGATTCAGCCCGTGTCCCCTCCCACCTGATGTGTCCTTGTCAGCTGTTCTTCAGTAGGTGCAGATTCTTGTCTGCTACTTTATCTGCTTGGATCCATCCCAATACCTGCAAAACCACCACCAGAGCCAAGCTAAGCTTGGTTCTCACCAGAATGCTGCAGCTGCAACCAGTCTTCCAGCCGCACCTGGGTATTGTTAAGGGAACAAACAGCCTACAGGATTTGATTGATCAGGGTAACAGGCCTGCCAAGAGTCAATATGAAAAGCAATTACCTGTACATACTCAAGTATAAGTCGGCCTGAGTATAAGTTGAGGCCCCTAATTTTGCCTTTAAAAAGTGAGGAAATTGATTGACTTGAGTATAACCTGAGTCAATATTTCCCTCCACTGCTTTGCCCAAGCCAGTGCTGGTGGCGGCAGCTGCTGCCACATCAGCGGTTCCCCTTCCCTTCTCCCCCCTCCTCCTCTTCTGATGCGGGGGGGGGGGCAGAAGTGACATGTTTTTAAAACTTTTTTTCTCTCCCGAAGCAAATGCCAATGGTGGACACTGGCACTTGCTTCAGGAGAGGAAAAAAAGTTTAAAAACCCTGCTACTACTTCTCCACTTGAACATAAGTCAAGGGCCTTTTTAAGCCCCATAATAAGGGCTGAAAACTCTTATATTCGATTATATACAGTAAACCCTCTTTGCCAACCTCAGCACTCAGTCAGAACTGATGCTTAGGCTATTTGAAAATCTGTAAACCCCCCCCCCCAAATGATCTGAAGTGGATTTCTTTGAATTTTGCAAGACTGCTACAATCTTAAGTCTCCACCCAGAGGTGACCCAAGACAGAGTTGACCCAAGTGTATTATATGTTGCATCCCCATCCAACTGAGGCATGACAGACTGTATTATGTAGAGGCAATCAATTTACCTTGACGACAAGGCAGGGGGGAAAAATCTCACAAGAACAATTCCCATCTCTGGAAGTATGTATATAGTAACAAATGAAATACCTAACAAATTTCTGCCCTTTCAGCACACCTAAAATCTGATGCCTGGTGCTATGTAATCTATCTACCACTTCAAATACAGGATCATGGAGTTAAAGTAGAACATGCAGGTGCTGTGTTGCTACAAATAGTTCATTTGCTCGAACAGAACAGAAGTTTGCATTTGAAAAGTTAGCCTCCTTTTGCTTTGTAACCAATGAGTCGTGGACAAGCATGACTTTATATTCATATCTCTTATTTCAGGCAAGTACCTCAGAAAATATGTGATTCTCCTAGAGAGATAACACTGTAAGATGGACAAATGTACATTTCCCTGCCCATGTGATCTGGCCCATAGAGCTCTTGCAGTCTGGTCATATTTCATTCCCAATCCCACCCCAAACCCTACAAAAATAAGGCAGGATGCAAATATCAGAGGAAAGCCCACATCTCTGCTGGTCACTACTTTCAGCTTAAACATGAAGCCCCTATTCCATTTTTCAAAGCATGCCATGGACTGACATTTTAGCTACCAGAGATAGTTGATGGCACTGGCAGAAATCTGGGACCATGAAAAGGGCAACAGACAGCGGGAAGGGAGATGATTTGCTAAGAAACAGAAGGAAGCTCTGAGGAAAATAATGCCTGAGGGGAGGAATGAAGGATCTAATTATTTGGCGAAGCAAAGAATATTAACACATCACTCATGTTGAACATTAGCAATCCTTAAGGTTCCACATCACTGCTCTGTACACTATTCAGTTCCAAACAATGACAATGTGGAAAACAGTTTTTCATTGATCAAGTGAGGATATATGTGGCTACCTATTAATACACCTGTCTCATCAGAGCAATTCATGAAGTGGGAGGGGGTAGACTCCAGTTGATCAACATCCTCAGCTAGATTACTTGCTCTCAAAAAAGATCTTGATGCACCAAATTTAAAGAAATCTCTATCTAAAAACATATTTAAGTGTTTTAGAACAGGAACACGACTCATTCAGTCTACAATGTTAAGTGATATTTACTCTTCTCCACTTAAGAAAAAACTTGAGACGGATTCTTCAGCTTTGGACAAGCTTTAGTGGGATTCATAATTTCGCAGCTACATTTGGCATCAATAACCATCTGAAAGCAGCAGTGGGAAACATGCAACCTCTGAACGTTATTGGATTACATGCCTAATGCCAGTATATTTATGCTGAGCTGGGCTTGTAATGGGTTTCAGTCAGACTAGGTTTGGAGACTGAAAGATTGCCCATCCCTGCCTTAGAGAAGGACCATCTTCTGTGAATTCAGTGGATTTGGAAGAATATATTTTCCGCACACATTTTTCCTCATGACATCCATAGAGACACTGTATAAATTTTTTTTCAAGATTAACATTATTGAGGAAAGCATGCATCTCACATTGCCTTGGTGACAGAACCGAGCACCAATGCATGTAGAAAGTGATCTGAATTTATGGGGGCAGAGAGGTTTTCCCCTCTTCTCTACATGGAGGCATAAATATCTAGTTTATCACTATCCATCTCTACCCTTGTTCTTGCTGAGCAGATCTCACAACTGTTCCTTGGCTTTCCATGTTTGTTTGTTTTTTCAAGCTCCCTGGGAAGGCTTGCGTTGGGCTTTGTTGAAGATATCGAATTTAGTGCAGTGGCACTTCCTTACACAAAATTACTTTCCGTGTCAGAGGCTACAATTCAGAAGCCTTTAATTCATCATTTCATTTGGCTTTTAAAAACGGGAGTTGGGGCGGGGCTACTGCAGAGCCAATGGTGCTCTGAAAGAATATCTCTCCTGAAAAGTCTAGGGAAGGATCCAATGATTTGTTTTCTGCAGTATAATTCAAATTCCAATATCAATAAGCCCTTCTCCCCTTTGAGATGAACTATATCTACCTGGGCTCATTTATTATAGCACTTTTGCTCGCCAAGATCTCCTACCTACACCCTCTGAAGTCCCTTCTTGCTTCTTTTAGTCTGACAAAGTGTGCTTTAAAATATATATAACAGCATTTAAGGCGCCACTATCTTTTTGTCTTTTATACCTGTTCTTTTATTTTTTCCCCTATAATTACTCCTCCTAGTTACAGAGGGCCTTTTCACACGACCCCTAAGATCCGCTGGCCACTTAAATTCAGACCAGAGATCTTGGGGGTTTGTCGCTGTTCCTGTGTTCCCACCCCCTACGCACTCCTGGCTGCTGTCTGTGTGAGGGGAGGGAGAAAAAAAGGAAGAAAAGAATGCCAGCTCACCTCCGTTTTGCCATCTGGCTCTGCTCCCGGCAGCATTAGTATCTCTTAAAGGGGCAGGGGGCAAAAACAACAACAAAAAGAAGCGAGGAGAGCCCGGCACTCACTACGTTACATCCGCATCAGGAATTTTTCACCCCCGGCAGGTACTTGAAAAGTGCGCTGGGACGCGCTTAGGTGGGCGTGGTCGCACTTAATTTTTTGTGAACTCCAGAGCTGGTGGGGAAACAATTTTAAACTCTGGATTTGGGAGCCATTTGCCGCGGATTTTAGGGGTCGTATGAAAAGGCCCAGAGAAGCTTATGCACGCCTTGTTTACAAAGGCAGAGGTGAAGCAAAGATGCAAACACAGAAACCAGAGTTAGGGCTCCTGTGATGAAATATAAGACACTCTCTCTTGCATAATCTTGTTTTTCATCTAATTACAAGATTGTGGAGTAATTTTTCCTATTCAGGAGCATCTCAGGACTAGCCTAGAGCACTCTACTACATCTAATATTCAATATTCTTACATGTGTTACAAGTTTGTTACATAATGAACCTTGCCAAGGAAATCTGCATATTGGTTGATGTCTGTTGTATATGTCATTGAATTAAAACTTGCAGAAAAGCAAGCATATCTTTTAAAATCTGAAATGTACATGGCACAGAAATATTAATCCATGAAAAAATATGTTTTAAAAATGCATATATTAAAATATGTATATAAATTCATTCCAATGCAGAGGATAAACACACACACACACAACATTCTCAAGTAAAAAACTCTTATTGCATGATGTGCACTAAGGATGGGAATCAGAGTGGCGCTGGGAGTTAGGAGAACACAACATAATCAAGATATAAATATTTATTCATTTATTTATTTATTAACAAGATTTTTTAGCCGCCCCATTACCAAAAGGTCTCTGGGCGGCATACAAGTATTAAAAACTATAAAACGATAAAATTATTAAAACTATAAAATAGAATACAATTAAAACAACATACAGTACCAATTATAGATTATACATCTCTGCTGCTCATGTGTCCAACTGACTAATCTAGTTAAAACGCTGGCCAAACAGGAAGGTCTTTGCCTGGCGCTGAAAAGCCAAAAGTGTTGGCGCCAGGTGGATCTCCGTAGGGAGGGCATTCCAGAGTTGGGGGGCAACCACCGAGAAGGCCCTGGTTCAACATGCCACCCCCCTTATCTCTTTGAGGGATGGCACCTTCAGCAGGGCCTCCTGGCCTGATCTTAGAGTACGGGCAGGCTCATATGGAAGAAGGCAGTTCTTCTGTGGCATCAACTACTGGTGATATTACTGAGGAAAATCAAAGAACAACACAGTAGTGTAGATAGCAGCCCACTCACCTCCCAGGTAAAGCAAGAGTACATGTCTGTGCACATATACCCACACACATGGGAGGGGGGGAATCTATTTTTTTAAATGTACACAGACTAACATCAAGAAATACAACCAATCCTCCCACCCTAACAGAAGCCCCTAGTTACAATATAAGTATTGGGAAGATGTATTTCCTTCTGCTTTTATAGCTTCTGTCAAGCAGAGCAGACACCAATCCACCAAGCTGATGGCAAGCATTATTGGCAAAAATAAAGGAAAAGAGGGGTTAGAGTTCTCCACACACCCCCACTCAACAAATAAAAAGAGCTAAAAAGCAAGGAATCCAATACAGAGAGATAAAAATGATTTTTATATAAATCCAGCATAAATCAGAAAGGAAGCAGCCAGTAGGGATGATAATGATTTGAATCCAATTACAAAATGGAGGGCATGAGATTAACTCATGAGGCAACAGAGAACAAGTCACCAAGCAGAAAAGGGTGACCGTTTTACTTCTCTCCTTTAGAGTCAAAACTTTCCATTCTTCTCTTCCAGGATGTTTGCTGAATTCTGATTGACTCATTTGTTGGGATATCAGATGATTTGACACACATAATTCAAACAGAGACATGCTAAATGAGGAAATCTGAATGAAGTCCATTTTAAAAAAATCTATTTTGCTAAACTGAATGATGAAGGGAAAACGCTAAGAAGAAGATTCAGTTGTCAGAGTGTCTCTTTCAGAAATTAATGAATTTGGAAATGAAAAGAAACAGCACTTTCTGTTGTTGTTGTTTTTAATGTCAACCCAAAAGTTCGGTTTCCAGTGGCTACTGTTTTGTTTTGTTTTGTTGCTGTTTGTTCCAATGAGGCTTGAGCAGAACTTTCCTATAGGAAATGCCTATGCTTTAGAATTTGCTTCAGTTCTCCCTTTGGAAAGAATAATTCCCAAGTCCATGTTTTATATTCAAATAAATATTTCATAAATATCATTTTCCAGATCTGATGTCATCCATTATGTTACACCTTGGAACATGTGAGGGTTACAGGACACGACATCCTATCTGTCCTGGAAGAACATGCAGCATTAGATGCCATGAAACTCAATTAATGTCACTCCACCAGCCAAACTGGGTTAAATCAGTTTGCTTGGCCTTCAGAATTTACAACAAGTAGCTTATTGTTAGTGTCATTTCAAACGGATATGTTCGTTGAGGCAGCAGGCATGCCAGGAGGGAACTAAATTGCCTCCTAACCAGTTCGTGACCTCTATGCTTGTTCTTTATACAGGTTTCCATTCAGTGGGTCCTTAACAGTAAACCACCCAGCAAGTAGCTGTGCATTGACTTTCTTGCTCCCAAAACGTAGCAGCAAAATGAGCATGCCATCTTCAGTTAATGGCTAGTGTTGACTCAGGTTAGCTGAGAAACCATCAGAGCTCTTGACAGTGAAATATTATGAAATACTCGCTCTTCGAAACAAAAAAGAACTACATTGCCACCTGATCAACATCCTCTACAGCAAATAAAAGAAAATCCAGAAGGATATTACAAATCTTGAACACGTACAGATCCAGCCCCCTGCGCTGAATCCTGTACAAATATTCACCACTGCAAGAAATAACATCTATGCTGCACAGCGTACTTCCCTGGAGAAAAAGAAAGAAAAGAAAATTTACTACTGGGCTGCTTGGCCCACAACCAGAACACCATGGACTTACAAAATAACATTATAAATGGATCTAGCTACAAACTCAGCCAGGCAGAAGTGTCCGTTCTTACACAGGGTCTGTCCTTCTGCCCCACCAAACCCACATAGATGATACAGCTCTATGGTGACTTGGAAGCCTTTTTTTTTTCAAACTAAGACTCAAAAATTTTTTCTACAATTATGACAACAGCCAGAATCACAACATACAAGTGGTACCCCACTTGTTTGTTTGTTTGTTTGTTTGTTTTTGCAGACTAAGACTCAAATAATTTTTCTACAATTATGACAGCAGCCAGAATGACAACATACACGTGGTGCCCCACTCTCCACGACAAGGAAAGAACTCAACATGGACTCTTCCAGAAGGTCAGAACAAAGACCTGGACTTTTTACATCGAATGCTTTCATCATTGTGCCCAGGCTGAGACGATCAACAAGACTTAACATATAATCTCACCTGAACAGAGTGTGGCACTGTGCACAGCCTCAGAAACGATCCCAATATAATCATCAAAGAGGCAGACAAGTGCAGCAGTGTGGTTGCCATGGACAAATGAAGCTCCATACAAGAAGCTGAGAGAGAATTGTCCACACTAAATTTTATCAGCTCCCAACTGCAGATCTAACTAGCAAAGGAATTACAAAACTTCATGAAGAAACATATCTGGAAACGTACATGAACAAAATCTAGCTGACACACCACAAGACCCTCAACCAGCCACCTTCTATATACTAATAAAATTAAACAAACCAGGAAACCCTGGTAGGCCTATTGTATCACTACAATGTTGCTTCTGCAGGAGAGACAACCCTGAACCTACACACGACCTTCCCACGCTGCATTCCCATGACTATACATTTTGAGTGTCCCACCATTACTCAGTGAATTCCTCTGGACCTTGACAATATAAATTCCATTTAAGATCTCCCTTACACATTGTAGCTTTTTTACATATGGTGAAATAGCATATGAACTCATTGAATGAGAACCAACCAGAGTAGACTTTTCACTTCATGCATGCTTACGCCTCTGAATCATTATCATCACATATAATGGTGGCAGATGAATGCAAAAAAAGTCCCATCACAAATAATAATACTACGCATTATGAGGAGAGACAGAGAGAGAAAGAGAGAGAAAGAGAGAAAGTTGAGTTTCTGTGGCATCAGTCCATGTATCACAACATGTAGTTTTGCCCTTGCACATAGTTAAAAGCCATCTGATGTGAACACTTGCATGACTTATTTGTAAAATGTGTGACCTCTGCTTCACAGGGATGTGCCACTAACTAAGCAGTTATGCACTTGTAGTACAGCGCCCTTTGGCAGCCCTTTGTACTTTGGAAATAGTGGTGTTCAATAGGTAGCTATAATAGAACACAACCAATTTTAAGTCTTTAATAACCAAGCATTTATATATTGATAATGCTTTATACTTATAATATTGGAAAATATCTGTTCTAAAATGCCACTGTCTTGATTCTGGTTTTAATGTTTTAAAAATATTAATATGACCCACAGTGCATATTATTAGTTCAAAGTACAATAGGAAAGAGGGAAAAACCTACTTCAGTGACCATGTCAACCTTTCACTCTCAGTGACATAATTGCTAATGAGAGAATGAAGCTGCATATTTATAATTTGGAAAATGGTAGGGTGAACTGCTTACCCATGGCTTTATGAATGCAGAGAATCCAGCTGGTGTTTCAAAATTATATTAAAACTATGGCTACCCTTATTATTTACCACCTAGGGTGTTGTTCTGAAAGAGTGTTTTTTCCCATTAGTTACCAGAACACAATTTAAAACAACTTACTATATGAAAAACACCCTGGCCATTAAGTAGAGTTTGGGTGTGCGACAAAACTCCATTGGGCCAAGAAATGGCAAGTAGAGATGGGCACGAAACGAACATTTTTTTGTTTCCGTTTCTGTTTTTTCGTTTCATTACATAACGAAACGACAAACAAATTTTGTCTCTAAAATGAAATGAAACGAACAGAAACACCGGAAATTTTGTCGTGCGTTTCGTTTCCGTTACTGCAATATGAGTGAATTGCTTAAAATCCTAAAAAAAAAAATCACAAAAATTGAAATAAATGGTAACTAAATGGTAACAAAATGAACAAAAACAAAAATGAATTTTTGCAAAAATTCACAAAAAACGGAAACAAACCAAAACGGACCCTCCAAACGACAAATGAAATGCCATTTTTTTCGTGCCCATCTCTAATGGCAAGTGCTTGAACAGGTTTTAAAAATATATAAGAAAGAAAGATATTGTGAGCTTATAGGGTTGGGAGAACAAGTGTGAATGCCTATCAGCAGTTTCTGGTTAAACTCTAGAATAGAAAAAATAAAAGGAAAACCAGCAGTTATGAGAAGATGGCACTTGTGTGTCCTACTACCTGCTCCTTTCAAGACTGGGCAGAAGCAGAATACACTGTAAACTCCACATAATGAGCTGGTAGAATTCCACTTGATATGATAAAATGCAGAATTTCATCTCTGTGTCAGTGCCAAATTATAAAATTCTACTTTACCCTCTGAAAGTGTCCAGGGAAAGCAGTCTTCGGCATCTGGGCTTCTCAGATACTGGTCTTGGGTCCTCTGTAATGTTTGATTCCTTCAGAAGAAAGTGAAAGAAATAAAGAATGATGCCATGTTTTATAGATCGAGCCCTACTCCAAAATATATCCAGAGCACCCCGAAGACCAAAAATGTTGGAAGTTACCATTGATTTAAGATAAGAGCTCTATAGTTTACTTAAGGGAATCCTTTTAAAATGTCAGCAAGGGCATGGATGTCTGCAGGGCAACAAGGGAGAGTGTTCACCCCATCTTGTAGTTATTTATTATTGATACAACATGTTCTAGTGGTGACTGCTAGGTCTGCAAATTATGCTACTGTAGCACAATGCAATTTCCCAACCTCAGAAAAATTCTTTCAGACAGTCTTGTGCAAGCAAATCAAAGCTGCAGCACTGGTATATAAATGACAAATAGGTAATAATGACAGATTCTTGTGCCACCAAGACTATCTCACTTTGTGGTATCAATATTGTCCCCCTCCCAATCAGATTTTTAAATTATTTTTAAAATAATTTAGTGACTTCTTTTTAAAAAAACAAAAGTCAAAAGTCAAAAGTAATTCACTTCCATTATGTGTTGCAATGTTTTAAAAAATAACTGTAATTACACATTATACATAACATGTTACATTCCTTGTTGAAAAGACAGCTTGTTATTTTTCTTGTTATTCTGCTAGTTACAGTTTCATTATTCTTGTTTACTTTAAAAGAAAACTTTTGGATTAATAAAATAATGGCATTAAACTTTTAAAACTCCTAAAAATACCATTAAATGCCACCTTTAATGACAACTGTGGAAATAATTAGAAATATTTCATGTTGCACCAATAGAGTAACTTTGATCCTTTTTAGACATTACTTTGAAATGGAATTTATTGAAACCTCTGTTACCCAAATGGTATATTTGTTGCAGGAGATTCAGAATCAGGAACAGTAGTGAAATTCAGGAGAATTTTTAGAGGACCTTGGAATGGTTCCAAACTCTTTTGCACAGTTTTCTTCTAAGCCAATAGACATGGCAAAACAGTTAAATTAATCATCCCTCATCAAGTGGTTTCATACCAAGCAAAACATCAACAAAATGCAACAAGTATGCGCGCTATGAGGGGGGTTGCCACCGGTGCCCTGGGTGGGCTTTCTGCCTTTGCCCCCACAGCCTTGCAGGACCCTGGGAGGACTCTCAGCTCACAGGGACCTGACAGAAAATGGAGGTGGAGGACAAGTGCCCATGGATGAGTTGGCTAATGCCACACAAGAGGCAGAGGGGATTCTGGGAGGAGCAAAGGAGCCCACCCAAATAGATTTCACCCAGTTATATCACTGTCATTGAAAGGACTGCAGCTGGAGTCTGGCCTCATCCTCTCCCTCCTGCTTTTGAGGACCTAGGACTCTCTGGGCTTCCAGTGATGCCCCCACCCTTGAAAGGTACTACCTGGTGAATTAGTTCAGATAATTCATCTCTTAGGAAGCTCACGGAGGGGATTAAAGGTGTGGCCTCATGTGTCTGCCTCTCAGTTTGTTTGAATAAAGAGTGTTATTATTCTTTCAGCCTGGAGTCTGTGGAGTTAATGCTGGGGGACCTAGTATCCACACTAGCATCACTGGTGATGGGCTGGCCCTGCTCAAACAAACAAACAAACAAACAGCAAGGTATCTCAATAATCTCTCTACTCATTGGATCTGTCAAGCTTTACCTGATGTGCAGATGACTTGAATAGAAAACATTAAGCAAAACATAAGGGTTAACTTTTTTTAGCCCAGAAGTAACCGGGGGGGGGGGAAACAGGAAGAACAACAAAAAGAAAATGCATCTGAGAACATTTCAGAAATGTCTTTCTGTGGGCCGCTTCACTTCAAAAAGATACAGCCTGGCAATATATGCTGGGGTCAATCCCCACATTTTTAGATGCAAAAACATTAAGGAAAAACATCACTGTGGGCATTCTGTCGATTTAAAAATAATCAGAATTCTATATGCCAAAATAATCCAAGTGACATTTAAAGACAAGCAGTCATCTGTGCTCTATAAGACATTATGCTAAATAAATACATTTGCATATTGTGCTAATTTGTTTTATATCAGCTTCTTCTAGTCATGCAGAGGAATAAAAAGAGTGAGGAAGAGACCTTGGAAAGGTTACTCTATCTATCACATAACCCAGATTCTCATAGCCAGCAATGGCCATGCTGCCTAGGAACTTGTAGGAGCAGTAGTCCAGGAAGGTAACTTTTCTAAAATCTGCACAAAAGCTTCACTAAAGCACCACCTACAACCATTTCTAGAGATCCCATTCAGCTAAACGTGTCATTTTGCAAGGTGATTCCTGTACCTTTTCAACCCTATCTTTGAATCCGTACAATCTAGAAATGCCCTCTATAGATGTTTCTGAGAAAGCTAAATCAGCTGGAAAGCAGAATTCTACAACTAGCTTACATTTGTGGGGATGACAGGCATGAGAGCCATTTTTCTGCAGGAAGGCCCTGTGGTAGCACATCTCTTTCAAAGAGGTGGAAGGGGGGGGGGACGCCTTCTCAATTTATATATGATTTCTAAAATTTCCCTACAATTCAGAGAGAGGTATGCCTTGTTCTGAGGCCATGCTATGGCACACCTCAAGACATGGGTGTCAATTTGGTGCTGCCTGTGTTTCTAGAAGGTTAACTCACAATGTATCACAACTTAAGCATGCAAGCACAGACTGAAAACATTTGCAGAACTATCCAGGCTTCAGTAACTGAGATGATACAGCTTATTACAGCCACTGAATTACACTATAATCAAGCTGTATCTCCAAAAGCCCAGAGACCTTGATAAATTTTGCTTGACATCTCAAGTATGGCCTTTATCATTTAAAAATAGAGGAAGCTCACATGCTAATGCTAAGGCGAGCTGTACTTCATTAGATTTGAAGGAACGATTCTCTCCTGTTTAGGCCTCTGGCTTGGCCCATATTGAATTACCACGCTAAACAGAACAGGAAGGATCTGCCTGCCTAATTCTGTTTGATAGATCACTTTGTCATTTTCAGATGCCAGATTAGAGATAGCTGCTGCGTCCCTGGCAAAGAATGGTGCTTTAGAACTCTCAGCAATCGGGGGGGGGGGACTGCTCATGTTAACCTAGCATATGCACAAAGACCTCCAGCTTGCTATCAAACATTTGATGCAGTTGTTCCCCTCCCCACTAATAGTGGGAAACCATTTATACCATTTTTAAAAGAATTAACTAAGCTGGGTAAATGAAAGTAGCAGCAGCTGCAGCTTTGAAGGTTCCAGTGACATGCAATTGTCAATAAACACCTGAAGATGTTGTATGGTGGAAGTAGGCCTAAATTTCAAACTAGATATGCTTAGTCTATATTTAGAAATGGTGCTCCCATAAGTGGGGGAAATGTCTGATTGCCTCAGCAAAAACCATTTCTCACCTCTGTATCTTGTGTTCCTACACACTTTGTTTTGGGATAAGAAGGTAAATGTTCCCCCTGCATATGTGTGCTAGTCGTGTCCGACTCTAGGGGCAGTGCTCATCTCCATATTCAAGCCGAAGAGCCGGTGTTGTGCAAGTCCGTTGCCATGTGGCTGACAGGGCTGCAAGGAAACACTGTTTCACCTTCCCAGTTTTTATGGTGGTACCTATTTATCTACTTGCATTTACATGCTTTCAAACTGCTAGGTTGGCAGGACCTGGGATTAACAGCGGGAGCTCGCTCCGCTGTGTGGCATCCACGATTCGAACTGCTGAGCTGCTGACCTTGCAGCTGACAGTTTTGGGATAGGCCGCTGGAAATTTGCAAGTCTGAATGACAAAATACTCCTCTGAAGAAATTACATTTTTGGGAGGGAGACTGGGCTACTTGCAGGAAATCAACATTTACATGACATCCTAATTAAGTCGTAAGAGAATCAAAACTAATATGATAAATAATTCTCTCTCACAAACACTTCTGATAAGCACACTTGCAGACTTGTAGAGCACTACAAAGCACTGAAAAAACTGACTAGAGGCCCAGGTCTTCTTGTTCAACTCCAACACCCTTATTAATGTTGTGCACTGTATTTCAAAGACACACAGCAAATATTACTGAGTCCAAAGATAATTCAGGAACCTAGAAGACAAACTAGGCTAGTTTTAAACAACAGAACAGATTACTGACTGGAAGTCCAAGCGGGAATTTGCAGTACTGTGGGGTAGGAAGATTAAGAAGAGATGTTTTCTGTGTCCAACATGGAATAAATTAGCATGGGTTGGAACCAGAGAAACAGGATGCACAGCTGGAAAATACATTTGTGTGTTTCAAATGGAAAGGAGAAAGGAAATAACAAATTGGCTCCGAGAGAAACGTATGGTGTTTAAATCCATTAATAGTCCACTTAGCCCATGCACAATTTAATTCTGAACCTGGGGAGACTACAAATGAGGGGTCTTGTGTTATTATAAGCCTCGCCACACTGATGTCACATCGATTTATGATGCTTTGCATGGGACCTGGTATTGTCACACTTAGCCACCAATGGTTCAGCTGGAGTGTGGTTAGCTTTTAAGCTTTTCCTAAGGTCATCTAGTCTAGAAGACAAATATCCACTAATTTGTTTCTTCTGATGAGCTTGCAAGCAATGCTTAACAGGCTGTGCTTGGTAGGTAGAAAGAAAGGTCCTCACTCTGAACAGGAAATATGGAATGGTAGCACATCTGAATTTTTCAACAAAATCCTCTTGAACACTGGAGGGTTCAGGAAATTTAGGGATCTAAAAATTCATACAGACACAAAAACACCATCATAGCCTTTTGTTGAAACACGAGCTTCTCTTATCAAGTGGTCCAGAAATATGGTGACTCACTGAAACATTTCACTCCGGGTTTTACTCCCATCAGCAGACCCTGTTAAGAAAATATTAAAGGTCTATGGCAATTTGACATATTCCCTGCAGAATTTCCTAATATGTAAACATTCAACCAGAAATCAAATCCCTGCTTATCATTCTCAATCCTGGATTGATATATTATAGCAAAAATAAAAAAGAATGTTTTAGTCACAAAATAGAGATCATATAGGAAACAAACTTTGGCAAGGAATCCAACTGGTTCAGTTGTGATGAAAAGAAAAGCTTTAATTAAGAAGAAAAAAGATTCAAGCACTGAGAAAACCTATGGAAACATTTAATAACTGCAATAAAACTAAAAGAGTTAGCTTCTGTTAGGAAGCTTTTAATCTCATGCAGCCAAACTGGGTTCCTGTATTCCTGCGGAAATAGGGAACCATATTTTAAGGGCATTTATGCAATGGATCAGGAAAACCCCAGGTTTTGCAGACTGTGTGAGTGATCACCCTATAACCACCTCAGAAACCATCAGGCTGATCCAATAGTGAAAATCACGCAAAGCTCCAGGTGCTAACAATAGCTCACCTGATCTTTTAAAGGACAAATATTTAGACTAGTGGCCTTTAATCCTGGTGTCACTTAGATATAAAAAAAAATCATACTCAGTTTAAAATACCATGATGTTTTTGCAATATATGATGACCATAACTTGTGTTTAAATTGTGCAGGAAATTTATTTAATCTGCAGAGGTGAAACACTGGCTGGATAACTCAGTGAGTTGGATATCTGGCTACATAGCCAGGAGTAGGGAGTTCAAATCCTTTTTGTGCCTACAGGGAGTCGAGCCAGGCAGTGTGGCCTTGGACAAGATGCTCAGTCCTGGGTATCCCCAAAAGAAGGGAATGGCAAACCATTTCTGACTACTCTCTCCCTGCAAAACTCTGAGAAGGGAAGCCATAAATCACAAATCGATGTGATGGCACGTTGTTATAACACAGGTTTACTTTGTCTCTATTCTGTGCTAGCCCCCTTTTTCAGAATAGGAGCCTATGGCCTCCCAGTTGTCCAGTGCTAGCTGCCATTTAGGTCCACTCAGTGGGCCTATGCTCAAGGATGGTGGGAGAGGTAGTCCAATATCTTCATGGCCTTCAGTTCCCTAGCCCTTCAAGAACATGCACTGAAGAAGAAATTGCCATTTAGGAAAATAAAATAAATGTTCATTCCATGCCAGCGGTAGGCAAATCCATCTCTCTGTGCAAGGAGAAGAGATGGATTCATAAGACACATGGCCTGAACTTTGGAATTGAATTTGGGGTGGGGTAATTGGCGAGTCAGCACATGTAAGTTCCATTGATCAATGGAGCTCATCTAGTTGCAGCTTACTCCTGGATTTCAGCCATAGTCGTGTTCTGGGCTGATATTTCTAGAAGCTGTCTTCATCTCCATACATCAATATTAAGTTCTGGATTTATCTGGATGCCTCCTTCTTATTACTGATGTTTGCTGGTACACTGAATTAATATTAAAATGTTCATGTCTATCAAAAGAAATGGGCTTGTGTCTGAGATCATCATGATCACAAGCTTTGATAGATACACCCCGTTTAGAACCAGTATGGAGTGTTAAGAGTTATCAAGCGTCCATCAAGCTCTTTGGATGGCATTTGTTTTAGTGTGTTCCTCTTGCTAAGCTTAATTTGTCTCTCAAAGGACAGCTTTGAAAGGGAAATCAGGGGAAGGAATACATTGTTTCCCAAGTCAGCAGGAAAAATGGCAAAAATTACTTGTGACTCCTATTTTCCCTGATATATAAAGAACCTTCATATGGGACAGAGTCATATAAAAGCTATATATTGGACATACCTTTCCTTTAAAAATGCACTTATAGGATAAATCAAAATAAGAATACTGTGAATGTCAATTTGTTAGAACTCAAATTCATGGTTCATTTTTGGACATGGGAAATTAGTTGTTCTGCTGCGGAACCATAATGAGGCTGTCAGAACTGGAGATATTAATGAATGCCTGACCTTTCTAGTCTCTTATTTGGGAGGGGGTCACTTGAAAATGGTTTTAGGTTTTCAGTTTGAGAGAACTGATCTTAAGAGAGAACTTCACTCTATTTTTAGTTAATCCAGCTCTTCTGGCATCACAGCAAGGTCATCAGACCTTTCCCAGAAGGTCACAGGCCTCTCTGATCCAACACAAAGGAAGACACCAAGCCATTAATTCTCTTAATGAGAAAACCCTATATAACAGGCATGGTTTAAATGGCTAATTTTAGTACTATAAAGAGGTAGCACATATATCAAAAGCAACAGTGCGGTCATGTGTGTGATTCACTTTTTCTTACTAAACAACATGTTTGGATGTGTAGCAGTGTTAAGAATTGGATTTAGGATGTGATTAGATGGGCTTGGACAATGTTTCTGTATAATATCTGAATATACGACACTGATTCCATCCATGTGTGCCTCCCCTACACATAAGATCAGGAGGACAATTCTTACTTATTATGATCTTTGTCAGGACCTTCTCAGTGGTGGCTTGGCATGTTCCTTCACTGTTAAGCTTCTAATGGCAAGTGAATCCTTCCTTCAAAGGAGCCTCGTGGCGCAGTGGTTAAATGCCTGTACTGCAGGTAAAACTGTGCTCACGACCTGGGTTCAATCCCCGGTAGCAGGCTCAAGGTTCACTCAGCCTTCCATCCTTCCGAGGTCGGTAAAATGAGTACCCAGCTTGCTGGGGGGGCAATGTGTAGCCTGCACACTGTAATTAAAAATTGTAAACCGCCCAGAGACCACTTGTAGTGGTATGGGGCGGTATATAAGCAGAACACTTTGCTTTTTTTGCTTTTCATTTTTTCTCCAGTTTTTGAGCAATTGTATTGCTGGGGTGGTTATGTAATGAATATTTGCATATACACACATACACCCCTGTTTTAAACAACCACTTCATTTGAATTATATATTATTTTCCACACATTTTGGACTATATTTCAGTTCCACCCAACGCCTTGCTTGTTTGTTTGTTTCCATCTCATTTGGATGTCTCCAAATCCCCTGAAGAATTATGTTCTAAACATCCATGTACTTCTACAAAAAGGTTCCACGTTTGAGAAATGCTGATGCATATTTCTTGTTTTGTTCCTATATTCCAGGAATCCTTAAAGCCTGAAACACCACCCTTGTGACTCATGCTTTACAATAAAAATATGGTATCATATTGTTATATAGAAGTAATACATTATGCTTTTACTTTGTTGTTTAACTTCAGCCTGGTCTGGAAATGGCACTAAGAAATAAATGAACTCCATATTAGCTGTGGAATTAAATTCAAAATTGATGTCACAGTAGGCTTAAGATGTGCTTTTTTTGGCTTTGACAGAGTAGACCTTTTCTCCAAAGTGTCTCCAAACTGAAAAAGTTGCTTAATTAACAACTAGGGCATTCCAAGTTATTTCTTCCTTCCTTCCCCTCTGTGGCTTTCTCTGTTCGGGGACATTCTCTTTCACAAAGGTATAAAAGGGCTATTCTGCAACAATTATTTCTTAAATAATATGCTGGTGATCTTAGAACGTTTTCTTTTCACAAATTCATCCCATGTAGAGATATGGAGAATGGGCTGTGAAGTGGCAAATGCATTTCAATGTAGGGAAATGTAAAGTAATGTATATTGGGGCAAAAACTCAAAACTTTGTCTATCAACTCATGGGCTCTGAGCTATCCATGACAGATCAGGAAAGAGATCTTGGTGTGCTGGTGGACAGCTCAATGAAGGTGTCTACCCAATGTGTGGCAGCGGTGAAGAAGGCCAATTCCATGCTAGGGATTATCAAGAAGGGGACTGAAAATAAAACAGCCAACATTATAATGCCATTGTACAAAATGATAGTAAGGCCGCACCTGGAGAACTGTGTACCATTCTGGTCACCACATCTCAAAAAAGAAATAGTGGAACTGGAAAAGGTGCAGAAGAGAGAGACTAAAATGATTACGGGGCTGGGGGACTCCCTTATGAGGAAAGGCTAAAACATTTGTTACTTATGATGCAAAACGGAAAAAATATGGAACGAAACGGAACTCAATTTTTCAATTTCACACCCATCCAAGGAAAAAATCAGGGATATACTAGGACCATAATATATGAACTGCGATGTGGCAGGGGACTACTGTACGTTATCTCATGTTATCCTTGTAATTACCCTGTAAGCAGTGTCTTCTTATGACCATATAATACCATCTCCCATCCCAATATCAAAAGAGAGATTGAGAATTCCGATTTCTCTGATATGTTTGTAGCATACAGCATTTTTTTTTCAGTGAGTGGAAGATCTTCTATATTCTTCAAAAGCATATTTCCTTCTCTCAAAGAAAACATTTTTCCATTCACACAATGAATGATGAATAATGCTTTATTTCCAGTGATATTATAGTAACTCCACAATGTTCTGGATAAAAATAAAGGCTCCCAAAATTACAGTGGGTAGCAAACGGGGTCATTTGTGTGCCTTCCTCTGTCACATGGGTCATAATCAACAGGTCACATTATTATTATAGTGGGGCCTCTCTATTTTTCCATCATAGTGATGACTGTCATCACAGCCTTAGTGCAGAACATGCTAGAACTGTTTCAATATAGAGTTTATACCGCTTTTGCCCAATTTTAGTCATTATAATGGGGTAGATCAAAAATTTAACTAAGCAAAGAAAAGAAAAGAGTGCAAGAAGAGTAGTCAAGATAGACAGCCAAATGTTACAGTGGAAAAGTACAGATCCTTATTAGACATTTTGACTAATGGGTTTCTGCCTCAAGACTTGGCGTTGCTGCCTTTCTCATCTAATAAAGAGAGATGATTCACTGATAATGGAAATGGTTTTTAAGTAAATTGCTGCCTCAGCTAGGCTTCGGTATTTGGAAGCAATAACTGGAAGCCAGTACGCATTTTACTTTCCTATGTGGAAAGTATTTTGATCTGAACAATTGGTCTCATTGTTTCATCCTCCTATAGCCAGTCACATGGCATTTTCCCCACCACCACCACCACATTTAGACCACTTCTAACTGCATGTGGGGAGAAACCAAATTATTGATTGCCAATTGAATATGTAGAAAGCAAGTACTGTTACCATGTCCCTTCACTCACATGTGTCCTATACCTTCATACACAGATATCCTGTACATATGGGTTTTCGAAAAACAAGTCCGTCTGTAGGATCCTGAACCTGACATTACAGTACACTATGACCCATTACATTATACCTTTATACTATAGAGCATCAGTTCCCAATCCTTGGGTATACCAGGTGTTCTTGGACTGCAACTCTCAGAAACCCTGACCAGAACAGCCAGTGCTGAAGGATTGTGAGAACTGCAGTCCAAAAACAACTGGGTTACCCAAAGTTAGGAAGCACTGTTATGGAGTAATTAGCAATGGGCAGAAATCAAGGCATAGACCAGAGGGCAGTTTCATAGATCAGTGGTAAGAAAGCCTCCATTAGGACTTTTCTGTGTCATGCAGCAGAGTGCAAAATTGAAAAGAAGCTTTAGGTTTAAAAGTTATCATTAATGCAAAATTAAATTGGGTGGGCTGGGCAGCCAGAGCTTGGATCCAAAAGGAGCTTCATGTGCAAAACCAGGGTGGAGGTTTCTAAATGTAGTGGCCTAAATCCAATTATCATCTCAAGTCCAGGAGACTTCTTGTGTCAATGGCTGAAATCCAACTGGTGTCAACTAGATAGGTGTAAATGTCATTGACATGCCAGCCTGCAGCACTAATTAAACTAATTTAAACTGTGGTAACCACCACCACCCCTTTCCATATTCAAGGCTTGCTACGGATCCCTTTCGACTCAGGGAAGTCTTCTGGACCCTCAGGACTGCAGGCAGAGGGAAACTTTTGATATTAAGAAATCACTAACAGATTGCCCACCAGCAATCCTAATAGCAATGATCCGGCAGTGATTTTCTGATACTAAAGCCACACCCCCATCCAGAGGATCCCACCGTCTTCATTGGGTCAAAAGGAATACCCTCAGTCAGAACTTGAACATAGAAGTTAGGAAGTTTTAAATTAAATTAAGAGTAACTTCAGTGTTTGATTATGTCATCACCATTTATTCTTAGTCACTCAACAGAATTTCAGTCAATGGGAATTTGGTAAGTTGATATGTAAACAAGTTCCATTCATTCAGCAGCTCTGCTTTAGTTGGATTTAGGTCAGTGGTTATAAAGAACATTAATAGTGGCAATGGATGAGGCACAAACTTTTCCCCTTATTTCAAAAGGCTCTCTGGGCACCGTGATTACATTAGTGATTAAATGAGTAGAGGAGCTCCATTAAGAAATTTTAAAAGTGTGTCTGCTGCATATATAAGGGGGGAAGTACTCTAACCCTAACCCTCCCCCCACCATCTCCATTGTATCTTTCTTCACACAAATGTGTACATAGAAAGGAAAACAGGCTATATCATAAAGGGTCTACTGGAGAGTCAGAACCCTGATTTTTTTCCTTCATTAACAACTCAACCTGCACATTCCAAAAGCATTGGAACAACCACCATTTAACACAATCGATAACCTTTACTGGCATCAAACAATCACTATTTAATAAATGGTCATGCCAATCAGGTCTCACAATTTCTTTTCTTTTTTTCAACTATTCAAGAAAGACGTTATATAATTGTATGATTTTGACCCTAATATACAATATGTTCATAAGGATGTCTACTGGTCTCTGTCCAGGGAAACAATACTAATAATACTAATACTGGGCACACCAGTGTGAAATTGCTGTTCCTTTCCTTTTAAAATAATTGTGTGCCGTCAAGTCAATTCGGATTTCTGGTAACCCTTTTCAAAGTTTTCTAGATAGAGAGTAGTCAGAAGGGGTTTACCATTCCCTTCTTCTGGGGACATCCTTAGACTCTGCAGCTTGTGCCTGGCCACATAGGCTGGCTCTTCTCCCTGGAGGCACAGTAGGTAAACCAACTCCCCACACCCAATACCTGATATCTTAGTCACTCAACAGAATATCAGTCAATGTAAACTTGGTAAGTCGATACGTAACAAGTTCATTAAATGTTAATTCATTGGAATATTAATGCATTTTAAAGAATGTTTCTTTTGCCTGTGTACATCTGTGAAGATTCCCAGGTGAGGTTATCTGGAAGTTGACTCATGGCAACTGGAGGTCCAGTTGCCATGACTCAACTTCCAGATTTGCCTGTGCAATCATGGCCTTACTGAACTATCCAGACAACTTCCTTGCTTATACCCCCAGAGTAAATGTTCCCTTCCTGCAAAGATGCCATCCTTAGAGGTCCACTGTCTCTGCTAAAGACCAATTCTCATGGCACTTTCTTAATGAAGGAATATGTGCCATAAATCCACATTATGGTTCTATTTAGAATTTAGGGGGAAAGTGTCTGACAGTTAAAGAAGGCTTTCAAACACGCTCGCCTTGTAAACTCTTCCAGATACTGGCAATACTTAATCCATAGCAGAATGTATGTTTCCCATTTTCACCTAATTCTAGCGACAGCTGTTTCCTTCCAAATAAACAGAGTGGGATAAAACCTTACCTCTTCTTGAAAGTTTGCAGCTAACGGTGGGAGAAGCCCCCAGTGGACAGGCAAGTAGCCATCAACAACATGAATAAAAATTGAATGAGTGCTGGCTACGTGAGCAGCAGCTGGCCAGCTCGCCGTGCTAGAATCACCAGAGAGAACATGTGTCTGCTTGAAAGCACTTTCCAGCTGTTGTACCTGTAGTAGATGCCAAGGAAGGGGGAGTTTGATCCTTTTCTCTCAGAGGCTAAGAGCAAGAATATGTAATTCAGCTGGCTCAAGAACTTCAGCTTTATGTGAACTCTAAATCATCAGACATCAAGAGTGGGACTGCCCAGCTGAATGTCCCCAACCTCTCTGTTCAGATTCAAAACACATCTTCTGTGTTCACTTGCTTCTACAGGTAGGGAAGGTTTCATTTATTTATTTATTTTTGATTATAGAATGGGAAACGTTAAAAATTCATCCTCATGGGTACCCTAAAATGGTACCATCCAGGAAATGGTTCATCACTTGATTCTGCTGAATGTCATGTGTAAAACGTCTGTGAAGATTCTCAGTCATCCAGGTGCGTTTAACTGGGAGTTGAGTCATGGCTACTGGACTTCTTTTTTGAGAGATAGAAATGTATCGCTGTTCATCCAAACAGCTTCATCGGTCTGAATACAGCTAGTGCAAGTAGTCCTTCTTATAGTCAGCGTGACCTCTTGTCCCCTGGTCTGATTGGCTCATAAGATGAACAATAGCCTGAATAGGCTCGTTAGGGAGACATTAGTGTCCATGGCCTTAAGGTAAACAATGGCTTAAGGTGCTGAAACCCATCAAGAATGGGTCGTTAGCTGTGACCTTGGTGGTGAAGGCTCTTTGATTTGCCTGGGTACTTTGGAAAGTACAGCCTGATAAATGGCAGATAGACTATGCCAGATCCCACCACCTCTGTTGAGGGAGGGATTTTCAATGCTAACATGAATTGCTTCCCTTACCCCTCTCTCAAACCACCTCTCTTCTTTGTCTAATATGTGTACATCCTCATCTTTGAAAGAGTGGCCTTTGTCCTTCAAATGGAGGTGTACTGCTGATTCTGGTCCTGAGCTGTTACCCCTCCTATGTTGGGCCATTCTTCTGTTTAATGGCTGTTTAGTTTCTCCAATGTAGAGGTCTGAACACTCTTCACTGCATTGGACTGCATATACTATATTGCTCCTTTTATGGTTTGGTATTGGATCCTTTGGGTGGACAAGTCTCTGCCTTAGTGTGTTCCTGGGTTTGAAATAAACAGGAATGTGGTGTTTGCCAAAAATCCTTTTAAGCTTCTCCGACACTCCCGCCATGTAAGGAATGACCAGGTTCTTCCGTCGGGTCTGGGTCTCAGACTGATCCCTTGTTCTTCTGGGATGGCCCACTGCTTTGTTGAAGGCCCACTTTGGATATCCACAGGCCTTAAGTGCTGTCTTCAGGTGCCTGTCTTCCTTCTTCTTGGCTTCTGTGGAGGTGGGGATGCTCTCTGCTCTGTGGCTTAGGGTCCTGATGACTCCTAGTTTGTGTTGTAATGGATGGTGGGAGTCAAACAGTAAGTATTGATCTGTTGGGTGGGTTTCCTGTAAACTTCTACTCCCAGGCCACGGTCAGGTCTGATGATGACTGCACAATCCAGGAAAGCCAGCCTGTTGTCTTGGGTGTCTTCCCTAGTGAACTTAATATTAGGATCCACTGCGTTGATGTGGTCTGTAAGGGCCTGTATTTCCTGAGTCTTTATTTTCACCCAGGTATCATCTACATACCTGAACCAGTGGGATGGTGTTGTCCCTGGGAAGGTGTTGAGTGCCTTCTTCTCCACTTCTTCCATGTATAGGTTTGCTACAATTGGTGACACTGGGGAACCCATGGCACAACCATGCTTCTGTCTGTAGAAGTCCCCTCTGTACATGAAATATGTGGTGTTCAGACACAGGTCCAGGAGCAGGCATATCTGGTCTGGGTTGAGGCGGCTTCTGGAGGTGAGGGTGCTGTCTTCTCTTAATCTTCTCTTTACCATTATTAGCGCATCAGTTGTGGGTATGCTGGTAAAGAGTGATGTAACATCAAAGGATACCATGGCTCCCTGACTTTAGAAACAAACTCTTCTGAGTTGTGTATGTGGTGGTCCGTGTGTCCAACCAGTGGGGCTAGGATAGTTGCCAGGTATTTTGCGATGTTGTAAGTCACTGAATTTCTACTGCTGACAATAGGTCTGAGGGGGAATTCCTTGCTTGTGGATCTTGGGAAGTCCATAAAAGCAGGGGACTGTCTCTCCGGGATATAACTGGTGGTAGGTCACCCTGTCAATTGCATTTTCCTGCTCCAAGAGTTTTAAGCATTCTATTACTTTCTTCCTGTAATTGCTGGTGGGATCTCTTCTTAGTTTTTCATATGTGTGTTGATCATCTAAAAGTGTGATAACCTTCTCGTGGTAGTCCACAGTATTGAGGACGACAGTGCACCTTCCTTTGTCCGCAGGCAGAATTGTGATGCTCTCGTGTGTAAAGTATATTTAATGTATAAGGTATATTTAATATAAGCCCAGGCGCCTTTGATGACATGGACCCATTCATTAAGAAAGCATGTGAATTGGTGCCAAGACCGACCTAGATAATGCTTTTAACACATTAGAGGGGAAACCTGTACCCTTCCATATGTTGCTAGACTTTAAATATGTCAAACCCTAGACATCTGAGATGCTGGGAACTGTAATGCAAAGGCATCCAGAGGGCTGCACATTGCCCCATCCATGCTTTAACCCATGCTCTGTACATGCAACAGCAGCTTGGACAGCTCAGTGAGTTTCCCTGCCCACTTTTTAAAAATGTTAATTTCCTAAAACCATCTATGAAATATTATTAGCAATCACATCATGATAAAAATAAATCCTTCACGATGAAAAGCCTTAGCTAGAGGGCAGGTTGCATCCTTCCAAGCTCTTTTTTCCTTTCTTTGATGGATGGGACCACATATGCTTTATTTTTTTTATTTTATATCATCCTATCCAGCTAGCCAACAACAGCCTATTTCAAAGTAACTCATAATTGTGTGATCCATTTTCTTGTAGAAGGACAGGATTTAGGAACTAAGTACAGGCTTAAAAAAACAGAGATGACAGTTTCGCACCAAAGCTTTGACTCCCTCCCCTTCAGAACAGCATCTTTGAGAACATGTGATTTTTCATATTGTTTTAAGGTACCCACATTTGCCTGTAGCGTCAGTGACAAAGACAAAAATACAAGATATCAAAACTTCCCCAATAGTAGTTTTTTTTTTACATTGACACGAGATTCATTGACCTGTAAAGGGCAATTATTAAATATAACAACTTTGAGGTATGTTACTACCAATAAGATTTCCTGTCCTGAGCAACTTTCAGTTACAACTAGAGCGAGCAAACCCTTTGCTTCTACCGGCCATGTTTATGGTTGCCCAAGTTTCAGATGCCAACTAAAGTCTGAGGGCACTGCTGTGCTTCTCCAAATCGCCAGGCATGGAGATAAATCTCCAGGTGATGAATGGTCCAGGAGAATGTTTGGGTGTAGGTGGGTGGGTGGGTGGATGAGATGGTGAGAGAGAGAATTGGCTTGCATGTATGCCATACTTTCATTGTGTCAAAACGCCACAAAAGCAAAACAGAGAAGAGAGAACTATTGCAAAGCTTTGAATTTGGTCTGAAAACCTCTAGTTGTACAGTAGAAGTGTGAAGAGGACTTACAGAACAGAATTAGCTTCAAGTTTCCCCAGAGTAGGCCAACCTTTGTTGTCTCATCAACTGGCACTTATAACTCACTTTGAAACATTGGTAAATGAAAGAATAAAAGGTTTCATTTGCTTACAGTTGAATAGTCAAACAGCATATTAAACCATCATGGCTGGTTATGGCAACAGCCCTCAAAATACTCATAGCCTGCTTCCAGCAGACTCCTGCAGACTACATTCTAACTTCATTCTAACTGCATCAACTGCTGATTGCCAGAAGACTAAAATGAAAGAAGGGGAACAGCAATCTGCAAAATGTGGAGGTGAGAAATAAATGTATTAGGGGAAAGGGATATATTTTGTACTTAGAGGAGCTCAGTTTCGAAACATAGAGTTGACACTCTGATGTCCAGGACAATATGGCAACTGCTCCTCAGTGGCTTGCTTGGGTTTCTTCTGACTGCAGATCCAGAGCCTGGGAGTTCAGTTTCCTACTGTGTCTCCTTGGGAAGGGTTGGACTTTACAATCTATTGGATGCCAAACAGTTCTTCAGTTCAAAGACTAAAGGTCTCCAAGATGCTGTCACTGGTATTGTACATGGAGCAAGACCTCTTGATAGGGAAGCCCTATTATTTGGACTGCATGCCCAAGCATAAGGGCTTATTGCCCTAGTACAATCAACATACCAGTGCCCTGGTCTCACTACTGTTATCTGCGCATCTTAAATTGATGTGTACTATTTTTTCAGGCAGTCACATGACGTTTGGTGCGCAGTTAGTGCCCCGATGACAGAGCAGTATTTTACTTCTCTGTGTTGGTCCCGACTTGCTTACTGCACATCTTTTCCGTTTTCCCCTTGTGGCAAATACCTGCGTTGCAGCCAGCTAGCAGTTTTTCTTCTTAAAATCAATTGTAGTTGCAGGCGGAAAGCCAGTAAAAATTGTGCCGGCATGCCGGTATGCCACGGATTCAGTAGCATAAACTGTTATCAAGGCAGAAATACAGGAAGTGGCAGAAAAGGGGGTACAAATCTAACTGGTGCAAATTTTCTGGGGTCACACCTCATTTGAGGTGTTTAAAAGTACACATCAATAACAGGAGTATTTTAACACAACCCCTAGTGGTGGTACAAAATGCTGCGGTTAAAGTGCGCTTCCGGGGGCGTGGTCAGCTGGGGTACCAAAATACTGCTCTTTGGAGTGAAGGCACGATCTTTCACTGTGCAGTCTTTCACAGCAAAAAGAGCAGCAGAATCGCCATAGGACCGGGGTCTAGGACTTCTTGCATTCCATTTTCAACTCCACTCCTTAGCTCATGACCGTGGTGACCCCAGGTTTAGACAGAAAATAGTCCAATTAACAAGTTCATCCAGTTTAGCACAGCAGCATATCCAATTCACAGGTAGAGGTTGAGTTTTGGAGGATGCATATGGAAACGCACAGCATTTGATAATACTTTCCACAGAAAAAATATTCCAAAGTGCTCCTGCTAATCAGCCCCCATATTTTGAAAAGCGATCACCTCCTCTACTGACCTTGGCATAGTTCAAATCTATTTGAACAGTGACAGATGCTTATTACTGTCAAGTTAGCTGCCATATTAAGCAAAAACAGAGTATCATCCACCATTATGTCTGACAGCAAACATGACAGGGACACAAACAAGCATTTCAATTCCATGATATGATTGCTATCACTTAATTACTAAATGCAGTAGAATAAAGAGCCCCACGGAGGTAAGGAAGGAGGGGCAACTCATCTGGGAGATTAATAAACATCAGGACATGATACGTCAGAAACCAAATATAATTGTCTTTTGTCTGCAAATGGGGTGCTCTGCCTTCTGATCCCTCAACTATCTTTTGATTTAGGGAGGACGCACTGCACTGGCCAGCAGCAACATAGCTACTCTTGGTAGCTGCAAGTTCCATTTGCTAATTACACATGTAAGGGCTCTTATTTGTCACTCAATCACAAGGCATGGATATTGGGAGACACAGTTGCATATGAAAAGAAATGTGAGTCAGGTGAACTGGGCTACCATGAGAATTGTAGGAGATATTTTTATGACAGAGGACAGGGTTTGTTAAGGGAGGTAACTATTTTAGATCCACATTACTGTCCTGTAGCAAGCTGCTCCTGGACACCAGCCTGGCTCTGCCAATTTGCTTTTTTCCTCATGTTGGTACTGTTATTTAAAGAATGCCTGCCCCCATGTTCAACGGTTCAGAGCAAAACGGCTAGTTTCTGACATCAAGGCTAAAGACGTGGTGGTGTGTTCTGGGCAAAAGCTGGAAGTGTTCAAGGATGTGCAACTGTTGGGGGTAGGAGTTTCCAACATGTCATCCTTGTATGTTCCTTGTGCAATTGTACTGTGGTGTCTAGAAAGTGTACTTGTTTAGGTTGATTGCAGAATGAAAGTTACTGAAGATCTGGCAGAATTTCTCCAGTTGATTTCTCGCCATGAGTCTGGATGACGATACCTTTGCTGATGGATCTCAGATTGAGGAGAGGTGTCTGGATAGTGGTATTGAGGAGGGCCATTCTAGGTTATCCACAAATATATTTGCATGCTGTGCAGCTACTGAGTTTGCCCGCAACTGTGCCACTGATATGTAATTTCCAAAGTGGAAATAATTACATGTGAGTATTAAAGTTCCACCATGTATAGGTGTGGACCCAGTATGATGTAGTAGAAGAGTGGCAAACCAAGACTCAGGAGACCTGGGTTTGAATTCCCACTTGGTTGTGGAAACTCATTGCAGGGTAGAACTGATGAAACCACTCCTTCAATATCTATCTTAAATACTTACCTTGGAAGCCCTGTTAGGGTCATTATAAGTTGGTTCAGACTTGATAACACCTCTTTGTCTCTCTCACACACACTGCATGTCTTGATACCCAGGTTCACCATGGTCTCATTTGGAATATAATTTTATTGGTTCCTAAGAGTTTTTTTCTCACTGATTGATCTAAACTAGTTCCTCAATAATTTCCTGTTCCTGTTTTTTCTGTGGTAGTGGGGGCAGTGTTTTGCGTAATTTTGCTTACAGTCTGTTGTTGCAGAAAAGCAATAAAAAGGCAATCCTACAGTAAAGTTCCCTGATTTTCTGAGCACATACAGTCCTAGCACCTTGGTTATGACAGAAGGGGTTAAATTCCCTTGCTCAACAAATTAAAGCACAAATATGGTTCACACATAGGTCAAGGCAACTTAGGAAAAATATAAATGCTTTTATGTTACTTTGTAAAGCTGCAGGAAAACACCGTTCAAACCAAGAAACTATCAAACCATCAAAGAATAAGCTAGTACCATATGCGTGAGTTCTCTTTATCGGTTTGGATTATTTTCTCTGGGAAAGGAGGTATTTGTAATGGTTGCAAACAGCTTCTATGTGTACAGAGTACATACCACATGTGAGATGTGCAAGTTTGAAAATTATTATTTTAAATTTATTTTTAAATATGCTGACAATGTGTGAATTTTTTAGAATTATTATTATGAAAATGTGTATACTTACAAAGGAAACAGATTTACGTTGAAGACAATGGCAATATTCTCGTATATTTTGAAGACTGTAAAATTAATTAACATCTTATCAATCTAGGATTCAATTATTACTGATCATACGTTAGTGAAACTAAATATTAATTGATATTAAAACTATATGAATTTAATTGACTTAGTAGATTTAAAGAGGTTCTTAGAAATATCATAAAATGTTACAAGCAAAAATGTTCTTAGAAATATCAAAAACTAATGTTCAGAGGGAGCTCCTGAATCCTCACCAAATCAGTATTCACATTTATTTAATTGAAGATTATTCCAGAAAGGTGGACCATAAAGAACAAGATTCCCCCCTCCCATGCTATGATCCAGAAAAGTTCTAAGAACACAAGGGGGAAAGTCACATAGGCTGCTTGAGGCTTTAGAAATGGGTACGAAGCCCTTCCTCATTTTTCATACAAAGGGACCCTCACAACTTGATCTCCCATTCAACTCAGCTGGGTGGCCCACTCACTAGTCTTCAGGCAATGTCAGGGTCCTTCTTCTCTGGTAGCACTCTCATTGGGGCAGAAGCTTGGCCATCCCGTGTCTGCCTCCTTGGGCAGCTGACCAACAAGGAGACAGGACAGGGATTCTCCTTGTTCAACTGATGAGTGGTTGGCTGCTGACAGAGTTGGGGAAAGGGCTGGCCAAGCTCTTGTCTGGACTGGAGCACCACAGGAGAAGGACCACCATAACACATGACAACTGGTGAGTGTGTCAGCCAGCTGAAGGGGGTAGGAGATGGCCCTGTGTGGCATCTGTGGAGTAGCGCAGGGCCCTTCATATGAAGGATGATAAAGAGCTTCATGCCTATCTCAATGAGGCTTCTTCTAAGTTCCACAGCATCTGCTTGCTTGTTTAGAGAAGCAACATATGCTCAACACTGAAAAGTGTGTGAGCAGCTGCAGAGAAAACATCAAACATTGGTCGCATTCTGGTATTTCTATGTACTACGACCATCTGGGCTTATTAATTTCTTTTTTAAAATCAAGGTTTATCGAAGTAAGTCCCAAATAAATAAATAAATAAATAAACCCATTCATCAGTTTGTAACTTAAATGGCAATCTTCCTCAGATATTGGGCCAATCCTGTTTTAATTATGATCATAGTGGCACTAAGATGGGGATACACAACCCTCAGGGTAGAAGATGAAAAAGAAAAGGGAAAGATGATTCAAAACACAGGTTGATAGGTCAAAAGTAACGTGGAACGCCCAGTGTATCTACATTTTTATTTACATCAACACACACACACACATATGTGAATGAGAAAATAGGAATATTGTGATAAATGTTTGATTCTTTATGTTTTAAGCTTTACATGAACAGGACTCCAGAAATAAACATTCAAATGCCTTCCCAGTAACTAAATATCGAAAAATAAAGTATAGATTCATATTCTACACAGATACAAATTAGTTTCCATACATCTATCTGGGCGTTATCTACTTCCATAGAGACATATATAATCTGAGAGCTGAAAGGGATCATGTGAATCATGGGATCCAGCCCCAAATGGCTTCTACAACTATCATATGTGTTATGCAGGATACTGGTTTAATTGCTTTTTAATATGGCAATAATTCATGGTATATTTAAGCTTTTCATTTTGTATGTTTTAATATTGTAACCTCCCCTTGGGGTGTCGTGGAGATAAAGATGGGGTATATAACTAACAAAATGAAGTGAAATTGAAACATCACTGTCACTATACAGTACACTGTATTTCTAACAGCTGGGTTTCCCCCCTTCTCATTTGTTTGTCTTCTGTTTTCAAGGTTACTGGTAAGCACAAAAAAATTCATTTCTATGTGTCATGTAGCACAATAATAAAATGGGGGAGTCAGGCAACACGCGAAATACATACACATACTCACTTGAAGATGTAGGATCCTAGGCAGTACAGAAGAGTCACAGCCGTCAAGACGGCAAAGGCAATCAACAAAGCTAGAGAGAAAACACACAAGTTATCTGTAGCTGAAGGGTTTGTTTCTTTCTCATTCTTTCACAAAACATCCCATGAGCAAGCAGTGCATTAGATATTTTGTCTAAATTTGCAATACTATTCTTCAACAAAAATCACATGACTTGGAAGGCAGGGAGGGGGAGCAAGGGTGTGATCAATCTTATTTTTATGGAAATAAAATGGATATTTGAAGGACCTATCACATACAGTGCTTCTTTGGAATGTAATTGAAATATCCCAAAGAGAATAGTGTAAAAGGTTAGAACGGGTTTTATTATATGTACTACAGGGATACACTATGTTTCTGACTCCTGCTCTTGCCTTAATTTATTGCATCCCATGTCTCTCAAAGGTTGTATCCAAATATCAGAGATGATGCAGAATGACACTGTTTGAAGTAACTGAACAAACTGAACCTGGAGGAGGAAATTATAGAATCTGTTCTGAAGATCTGGAAGCATTGGGGCATGTAAGCAGAGATCTTTGGATCCCAGAACTAAGCTACATTATGATGCTTGATGTTTTTAATACATGTTTCTGCCTTGATGTGTGCCCCACTGTTTCACACAATCCCCTCCCCATAGGTTGCAAGTGGCCATATTTCCCATGGAAATGCAAAAATGGCATTACGTTTAGAAGAAAGAAGCTTGAAACATGATGCTGTCCATTTTCACTTAAATTTAAAACACCATGTTTACTACCAGCCTACATAGGGAGAAGTCAGATGACCTCCAATCCATCAAGGTGAAACACACCAGCTTTCATACTGAAGAAAATTCTCCTAAGGCAAAAGGGTGACATGCCATAAAAACAGCTGAATGGAAAAAGCCCAACTTGGTCAATGATTTCTGGGTGAATTGTTGTACCTTGATCTCAAAATCACGTAGGCTTATTTACCTCAGTGATCTTATTCCGTTGTTAAGCCCCTTTGAGCGGCATACATAAATGCATGATATATCCAGTATATATATATCCAGGATAAAGAGAAATTAAAGGGGGATTTTAAATGTGATTAACATACTGACGCATCAAAGGAATAAGCAACACTACTCAAACACAAAAAGAATAGTATTGTAGAATGGACTTCCAAGAGTAATTATATTGAAAATTGGGCCTACAGAACATTTAACTGAGCCCCATAATTCCGATTTAGATTTGAAAATCACACTTATGGTCTAGACTATTTCATGTTACAGTTGGGTGTGTGTGCGGCAATCAAATAACTACATATTTGTCCATAAAAGAAAACTACAAAAGGCAAGTACATTGGACCCTTGTATAACAAACAGTTTGAATAACATAAAATTTGTACAACATAAAAAATTCCAGAGATAGGGGAAATTTGCTTAACATAATCGCCTATGGGGTGAATCCGTACAACATAAAAATGGAATCACTCTGTTTTCAATGCATTCCTATGGAAACTTGTATAAAGGAAATTTGCTTAACATAATTTCATTTGGAATGAATTAATTCCTTTTTACAAGGTACCACTGTATATAAAATTAAAATATTGAACAGAATATTAAGCTAAACGCCTTCTGGGGTTCCATTTGTAGAAGCAGAGAAGCTTTTAAAAGTACAGGAAGTCTCCCACTACCCCCCCCCCCATGAAGTGGTACAGTCTTACTATATGATAAGCAATTTATCTAACATGGCCTCAGAAAAAGAGTCCGACAGACACCATCCATTTTTTAAGAATCTTGAAGGCCCTATTTCCTCCACAGCTCAATAAAATCATGTATAACTATTTCCTGTATCTGCAAACTGATGACAAATCTGACTGGATTTATAATCTGGCCGGCAAGCAATATCTATTCATCAAGTGTACAATGGAAGATACAGGTCCAATCAAATATAATGCTGCTGGACTCTTTCCAGCAGAGTTAATAATACAAATCAAATGCTCTGTAAGCTAGAAAGTCTAAGGCTAAGAAGCCTCATTCCAATATTATTTTCCATAGATTTAGATTCTTAAATATTCATTCATCTGCCAGGTACAATGCCTTTTATACATAATGAAAGTTTTCCAGTAACTTATGTCTGGCCTTATAGTATCTTTAAATGTTTTTACCTGGGGCACTTTGCATTCTAATGACAACTAACTATGACCCTGTATGTTTCTTTTTAAAAATAGGTAAATAGGTAAATTTACTGGCGGGTATGTGTGTGATATTTCTCTTTATGTCCTTTACTTTCTAACTGCCACATTTGTACTTGTGACCAGATGGGTACATGTACATGGCATGCATGCAAGTTGATGATACAAGAGTAACAAATGTCTGTTATCTTATTTATAGTACTTTTATCCCACATTTCTTCTTTAAAAGAACCCAAAGTGGCACACTGCTCCATGTCCTGGTCTTAGGCCTTTTCTGTATTCTGTACACAATAGACTACGTTTACTCCCACATATTCTTTGGCCTGCAAACATTCACAGCATCACTGGCTCCTACTCTCCAGGGCAACTCAATAGGCTCTTTCCAGTGTCCCATGCATAAAGGTGATTTATAAGTAGGAACAAGGAAGGGACTTAACTATTGGCCCCAATCTATTCACAGAGGATGGACACTGGAAGAAGAGCCTTTATATATTCACAGATGCCTCCCCGCCCCTTTCCCCAGGAAAAAAAAAACAAGCAAAAAAGGCCACTAACCAACCATGTTGAGTTGAATATAGCAACCACAAAATTTCGTTGTTCCTGCAAGGAGGCAATGACAATAAAGATTCTTATCCTTCAGGGGATGGGATGGGACTGGCCAAACTGCATCAAGGTGAAGTTTAGAGTATAGCTATTTTCCTTGGTTTACACATGAGCCCTCTCTTTACCCACCAAGACATTCTTCTTTTCCTAATTTATTATGATAGCTGTCCTTTCCTTCTCCAATCACATCTTGCTGTCTGCTTTCTACTTGTGCAGAGAACGTTACACGCTTGTTTTATTATTCATACAGTACTTTAGAAATTTTTGTCTTCTACAACAAAGGAAGAAGCAGGTGTTACAGATAACTTTACTAGAGCAGAAAGCATATTAGTAATAGAGACACATGAATGAAGCAAGTCCTTTATGTTTGAAAAATCAGAGTCCAAAGACACCCTATGCTTGAGTCCTAAAGACCGATTACAAAGCAAATCAAAGTGATTTGTAAACTCTGGGAAGTGAGAGACGTTCCTGTTTGATGTTCAAGCACAGCCAGGCCTTAATTATTTTCCATTTTTAATGACAGGCTACATACAGTTTCCATTTTATTCCTGCATCTCTAGTTTTACTGTGATTTAAGAAAGATTATACAGCAAACGCCACATGCTTGAATAAGTTGTCTTCTATTGGGTGGTATTGGTGCTGGATGGTTTTCGTACAGCAGATCAGGATTGTAGAAGCAGTTGTAAATCAGGGAATGGTGGTGAGGGACAATAAGAAAATCAAGGTGCAAAATTATTATAACTGAGGTAATGTCATCTAGCTCTACTCATCTAGATAACTAACTAAGACCATTCAGTGTCTCAGTTTTCCAACCCACACCTATGGTTACGGATATGATCTTCTTGTCATCAATGCAATGTGATGTCAGACATGATATTTCCACATGATCTTCAGGACTGGATAAGTTTGTATTCTTGAAGGCTTTCACAGCCAGGATCTGATAACTGTTGTGAGTTTTGGGGGGCTGTTTGGCCATGTTCTGGAAGTTTTTCTTCCTGAAGTTTTGCTAGTTTCTGTGGCTGGCATCTTCAGAGGGCAAGGAGCTCAGGGAACTAAGAGGTCTCTCTGTGCTCTGGGGTATAAGGTTAGGGATAGGGTTAGTGAGATTGTGGGTTTTTAAAGTTGTGGGAAATGGAAACTTGTCCTATTCAGGAGAATAGGTGTTAGTCATTGTATTGTGATGTGGAGGGATTAAGAACTTTCACTACAATCAGGGAGGGCAGCAATCCAATTTAATCTTCTAACAGGAAATTATCTGAAGACATACCTATATAAAGTTGCTTTGTGAATTTTCAAACCTCTGGAGTGATATCTCATTAAAGTATGCTTTACATAGATATATTTTCAAATCTCCTCTGAAGTGGATACATAACTCATTTGGGTATTTGAAGTCAAAATGTAGAATTTTATTTCATTCTGGATTTTCACAGCAGATCAAATTTTATTTTAAATGTTAATCTTCCCTTTGAAAATGGGTGTGGAGTTGGTATTCGAAGCTGGAAAAACACCCATGTCCGGAAAATATGTAAAATATTTCTTTCAAGTATTGTAATGTTGAAAAATAGATTTTGTTACAAATAAGCAAACAAACATAATGAAAGAATAATGAGAAAGCAGAATATGCTAAAGGCCTTTCTTTGTCTAGCTAATAAACAGAAAGATACATAGCCATTGACAATTATCTTAATATAACAACAATAGCAACAATAGTAACACAGAATACAGAATACAGGTATTTCTGCTGTATCTCTAAGACTTTGAACCCTGAATCCTGGAAACATGGCTTGGATACTATGGAAATCTCAAAGATAATTATCCTTTTCCCCTCAGAGAGACTAACTAGTTTTAGTTTAGAGTTGATTCTAATTTCTGTAGACTGTATGAATGCCCCTTCATATTTGTTGGTGAGCTAGACAAATATGAAGGGATGGATATGTCCCCTTTTTATTCATCTCCATTTGTCATCCCATGGCTGTCTTTTAAAAAAAGCCACCCACCACCTCCAAAGCACTCCCACCACCTCTCCACCTTTATGGCAGCATCCCTTGGTAACTTGGCTACCATCACCACTACTTCCACCACCTTGGAAAAGATGGCTGCCTGGTTTCCCATAAGGCCATGGGCTGTTAGAAAAAACCAAGAAACCAAGAAACCAAATCATTACTTCTTTGGTTCAAGTATGGGGGATTCATGGCTCGTCAACCTCATCAACCATTTTGATAGTTCATCCCCATCTCTAGTTACTGGACAGCACACTTGCCTAACCACCAAAGAGGAAGCTGGCAGCAGGAATTGAATATTAATTTCTTCAGATACAAGTTGATATATTACACAGTTGCCATGTTTTCCCCAAATTGTAGACATGCCACCAAGGTCTTGTGTTTACATTTCTATCCCACCTAACTATTAGCAGAGACACTACTCTGGGTGGCTAACAGAGAAGCATTGATAATTCATCAGCTGGCCCAAATTCCATGCTTTTCTATCCTTTTCTGAAGTACGTTTCTAGCCATTATACCACTGGAGTACAATGTAAAACATGCACTGATGGCCCCTAGCTGGCTGAGAATCCGGCAAGAAAAAAAAACTGCTTTAGGATGGTGCCAGTGGCAGCAGAAGCAGAAGACAAGGCAAGGAGGTGACGGGGAAGTAGAAAGAGGGGCAGGCTGTGGGGGCAGGGGTGGGTCAGCTTTTTTTAGGTCGGGGAATCAAGCTAGGCTGCCACAGCATCTGTTACGGCAATCTAGCTTGCATATAAAGGGATGGATAAAAAGAGTATATAGTCATCATTTAGTATTTGTCAGGGCCTCCAGACTTGACAAATATGAAGCAGTGAATATTAAACAAATAGGTGATTTCTAATGAATATTGCAATTCATTTTCTGATTTGTCTCCATCTCGGATCTGAACTTGCCAGGAAACAGAGTTTAGCAAAATTATTCTCTTACATCTAAAATTCCTTGAATTCCACAACCAACACAGTGAGTGTCTTTTCTGGTTTAGAATCCAAAAAGTCAATTCTAAAAGCTCTGCATAAATCATAGTCCCTCCCATAATATAGTCCAACCATATTGTCCAGATAAACTGAGAACTGTGTCAGGGTATTATTGCATTAAATTCATGTCATGTGCCGCTGGCCCCATCCTCATGGGGCAGCCACAACTGAACTAGGATGATTTGAGGGTGGAGGCCTATATCACTCTTTAAATGGCATTAAAAATATCCAGGGTTGGCATTTTGATCTGCCCACAGTCTGTCCTGATTACATCTGCATTCTCTCATTGTCCATAACCATCCTGTATGAGTTAATATTTTAAAACTTCTAAGTGGCATAGCAGTTCAGTAAGTGGCACAGAGCTCCTGTTGCAGACAGAAAGAATCAAGTGCCTTTATGACATAGCACTAAAGTTGGACAGTTGATTTTAAAAACATTAAAAGGGAAACAGTTCAGATAGCAGGCATGATTTCCTGATGGGAAATTCCTACACCACCTCAAACACAACAAAACATAGCTTTGTGACATCAGCCTTGGGAATAATGTCTGCACACAGAATACAATGACATGACAGTTTACACAACCCAACACAATGTAGAATGATTTGAAATAAATTATTTCCCAATGGGTGTTCAAAAAAGACACAACACAACTCCTCAAAGTGTGAATTGTCTCCACACTCACATTGTGTAGTTGGTCAATTTTGAATCTATTTGCACCATGCTGAACAAAGAGTCATTGGAAGAGTATATTACCCTGTAGTCACACCCCTCCTGCCTTCCTTTGTTGGCAAAGAAAGTTAGAGTATAGAAAAATGTTCTGTTTCTCAAAAGAAAAACACCCCTTGCATTTTTCTCTCAATTTTCCAGCTTACTTTTGCTTTTCCAGTGGATAATAATCATGGTATCCTCATGGAACTGGAGCTAGGGGGTTGCAATTACTAAAAACCAATGGTGAAACCCCAACTGTCACCTCATTAGAACATCACCGGGAACTTGTGTGGCAAGATAGCATCATGTCTTTATTTATATAGACCAGTAACATACTGTACATGGCTGCTTAACATAGTTACGTGTCTCTGTTTTATCTCCAAAACAACCATGTAACACAGCTTTTGGTGAGAGGGGCTGATTGACCTAAGGAAGCCAACTAAATTGACTATATAGGCCTTGTACTAAGTAGTTTTGGTCGCTCCCAGGTGAGTTAGTGCACTAGTGACTGGGAACATTTCCTGAGAACTTTTCCCAACACCTCTGAGCAACTAACTCTGTGGTGTTTCTGGGAGGCAGAACAAGTAAGTTGTGGCTCCTGGTTGCAAACCAACCCTGGGAAGGTAGAAACCTGAAAACCCCAAAAGTATACTCAAAGACCTCCAAGGGCATGCAATGCTAGATTTAGTACCTGCAACCCCCTCCAACTCTCTTAAGGAAAATGCTAAATGAAAATTCAGTATAGTTTTATTGAAAAGAATTCTAGCAAAAAAATGAGTTTAGTGAAAAACTTATTGATTTCAGCACACTTATTATCATATGAAAAGGTTCCATGTTACAGAAAATAAAAACAGTTGCAGGATAAGTAGGGCTTCTTCCCACTGGAAACAAGAATGCAACCTAAGACTAACTTTCAGAGCATAAATTGAGTCTGGCATAACAGCATTGTTGATTACATTTTGAACCAAGCAGGAAACAAATCAAGGTATCATTAGAAGCTGCGTGACTAACTAATTTTTACATTCCACCTTAGATCCTATCATTGCTTCATGAGTTGACCTGGATGTTCCACCAGTCAACAAGAGCACTTAATTGGCTTCTGCTGTAACTACACTCCCCAGACCTTCACAGATGTAAGGAATTCATACATCATGAGAAGCTAGCCAAGGCCTCTTCTCCAAAGGCATGCCAAGGTCACAGATAATATTTTGTTTTCATAGCAATCTGAAATGTTTCTGCCCAATTACCTAAACATGTTTTTTCAGCAATTTCAGCTCATCCAATTTACAGAATCTTTAGAAATGTTAAAACACAGAGATTATGTTTAACTCCAGATCAGCTGGTTTTGCCACATGCATGATTTGATGTGGACAAGTGCAGTCCTCCTCAAAATTCCTATTATTTCTGTAGTGAATAAGTGAGATAACAGAACATGGAGCTTAATTCCTTACAATAAAATGTGATGAAGTTAATACAAAGCAAAAGCAAAGCAAAGTGTTCTGCTTATATACCGCCCCATACCACTACAAGTAGTCTCTGGGCGGTTTACAATTTTAATTACAGTGTGCAGGCTACACATTGCCCCCCCAGCAAGCTGGGTACAAATAGGTTCATTAGAGTTTAACAGATTCTGCTGTTCCTGCTGCAGAAGACCAATATTGCTACTCCACTGCATACTGAAATCACAGAGATGGACAAGAATGCTAGAAAATAATCCACACCGGGAAAGTGTACAGTATACACCTAGTGCACCATCAGGGCCGGCGCTAGGTTTTTTTGCGCCCTAGGCGGTGGGGCGGGCGGCAGCACATTGCAGCACATTGTATTTCAAGGCATGGCACTCCAATCCACAAACAGAGAATGGGAATTTTATTAATTTTAGACTAAAATTCCCAGAATCCCTGTCACCAAGTGAAGCTTTAATATATACAAAAATAGGTTTTTGAAGTGTGCATGTTGGAGCATAAGAAAAAAAAGCAAGACAAATAATTGTAGACATGGGAGAAAGTACAGTCAGAAAACACAACTCTTAAGAGCCTCGTGGCGCAGTGGTTAAATGCCTGTACTGCAGGTAAAACTGTGCTCACGACCTGGGTTCAATCCCTGGTAGCAGGCTCAAGGTTCACTCAGCCTTCCATCCTTCCGAGGTCGGTAAAATGAGTACCCAGCTTGCTGGGGGGGCAATGTGTAGCCTGCACACTGTAATTAAAATTGTAAACCGCCCAGAGACTACTTGTAGTGGTATGGGGCGGTATATAAGCAGAACACTTTAAACTCCTCCTTCCACTAACAAAACACTTTATTTTGTTTCCTTTCATGTTATTATTCAAGTAAAATGTGTTTGTATAGCTGCAGATATTATAAAAGATATTCAAAGAATATAATCACATACATTGCTCGATTCACATGCAATTCACTCAACTTAACAAACGAGGTTGTCACCATTACAAAACTGCCTTCTTAAAAGTGTTGCTCCAAAAGCAAAATAAGCTTTTCCCTTTCAGAAATACAACAGTAAATAAAACAACAACAAACACAAAATACAACAAATCACTGGGGGGCAGATTAAATACTTGGCATGAAATACTGTACACAGTACACTATCCACCAGTAAAACATATCATATATGCATCTGATTGAAGGAATATAAAACCTAACTCTTTGAACAAAGTTAATCTTAAATCCTTATACATTGGGAAATGAAGTAAGTAGTGCATTCAACCACATTAGTTCACGTGGGCAAAATATCTCCTTCAATAGAATCCATTGATATTATCCCTCAAGCCTTGAAGAATTCATAGACTGGCATCATAAAGTTGCGACAGCATTTTTCCATTTAAAATTTGTTATGCAAGTTAAATACTATTAGTAAGATATTGGGATAGGTAATTTGACATACTGGGGGCACATTTCAATATACAGAGAGAACGGTTGGCTTGAAAATCATGTTTTAGATAGAATATGGAATTTTGGATAATGTGCTGCTGTCAGAAAATCAAAAACATCAAAAATTTCCTGAGACAGCCCAAACATATCAATAATGTGTAGCATTTCCTGGTTCCAAGACAAAACCGTTCTATTAGTATAATTCAATATTTCTCTAAAAGCAGGCAATACTAAAAAAAAAACTGATCTTATCCCCTGTTTTCAATTTCAACAAATATTTAATGGCATGGATATGTAATAGAGCCTTCACAACAGAAAAGCCTGCTTCCAGCTGGAGAAGAGAGGTCTCAGTTCCTTTAAGAAGGCCTAAGATAGCTCATATAAATATTTGTTCTTGCCTATTTCTAAAGGCATTTTCTTAGTGAACCCCCATATTTTACCACCATAATAAATCTGTGATATAAACGTAGCTTCATAAATTTTAAGTTCAGATGGGTTCTATGTACCACTTCCACCCCAATGCAACCTTACAAGAGGTTGTAAGGGAATTCTTTGTGTTTTCAAGATGATTTTTTCCAGTTGAAGAAAAGTTTAGTCCTAAATATTTTAAGGACTTCAGTTCATCCATGGTATGTTCATCAATTTACCATGCAAATTAGCCAATATAGTTTATTTATTTATTTATTTATTTATTTATTTATTTATTTATTTATTTATTTATTTATTTGTATACCATGGCCGATTTGCCCAAGTGGGAACTCTGGGCGGTTTACATAACACAGTATATAAGGAAAACCAAGGAATAATAAAAATAAAAAGGACAATAATACACAAACAACGAACAAATACTCGGCAAGAGGCACAAAACAACTAATAACAGACATGAACAACAAACGGGGAGAACAGAACACACCTTAACGATTGCCGAAGACATCCCTGAACAGCCAGGTTTTTACAGGCTATTTAAAGGATGCCATGAAAGGAGCCTGGCGTATCTTGCTTGGCAATTTGTTCCAGAGAGCCGGGCCAGCCACCAAGAAGGCCCAATCACGTGTTGCAACCTTATGGCCCTCCCTAATGGTGGCCACCCAGAGCGAGAGAGCCACAGAAGCTTGGGTGGGCCAGGCCAGCCCTGACCTTAGGGAGATATGCTCTGCCAGATAATCAGGACCCAAGCCATGGAGAGTTTAGTAAACCAAAACCAACACCTTTATCCTTATTCAGGAGGCAAAAGGCAACCAATGCAGGCAAACCAGAATTGGGGTGATGCAGTCAAATCTGCCTGCACCAACCACCAATCTGGCTGCCGCATTCTGCACCCACTGCAATCACCGAAAAAGGATCAAGGGAAGCCCCATGTAGAGAGTGTTACAATAATCTATCCTCAACATGATCAGCACCTGCACAACCATTCTCAAGGAGTCCCCATCAAGGTACAGGCAAATCTGGGTGATACATCTAAAATGGTAAAAGGTTGACCTGGACACAGCAGCCACCTGGGGCTCCAGAACAATGCCCAGACTCTTCACTCTTTCCACCAGCTGGAGGGCAATCCCATCCAGACTGGGGAGAAGGCCACTGTACCCATCCGAAGCACCCCCGAAGAACAGAACCTCAGTATTCTCGGGATTGGGTTTGAGCCTGTTGATCCTGGATCCATTCCAATACTGCAGCAAGGCAGTGGTCAAGGGTCTGGACGACCTCCATTGCAGAGGTGGAGAAGGAGTGATAGAGCTGCATATCATCAGCCAGAAGTCTCATATAGATATTGAAGAGCATGGGGGAGAGTACCAACCCCTGAAGCACCTCACAATAGAGTGTCCAGGGAGATGACAAATTGCCCTCCAAGCTCACTCACTGAGCACGGTCCTCAAGGAAGTTGCAGAGCCAGCCAAAGGCTGGATCCCCAATCCCCACCTCAGGAGGATACCATGGTCGACAGCAGCAAAGGCCACTGACAGATCAAGAAGATCAAGAAGGTAGAACAACCCCATCGGCCCTCCTCAATAGGTCATCTTGCAGTGCTTCGTTAGTCCGAGGAAAGTTAGCGGTGAGTCCTCCATTTTATAGTTCACTTTGATTTCACACACAACCTGGTTTGACTAGGATCATAAGCTGTACAAAGGCCTAAATAGACTTTTTAGGTGGACAAAGGACTGGGGTGTGTAACCTTTCCCAAAACCTTTTAAGTATGAGTTGTTAGCTATGGTATTGTGGGTGGAGGTATGAAGTGCTTCTCATTTGTTTGAGGATTGATGAAAGTACCACTTGATAAGTAGCAGACAGATTGTGTCTGAATCCCCCACCTCTATTGAGAGAGGGGTTTTCAATACTCATATGAATAGCTTCCCTGACCCATCTCTCAAACTACCTCTCTTCTCTAATATGTGTGTGTACATCCGCATCTTTGAATGAGTGCTCTTTGTCCTTCAAGTGGATGTGTACTGCTGATTCTGATCCTGAGCTGTTGCCCCTCCTGTGTTGGGCCATCCTCCTGTTTAATGACTGTTTAGTTTCTCCAATGGAGAGGTCTCCACACTCCTCACTGCACTGGACCGTATATACTATATTGCTGCTCTTGTGTTTTGGTGTCAGGTCCTTTGGGTGGACAAGTCTCTGCCTCAGTGTGTTTGTGGGCTTGAAGTAAACAGGGATGTGGTGTTTGCCAAAAATCCTTTAAAGCGTTTCAGACACTCCAGCCATGTAAGGGATGACCATGTTCCTCCATCAGTTCTGGGTCTCAGGGTGATCCGTTGTTATTCTGTGTTGGGACACTGCTTTGTTGAAGGCCCACTTTGGATATCCACAGGCCGTAAGCACTAATTTTAGGTGCCTGTCTTCCTTCTTCTTGGCTTCAGATCAGGGTGTGTGCGAAATCAAGGTGAACTATAAAATGGAGGACTTGCCACTAACTTTCCTCAGACTGACAAAGCTGCTTGGATGAGTAGCAAAACATTTCAATCTCTCAAGAAAAGAAGTCCTGTTGCCATGATTCAACTTCCAGATTCCTTAATCTTTGTTGTGGTTGTGACAATATGATAGTTTCATCAGCATACAGAAGTACTGTTATTTTTCTTTTTCCCAATTTCAGAGGCACAAAACTGTCACAATTGCTTAGGTCAGTTATTGATGAGCTAATAGAAATGTTAAAAAAAGGCTGAGGCTAAGAGACATGCTTGTGTAACTGGTATCAATTTTGATAGCAGATCTGAGCAATCCATCCTGATTCCTGACTTGAGTTTTGATGTCAGAGAGGAGCTCGTCATAGAGTCCCCCTAACAACCAATAGTATCCTTGGAGTGACCATCTGATTTTTTTAGAAGGTTATAGTTAGAGATGTTCCTATGTGGAAATAGAGTGGGTTTTGTAGTACCTTCCATGCTTGCTGCTTTCCCATGTTCCTTGCACAATTTCTGCAGATGTCTTAGCAGCCTAAGAAAGAAGATGAGTTGCCTTCTCTTTCCAGCAGTGCCAAGGTTGTGACAGGCAGAGAAAACCAAACATAACATTTCAATTTGACTTTCCTGGCAGAAAAAGCCCCCATAAGAACAAATGAATGATGTTTGAACACATTACATTCCTGGAGTGAAGTTACTGCACAAAGAACTTTAATTTGGTTGATTAACATCATGATTTGAAAACTTTGATTTAAAGCTTGGCTGTCAGTTATCTATTCCTTTTGGTCTTGTGCCTTGATGCTTTTGGATTCTTAGGTTGATTAGCTGATGAACTTAGAATTTAGCCATGAGTGCTTAAAATTTCTTTTCAGAGAGATACCTTGGAAGGTTACAAGACCTAGATGAGTTTGTTCCTTAATGTTCCTGGAGAACTTGCCTAACCTAGTTAATTTGGTTAGCAACTCATCAGATTCATAAAGAAATCGCTTTATTAGCTCCATTTCTTCTAGAATACTGTAGCTTTAACCCACTGAAACAATCAGTTTTCTTATTCCTCTTTCTGTTCAGTTGTGTTTAAACACTGAGCTGGTGATCTCAGTCTAGTTTCTTGGCTTGTTTAATAGGACCTCATTATTTATCCACTTATTTGTTCTATTACTCCTGAGAAATACCTCCTCTTTGCTGGTTCCATGGGGTCCACTAATCATTTTGCCTCCTTTCAAGGCAAAGAATATTTATGTTCCTCAGTTATTTATTCCCTTATCTACATAGGCCCAAACAACATCTATGAAGTAGCTACTAAAGAGCCAAATTAATAATATCCACAGAATGAAGTTTCCAACTTTCCTTATCTGCAGCCCTCCTTCCTTTAAGAAAACTTCACTTAAAAAAACCCACTATGTACTGTAACTCTATTAAAAATAGATTGAAAAATAAAACAAAGAAGCACCAGAGAAGCAGCATTGCTGATGCTTCCTTCCGGAACCGGAACCTCTTTCATTTTATATATATTTATGGAATAGCACCTCCAAGTGGCAAAAACGCATTATTGTCTGCTGCTTACATGTCCTTCATTCAATATAAAGGGTGACAGAGAGAAAAGAGAAGATTATTGTTATAGAGACCCTGTAAGGGAGTCAAAGATGAAGTTCAGTTTCTAATGGCCAGGCTCCTTCCCTTCAGTGCCAGTAAGTTTACGACACACAAAGGAAGTTAGCACACATTTCCACCTGCCATTGTACATTATGCTTGAGAAATTCACTCCAGTAAAACAATGGGGACCCAATAATTTTGGCATTTCTGAAGCTTCAGATTTGTCTCCAGAGAACTGGATTTTTTAATCTCATTAAAAATCTTACTAAAATACTCTAATATACTGTAATGTGTATCCAGTTGCTACACAATTGCAGGCAAACCACCAAGAATAAACACCCAAGATATTCAGGTAGCGTGAATAGTATTTTTATTGCAGAGGGAGCAACGCTTTTAGTTTGTTGCCCCCCCCCCGCAAAAGACAATGTGTTCTCTGATTAAATTCATGACATGCTCATTATCATAGGAGGGTAACAAGGATGACCGGGGGATGGGAAACCATGCCCTTTGAGGAAAGACTAAAAGGATTGGGTATGTTAGGCCTGGAGAAAAGAATACTGAGGAGAGACATGATAGCAGTACTGAAATACCTGAAAGATTTCATACAGAAGAGGGACAAGATGTGTTCTTAATTATCTCTGAGTGCAAGATATGTAATAATGACAAGAAGCCGGATTTCAGTTGATTATCAGAAAACAAAACTTTTAACTGTTAGAGCAGTACAACAATGGGTTCAATTACCTTGGAAGGTGATGTCCAATCCAATGCTGGAGGCATTCAAGAGAAAATTAGACAAGCATTTAAAACCATAGAATGATGAAGTTGGAAGGGATTTATAAGGCCAACCCCCTGTTTAGTCCATAAATGCACTTCAAAGTAGACCTGACAGATGGTTGGTCATTTTTCTCTTGAAAGTCTCCAGTCCTGGAGTGCTTACCAGAACCCAAGGTAATTGGTTCTTTTGTCAGACTGCTTTAACAGTTAGGAAGTCAACTATATTATTTAGCTTCATGCATCTAATTCAATGGCCTTATAAACCCTTTTCAATTGAATTAGTCTATGATTCTATACAAACAGAGGTGTGGCCATATTCTTTGTCTGGGGTACTTACCACAGCACATTTCTAAGATAGAAAACACACACTTGTGAATCAGATCCTCAAATAGGCATACAAAAAACATACAAGGAAAACATGCTCAGTTTTTAAAGACAAACATCATGAAATGCAAAGCTGGGTCTATGATCACTCTTAGGACATCCCAATATTGTGATTGCTTCAAGTTTCCTGATAACACAGGTGAAGACACAGAGTTCTTTTTTTTTCTGAAGAGCACTATATTGGTTATCTCTTCATGAGGTTCTCTTAATGAGATATGCTGGAACAATCAGAATTCTCATCTACGACTGAGGGGCACCTGCTTTAATCACCACCACATCTGCCATGCCAAATATTACCAAGTGACTGAGATGGGCCTTTGAAGTCAAATGAGAAGTGGACTTGTCTCATTAAGTCAAACCACACATACCCTGGTTTTTTATGGCTCAGGGTTTGGGAAGAAATAGGCTGACACACACAGCCCATAATTAGAAAAAGTATGACAACTACTAATGATGATCAAACTGATTATTTTTTTAACTTAATGCAGTATCAAAATTTGATCTCATATTTGCTGACATAAAGACCTTTCTTCTGCTCTAAACCTACAAAGAGTGCTGTCACAAGGCTGTGTACAAACCTACAAAGGTGCAAGCAAGACTTTTGGCTGCAGAGAGAGAAGAGGTACTACACTGATATATCCTGTGTATCTATCCAACATAGAATCTGCAAATGATAGCTTGTCTGTCTGGCACTGTAGCTTCAAGAGCAATGGGCATCACATTTGGCCTAATTAACTTGCTATGTCTTCAAGACCTAAGCACAGGGCTTCTTTCGAATCTGGTTTCTCAGATATGAAAGACTGCCTCAATCTTCTCTTTTTAACAATGTGCTTTCAGGTCTAATTATAAGCTACCTATTACATCCATATTCTGCACAGAGAACTGCTAGAACTGACCATAACTGACCATGGTGAGTATGCTTCAGTTAAATGATTCATGCTATACCTCTAGCATGAGGAAGGATAATTAGGGTTACAATAGATAGATAATTAGAGAACTAGCCCCAGAGTTACAATTGCTTGTCATCTTTTTGTACTGGAAACTGGTGAAGAAGAATTAAAGTTAATAATGCTTGAACAAGTGAACATCTTGAAACAATTGTGCCTGATAGGAATACATCCCAGTGTGATGCTCACTGACAGCTTGTCATAGCTTAAGCTGGAAACCTTAACTCAGTAAGTTGTAGTAATCCCCTAGACACCAATCAGCTCCCAAACCATGTGTGAAGTAACATAGCTTTTGGAACAGAGCCTGTTAGTACAGGCAGTTTCTCACCACGTGAGAGCATTTATTCAACAATTCTGCAAAAGCCCAAGTCTCCCTTTGTCATGGCTCATTTACGACACTAAAACCCATGGCCCATCGTTAAGAATGTTTTGCTGTTCCAAAAACAGTAAGGTGAACAAGTCAATGGCTAGAGTGAAGATGAGATCATGGAGAAGGACTGTGGTGTATCACTGCAAAAGGACTTGGTAGAGCTCCCAGACATCGGGCTGTCCTCCAAAATCATGCAGAAGCAATTTCATAACAGGAAGCCACACTTACTCCAAGGAATACTTCTGCAGGTAACAAAATCAGTAACAGACTGGCCCACCACGAACGTTCTTGTAGCTAAAGTTATGATAGATTAAATGGCTGAAAGGCTATGTTTCCATTAAAAAAAAGTCAGCCCTGCTGCTCCCATTTGTCTGACATAACACATCACTGTGGCCCTGCCAGTGTCAACCAATTCAGAAATCCATGAATGTAGCCATTGAAAAATAATATTTTTTTTAAATGGGAGAAAAGCAAGGGCATTGATATAATCTTTCTGCCAGATGAGCTGTACATAAATTGAATAAATAAATAAATAAATAATACAGTGGTACCTCTACTTACGAGCGGCTCTACTTACGAACAATTTGACTTAAGAGCAAAAAAAATGGGATTTTAACTGCTGCCTTACACATTTTAGATGTGGTCTGCTCCCCTTACAATTTTTATTTTATTTATTTTTCAATTTATTTGTTTGTTTTTGGTTTTTTAATATACAGCTGATCTACTTATGAGTTGTTCAGCATGAGCATGCATTCGGAATGGATTAAACTCGTAAGTCGAGGTACCACTGTAAATAACTTTATAGGACGCATGTGGTGAAGCACGAGACTCAGGATGAACCCAAGACTTAGGTTCAAATGGCAACTTCCTCCTAACTGTCATAGTACCCAATGGCAGCCAAGTTATTTTGACAGATGAAGCAGAAATAAATTCTTTACCACCACCCATAATTTAAAAATTAACCACCGTCTCCCCTATCAAACGTTGTCACAGTGGCAATCAAATACACGGCCCAAAGAGCTGGATATTGGCATACCTGTTTCTCTCCACATGAAGGTTCTGACTAAGGTGTGCACAGGCCTCAATGCCTCTCTGCAGAAGGCTTTCCCATCCCTGCGTACCCATCACAATCTTTTTGTTACGGACACGACACAACCCACGTGAGGGTGGAGTTGCTCCACATACCTAACCTGAACCATCTGCATTCAGACTATATAAGGTAAAGCCTTTCCAAGGACTAATAGGTTTGTGTGAAACAGGCAAACGTATCATTGAATGTACAGTGACAGAAAAACTGCAAGGCCACAGTGGCACCTAGCATTAAAAAAAAAAGGAAATACAATATTTTGCCTTTACGAATCCTCATAAGCAGGGAGTGGAATGAACCATGCCTGTACAGCAGCCTATGACTAAAGAGAAAGTTATCACCCATTTATAAGCTTCAACTCCTTCAGGCGCCTAAGTAGCTCCATTAAAGCAGGGAGAGGAATCATGGGACTTCAATAGGTTTTAAATCGCAGATTTTGGACTTCACGGAGAGCAATTCTGAGCCTCTGGAACAAGGATAGCCGTGGCAGTCCCTCCCAACAGACAGTGATACTGACCTACTGGAACAAGTGCAGTGGAGAACATAGAGCATGGAGGTGACAGGATGGAAGAAGCCCTGCCACTTCCCAAAGGAGGGAGAGATGTCCAGTGGCAGTAAGTGAATCTTTATGGTAGGGGCAAAGGTAGCATTTTTTGGACAGGACAGGAGAACATTTGAGGCGTGCTTCCTCCTGAGTATGAAGATCCAGGGTGTGAATCTTGTCAAGATTCATAAAGCCCAATGGCCATTGTCTCTTCCTGGGGAATCACATGGGAACAAATGATGCTGGTGAATCTTCTGTGTATTCCAGGTAACATAGTCTTGAGAGAAAAGTGATGGGATTTCAGGTAGAGATCCCTTCTCTAATATAAGTTTCAAGAGGAGGAAATTGTAAAATGTTAGGCCGTGGTCCTACCAGCGTTTTCTGCATAGTTTCCCAGTGGTGAACTGTGCAGTATAAGATTGTGTGCTAACTGGGAAGAGAAGTAAATTCTGGTCCCAGCTGACCACACCCCTGGAACAGCAGTTTCAGCAAAGTTTCCTAAACCACCGCCAGGGGCTGGATTTAGAAACTTCACTTGAAAATGATTACTTATTTGCTTCTGTAACCATGACAGGACCCTGAAAATACGCAGTAAAATCAGTTGTTCCCCTTTATCAACACGACGAAGGTTTGGCAACTAGAGCCGGAAAGAAGGACAAAATGCAAAGTAGACAGGTAGAGACCGAACCAGAATACGAAAATATGATGCAGAAGAGAGGACACTAACTGCACATTAAAAGCCACGTGACCGCCCGAAGAAAATACGCAGGGAATTTATATACGCAGAAGACTCTGCTAAGACTGCGGCCTTAGACAGGAAGAGCCAGATGGACAAATACAGGGTCTTGCCTGGATTGGGATGAAATTCAAGGAATAACTTGGAGTGATGATGTGGATATATAGTTGGTCCACCTGCTATGCACAAAGCTGCCTTGCATAATATCCTCTGGTGCTGGCCACAAAGAAAACTGCTTTTAGCAGTTAGCAAAGCTGAAGGGGAGCAAACCAGCAGTTGAAAAGGCGGCAAAAGGATGAGAAACTCTGAGGGCAAAATTGACAGTGCAGGGGTTGGTTAGAGGTTTGCCACCCTGTATAGAAACCTTTCCATCTTGGGAAGCACACAGAGGATTGTATGGTATATGGAAATAAGGAGGCTGATAATGCAGCTAAGTAAATTTTAAGGAAAGAAATAATAAATCTTCGTCTGATACAGACAGCAGAAACTACAGGACTGGGTCAATCAAATAATTATCTAGATCAAACACATTATTTCAAAAGAGCAAAAGACCGGCCCGTGCCACTCAACAGTTGTAAGAATAATGCACAGTTGGTTTAAATTATTATAGCCTTAATTATTTCAATTGCTCTATCTAAGGTCAGATTTTCCACTCTGTGAGTTTGAGAGGCGAGACACTGGGATGAAAGATTGATTCTTATCTTCTAAAGATGATTTGGGGTCAGAGGGGCAATGGATAGAATACATTGGCCAAAGGGGACAAAGAACCTTGTTTGCTTAAGGCCATCATGGATTTACCCTACATAGCCAATGTACACTGTAATTTGTGTTCCTGCTGCATTCTGCTCTGTTTTGTACATGTGCATGCCTACTTACACACAAATGCACCCCTTTGTGGGTTCCATAGTGACCAGAACAAATATGGACACTGGGGGTAGAAAAGCACTGCATGGAGGGGGCAGATGTATATGTGCCAATACACATGTGGGGCTTAGAGGCAACCTTGTACACAGCCATATAGGAAAAATTTTGGAGAAAGTTCTTGTAACTAGAAGGAAAGGTGAGAACATGTAAATGATAGAGAAGGGAATTGCTGCAGTACCAGGAATGTTTCCAATTTATTGTTGAAATGAAAGGGTTGATTCTAGGATGCTCCCATAACTTCAACTGTTGTTTGAAAATGTGGGGTATTTGCAATGCAACAAGTGTGTGACAGTCTTGTACAGTACAGTGGAACCTTGACTTACGTCATTAATCCGTTCCAGAGGTCTAGACTTAAGTCAAACATGACTTAAGTCAAACAAACTTTTCCCATAGAAAGTAATGGGAAAGTGGATTAATCCGTTCCAGATGATGAAAAAGACCCCCGAAAACAGCAATTTAACACAAATTTGATTGGGATAGGAGATTCCTTCTGGGGATGTAAATGAAATGTCTCTTCAAAGAGAGGAGGAGGCAGTGGAATTATAGTCTACAAGTTGTACGCCTCCACTTTTTAATGTTCATAGCAACAATGTCTAACATTTAAGTTTTACTTATTTTTAACCTGACGTTCCAAGTTCTGAACAACTCTATGCTTACCATTAGAGTCCCACAACTGTACAGCTCCCCAACTAAAATGCTTCCATTGTGGACCAGACTTCTGCAGCCAGATTTTTTACAAGACTGAGCCGACTGTCTAACCAGCGAGGCCAGCCCCGAGCTCCCGGCCCTTCTTCTCCTCCGGCAGCAGTGGCGGCTTCGGCGAGGCCGAGGACCAGGTCCAGGTGCTCGGAGCTGGCATCGCCAAAGCTGCCGCTGCCGCTGCCGCTACCGGAGGAGAGGAAGAAGGCAGGAGCAGTTTGGAGGCGGCAGCCGCGATGCTGGGCCGTGGCTGCCGCCCGATTCCAGTGCCTTATGCCGGGGCTCTGAGCTGTAAGTCAAAGCCTGCGACTCTAGTCAAACAGACCCCTTCTTGCTGCAAGTCAAATATGCTGCAAGTCAAGCAGCATGTAAGTCAAGGTTCCACTGTATATTTTAAACTGCTCATGGAAAGACTGTTGTCTTCCTTTCAGGAAGAAAGAGGCTATGAAATGTCTATGAGTAACAATGATTACTCATAGACATCATGAATCAAGAATGTTACGAAGGTTCACAAATACGAGCAAAAACCTCTTAACATTTCTATCAGTAGCATTTAAAATAAATTGTAATATTTCTTCAAATACTGCTAATTCATAGATTTGTATTCCTACGCATTGATACCCCAACACACACGGACTGAGATTCATTTGCAATTCTTCATTTGTCAATTTGTTAAGCTATAAAATGGTCCCTAAGGCACTTAGAGACACCATAATTGCAGGAGTAGAACAGGTGATAACTTTAGGCTACTAGAAAAATAACAAAAAAGTTGCTTTGCTCCTCTGTGGTGCTGACCAATCAGGAGCTGTGCAGGGACATGCATCATCCCACCTCCCTGTCTGACTGGCCAGCACCATAGAGGAGCCAAAATGATGTTGGAGCCTGCTTCCTTGTTGGAGCTCAGCTCCGTGTGGCCACAGAACAAGGTAAGTGGCTGATTGTGTGTAAGAGGCCTCTGAACACCACCTGGGCTCACACAGGTCCAGTTCCAAAATGAATTGCCCATCTCTATTCATGATCCATCAACCTTGACAAAGCATACATTGAAATGAATCACCATTTTTCTGATTGGTGCCCATTAGAGATGGTTACAAAATAAAATATGACATGCTATTTCATAAGGTTACAAAATGTTATAAAATACAAGCAGGTGTTCTATCAAGTAACCAAACAAAATGCCATTTTCTATTTTGGAAATGAAACATTTTGTCCTCCCCTGTCAGAGCACACCAATATCACCCTAAGGAGTTAGGATAGTAGGTTGGAAATTGCAATTTTTGTGCAGAGAGATGGGACCTAGGGATGGATGATATTGTGGTCCAACTCAAAAGAGATGGGCCACCAGGTAGATCAGGACGAAGGACTATTTGATGGTGACTGGAAAAGATCCCATGGAAAAATCATATTAAATCAAGAGGATATGATAAGATCTGGCTTCTTTTACCCATAAACCTATTTTAAATTTAAAGAGAGAGGATTGGCTGGTTTATGGGTAAAAGAAGCCGGATCTTACCATATCCTCTGGATTTCATATGATTTTTGCATGGGATCTTTCCCAATCACCATCAAATCACCCTTCACACTGATCTGCCTGGTAACTCATCTCTTCTCAGACAAACCACAATATCTTACTAGAACGTTATCCATTCCTCGGTCCCATCTCTCTGCATACAGATTGCAACTTCCAGCCTGCTACCTTGACTCTTGAGCTACCAATAAAATGGGTTCCTCTAGGATCAAGGGAAACAGAGGTATGTAATATAATGAGTCATTTTGAATTGTTTTGTTACAAAATTTTTCTTACAAAATTGTTAATCATGAAATGAAACAGCAAAGGAAATGAAGTGAAACAAAATCAAATGCTATTCTTCTGTTTTGTGCCCATCTCAATACAATAACAAAACAAGCACTGTGTAGATCTGTAGACTGTTAGGGCCTTTTTACATGACCCCTAAGATCCGCTGGCCACTTAAATTCGGACCAGATATCTTAGGGGTTCCTCGCTCTTCCTCTGCCCCCACCCCCCTCCGCACTTCCTAGTTGCTGGCTGCCTGAGGGAGGGAGAAAAAAGAAAGAAAAGAATGCCGGGCAGCATTCAGATCTCTTAAAGGGGCGGGGCGCAAAAAAAGAACAAACAGAAGCCAGGAGAGCCCCGCACTTACTATCCTTACACCGGATCAAATATTTGTCACCTCCAAAAATCAGGTACAAGAAAACTGCTCTGGGTCGCGCTAAAGTGGGCAGGGTCGCACTTAATTGTCTGCAAAGTCCGGAGCTGGTGGGTAAACATTTTTAAGGTCCAGACCTTGCAGCCATTTGCGGCGGAGCTTAGAGGTCGTGTATAAACGCCCTTAGTCTGTCAATAAAACAGCAAAAAGAAATTAAAAGCAAGCTGTGACAGCCAGGGCGTGGGCAGCAAACAGACCAACAGCAGGAAGCTAGGACCAGGGCTTATTCAGAGGCATAAGGGTCAAGAAACACTAATCAAGTGGTCAGACAGTCCAATATCAAATACCAAAAACACAGTCCCACCAAGAGGCAGCAAGCCAACTAGACAGACTTACAAAACAGCAAGATTCATGGCCCAAGCTTCAGAGTCCCAAGTCTCCTGTGGCTGAGGCAAAAGGCAGGGAGTGGCAAGCCCCACCAGCTGTACCCCTTGATTGCCTCAGCCCCAGTAAGCCCCGATTCTGTAAAGACTTAGAGCCAAACAGACCCAAGCCTGACAGCAAGCTACCTTTGCAAAGAAAAGGTCAATTCAAAGACATACATTTTTCAAGCTCTATGCTGAGATACATGGCTTTGAAAACAGAGGTACATTAACCCATCATGGCTATTTGGTTCAGCATAAACATATACAGGTTACAGACACTGGTGTAACTAGGGAGGGGCAGAAGGCTGCATTTGCCTTGGGGCACGCAGCAATCTAGGGGCACCTGGAGGGGGAGCAGCAGGAGGAAGCCATGAGCCATCCCACTGGCAGTCATCCTTTCACCCTGCTAAGTAGACATGGGCACAACCAGAAAAAATGACGTTTCGAGTTTTCGTTTCTTGGAACGGGTCCGTTTCAGGTCATTTCCGTTTGTCGCCAACTTTTTCAAAAATTTGTCGTTTTGTTTGTCGTTTGTCATTTCCACCGCAATTTAGCGCGATTTGACTTCCCCCAGAGCATAGGGGCATCCTGCAATCAGGGCCGGCGCTAGGTGTTTTTGCGCCCTAGGCGGTGGGCGGGGTGGGGGGCGGGCAGTGGGGGGAGGTGCGGGTGGGCGGGCGAGCGAGCGGGTGGGCGGGTGGCGGCGTGGGCGGACGGGCGAGTGGGCAGTTAGGATATCACTTAGGATAGAGGTTCTGTTCTTGGCTTGCACCCCAAATGTGTGTGTGTGCAAGCAAATTGAAGTTGGGAAAATAGAAAATAAATGGTAGTATATAATATATATTTAAAATAAATCCATACCTCCCACTCCCAGTCGAACTTCCCCCTTTATCCAACATCAGAAAAAAATCCTCACAAATTGCCAGAGAAGAAATAAAGAATAAACTGCTATTCCCTTCAGCAGACAAAGCTGCAGGGAATCAAATAAATTATTTTCTTAATTCAATTCCCTCCCTGCCTGCCTAGCTTAAATCCTAAAGCCTCCAGCCTTCCTCCTCAATCTCGATCGGATCACACCAGCACCAGCAGCCAGCCCTCCTCCCTCAACCTCATCCATACACCCGACTGCGATTTCTGGAAGGTGCCTCGGCTTTTTATGCCCTCCGAGACATCCAGAAGTGTCAGTCAAAAACCTGGCGATGCCATTGGTGGAATTGTTCAAAAAATTGCATGGTCCCATCCCATGCCCAGCCTAAATGGGCAGGTCTAAAAAAATAAAAAATAAAATAAAATAAAATAAAATAAATGCAACGTTTTATTACTATAAAAACCCACTGCTGCTACTATTAAAAATCAGGCATTTAAAATAAATAAATTTCACATGTTTCTGTGGTGATTTGGTGTGTTTTTTGACCACAATTTCAAAAGAAAAATTGCCGTCACCATTTTGGATCCCCCCCACCGCATGTCATGCAGCGAGACAGACGACGAGGATGACCCCCCCAGCCTGGTGCAAGCAGCCCAGGACAGGAGACGGGGGGGAGGCTGGGGACCCCCCCCCAGAAACCACCCCTCTGGTAGGTGTCCTCAGGCAGGCATATTTTCGCCTGCTTTTTTGGCTGGGAGTCGGGTTTTTTTTTTTTTACTTTTTAAAACTTTTTTTCTGTGCTGCTTGGCATCGTGCCATTGCTGCGATGCCATTAATGACAACGAAAAACCCGACCCAATTTTTCTTTTTTCGGGTTGGGTTTGAGCTGGAGCAGCATAATTATTGTTACCGTTTCCGTTACACGAAAACGGAAATGACAATTTCGCCGCTCCGTGCCCATGTCTACTGCTAAGGGTTGGCGATCCTTATTGTGGGAAAGGAAGAAAGAGAAGCAGGTGATTTTTTCCCCAAGCAGCACCTCTGTCGATTGCTCTCCCTCCTTCCCCCCACCCCACTAAGGCTTGAAAATCATTAGCCTGGAGAAAGGAGGAGAGGGAAGCATGTGACAGAGGTGCTGCTTGGAAGGAAAAATCCCATCACCTGCTTCCCTCTCCTCCTTTCCCTGGGCTAACAATCACCAAGCCTTAGCCGGGGGAAAAGGAGGAGGGGGAAGTGTGCTATGGAGGTGATGCTTGGGGGGGGGAATTGTGTGCTTGGCACTATCCACACTCTGTGCGGTTTGCAGAGGAGAGTCTTAACTGGAAAGGAGACCCACAAAGAAGGGGTGAGAGGGAGAGACCTTTCTTCCCCTCCCTCACTGTTCCCCCAGGATCTGGCCCCCCTTGCTGGGTGGGTGAGACATGGTTGGGGGGGAGAAGGTGCAAAAACTGACTTTGTCCCCAGGTGCTCCAAACCCTAGCTACGCCTCTGGTTACAGAGAAACACAGAACTCGTAGGGATGCACTGGCCCCTTTCCTTCTCAGTAGCATGCAACACTATCATGTCATTAAGAAAGAACAGGAACTACTAAAAATGGAACTTAGCACCAATTAGCATATGCATTATGATTTCAGGATGTGATTTATGATCTTGGTCACATTTTGTGCTCTCTTTTGGAGAGCTTGAGTTCAGACCTTTTATCCCTCTGTCAAGTTAGATTTGTCTCAGTGGAAAGTTACTGGAAAAAAGGATGACTCAATGTTAATTTCAATTAGACAGAGATGGAAACCCATTCATAAATATTGCCTTGGACAGTCTCGCTGTTGCCTCAGTGCTACTGACCTTGACTAACCACTGCAACCATATCACACATACACGAAGAGGTAATAAGTGATCAAAATTGAGGTTTTGCAAGTTCACCTTAATGCCAAATGTAGTTTTGACTGTCCCAGTGCTGAGTGACTTTGCTATGTATTAAAATGGCTGGTTTCAGTCTATTGAAACCATTGCCCTCAAAGAAGACAACCCCCACATTTCTGTGGATAAGGACTTTTTAAAAGGATAGAATCTGGCTTGAAAGGACAAATGTGGGTTACCTGATGTCAAAGACCCACATTTATGTCTCAAGCTGTATTCAGGTTATGGCTCATTCTCCAAGAACTACTTTTCATGATCTTGACTCTGGTTCATTATTTCAAGATCATTTCTATTGATGCAAACAAGGATTGGAAGGAGATTTGTCACATGCAGCACTAGGTCAAGAAGAAGAAGAAGAAGAAGAAGAAGAAGAAGAAGAAGAAGAAGAAGAAGAAGAGCCCTTTCTACTACTGAAAGAAGAAAAGAAGCTGAAACAAGCTCACAAATAAACCTCATACTTTTCTTTGTGTCAAATAGGCAACCTTGCATTTGGAATGGAGTTTGCATTTCAAAATCTCACCATTGTTCTCAGTTGCTTTTTGTTGTGATGGCAGTGGGGGCTTTACTGGGGAAAAAGGAAAAGACTGGATATTTACCCTGAATTCTGCTAGCCAAGTGTGTTTTAATATACTGCAAGTCTCCATTTTTCATTACTAATAGTGCTTAGGATATAAAGAACTAACCACAGTATTCTGCCTGTGAGATGGGACATATCCATTCCAGCTCCTGCTCTAGATTTTGACCTTGCTCTGATCTCCACGCAGAGCTGTTGTGTGAAACCTCAACAGAAACGGCAATGCTCTAACAAGAGGGGAGGAGTAAAGCAGCAGGAGGAAACTGGTAGAAATCAACAAACCTCTACAGCTGACATAAGAGGTACTTTGGATCCAAATAGGGATGGGCAATTTGTTTCACAACCTACTGTTCCAAAACAACCCATGCGAGCCCAGGTGGTGTTCGGAAGCCTCCAACACGCAAGCAGCCAATCACTTACCTTGTTCTGTGCCCGCACAGAGCAGAGGTCCAACAAGGAAGCAGGTTCCAACGTCATAGTTGCTTCTCCGTGGTGTTGGCAAATCAGAAGCTGTGCAGGGATGGGCATCATCCCGCCTCCCTGTCTGATTGGCCAGAACCACAGAGAAGCAAAGATTGCCCATCCCTAGATCCAAATCATTGCACTGGAAGGAAAAATCTAGAACAACAATTCATTTCACTGGAAGGAAAAATCTACAAGTAAACTGAACAACAACAAGGTTGCATCCTGTAGAAGTAAGAATATGAATAGTGAGCCAGGAAGTTGCTGGTTCAAATATCTTCTTATCCAAAAATTCAGTCTACAGCAGAAATTGTTTCTCTTTGTTTCTGCAACCTCATCTGCAATATGGTGGCAATAACAGCATTAGAGATGGGCACAAAATGAATAAAACATTCATTTCGTTATTCATTATTTGTTTTGTTAGGTAATGAAATGAATAACGAACATCCCCCCTCTACAGAAAATGAAACAAAAATTTCCGTTTCATTCCATTCGTTTTTCGTTTCCCCCACCTAACCAGCGTCTCTTACCTGACATCCGGGTCAGGGACGAAGGTGGCAGTGAAGAGCTTCTGGGGCTCCAGAGGTGGCAGTGGTGTTGTCCACCCGCCACCTGGCATGGCCACTGCCAGGGCCTTCCAGACCGCCACCGCCACCGGGATCACTGCCGCTGCAGCCATCCAGGCAAGCCGAACCAGTTTGGTTCCATTTGGTTTGTACAAATTTTGCTTTTAAAAATTTGTACAAACCGAGCTGAACTGAACTGAGGCGGGGGGCAAACAGAATGAACTGACCATCAGTTTTCTGTTTTGTGCCCACCTCTAAACAACATATTTAGATCAAGATGCCTGATAATACTGTTAGGTGCTCTTAAATTTCAGGTGCTTCTGACTTATAGCAGATGTTCCAGGTACATGAGATGTCCATGAAGTGGTTTATCATTGACACCACCCAGAGAGTTTTAATTAATGGCTGAATTAGGATTTGAACCTGGAATCCCTGTACCAACATTCTAATTAAAGTTATGTGCTTTCACGGCAATATCTTTTTCTCTAACACTCGTAGGATTTCTGTTCTCCCCCCACCCTCCAGTCTTGGTGTGTTCTAGGAATTATAATGGCCTGCATTTTTTCAGATAAGGATTGGCCTTGTAGGGATTAATTGTGAGGATCTAAAAGTAAGCATTCAAAGTGCTAAGAACAAAGCCTAAGCAAATGCCTAGGGCTTATTGAGATACTGTTCAAAGTCCTCTTGCCTTAAGAAATTGAATAGTGGAAATCATGCTGGCAAATGCAACTTGTTAGAAAGCCATCCCTCACAGCACCTTTCACCTGAAGGCAAGCAAAAAAGAGAAACCACTTGTGTCACCGTCCTTACACATACATGGAGTTTTCCCCAATAGGATTTTGGCCGACATATGCAAAATACTAACAACAAACAAAAGCTGCACTCTAAATTTTGCAGCTTAAAATGAGAAGAATGTACTATGTCACCCTCTCTGTGCATAGAACCCAAATGAACTGCCAGTTCAGTCAAGTTTCCAAAACAAAATAAAAATAGTAATGGTAGAAAGTCTGTGAACCAGAGTTCAAGTAGGAGGGGATTTGATTACAAGAGACTCCAAGAACTGTAGAGGTGATACTCCCTTTCAGTAGTTTGTGAACCTGTAACTTCAGGCTTTTTGGCTGCCTGAAACCTTTGATTACAAGAGGAGATTGCAAGATTCCTGCTCTTGATATTATAACTCAGTATTTAAATTAATGGCTATTACAGTGTCAGACTTTCGATTTGTTGGCAAGACCTTAGTCCACATATGTTGAACAAAAACACAGAGAGGTGACACATTGTATTCAATGCAAGTATGGCAGGGTGTTTGCTTGTCACACAAAATAAAAGGTGGAAAGAGACAACGAGGAGAGGGAGCAGATAAAACCATCATCTTGAAAAGGCAGCAGAGGGCAGAACTTTAGCCAGATTCCATTGTACACCACTCAGCCAGCAGCACATATTCAAAAAACACAGTTTTATGCCACCCTCAATGGACACGAGAAATAGTAAACATTCTACCTCTGGCTGCCTTTTCTGCAGCCCTCCTGCTCTTTCTTCTGCAGATTGCACATCTCTGAATAGCTCCTCTGCACATGTATCTAACAAAATCTACAAAATCTGCACATTAAAAATACAATTTTGTCTAATTCTGTTTAAAATATTCAAATAGAAACAACTGCCATATTGGCCTTCTGAACAGAATTCATAATGTCTAGGGCAGTTTTTAGATTACACTCTACTTAGCCTTTTCAAGCATGAAAATCAGCCTTGAATTACAGCATGGGTTTAAAGAGAAACACTTGAGAAAACTATAATCCATTGCACCAGAGAGAGATTATGTGAAACAAAACTCAGTTAGAGCATGTGATCTGTCATTTACTATCAACTAAGTCTAATATCCAGATTGTATCATAACTAAAACTAACACTCAAAGCAGCATCCTGTTGGGATTACCACACAAGGAAGAAAAGTTGTGGCTGTGTGAAGTGGTGCTTGAAGTGTGCCTTGATGTGTGACAGACACCTCATCAAATATTTGCAGCTGCTTTCAGAACTTTTATTTACCCTGAACAGGATATTGGCCTACAAGTCTAAACTTCAGATATTTCAGACTGTTTTTGCCCTATACCCATTCTTGTCTCACCCTTTTGCTCTTTATGTAATTTAAGTTCCAGCTGACAAGTTATATGACCACATCAAGTTACCTTATATTGAGTTATTCCATTGGTCTGTCTAGCCCAGTGGTTCTCAACCTGTGGGTCCCCAGATGTTCCTGGACTGCAACTCCCAGAAACCTTGGCCAGCTCAGACTTCTGGGAGTTGCAGTCCAGGAACATCTGGGGATCCACAGGTTGAGAACCACTGGTCTAGCCCCATATTGTGAAGTTTAGCTTGCATTTGCTCTCCTAAATTCTGGATGCCTTTATGATCAGTTTTGCCATGATTTATTTTATTTATTTTATTTTAAATGGAAAAAGTGAGAAATTATTGGTGCACATGTGTGCGCCAGTGGATATTGTGCAGCAGCCCAATTCAGCATTCCAAAAACCAACTCAAAAATAGGGTTGCCCGAAACAAAAAGTTATAACTTCTGCCCACTACTGTTCACATATAACCCTGACAATTGCTTTGTGTTTGGGAAGACCTAGTTAACTGATGAAAAGAGGAGTCAGCTTCTGGGATTTTCCCTTGTGTGGTGTCACTTTGTTAATGTTAGTGAGCATAGTAGGGTATCTGAAGTGATGCTCCCCTTGTGGGGGGATGATGTGACCCCAGATGCCTGCACGGTTACGGCCTTGGAAGCCATTCACCCCGGCCTCTGCGGGAATGCCCCGGGCTAAACAGGAATCCCACCTGGACTCCATGTCTCCCAACCCCATCAGCCGAGATCCCTGCAAGATGAACTGCAGGGCAAACATCAGCCTGCCACCCTCAGATAAGCCCCTGCAGGTGCCTGGATGTCTTGGGGGACTACGTGACTCCCAATCGGTGGTGGTCCTCTGTTGATGATTACCCCCACCCTCTAATGATGCCTTCCTAAGACTGTAAGCAATAAAAGGTTTCTGCGGCATGTGGAAGCGTGGCATTCTGCTCAAAGATCCCTCAATGTCTTGTCTTGTCATTGCAACAGGTATCTTGTATACCATCTTGGCTGTAGCCATTGGTGTTGTCATCAGTCCAGTTGTCCTTTGTTATGTAACGCTTGGCATCCCTGCTGTCAGTGCAGGTACAATATTGTAAAACAATTGCAGGTTATTTCCTGGCCTTATTGAATCATGGATACAGAAGCACAATAGCCCACATGAATAATCTAGAGGTTTATTTTGAAGACTGAAATTGATTTTGCATTCCAGGACCTTCTGTATTTAGAGCATGTTCTCCATTATAAAAACAATGTTCTTCTTCCTTGAGAATTTCTGCATAAACATATTTGTACAAAAGAGGATAAAATCCAACTATTTGTGTCAATAGAAGGCCTATTTAGCTTTAAAATATTAAAATATTTCTATCCCACCTTACTCGGTGATTAGATATGGATAAATAACATTTCTCCTAATAAAATGAAACTCATTCTTCATTCTATTTTTATATGATTCTTCAGTGCCAAACTCATATCCACAAGCCCATTATTGTTATTTATTTTAAAATATTTCTTAAATTTTTCTTTCATTCAGTCCAGAAACATGAGCAGACAATTTTTCTCCTCTAATGTCTACTGAGGATAAATTAGAATTTGGGATAGGTGTGTTAAATCACCCTGAAATGAAATGCTACCAACAATACTCCTCCTCCTCCCTCTCTCTCTCTCTCTCTCTCTCTCTCTCTCTCTCTCTCTCTCTCTCTCTCTCTCTCTCTCTCTGTGTGTGTGTGTGTGTGTGTGTGTGTGTGTGTGTGTGTGTGTTATTCATTGCCATGCCTTTTGGTTGCTCTTGGATTCCTGTTAGTTTAATTAACTTGTCCTGCCTTAAACCGGCTGGTATATTTTATCTGTCATGCATTATTTAATCATGGTTAGCTTCCTTCAGAAGAAATCAAATTTGACTATGTTCCAAATGCTTTCTGGACTGGATATATTTTGCAAAGCAACAACAATGCTACAATGTGCACTACACAAGGGCAATGGTGATGAAGGAAGGTCAACGGGCACCACATTGTTACCACTTGTGACTCACAACCTTATACAGGTACCAGTGATTTGCACATGTAAATGAGATGCAAGAGCAGCTTGTGACTTTGGATATTTTAAGTAAATATTGCTGCAGGTGAGAGAATAGGGGTATTTCCTGCATTGCCCCCCCCCAACAAAAGTCAATGAAGGCCAATACAGTGGATCCTTGTATAACAAAAAGTTATAAAACCTGTTATATAACCTTATTTATTTATTTATTTATTTATTTATTTATTTATTTATTTATTTATTTATTTATTTAGCTTGTATGCCGCCCACTACCCAAAGGTCTCTGGGCGGCTCACAATCAGAATAAACAGTTAAAACATCAAATACAATAAAATGGGGAGAATCCGTACAACATAAAAATGGGATTACTCAGTCTTCAATGCATTCCTATGGGAATTTGTATAAAGGAAATTTTGCTTAACATAATTTCATTTGGAACGAATTAATCCCTTTATACAAGGTACCACTGTACTCATAATGTTTAACGGATTCAGAATTTTACACTGGAGAAAGGTGTTGTTGTTTTTTTTTCCCCCAAATGACAGAACTGGTCTGTGTAAGGTTTAGAATGTCTTTTCCTGATAGTATATGCTCCAAAAGTACACATGACATTACATAACTAAAATCTTAGGAGAACCAAATGCAAAACAGCAAGTGGGATCTAGAAAATGACTTACTGAGTTAGAACAGCTACAAGAAATACATCCACATCATGCATAGCCATGCCTAAAAGAGAGATAACTCTGGGACTCTTAGGCCTGCCAGTGCAAGCCTCTGAAACTCTGGCCACTTATCCACCCATCAATTGATTTAACTTCTATCATACCTTTCTTCCCAGCCTTGTTTAATACAATTAAACAAGACATAAATTTAAAGCACTGCTGCATTAAAATGCAATTTAACAGCAAGCCCATTTTTGACAAAACCACAGTATACTAGTTCCATACGGTTACCATTACGGAGGAAAATAAAATTAAACCAGATATCTGTAGACTAGATGAGCCCACAGACCAAATTAACAATGAGACGATTAGGCGTGTCATGCTGGCAGAGGTTCAATAAGCAAGTACTAAAAATAATTGAATTCAAAATACTAATCCCAGTGTATTTCAAGATGATGTGTTTCTCAGAATGGGACGTTAAAAAAATTACAAGTCATAAAACAATTCCAAATTTGGTAACTGAAGTCATCTTTATATCCATAAAAATGTTGGCTATGTCATATAAAGAGTTACCCACTTGGCTGAACGTGTTTTATACTGAGAGATTACAATCATATTAGTTGTGTGTAGTTCCACAAACACTGAGCATCTCTTTCCACATACTGACAGATAGCCAGTGAATGTGCAGTGTTAAATGGGCTGCTTCATTATGCATGCCAATTTAGCGCAAAACATTCTGTATTTGTGGAAGAGAAGGATAGGTTACTCCTGACTGTAATAAAAAGAAATTCCCCTGCCTCCAAGACCAGGTCCATCCAGCAGAACGGCACAAAGACGATAAGATTCAATGACGTTCAGAATTAATGTTGCTTGAAAGCACTGACTTACAGAGAAGATGGCATGCAGTTGAACAGAAGGATGGTCTTGTGTTTTATCATAATGTTTTATAGTATGTTATGCTTTGGGTTTCCTTCCAGAGAATAATTTATTTGGGCAAGGAGGAGATTCAGATCTTGGAAATGATACATTGTTACACCTCAGTTCCCAGAGTCCCAGAAGTTAACTTTTCTGTGGACTTGGTAGCAGGGGCGTATCTGGGGGAGGGGGGGCAGAAGGGTACATCTGCCTCGGGTGCAGCAATCTGGGGGTGCCTGGAGGGGGAGCAAGAGGAGGAAGCCATGCACCCTCCCGCCACCCAGCAGTCCCCCTTTCCCCTAAGGTTTGGTGACGCCTCCCCCTCCGCCGCCTCTGCTGCCGCGTGCCAGGTGAGCAGCGAAGCAGGCAGGCAGGCAGGAGCGTGGCGGCCGCAGCTCCCTCCTCCTCTTCTTCCTCGCCTTGGTGGGAGAGGTGTAAGGCGTGCACACACGTGCACACACAGATGTGCCTGTACATGTGTCCACCCATCCGCGCGCACACACACACACCCCATGCCTGCAGGGTTCTGGGCCCTGTTACTGGGGGGGGGTGCGATGTGGGGGGGTGGCAGGAAGGGTGCAAAAACAAAAATTGTTCCCAGACACTCCAAATCCAGGCTATGCCTCTGCTTGGTAGATTTATCAGAGCAATGGCAGTTCTCCAGCTTTTCCTCCTGAGGCCCCAAACTAGAGCACACAGGACTGGTCCAAGACATTCTGGTGCTGCAGCCCTCACCCTCAGAGGACCTCCATGGTTGTCAAGGCTAGTCACCCACAAAGGAGGCAGAAAATTCCACCCCAGCCAAATCTTAGAAATTCACAGTTTGCTCTTTACGCCTGAAACGAATTTCCTGAGGCAACTGTTTCATGCTCCCTACAGTAGTTGTATGACTGGCCCTACCCTCGATCCTGTGGACGGTACTGAAGAAAACATCAACTAAAATTCAGTTGCCAGTCCTGCTACTTCTCTCCATGGAGCGCACCCCTTTGTCTTTTCCTTCAGATGGCAGAATGTCTTGGGGGAGACTCTATAAGGGAAGAGGAACAAATGCCATGAGATAACTCACCGCTACCTTATAGGCTGCCTCAGAGGAAAAGGATATCTAAGTTTCCTCATATTTTCTTTGCCATGAATTACATACAACCCTGCTTTTAGAAGGCTGGGAGTGCCCGTCAGGTTTGTGCAATAACACAATAGAGGCATAAAATGATCCTGCATCATGCAAGCAATATCCAGTAGATGCTGGGACAGTCATACTCCAGATAGCACTCAAAATCACAACAGCTTTACTGGACAATGCATTATCTCAACTACAACAGTACTTTACAGTTTGAGTTCTCTTGGTACCAGACACTTTTGGGTGATCTTGGACCAGAATCTCTAAAGGTTCTGAAGTGCCATGTGCCCATTCATAGACCTTGAGGGACAAAATCCCACCCCCAACAGTTTATGTGAAAAATGGGTGGGGTTTATTTAACTGAAAAAGACCCTTGCAGCCTCTAGGGACCAAAAAATAAGTCAGCATGTTTTTGTAAATCACACTAAAATCTCTCTCTCTCTCTCTCTCTCTCTCTCTCTCTCTCTCTCTCTCTCTCACACACACACACACACACACACACACACACACACACACACACACACACACACACACACACACATTTATTTTATTCACACAAAGCAAAGCATTATGTTTATATACTGCCCCATAGTGCTTAAAGCACTATCTGGGTGTTTTTTACAATGTATTTATGCAGGCTACACTGCCACCCCACACAGCAAGCTGGGTACTCATTTTACTGACCTCGGAAGGATGGAAGGCTGAGTCAACCATGAGCCTGCTACCTGGGACTGAACCCTGAGTTGTGAGCACAGTTTTAGCGTGGCACAGCTGTTTAACCACTGCGCCACTAGGCTCTTCACCACAATATATATTGTACATTATGTGTTGTGAAGGCCCAGAGGTGTTGGGAGGCTCTCAGAACACACCAAAATTGCTCTCTCCGCATCCCCCCCCCAAGAATACAACTGGACTTTTAAAATAAAAAATATGTGTCAGTATGTGTTTTTGCTGTGAGCTTAGGTTTGGGAGAGCGTGCTATATAACAAAGAAGCAGAAATCCATTAATTTGAGCAACTGTGGTCAATGGTCATACATTTTGCAGGCTCTTCTTCCCACTCTTCCCCTTGGCTACAACCGTGCAGTAAATGAGGGCTGGAGTTTTGGAACTAAATCTGTCATAGCCTGAACAGTCAATACCTAAATACAGTAGCTTGTTCACTGGAGAGTGAAAAGTGGCACTCAGAACTTTGAGAGACATTGGGTCAAATGGCTCCACTCTGGATAACTGGGTAGAAATCACGTGGTTCTGTGTAATTGTTATTGTTGTTTCTAATGCAGTTGTCCACCAACAAGTCATCTGTTAGACCTGTGCCATGGACCATCCCTATAACATATCATCTGAAACTGTAGCAATTAGCATAAAGTGCTGGCTGTGTTTATTCCTTCTCACACAGTTAAAGGCAGGCAGACGGAAATTTGGAACATGCTGGTAAACCGAGACAGTTGGTTAAAATCTAGATTTGAAACATTTTTATGTTTCCCGTTTATTAATTGACTACTGTATAATCATATGTCCTGCCTTTCCTTCAGTAAGCACAAGGTCACTTTGGTCTGCATAAGAACCAGGCAAGGCAGAATAGGCTGGCCAAGAGATACTGGCCCATGATCACCCAATGAATTTCATGTCTCAGAGTGTGATCGCAAGGAGAAAATGGGTCACAATTTGGACTGATTATGGGGTGCTCCAGTGCAAACAATGTCCCAGCAATTACATGAAGCATGGGGAAATATGTTCTACCCCAGTGCTGATCCTTGCTCAAGCTGGACTTCTTTTTTTGTCCTGCTCTAGGACTTCTACTTTTTAGATGCTGGGCTGGGGTGATTCCCTGGCAGATGGAAAGCTCGTGATATAGGAGATGGCACCTATTAAAGCTGCCCTTCCTGATGTAATCAGGAACTGCTCTGACGGCCACCTGATTGCACCCTCCATCTTGAACCTTGGTCTCCTGAGTTGCCATCCAACATTTCAACCCTGCCGCCACATTGAGTTCTTTCTCTCCAGCGGTGGGGAATACAAAGAATTCCCTCAGGAAGATAACCTTATGCTATCCAGAAAGGTGTGACTTTGTACATAAACAGCCAAGAAAAGCCCTGCTTGTTTGCAAACATGGCATTTTCCCTCTAAAGGTAAAAATGGAACCACCTTGAAATAAAGACATGATCAAAAGAAAAAATATCCTCTTTCAGTTGACATTGTATGGCAAGTCAGTCTGTGCCCTCTGACTCAGAGCTTGACACTATCAGTTCCAACAATCACTAGAAGACTATACTCTCCACCCCTCATCTAAAGCACACATATATGTTGTTCCATTCACTCCCTTCCATTGCTATTTGTTCCTCCTTGTGCACAATCTTCCCAATAAATCTCGTAACAGTCCCGGTTACAAGAAGGAAATTGCCTTGCTATTGCGCTCCAACTTCCTCTTCTTTAACATTCTTTTTAAAATAGTCACTAGATGTCCATCTCAGCAAGAGAGAGAAGCAGCACCCTTGGCTAATTTGCTTTCTATCCCAATGGAATTTCAAAAGACAGGAAACAAGATGTATTACAGCAAAAACAAGTCACGCCAGGCAGCAGTGGTTCCTTTTTTTCTAACAGGATGCAGGAAGGTGAAACTGACAAGGATGGTTCACAAAGCTGCAGGTAGAGAGCAGCCAAACCAAATGAAACCATGTTTTATGAAAAGTTTGCACATTATAAGACATGGGATCTTACAGTGCCCTGTTTCCATTAATCCTCCCTCACTTTTTTGCTTAAGTATGATCATATTAAACCTAGGCAGCAAAAAAATCATAGAGCCTTTTTTTTTAAGGGTGTCCATGTTGCAGGTGGAAAAATTATGGAACCATGCTTGTAGAAGCCTCACGGTGCAGTGGTAAAAACAGCTGTACTGCAGCCAAAACTGTGATCATGGCCTGGGGTTCAGTTCCAGGTAGTAGGCTCAAGGTTGACCTCAGCCTTCTATCCTTCTGAATATGGTAAGCTTATGGGTTGGGGGAAAGCAATGTGCTTCCTGCATAATTAACTTGAAAAGAGAGTGCTTTAAGTGCTTGGGTGATAATATGTAAGCACCATGTGTGTGTGTTGTGTCATTACAGTTGTGACTGACCCTTCGTGACTCCATGTCCATGGAGTTTTCGTGGCAGGAATACTGGAGTGGTTTGCCAGTTCCTACTCCAGGTGCCTACAGCACCTGGTATTCCCTGGTGGTCTCCCATCCAAGTACTAACCAGGGCCGACCCTGCTTAGCTTCCGAAATCAGGCGAGATTGGATGTACTTAGGGCATCTAGGCAGCTTGTAAGCACCATGCTTCACTTTAAAAAAATTTAAAAACAACTGCCTACAGAGTGGAGTAGAAACACAGACAGAACATTAAGATTGCCTGTTGGGCTTTCTCTTTCATCTTCAGGACCCACAAAGTGATACCCTTTGGCTCCATCCCACACCTCTCATAGCTATGCACTAACTGCAGCAGACCACCTCATTTTGTTTTCCTAGCCCTAGCCTGGGGTTCTCTAATTTATCTCTTTCTTTTCACCGGAGACAGTACTTGAGGGGCAGTTCCCAGCACCTGCTTTCATAAAGGCTTGTACACCGTTCCTTGCTTTCATTGGGTTTGCGTGCCCAACTCCATGCCAGCTGCTGCTTAGCTAAATAATAGAGGTAGACACAAACATGGGTGGGAAGGAGTTGTGTCACTCAGTAGAATGCTGCAGCGAGCACCTCTCTCTCCGTCTTTCCATCAGCAATTTAATGACTGCACAGCTTGCCCATATTTTATCCTACAGCAGTTTTATGATCAGCTGCCAAGCTACCCCTTGCTTCTTCTATACCATAGGCACGCTTCATGAAGTATTAATTTAATTTTATTTTATTTTTGGTCTGCTTTAATATCAATTGCAGCATAGGATCGTTTTATGCAAACTCTGCCAAAAGCTAAATTAACAGCTCCAAGCCGTACTTTCTATTAAATGGAGCCATTTATTTCCATCGCATCACAGAACATGCAAATTTGCTCTGTTGTTAAGAGTAAGGGCCCGCTTTACAAATGCCTTTGGAAAAGGTCACAGAAAGACTGGAGTGTTTTTTTAAAATATAACATATAGTAAGCGGTACTTCAAAATACATAAAGTACCTGTGGAAAAGTAAACAGACATGTACGTAATGGGAGAGGGGATTAATAACAGAACAGAGAGAACATCATGAACTTGGATGATCTGATCCCTTATAGGTTATAAGAAAACTGTTAATACATTCCTGTAAATCTTGCAACAGATAACCGGAAGTCTCTGGATTTAGGTGTGTGGAGTTGTGCACTTTTCAGCATGTCAGCTTAGTTAAAATGTGGTAAAAATGGGTAGCAAGGAGCCCAGTGAAATCTGTTTTCTCCTCACACAGGCCCATTCAAATATCTTTGGATGTTTCTAAGGAATCTGAAGAAATGAGGTTGACAAGCAAGCAACTGGCATCTTAGCCAAACACATATTCTACTTCACAATGTGTGGCCACTAGGTTGTATCAAATATCTCCAAGGGGAAAAAATGGGCCTGGGATTGGGTGGTGGTGGGAGAGAAAAGAAAAAGAGATTCCCTCATTAATACCCTGCAACCATGTAGTAAGATTATGATAGTAGGCAGAGAGAGATAACAGCCTGGGCAGCAAAGGGTGAGTGGAGAAGTAGTAGGCTTACTAGAATGCTGTAGATTTATGGAGGAGAGCAAAACAATCCAATTAGCCTGGGGGAGGCAAGGAGGAAACAGAAGAGGAAAATAGAGCAGTTCAGCCCCCGACACCTTTGCAAGGGCCTCTTCAATCCTGATTGCAACAACATCCTGAAAAGCTACCTTTATGGGTTTGGGTCTTTCTAGATGGGACGCTGGTTGCCTATCTAGATAGAAGGAGGGCATCCTTTAGAAGCAAATCCTATTATTCTGACATAATCTCACTAAAAGATTTGCATGACTGGAGAAATAATGTTGTATAAGAAGAATTTGCCTTAACATGTCCCTAACCCCCTAGACCAGGGGTCCTCAACCTAAGGCCCTGGGGCCGGATGCGGCCCCCCAAGGTCCTGAATCCGGCCCCCGGGACTAATTGCAACCCCCCACCTACCCCCGCTTTGCCAGCAAGCCAGCCGCCGCAGCTGCTTCGATTGCTGAGGCAGTTCAAAGCAGTGGGCTATGTAGCTTCTCCCACTCCCCCCAACTCCCGCCCAGATAATCAGCATGCTGGCTAGTGGGGCAGTTCAAAGTGGGAGGGCTATGGCAAGTTCCCACACTCACCCCAACCACCGCACAGATGGTCGGTGCGCCGGGTGCAGCCCCTCTTTTTTCCATGTCGGCCTTTTTTTGGGACTGTGATCTGGCCCCCAGTGGTGTCTGGGGGGGGTGGACCAGCCCGCTGTTTGAAAACTTTGTGGACCCCTGCCCTAGACAGACCATGACACAGACTCGCTTCTCTTGGACATCCTGATAGTCACAGAGGAAGATCTGTGGAGGTGTTCCATATAGCAGTTTCATTATACAAGGCAGACTTGTTTTTTGTTAACCCACGGTCAGAGGTATGTGCATAACAGTGTGATTCCACACAACATACAAAGCTACATAATCTATAGTCATCTGACTATATAGTAGCTTATTTCTCTAGTCTGTTAATGAGTAGGAAGCCAGAGTTCTCTGATGGAGCTATGCCAGGAAAGATAAAGATAAGCTAGTGTCATCGTGCAAAAGATGGTGCTGGGAAAATGGAAGAGAAGGCTGCTTGACTCTGACAAACATCTGTGCCTGAGGCTTGTGAAGTTTTGATCACATATCTGAACAGATCATCCTAAATATTTGTTCCCACAGCCACTGTTTTCTCCCTTCATGCATTTTACTAAAAGTGATACATACATTGTTAGGTTCTCAATCAGAAAACGTCAGGCAGTTATCTTCATTTCAGTGACAGAAGACTTTCTTTTGCCTCATCTCTAATGACTTGGGAATGGACCTGTGTTTTCTAGAGGATGGAGATACATGTGGGATATCTCCTCCTGTTGGTCTGACACACCAATGAATCCTTGTACAGTGGTACCTTGTATAAATTTTATTTATTTATTTATTTAAAATTAATCCATCTTTCCAAATGAAATTAAAAGCTAAAAATAGCCGAGCCACCAAAGGGGTTTCAAACAATAGGGCAGGGAAATAAGAAGAGGGACTAAATAATAAGGTCACCATGCGTCTTTAAAGAGGAAGGTCTGCAGAGCCCTCTTAAAGGCAGGCAGGGACTCCAAGGCGCAGCTCAGGAGGCAGATGGTTCCAGAGTAATCCTGAATGATCTTGTGGGTCTTTATCCGGCTCTGGGAGATGCGCTCCGCCAGGTATCCTGGTCCCAAGCCATGGAGGGCCTTGAAAACCAAGACCAGGACCTTGAACCTGATTGCCCCGGACCAGGACTGGGGTGAGCCTTCTGCATTTTGCACCCAAAGGGTTTCGTAGAGGGCATTGCTATGTCTGAGAATGTTGTGCACAACTGTCCTCATGGAGGACTCATCAAACTGACGGATTTGCGGAGATGGAAAAAAGCGGCCCTGGAGACGGCCATCACCTGGGATTCCAGGGACATCCTTCCTGTAGGCTTACCCCCAGAAAGATGCCAAAGAACAGAACCTCCATCTTCTCCGGATTTTATCCATTAAGCCTCAGGCACAGATCAAAGAACCGCCTCCTCTGCACATGGCGTGTCTCACACTGATGACAGCGAACCCCATATTTGACCTCCCCCATGCCTCATTAAACATTTTAAACACAAGGGAGAGTCCAAGGAGGGATTCTTTGTATAAGGCAGCCAGCCAAGGCTGACCACCAATTCCCGCCTCAGTGACCGTGGTCGACGGTATCAAAGGGTGAGAGATTGGACAGGGAAACAGGCCTCCCATTTGAGCTGCACAAAGGCCTGAATCCAGACTGGAAGGGATCCAGGATAGTTTATCTCCAGGTATGACTGGAGCGGACAGCAGTTTCAACAACCTTGCCCAGGAATTGGAACAATTTGGAAAGACATCCGACGCCAAGCCAGGTTTCTTAAGTGTGGGTTTTTCTCTTCAAGCGGGAAGGGAAACAGTCCCGAAAGGAGGCAGTGGAGGAGACCCACTCTGGCATGTTCACCGGCAGATTTTAAGCCAGGCTGGGCAAGGGAGGAAGCTCTGAGGGCAGAAGAAACCGGCCCGAACTCATCCACATCATCAAAACTAAAGCGGATGGCCTCATTTTTGATCTAAAATGGGCTGCAAATTGCTCACTAGTGAAATTTGAGAGGGAACCAGAATAACTCACCTGGCGGAATTATATTCAGGGAGGCATAAGATCTTTAGCGTCCCTGAGCGCGAAGATGCCAGTCAGCTGTTTAAAAATTAATACCTCCAGTCTCCATTCGACCACAGCTCCTCCGTGAACCACGGGAGGACCAATCTGACCCATAAATGATAGGAGTTCAAAATAAACCTTGCAGGGTCCAGGAGCCTATGGGGGTGAGCCCAGATGTAAGAAGGCGCTCCCCGCGGGGTGGGGGGCGATCGCGGAAAATTTTAGCAGGTAATGGTCTGACCATGATGGGCAGGGGCAAATGCCCCCAACCCCAGACACGAATCCGGCGACATAGGTTTAGATGTGGCCAGCTCTATGGGTGGGGCATAAAACATGCTGAGATAAGTTCATTCTGGATTCCATAATAGAGTCAGTTTCCTGTGAGGTCTCCAACCACCAAAAAGGAAGCAGCCGAGAGATCTGTATCTTTTTAACAGGATCACCTTCAGATATTCCGCCCCAGAACACACCATGAAAAATGGCCACCCCACCCCCACCCTCCGAGCCCATTACACCTGGGCACAGGAGAGAGAGGGAGGGTCCTCCGCGCCCAAAGAATACCCTTAATGATAGAATCGAGGATGAGCGGGGTCATGACCTCGTTAATCAACAGTTTGAACCCAGGTAGAAGGGAGAACGGGGACAGGCATTAGATGCCGGAATGTCACAGCTGGTTGTTACCCCACGGCCAGACACCACTTGTTGCCAACATGGTGGCCTGGGGGAGAAAAAAGAAGGGGAACAAAAGTCAATCAAAAACTAACTAATAAAGATGAGACAGTGCAAAGATTTCAAGGTAAAAGCAAAGATAGGGCACAAACCAGGGAAGTGGAAATACCGGAAGGGGGAAAGAAGAGGTACGGGACGGGGTCAGCAACGCTGGGCATTAAGAGCTAAGAAACCCATGTCAGCGGCAGATAACGGGTATAAATGATGTAATAACAATCAGAGCTTATGTCACTTCTATGATTATGCAAATTAACTAGATTTGTTTGGTGATTGCTTTCTTGAACACTAAAAGACTGCTTTAGTAACTATCTCCGACATCAATGTGCTTTCATCTCCAAGTACAGGGTATCTTTAATTTAAAGTTTCTGGCCTGAGTCACTAGGAGGGAAGGCTGCCTGCGGTGGAAAGGCCGCAACTCCCACCGGGGCTGCGCCCGCCCGCCAGCAGCGTCTTCGTCCCGGCGGCGGCGGCGGTGGGGAGATCACTCTTTTTGTCAGGATGTTCCTGCCCGCCCACCAGCATCGAAAAGAACAGATGCAGCAGACACGGAAAGCTGCTGCTGCCGTCCGCCATCTTGGGATCTTTCTCCGACATTTGCTTTCATCTCCAAGTACAGGGTATCTTTAATTTAAAGTTTCTGGCCTGAGTCACTACTAATGCACTCTTTTTGTCAGGATGTTCCTGATACCCGAATAGAGTTTCCCACACAAGGAGCCTTTTAAAATTATTATTATTATTATTATTATTATTATTATTATTATTATTATTATTATTATTATTATTATTATTATTATTATTATTATTATTATTATTTAACCACACAGCTATCTACGCTGGATTTTATATTACCAATCACTAGTCGAACGCTTCCCAAACGTTTAGGACTCAGTGATGTATCGGCGAATTATGCGAGCAGATCCCAGTAAGGTGGCTTTCTGCATCTGACTGATAGTGACTTTGTCCACTCCAATTTCTTCTAGATACTTGCTTAGGTCTTTGGGCACCGCACCCAGTGTGCCAATTACCACTGGGACCACCCGTACTGGTTTATGCCAGAGTCTCTGAAGTTCAATTTTGAGATCCTGATATCGGGTAATTTTTTCAAGTTGTTTCTCAGTGACTCTACCATCTCCTGGTATAGCAACATCAATGATCCACATTTTTTTCTTCTCCACAATCACAATATCTGGGGTCTGTCTGTATTCGGAAGTCCCAAAGTAATTTTGCATGCTCATTTTCAGTCACTTTTTCAGGCTTATGGTCCCACCAGTTCTTTGTTATGGGCAGATGATAGTTCTGACACAAATTCCAGTGGACTATTTGAGCAACTACATTATGACGCTGTTTGTAATCAGTCTGAGCAATTTTCTTGCAACAACTCAATATATGGTCAATAGTTTCATCTGCCTCTTCGCAGAGTCTACATGTGGGGGACTCAGCTGATTTTTCTATTCTAGCCTTAACAGCATTTGTTCTAAGAGCTTGTTCTTGAGCTGCAAAAATAAGGGCTTCTGTCTCTTTTTTTCAGTGCCCCATTGGTGAGCTATATAACCAGGTCTTTTCCTCATCTACTTTTCCTTTGACTTTTTCGAGGAACTGCCCATGCAGCGCTTTATTATGCCAGCTATCAGCTCGTATTTGCATTGTTGTTTTCCTGTATTGACCCTTTGTTTGATTTACTTTAAACACCTCCCTGTTCTTAACCTCCAATAATGCTGGCTCTGTACTATTTTTTACATAATCTGCCAACGCATGCTTCTCTTCTTCAACTGTCTGCTTCACTTGCAGAAGACCTCTACCACCTAATTTTCTAGGTAAATACAGCCTGTCAACATCACTGCGTGGATGTAATGCATAGTGAATGGTCATAAGTTTTCTTGTTTTCCTATCTAGAATTATTAGCTCCACCTGAGTCCAGTTTATAATGCCAGCGGTATACCTGATGACCGGTATGGCCCAGCTATTAATGGCCTTGATGGTGTTACCACCATTCAGCTTACTTTTTAATACTCTTCTGACCCTTTGGATATATTCTTTACTGACCACATTTTTCACTTGCCCATGCTTTATATTATCTAATTCCAGTATGCCCAGATATTTATAGGCTTCAGACTGATGATACTTAATAGCTTGTCCATTTGGCATTTCAATTCCTTCACTCTCAATTATTTTTCCTTTTCTCAGTGCCACTGTGGCACATTTGTTTAGTCCAAACTCAATACTAACATCGGTGCTGAAAATTCGGGCTGTGTTGGTCAGTGAGTGTATTTCAGTTTCTGATTTTCCATACCACTTTAAGTCATCCATATACAATAGATGAGAAATTTTCTCTGAATTTCTAGCAGTTTAGTAACCTAAATTTGTCTTCTGCAAAATTATTGAGAGGGGAATCAGGGCGATAGTAAATAGCAGAGGTGACAAAGAGTCACCTTGAAAAATCCCTCGTTTGATGCTAACCAATCCATAGCTTTCATCCCTGACAAACAATTCTGTTTTCCAGTTCTTCATCGCATTTTCCATTAGGGCACTAATACTTTTACATATTCCAATGGCATCCAGGCACTTAATAACCCAACTATGCAGTACTGAGTCAAAGGCTTTTTTATAATCAATCCAAGTCATGTATAAATTAGTTTTCCGGGCTTTACAATTGTCTAGGATCATTTTATCTATGAGTAGCTGATATTTTGTGCCTCTACTTCCCCGTTTGTTCCCTTTCTGCTCTACTGGCATGATGTTATTTGCTTCCAAATATTCCTGGACTCTATCAGCTATGATGCCTGTTAGCAGTTTATACATAGTTGGTAAACATATTATTGGCCTGTAATTTTCAGGTATTGCTCCTTTTGTTGGATCCTTCTGAATCAAATAGGTTTTCCCAGTTGTTAACCACTCATTAATATAACCTGTTCTCAACATTTCATTAAATTGTTGGGCCATTTTTCCATGCAGACTGGTCAGGTGTTTAAGCCAAAACCCATGCAGTGGATCATTGCCAGGTGATGTCCAGTTTTTGACTCTTTGTACTCTTTTGGTGATCATATCAGCTGTTATTTCTAGTTGGTCCATTGTGCACTTGGAGAATTTCTTCTCAAAATCTTGGAGCCATCCAGCATTTCTATTATAGTCTTTCTCAGTCCCCCATATGTCTTTCCAAAACTGAATGGTTGCCATTTTTTCAGGCTTTTCATCTTTTATACCTATCTTCGGATTTAAACTCTGATAGAACTTTCTTTGATCTGATTGAAACTGGTTGTCTTTATACTGAGTAAATCTAGCATCATAGCTTTCAATTTTTCCAGCTGTTGCTGTTATTTGCTGCTGCACTATTTCCAATGCTTCTCCAATTTTCCTTGTACTTAGCCAGTATTTTTTAGTCAAATATTTCTTGAACTTACCATTCTTTAATTTGTCCTCCTGCAAGTTTTTTAAGTTACTCGCATCTGCTCGGAGTCTTTTGATTTTAAGCTCCAGTCTGATTTTCCACCGTGGTTTCTCACTGCATTTTTTGGGGGGGCTTCAATTGTGGAATCCCTAGTTCTTCCATTACTATTACTGCTGCACTATAAGCAAGCTGATTTATCTCTTCAATTGACCTTATCTGGATTGTTGCAAGTGCTGAGTTTACATCATTCATCAATAATACCAATTTTTTTCTAGGCACAGTCTTTAAAATTGGGAGCCTTCCCCTCTCTTCATTTAATGCAGCATGTGTGAGTATTTTATTCTTCAATTCTTGCTGCCTAATAGTGAGCTCTGCTGGTGTTCCAATCCTATTTGAACCTTCTTTTGGTTCAAAGTTTTGCACAACATCCATATTTTATTCAACTTTTGACTGTTCAATGTCCCCAGGTGTTATTAATCTATTTTTTCCTTCTATTTGGATAATTTGTTGACCTCCAATTTCACAACTCCTCTGTATTTCTTCTAGTTCAACTTTACTAAACACCTTGTTTCTGATAATGTATCTTCGCTGATCAGCTAATCGTAATTCAGTTATATTGGAGTTTGGATATTCTTGTTTCCATAACTGATGCATCCGCTTTTGGTAGCCACGTTTTTCAGGTTCTGCTCTATAATGGCATTTCATGATTGTCCGATTCTCTGGTAGAGTATATTTCTGCCACTTCTGAGATGGTTCAGGACCCGTGACCTGTAGCCCATTTATCGACAGATGTCCAGGTTCATCAACACCCATCGCGGTCCTTGTTAACCCGGGCGACGACCGAGCCGGTATAGGCTTCTTTATATTGTATTTCACCATGATTCATGTGTTGTTGGGTGTGCTTAGTTCTGTTCCTCAGTTGAGACCTCTCTGGTAAGGTTGGACCTACTGGAGCAGTTAAGCCCCCTGCGACGACAAGGCGGCACCCTTGGGGGATGATGATGATGATGATGATGATGATGATGATGATGATGATGATGATGATGATTTCAAAGCCAATTATGATGGTGTCATGCACTGTGTTTATTGGGTTGACCTGACCTTTGGAGCAAAGTGGCAATGCAACATAAGCAAACAATGAAGACTCGATTCTGCCTGATTTAGCAGCCGTTGCCTGGTTTTATTCCGTGTGCTTTGATCTTTCATATTTCCCTACTCTACTTACAGATGGCAAGTAAGCCTTTTAACAATGATGTGTTATAGAAGAACTGGCACAGTTTTTGTTTCCCTTAAATAGTTAAAGAGGAATTATTAAAATTCTATGAGAACAAAGCGTTTCATCACTGAGCCCTTTTGAAGATGGCAGATAACTATTTTTTCTGAATAATCTTCCCTGAACTGCTTGGCCATTGCCTTAAATCTCACCTCAGAACTGGAGAATCACCATGATGATGTCTGGAAGTTGAGTCATGGCTACTGGACTTCTTTTTTTTCTTGAGAGATAGAAACATTTCACTGCTCATCCAAACAGCTTCATCAGACTGAATACAGCTAGTGCGAGTCCTCTATCGAAACATTTCTAAGTGCAAGACAATGAGAATGCTTGTGCAGGTAATTTCCTCCAAAACACATCTTCCCTGACAAAATTACGCTCGCACAACTATTAACCCACGGGAAGGGTGTTTCAAATGGCACCAGTATCTGAAAGCAAAGCATCCAACTGGCTGGAGACAGGCATTTTGGGGAGAAAAAGTTGATCTTTCCTCCATCCATCCATCCTTCCTTCCTTCCTTCCTTCCTTCCTTCCTTCCTTCCTTCCTTCCTTCCTTCCTTCCTTCCTTCCTTCCTTCCTTCCATACTTACTTACTTAAAATATTTTTGCCTCACCTTTCTCCTTAAAAAGGGCCCACATTGGCTTACATTATTAAAAGACAATATTTAAAAGCCAAAAGCAGTAAGTATACAAATATTTTGAAAAAAATAATTAAGCAAAGGCATTTTTGCACTAACTTTCTCCACTGAGAAGTTTGGTATGTGCGAATGTAGGAAAAGAAAACTATGACCAGATGCCACACAATCATAAGATAAAACCCTATTTCTCTCCCTACTCCAAGATCTTCATTGTGTAAAATTAGGCTAAATGATGGCTTAAGCATAGTAAAGTTAGGTTATATGGAGGGACAAAGATGAAGCCAGATAATAGATTTTAGTCAAGGTGGGGGTTAAGAAATTGGATTTTCAAAAATTCTTGCAGCTATTTCCTTTTAAATAGAGGTAGGGGATGAGAGTAGAATAATATGAGATTTTTCACCTTAATTCTGGTAAGGGTTCCAGTATAATAAATGAAAAATAATTTTAAACATATTTTGAGTGGAAATATAATTAGATTTAATTTTGGAGGAGGGAGGGCCTATCAACTGTTAATGTTCAACAATTTTTTCACTAACTTTCCAGTCTCTAAACACTCCACTCTACAAAACATGACATGACAGGCAATGAAATCACATTTCTTCCAGGACTGGGGATGAGTACAATTCTGAACCCAAACCAGTACAGGCCTCACCAACAAAGAGCCTTCCTAAACACTTGCTAAAGGAGAGCTTCTTCAGTGACCAGTTTTCCATTCCTGCACTACCATTCCTGCACTACTCAACTTAGATAGCTTTTCCTACAGATAATGTATGTTAAAATGAAAACAAACATACTGTAGTATTTAAAAGAGTGGGTGAAGAAGTTTGAGAGCACTGATGGTATGATGGTACAGATTTGTGGGGCGTGAGGTTTATTGCAGTGATTCCCAACCTTGTGTTCCTGGATGTTTCTGGATTAAAATTCCCAGAAATCCTGGCCAGATCAGCTAGTCGTAAAAACCTCTGGGAGTTTAATCCAAGAACATCTGTGACTCAAGGCTGGGAACCACTGTTCTAAAGGGAAAACCAGTCTTGTACATTTGTACATTTAGGCTGCAAACATCCCCTTCAAACACTCTAATCTAACCACAGCAGAATTAGCTAGTACCCACTATGTCACCGACAGACCTCAGCTTGGCTAGGTTTCCAGCAGCAATATCGGAATACCTGTGACTATAACTATACTTTTTAAAAAATAAAAATAAAAAGAAATGTGTCTATGTACTGGGACAGTAAATCCTCACTTGTCTTGTCCTTGCAGGCAGAGACAAGGAACTGTAATATTATTGCCTTTGTCTAACGAGAGGGCGAGGTAGTTTGTTGTGCTTCTGAGAAGAGAAGAGAGCAAGGAGGATTTCTTGTTCATATTAAACAAACTGGCACAAAATTCCGCTTTAATAAGGCAAGTATAACACAACTGAGGCAATGAGAGGGTGGTTGCTGCTCTGTTGGACCTGAAGGACTAGTCAAATTAGAAAAGAGGTTATACCATAATCAGCCTTCTTCTTCCTTCTTCTTCTTCTTCTTCTTCTTCTTCTTCTTCTTCTTCTTCTTCTTCTCTCTCTCTCTCTCTCTCTCTCTCTCTCTCTCTTTGTGTGTCTGTGTGCACGTGCTTGTGTGCACATGCATGTATGCATGTGTGCACTTTGCTTGTCAAACACAAAAATACTCTTTCATCAAGATGCCCTGAAGTAAAGAAAACCAAGTGCAGTATTTATTAAGCACTTCTTACCTCCCTAGTACAGTATGTACACATGAACTCATTGGTGCCCCAGTTGCCTGGAATAAAAAAAAAAAAAACCAGGCAAGATTGAAGGCTGACTCGTTTTCCTATTTATTTATTTATTTATTTATTTATTTATTTATTTATTTATTTATTTAGTGGCACTGCTTACAAAGCTAGTTCCAAAACGCTGGTTAAAAACTAGCTTAGCTGCTCAAGTTCAGGATTAAACACCGCTCAGATTCCCAACTTGATATAGCCTGATTTTTTTTTTGGAAAGACAATTAAAAATGTGTCCAGCGATCATTATTAGCTATGCTTTCATTTGATTCAATAGCATCTTATGACTTTGTTTTAATTCAAAAATATGGCATGTCCCCTGTTGGCAATGGGTAGTGACCAATGTTCTTGATCAGAGGATGGCCTTAACTTTGGTTCTTCAAGTCAGCCAGCTGAACAAATATACCACTGGAAAACAAATGCATGGGTTTTTAAGCACTTAATCCTCGATGACAGTCCTGTTGCTTTTTGCCTCTGTTTGCTACTTGCCTGCAAGGACCCCATTTGTCATCGAGCTTGTCAGTGAGCTTTGCCTGCTGTGCTAAATTAGATATTGACCGGATGTGCCAGTTTAATACGATAAACTTATTGTGAGAACAGAATGAACTCCTCTGCAAAGCGAGGCCATGAACTTGCCTTACCCTAGTTGCATCACTTGGGTTAAGCCTAATTAAGTAAACGGGTGTTTTCACCCTATATATGCCTGTGTTCACCAGCATGGACGAGGGTTAATTTGTTCTCAGTAAAGAGAGAAGGGTGGATTGAGCAACTAAAGAGCAGGAGGTTTGGTCAAGAGAGAAGCTACAGCATTAGAATTACTAGTTGATGAGGATATACAGTATACAAGGAAGACTTCAGAATAATTATGTTCTTTTATAGGACAAGGCATTGAACAGTATAGCAGTACAGTGGTCCCCTGCCCTTTCACGGTTCAAATACTGCGGTCCCACTATATTGCGAGACCGTAGTATATGAAAAAAGCCCCCTGGTGTAAGGGGCAAAGGCTGTTTCTGGCTTCCCCTACTTACCCAAGGACTGGTGCTGCCCCAAACGGGCCTGTGAGAGCCTTCCCAGGGGCTTCCAGAAGGCCTGGGAAGGCCCTCACAGGCCCATTCGGGGCAGCACTAAGCAGGGGGTAAGTATAAGAACTGAACTGACCTGCATCCGCATATCACGGATTTTCAATTATCACGGGTCAAGTCGGGTCCTCTAACCCCTGCAATAGGCGGGGAGGTCACTGTAACACATATGACTTGCTGTCCCAGAATGTGGAACAGAATGGCTTGAGAGCCTTAAAAAGAATATTGATATTAATAATGGAAGAGACAGGAGAAGACTGGACTGTGATTCTGACAGCAAAAGAGAAGCTTCCTATTGTTTCACCTTGGCAACAGTGGTTCTTTTTCTCATAGACATGCAGTCCTGTGGTTTTAGTTACTAGATAAATGGTTACATCTGAGGGACCCCACTGAAAAACTACCTTAAGACTTGTGTGGTCAGTCTGCACCCTGCAGGACACCCGACCTAAGAATACAGGTCGACGAAAGAGGGACTTGCGATCACTGAGCCAACAAACAATGAAGCCTAATATTATCTATTAGAATAAATATCTAAATAAATGCTAATTTAATTCTAATATTTTATTGCTTGCTGTTTTAATGATTTTCCAGGTATAAATAGACTAGACTGGTTCAGTTTAAGTAACAGCAAAAACTGTTCAACTGTGGAAAAGCATAAAAAGTGTAATAGAACCTAGGGTATAGGAAAGTTACTTTTTTAGATTATAATACTTGTGTTGAAAGCCATGCTAGCTGGGTGATTCTAGGAGGTATAGTCTAGAAAAGTAATTTTTTTCAGGCTTTAATTGAACCTAGTGTGAAATCCAAATATGCCAAGCTCTGAAGAAAATGCGCTAGGTAACATCTTTGCCTCACAGCAGTGTAAAATAGCTTCATTTCTTTGTCAAGACCATTTCACTTGCCCATAAAGTTCACTTGCCTTTTGTCAGTGTCATTCGTGAGGACTTTGTGGCATGCTTGAGATATTCCCATCTCCAACATGTATCATCCTGCAGCCTCCAGAGCCAGCAGACTGTCAAATTAGGGCTAGCTCATGACAGCTTTATGACATGTAATCTCATTCACAAAGAAAATGGCCTGAGACCCCCTGCCTGTTATAGCTGTCAGAGAAGAAATGCTTTTCGTGTCTCTATGATAAGTTTACATCCCTGCAAAAAAAAAAAAGGGGGAAAGGGTTTCAATTCCCAAAACACAAGTCAAGATCTTCATATAGAACAGTGGATCTATTTTTTTCTATTTTTGAGAAATCCTTGTGCCTTCTCAGCTCTTTTACTATTTGTCTTTTATTTTATTTTTAGGGAGGTGCTAAAGCAATTTTGATCCGAAAATGACAATAAAGGACTCTCCGGTCACAACAAATAGAAAAAAAGGAAAGGGGAAAAAACCAGTGTGCTCTTTGTTGAAATCTTCAAAAGCAAACATAAGTTTATTAGACCTTTAATACTCAAAACGAGACAAGCCCTGTAGGACATTTTATCAAGTTGGGGATTAACAAATAAGGATGTGCACTACAGCTAAAATATGGTTTCGGAATTGAGATGTAGAGTTATAGCTCTTCAGATTTGGAATTCAGAATTTTAAAAAATTGAACATTCCAGATATCTGGCACTACTTGGTTGTCAATATGAATCCTATATTAGTCATCATTTTTAAAAACAGGCAAAACACCTCCCCAGTGATTCTGTCAAACAACAAGAGTGCATACTGCACACCAATAACCAGCAATGCCTGTGTATTAGGAAATGACTGTAATGGGCATATAGATTGAACTCTGAATAGTGGGAATGCCAGCATAACTCTGAATAGTGGGAATGCCATTTCGGGAAGCGGAAGGCAGGTTGCATTGGGGAGTAGTAAATCCCCTGAGCAACACTGGCAGGCAGGTTGGGGCAGCAGATAGCTTGTGATGGGTGGGACCTGTGCCAAGGGCATGGGGTTACAGCACAGACAGAGTAAGTGAGCCCAATCTAGCAGAAGCAGTTGGAAAAATGAAAGAAGCAGAAGAAGGGGTGCAGCAGACTGGAACATGGCATTTCTAGTACAGTGAGCAAAGTGTGTCCTTCTGTCTTATTTAAAGGCAACTTCAGGGAAGGCCAGCATTGGTAGTTCACCTTTAAGAAAAATAACTTTTTTTCTAGATGCAAGATCCATGTGTAAGTGTTGTGGACTGACTATATCCCCTAACTGGGAGACCACTCATATACTGGGCATACTAGTTGGTAAGAAAGATGGCCGTCCCAATACCACCTTGGCCAGACCTCCGAAACAGAGCCCTCGGCTCAGTAAAACAAGAGATCGGTCTTTGTTTTATTTATTTTTATTTTATTTTATTTTATTTTATTTTTTTTTATTTTTTTGGCTTGCAGGCTCCTGCATGTATGTCTCTAGCTCTTCCACATCCATTCTTGAGGGAGTGTTTCTGGAGGATATTCGCCTGCCATGCTTGTCAAGACAATGTTCCAAAAGGCTTGCCCTGTTATTGCAGAGGTGAAGGACCTTGATTCTAAAACACAACTGCTGGTACTACTGCTTGAGGTATTATCAACATTTTAGTTCCTTCCGGCTCTGTGTGACCTCTCAGTGCTAGACAGACCTTCTTCATGAGTGCACCTGCTGGATGTGATGGAAAGTTGGCTGGCATTGCCCTCCATTTTGCTGCTGCTTAATACCCATTGCCTAATGCAGTGGTTCTCAACCTTCCTAATGCCGCTACCCTTTAATACAATTCCTCATGTTGTGGTGACCCCTTGCCTTGCTTGCAAGGGGCCATAAGCCCCCTTTGGCAGGCCACTGCCACAGGGGCCATAGATAACTTCCCTCTAAAGGCACCCTCAGCCATTCGCAGCCTCCGGTGGCATTGACTGACATCCCCTCCAGCCTATCAAGCTGTAACTCACTCTTCCCCCCCCTTCCTCCCCACTCCCAAACCCAAGCCGTTTGTGCCTTTTTCTTCACTGCCTCATGGTGACCCCTGTGAAATGGCCATTCGACCCCCAAAGGGGTCCCAACCCTCAGGTTAGGAACCACTGGCCTATTGCGGAAGTCCAAGAGGGGTGGTAGAATGTACTCATCCTCCTTCCATAAGGAGGCAAACCTGTAGCAGAGCAGGTTCTTTGACATCTGCCCAGAGCCACTACTTCAAACTGGGAAAATGTTCTCTCTCTATAGAACTCCCTCATCCACCCGATTATGCCCTCTTATCATGTCAACCATGCCCTGGAACATTGGGATCATCTGACTAAAGATGGTTGTTTCCCAACTAAGGACCTGTGTTGCACTTTCAAAATGTTGGAGGACATACACGCTTGATCACAATGTCTTGCTTTTCTACATCCAGAGGATTAGCCACTCAAATGAAAATCTCCAGGACCAAATCATGGAATGCCTTTTCGTGCCCCAACATTCTTTCAAGCAGGTAGAAAGTGGCGCTCCATCAAGCTGCCACATCCCAAGGATTGGATGTTGCAGTGCCAGTCCTGATTTTTCATGCCTCTGTTGCAACAGCTCACTGACACAGTGGTGGAAATGCCCAGCCTCCTTTTTAGACCACTCAATTATATTTGGTCTTCATGTGTCTTCCATTCCCTACAACACATCCCAAACTACTAGGCTGGGCTTATGGGTCATAGACACTGCACCCCTTTCATCTTCCCAGCCTGCAGTGCTGCCACTATGTTTGGACCATTGTATGTGACAAACAGAACTTGCCTTTTTGTAGCAAGACTCCACTGCATCTCCCTGAGAGCCTCTTGAACGTTGTGAGCAATGTGGATGCCCTCCATCATAGCTACATTCAACAGGGCCTACCTATATCTTGACTTTCAAATGTCACTTGCAAAATGCCCCACCTGTCTCCTGGCCAACTGCTGCTGTACCACTTGCCTGACATCCCAAATATAAATCTGTCTGCAGTGTTCTCCACTAGAGGGAATGACTGCCTACCCAGAGCTATAATTTATCCTGGGTGACAAGTAATCCTGATCATTTCCGGGTAGCCTGGAACTTATTCTTGGAGATCTGGGTCTGGCGTTTTCTCACCACATCTTGCTATCTGCCCATCTGCCCATCTATCTTATCTACTTCCCTAGATTGGCTCAAACTCTGCCTTCTGATAACTGCTGCTGCTGCTACTACTGATGATGATGATGATGATGATGATGATGATGATGATGATGATGATGATGATGATGATGATGATGATGATGATATGTGCCATCAAGTTGCTTTCCAACTTATGGTGAGCCTATGAAAGATATCTCCGAAATGTCCTGTCCTCAAGAACCCTGACCAGCTCTTATAGACTCATCCCTGTAGTTTTCTTTAGGGAGTCAATCCATCTTGCATTTTCCCTTTCTCTTTTCCTGCTGCCTTCAGCCTTTTCTGGCATAACCTTTCTGGTAGTCCATGGTATCTACAAAGTTCTTATCTGCACATTTCAAATAAATCATCTCCCCCTTTGAATAAAGGGGTGGGGGTGGGGATCAAGAACTCACATTCTTAGATAGATAGATAGATAGATAGATAGATAGATAGATAGATAGATAGATAGATAGATAGATAGATAGATAGATAGATAGATAGATAGATAGATAGATAGATAGATAGATAGATAGATAGATAGATAGATAGATAGGCAGGCAGGCAGGCAGGCAGGCAGGCAGGCAGGCCTTTGGTCTCATTCAGCATCAGCTTTTCTTATGCTCCTAATTATACTATCTAGATCAAAACACACAAAAGGGTGGGGCTTTGTTTAGCTCCTGGTTTTTCCCATTAAATTCAAAGCACTGTTCTGGGCTGGAAATGATCTTTAGTGCTCTAGCAGAAAGGTAGTAAGTAAATGTACCAAATAAACAAAATGCCTATTTTAAAAAAATGCCTTTTAAAAACTAAACCTCAAATGTAAAAGTGAGAAATAAAGTTGGTTAAACATCTATGTTGAACAGATTGTCCATGTAATAGACATGAAATACAGATTGTACTTCAGGGGCTAACTCCAACCACTCATATCTTTTTTTCCTTTGGAGATGCTAATCAAAGTTCAGAAAACCAAAGGAAGAATACTATGTGGTTCTAAAGGTTTTGTCACAGAGCAAAAGTCAACAGCCAAAGTCCTTCTCCAATACAGATATTAGTTATTTACTTCTTCCTTTAATACCCTGCTCTCCTTAGGGCCAAGGCCTATAAAGCTGCGGTCGAATTAAACACAAAATCTTGCCATTTTATGTCCCTTTTCCCTTAAACTTTCAGTGGACTCTTGCCTATTTACACAGAAAAACTTCCCTTCACTCATGGAGGGCACAAGTAATAAAAAATTCTTTTGAACCAAGAGCACTTCAAAAGCAAGAGACAGCTCCTTTTTCACCAGCCCAAAGTGTTTTAAGCCGCTGTCTTGTGTTTTTGTAGATGTCTGGCAGCCTCTGCTGGAAAGAGAGGGTAGTTTCCTTCTCATTTCCTAGCCAAACACACCTTTTGTGTTTTTGATTACTTCTGAGGGCTCTGCTTATGATCTTCTCCCCCCCTTTTTTATTTTTTATTTTTTATTTTGGTCCTGTGGCAAACCATATCAGGGGAGTAAAGAATGGAATATTGGTTTTAAAATGGTGCCAGTTACATTGCATGGCTTGAGTAGAGGCAGGAACACTGCCGTTCCAAGCCACTTATCTCTGAATTATAAATCACAGTGCCAGTTTCCCATGCCTCCATTGTCTTGTTGTCTTACGTTCCATGTTCTTGAAGAGCTATTCCAATGAGAAAACAAAAGTTGGAGTGACATTGGGAGGCTTCATTTCCAACCAATAAACTAAAAGTTCGAAATGAAGTTGTTCCTCTGGATGTTTTAGATTTCCACCTCCAGGAGATGCATGTAGCTTGTCAAGAGTAGCAGATCAGGGGGTGTTACAGTGCAAATCATCTGGAGGAACAATGGCACCTCAAGCCAACACCATGTCTGGCCTTGTGGGCAGATTCTGCCCACTCAAGTTGACTACTATCCAAGACAGAAAGGAATTCTGAGGCTCCCAAATATTCCTTCATTCTTGCTTATCCTTTTAACTCAACCTCAGGATTGCTCTTCAGCCTTCTGCCCTAGTTTCCTCTGTCCTGGCTGGCCACATGACTTCTGGTCTATAGTTCTTAGCTTATCCCAGACTTCAGACAAGAATGCCCAGAATTCCAAATTTAGACCAAATGGCCTTGCATCTGAACCGTCTGTCCTCTTTTGCATCTGCCCCTGGGAAAGTCTGGACAGGGCAGTGGGGCGGCAGTTTTCTTTGGAAAAGAAAATCCCCACACTCCTCCTTCCCTCTTCTTCCCCGGGCGTTTATACACGACCCCTAAGCTGCGCTGCAAATGGCTCCCAGCTCCAGAGCTTAGAAATGTTTCCCCACCAGCTCCGGAGTTTAGAGAAAATTAAGTGCGACCACGCCCCCATAAGCACGACCCAGCGCACCTTTCATGTACTTGTTCTCAGCAGATGAAAATTCCTTGATGCAGATAAGAGTGCCGGGCTCTCCTCGCTTGTCTGTTGTTTTTTTGCCTCCTGCCCCTTTAAGAGCCCCTTGAGAAGGAACCAGGAAGTAACGGGGCTCGTGGCAACTTCGAACGGCACTGGCAGGTTAGTAAAGGCTTCTTTTGTCCTTTTTTCCCCTCCCTCCCCTCACGCCGACAGGAGCAGGAAGTGCTGAGGGGTGGGGACGCAGGAACAGAAACGAACCCCCAAGATCTCTGGTCCGAATTTAAGGGACCAGTGGATCTTAGGGGTCATGTGAAAAGGCCCCCCGATGCTGAGGCTGTGCGGTGTCTCACATTGGAATCCCCTCTACCTTCCCCTTCTTTCTGCAACCCTCAAAATCTTCTTCTTCTTCTTCCCCTCCCTGCTGCTCTCTTCCACTTAGGACCCTGTCCCCTCACTCAGCGTCCAGCAGTGCTGACAGTAAGAAGAGAAACATTTTTCGGTGCAGGTAGGTTGAGGGGAACTCTGCCTCTTTTTATTCTCAGAACTATTGTACATGGGTGGTTGTGGTGGGGAAGCCTCATGCTTCCTGAGCAAATTGATAGGGGAGGGAAAAACAAGACTTTTTAATAGGAGAAACTATACACATTTGGTGAACCCTATTTTATATGGGTTTATAATGTCATGCAGGAGAGGGGGAATAGAAGGTGCCCCACTGCCAGTTACACTGAACCCCTGGAGGAAAGAATAGTGCTTCTTTTCAAAAGAGGACTGCACACTAACAAAGCCTCAGGAAGAGGAGTGGGAGGTCTTGCCTGATGTTACTCTCTCTATAAAGATACACAATGGGATATCTCTACATTGTTCTCAAGATGTTTGAAAATGTAATTTTTGTAGACCATATGTTCAAGACAAATAAGAACCAATTGTGCTCACTGGCATCTCACAAAACTTGTTTTAATTGCAAATTCTAGATATATGCTATTTTGTTTTCTGTAAACGTTCACATTCATCAGGCAGAAAGGGACACTGAAGTTGCTTTGGCATTGTGCGGAGGTTAAAAATACTGAAGGCTGAACAAAAATACTTGGGGCCAGCCACTGTAGCAAAAGGAGAAGGTGGCACAGCAAAAGGTGACAACTGAAGCCCTAATGGCAGCTAAAACTTCTGGAAATTCCAGTTGCTGAGTCTTAAGAGAGGCCTCAGTTCGTAGACACCCAAAAAAAAACCAACTGTTGCATGTCCAGCTAGGCAGGAGAGAGTAGCATTTTGCTGCTTAAACAAGGTAAAACAAGGTAAGTTTCATTCTGTTCTTTTCTTAGAATTTTCTTGCTTTTTCCTTTAGGTAGCAGCACTGACTCTTCAATTACACGTAGAACTGAAGTTGTGTGGAATTTGCTGTTTTTCTTTATAGCAGAGAGACTTTTTCTCCTTGCTGGAGGTACCTATGTATGCTCCTGAGGATGGCATGATGAATATACAGTGTTCTGATTTTAGACTAGGCAGTGAGTGGACACACTTGGACAAGCGAGGCTACAGGAAGGAACCTCTTCTACAGACTCTACAACACACCTTTTTTCTGAGCACAACTCAGAGGAGTAAGCAAGTAAGCCAGCAAGCCCCAAACTGAAGGCCAACCACATTTCCAAAGCTAATAACATGGCCTAGTGCCTGTCCCCCTATCTGAGTTCATCTCTTTATTTTCCACACTCTTAGATCCCCCACCCATCCCATACAAAATATACAAATATCTGCAGAAATCCAAGAAGAAATCAGTTTAGACTATTTTCACCTCAGGTCAGGGTTGGTCAGTCAATTTATACCAGGAAATATGTGGATGTCAATTGGATTAGGCGGTATTTACACACACCTAGTGAAAATCAAGAATAGAGTTTGTTTGTTTGTTTGTTTGTTTATACTTATTAACTGCCAGACTTTCCCTCAGGAATTCTGGGTGGTGTACAACAAATTACAGTGAAGCAACTTATCCACCACCTCAGAGCCTGACAACGCTGCCTTTCAGCACTCCAAGTTTCAGAGTCCTTCAGGCACGCTGGTCACCCACAGGGAGTTGTAGTTCACAGAAAATATTTTCAAACTCTGCCCAGGCTCTGTGGAGATCGGGTGCTTGGAAGTCACTTAAACCAAACAGCTCTGAGGGTCAGTTCGGAACTGGAGTTTTACAGATTGAGAGGGGTGTTTTCAAAATCAAGAGGGGAAATTATAGAATACCGTACCTGTATTTTAATTAGTATGTGAGAACATACCCTTGTGACTTTCTAAATTTAAATCAGTGCTGTTGGATCCAGCGTTACCGCTGGAGGCCCAGATGGCCTCAGTGGCACAAGACATCTTTAATGAGCTTCAGCTGGTACATGAACTCTAGCTCAGTCCCACCTAGACAGATGTAGGCCAAGGTACAGCTATGTGCACACACTGACCTCTTGTTTGAATTAATGCAAACCATTAGGTCCTGCCACCATAGAAAAACGCTTCAGAAAATTCTGCCAATCCTAAGCACGGAGATTGTTAACCAGGGCTGGCGTATGCACATTTGATTATATTAGACCCCCAACTTTGTGGTCTCAGTTGGCTCCCAACTGATAATGCTTCTTCTTACATATCTCACTAACCTTGAAAGCCCTACTAGGGTTGCTATATGTCAGTTCTGACTGGATGGCCCATAACCAAAAAAAAAAAGTGTTTGCATCTGTGCTTGTGCCAAACTGCTTTACTTGTTATAAATCACCTTGTAAAAGTTTCAGTCTGAGAAGAAGAATGTGGATATATATTTTAATTTTAAAATATTTATAGGCCACATTTCTCTCATGTAATCTCATTTAATTTTGGAAGCTCTGAACACATTTAATCTCTGAACACATTTAATCTCATTTAATTTTGGAAGCTAAGCACAGACAGACAGGCCTAGTTAAGTACTTGTACAGCAGACCACCAAGGTATCCCAGGTGCATCTTGCAGTAGGGATGGTGGGGTGGGTGGGTGGCGATCATGCCTGAAATCCTACTGATCTGCTGCCAGTCAGAGTTGAATCTAAACCAGCTCCCAACCTATTTACTCCCCTGCCCAGGAGCTAACTCTAGGAATTAAAGAGTTCTCAAAGGGCTATATACTCTTATTGCTTTTGTATGCTACCCATATATGTTAATAAATTGGCACAGGCTTAATTTTTAATAATCTAACCATGATTAAGTTGACATGACAACCAAACAAATAAGTCCACTCCCCCCAAAAAAACCCGAATAGCAAGGCAGCACTGATCCACAGGCATCAAACTAAATGAAAATCCACAATCCACTGGTACACAATAGTTTTACTATGACCTACTATAAATATACAAAAAGATGCAAACGTTTTATCTCAAAAGCCTGCCTTTTGTGCACTTACAGTCAATGCTAAAAAGATATTGCCACCATAGTGTTCCAATTTTGTAATAATATGTGTAATCTTCCATTGCTGTTCTTCTTATATTCTCTAGTAATTCTGGCTTCTGGAGAACCCAATGATCTTGTCTATTATAGACTATGGAGACTTAAAAACAATGAAGTAAAGATTTGCACCACTGTGTTAAATTAGCTTTGCAAATGCTCCAGTGCCCTTGACCCCAGCATAAACTGCACTGTCCTGGTCAAAGAGACTTTGGAGAGAGACTTTGCCTGGAAAAGTGTGGAAGTACTCTCAAGACAAGTTCAATACTCCTACATTTCCCAGCAAAGACAACTTGTCTTAAGGGGGTGAAGGGATTGACCAAAGTTTAGCTCCTCTATTTCAAACCTTTTCATAGGAATATATTTTGTGACTTTCTGCAATGACTTCTCAGATAATAGGCTTTAGAAATATTGTTTTTGCCTTGTTGAAGCAGAAATGTGGATAATCGTAGCTACAAGACACTGAAAACTGTTTACCTTGTACTACAAACATCTATTTTGCCTTTCATTATGCAAAGTATCTGAAGATTAGAGTTTCAGTGAAGAAACAGGGGATAACAATGTCACTGCAACATCCAGTTTGACATTCCTCGTGGATAGATATCACTTGATGGACAGCTGCCAATCAATGCCCACAAGAGAAAAGACACCTGTCCATAAAGGGGATGATGCAATCTAAATCCCTCTGATCCTTGTGTGGCTGGTAATTAGCAGCATTAGAGATAAATGTGGACCCATTGAAGAAGGCAGCTTTCCCGTTCTTGTGCTTTTGGTTAGTGTGTTGAGCAACTGCAAGAATGATCATACCTACAAGCCCAACAACCACCAAAGCTGAGGGACTTGGACCAGTGCAAAGCAATAATACAACACTACAAAATCAGCAATACAAAGCCAATAAGCCCATGCACAGAATTAAAATTTCCAAATGTATCGGATCAAAAGTAATCCATACATATTGCTATATTGTTTTAAAGCAAGTTCAACCCAGAAACTTAAGAAAGAGGTGACCCACAGCTTTCAGGATGAATTAACAAAGGATAAAAAGCATTTCTCCAATAAGGCAGGTGGAAGTTTTCACTGAAATTAGCATTACATTGATCTCATCAGCCTTATTCTTTCATATTAGCCTTCATTCCAAGAGACTTTCCCTTCATAGTTTGACTTAGTAGTGTGATGAGTGAGGTACCCAGTGTGGTATAGTGTGGATGGAGTGACGGGTTAGGACTCAGGAAGCCTGGGTTCAAATCCCTGCTCAGCCATGGAAATTGACTAGGGGAGTGGATTTAGTGAAACCATTCAAACATCTTACTTACCTTGAAACCTCTATTAGGATCACTTTAAGTCAGTTCCAACTTGAAGGCACATAATGTGTTGAGTACTTACGGATGTAACCGTTAACAGGGTCTTTCTCCACACGTAAGGTACAGGTGACTATAGATGCATTATTCTCGGGAGTCTCAGGTTTGACAGATAGCACATATTGACCTTGTTCTCCATATAATGCTCTCCAGCTAAATGAAAGTATCACAAAAGCAAATCAGAATGGAGATTGGCATACCAAAAAAACTTCAACAAATGGTAGACAGATATTTCTTCTGCCTTCACATATAAACATCTATGCAAAACATTATCTTTTTTTTAATCTGCCGGGCTCTCTGATATTTCATTCTGCCAAATTCCTCTTGATAGGTCCACAACTTCTCACATAAATTTATATTTGGTGCCTCCAAACTTTCAATATTCTGCTCACTGCCTTTCTTTACAGCATCTCTGTTGTAGAAAATCACAAAACTACCATGGTCAGCATCTAAACCATGACCTTCCCCAAGAAAGGAGAGAGGGCATGGCCTTTCCAAGACCATGGGCCATGCCAGTCAGTGTCCAACTCACTGCTTTGTTGTCATCTATTGTTAACGTGATGTCACAGTGGACCACATTGCTTAGCAACAGGCACACACCTCCACATCCAAGACAAGGCTAGCAACCTCATGCCCATGTACACTTATGAAGATAGACTGCTTGTTTTTGTTGCTTTTGTATTGTTGTGTGAGAAGGTAGGAAGAATAACCTCAACATTTGTTGGTCTCCCTGTACAGCTTGATTTTCCACAGTCACTCTAGGCTAGAGCTCCACTGACCAAAGGATGTCCAAACTATCTGGAAGTTGCGTCATCATGGCATCATTTCTTTTTCACAACTAGCTTTCTTCAGACTGACAAATCTGTTTGGATGAGCAGTGAAACATTTCAATCTCTCAAGAAAAAGAAGTCCTGTTGCCATGACTCAACTTTGAGATAAATTCACCTGGGTGATTGAAAATCTTCACAGATATGATGTTCAAACTATATTTTAGTCAAAAGGATTTAGTTTACTGGGTGTAGATGTTCTCAATGGTAGCAATGTTAACTCTTTAAAGAAGTCCTATGCATGGTTATGACTTCACAGGAAAGAAGGAAGACAAGTGCCCTCCAAATTGGTCTTTGTCTTTTGACATAATGGTGCCAAATGAATCACAAGACTAATAAGAGAATGAATCATAACAGAAGAAAGTGTTGTCTATGTATTGCCAACATTAACCTAGATAGAAATTAGTTGCACTATACAAAACATAAAAGCACTTGGAGGTGAAATGAAGTTCTTTGTATGGAAACGTCTGGGGGGAAGAACATGTTTATCATAACAAAAAAAGACAAAAGTGGGATGTCATAAAGAACAAACCATCACACAAGTCTCCAGGTTTAAGCATGAAATTCTTGTTCAGACACCTATAGCCAGCCCTGTAGACTTGACATAAATGGAGTGTGTGTGTTGTGTCATCACAGTCATGACCGACTCTCCGTGACCCCATGTCCATGGAGTTTTCTTGGCCAGAATACTGGGGTGGCTTGCCAGTTCCTACTCCAGGCGCCTACAGCACCTGGTATTCCCTGGTGGTCTCCCATCCAAGTACTAACCAGGGCCAACACTGCTTAGCTTCCAAAATCATGTAAGATTGGATGTGCTTAGGGCATCTAGGCAGCTCTAACATATCTAAAACACAATAAACATTGGCTTTCAAATATTGCTGAGTGGCATCTCCCATCATTCCTCAACATCTGCTATGGCTGATGGGACTTATAGTCCAAAACCATTTGGAGGAGCCATGCATTTCCTATATCCATAGTAGCTGGTGCCCAGCCCATAGGCTAGAAACCCCTGTGTTTCGGTACACCATGTAAATTCAGTGGAATCAAACGAGGTCTGGTGCCATATACTTGTTCTCTAAGATGGGCCTAATGATACTGCCCTCATTCCATCTACAGAAGGTAATCAGATCGGCAATCTAATAAATTACTGGAAATAGGACTGTGCCCTCCATTACACCTGAGCACAGCAACCTAGTTTAGGGGTCACAGAATAAATGTTAAGGACACAGAGTTCTGTCCATGAACTCCACTCAGTCTGAGGCAAGTACCTTGTCTTTCCTAATGACAGAACTGGCATCTAGATCACATATCTATGTCTCTTTCTAGTATACATTCTGCACATCAGGCTGCAGAGGACTGTAATTTTTGTGAATGTTTCTGCACAGAATGGTCAAACAAACAAATCTACAGACAGACAACTAAATTGTCTGGTGGAAGGGTTGACCTTAGTTTCTCCCAGGTTATTTCTTGTTCTATGTGCAGAAGATTTTGGGTGTGGAACTTATACTGAATTATTGGTTTTTAAATAAACCATGAAAGGTACCAAGAAAAAGGCATGTTTGTGTGTGAAAATTGCATTTGGTAAAAGCTGCCTGTACTGGAAATGGCAAATAGAAACAAGCAGTTTATCTGTTCAGTTGTCTTAAAGCATTTCCCCCAAACTGGCACTCTCCAAATATATTGGACTTGGGTGCGCAGGACATGGCCAAAGCAAAATGAGTCTTCTTCTTGATTTTACCAACTTGCCCACTCCAACCAAATGAAGAGAAATAACAACATGCCAATCTGACAATCACAGCTCCTGAACCTGACCATCACAGTTCCTTTGCTATGCAAAAGCTTGTCAGGCTGCTGTCCTAAACCATGCAAAGATATTTTAGGGTGATGGCCTTAAGTTTCTTCCTAAACCACCTTAAGATAGCTCTTATCTCTATTACTGATTGACTAAGCACAAAAGGCCTCCCTGCCGCTAGGAGAAAGAGATTGTAAGTTAAATACAGCAAGTAAGAAGAAATCTCCAGAGCCTTTAAAACACACACATACAAAATAGTGAGTCATGTTTAAAGGAAAAGAGACATTGTTCGGGGTTGGTGCATAAGTTGGGAGAGACAGAACCGATTAACAATTAATTTGATTTTTCTTGCATCTTTTAAACAAACCCTGCTTGACCCATAGGCATACTGTATCTGCCATTTCACCCAGCAGAACCTTAATTTTTACATGCATTTTTAACATTTCCGCATGATTTACCTGCATATAGGGTTGGCGGCATTCATATCCGTAAATATCTTGATGGTGAGGACAAAGTGGGAACTAACCACCACACTCAGATTAGAAGGCGCACCAGTTGATGCTGACAGAACTGGAAAAAGAGTCTGTGGCAGGCACTGGAGAAAATAATGAAAATGTTTTACAATTAAAAGTGAGGCTATAAAGATGTGAGGGGGGGAGGGAAAGTCCTGCGGGGGTGGGGGGAGGTTGGACCTGGAAAACAGTTTTATTATCAGATCATTTGGGCCTCATAATAAAACACAGAAGTGCAGCAAGAAATTTGTATTTCAAACTTATGGTCACGTCTCCAATCTTAAGATCCCTCTACAATCCTGTAGACAATTTAAGAGCCAGAGGTAGGCCTTCCCTCTGTTCTTGATTTCAAATATCACCCACCAATATTCCTTTATCGGAAGGTTGGGCAAAGGATGGTCATCATAAACATTTTTGATGGTCATCATAAACATTTTGATGGTCATAAACATTTTTGAAAGGCAGCTCTCTGTGTGTATTTTTCATACTGCTCTCTGCCTACCCAGGAGTCAGAGATCTATTGATGGGCTTTAAGTTCTCAGCAGTCAAAGAAGTCACTCACGGCTTTATTTCAGAAGGCAACATTTAACAGCAACTACGTACAGTGGACCCTTGTCTAACAAACAGCTTGTATAACATAAAATTTGTACAACATAAAAAATTCCGGAGATAGGGGAAATTTGCTTAACATAATCGCCTATGGGGAGAATCCGTACAACATAAAAATGGGATTACTCCATTTTCAATGCATTCCTATGGGAATTTGTATAAAGGAAAATTTGCTTAACATAATTTCATTTGGAACGAATTAATTCCTTTATACAAGGTACCACTGTAATTCATTCAGTCTGCAAGATTCCACGGCCAGGCACGTGCCTTATTTTTGTCTCCTGTTTATGCCTGCTGCTAATGCTGCTGTTGTTGAATACTTGGAAGGCTATACAATTTTTGTCACATTTTGTGATAAACCAGTTATGGACTTGGGTATCTTCCCCCCCCCTCACTCATGGGCAATCTGGTGGTAAATCATTAGTACACTCCTTTATCTGCTGTTGTGCTGTTTGTCATCTCACTCTCCATTAGGCTGTTAAATTGACCAACTTCACTCACTACAGGGAAATATTTAGGGATTTATTTTTGTACAATGATGAACTCAATGAGAAGGAAACTGACAGGCAGGGAAAAACAGAGCTCCCATAGTGTCACAGAAGAAAACATGCAGTAAGGAACCTCTTATCTGCTAAGGTTTACCTTTTCTTCTCCAAATGTTTTTGAGTGGAAGCCCTCCCCAGTCTATAAACCTCCCTGCCTGTCAGATAATAAAATGTTGCACCATTTCTTTCAAGACAGCTTTAAGTATTCTTGGCATCTTCTCCTTACTATTTAACAAGATGCAAGAAAACGCTTAGTTCATCGAGAAATTCTATTAGAGGCAAGAGATGAGGACATTTCGATCAATAGACAACAGGTTATGGTCCCAGCTAGAAAGAGAACACCACCTTCTATGATAAATGAATGCTGATTAATCCCAGAAGCCTTTGCAGGCAGAGCAAGATATTAAGCCAAACTTTTGCCACTTTAGAAGTCAAACATTACATTTAATCTTCTCAGGCAATGAGCTAAATGTTTGGCTTCAAAGCCTATTCAGTCATGGCAGTCATGTTGGCTCATCAAGAAAATGCAGATTTAGTGTTATCAGCTAATGGAAAGCTGGATACGGTCATTCCTCAACCTCTTTGCCATATTCTCCCTCTGCCACAACTGTGACTAGATGTTGAGGGATGTTGTAGTATAGCATACTTCCACATGCTTACTAGCACTGCAAAATTGTAGATTTGGGACTGTTTCCCAGAGGTCATCTAGTAGTCCAAGTGCTGTTGATGGAAGATATTCACAACTCAAGTGTCCCTGATGGATGGCCTTTTTGGATTCTGAACATTACCAGGTGGGGGAGGGGTGGGGGAGTAGCCTACACTGACAATTTGTCACCCAAAACTCCTAAACCAGAGCACCCATTTTTTCATGGAAGTCCATTCTACTTACTTTGTAGCAGCCATCAGATTCTGAAAGCCCAGCAATTCTTCTAGGAAGATGATTTTTGAAAGTGAGCAAGGCCTGGTCGAGCTTCAGTTCATTTTCTAATTGCATACAAGTAAAATTTTGTCTTACTAGAAAGTATTTTTAATTTTTTTTATTTTTGACACATTTATCATTTATTTTTGACACATTTATCATTTTTAAGGAAGAATGTCCATGTCATGTAGATTACTAAAAGAAAAGGGGCAACTTGGATTCAGTCCTCATGGTGCCATGCAACTCACTGGGTGACCCTGGTGAATCTGCTGTACTCAGGCCCAGAGGAAGCAGAGAGCCACATAGGCTGTCTCAAACTAACTAGGGAAAAAAGATGGGATATAAAATAAATGCTTGAATGAATGAAAGATGAAAAGAAAAAGAAAACCAGAAAAACAAGCAGAAAAGTTGACAAATATAGCTTTTTAGACCAATTTGAAGATCAAATGCTTTTGCCCACTTCCACATCTAGTCTTATATAAAATCCAGTAACTAGCGTGTGTGATCCTTCACACTGAATATACACAGCTCATGCACTTGTATAATCAGATGTGCAAGAGCCAAAGGAGTTGTGAAAAATGCTTGTACAATTTCCCTTCTGCATATGATACTTCACAACCTGATTCTGGCCAAACTCAATACTCTCTTTTTTATACCCCATTTATACTAATTTGTATCATTTGTGTTAATAGCTCACCAATTTTTGAAATTTGCTAGTGATTTTCTTGCAAGAAGCAAATTCGTAAGTCTGTATGTTACCATCCTGCTCCAAACAGAAAATATCTTTTGTTTTATTCTTTCCCATCCCTCTGCCTCCCCAAGTTTCTCTCCTCTCAGCATTTCTTCTCTGCTTTTTTTGTAATAAATCTGTACTTTGTCCCTAGTGTTTTTAAAAAATCGCTTCCTACTTCTCCCCCCAGCTTCCTTTGATCTCCTTCCCCTGTGGATGGTTTATATTACTAAAAATGTTGAATTTTATTTCCTTTTAGATTGCTTGAAAGCTTTCGAAGATTTCTGTTTGAATTACATTGATGTTAATTCATTTCTGCTCTGTTGAAAAATCTGCAAACAATGTTTACAGTTAACAATTCATAATCATCTGAAGCAGTACAAATGTCTTGTGCATTCCACTCAAGTAGGTGTGCCTGTCTAGTAAACTGGCACTCATGGGTTATTAGTTTATCATAATGGAGGGGCTACATACTAAGTTATACAGTAGACCCTCCTATAACAAACGGTTTGTATAACATAAAATCTGTACAACATAAAAAATTCCAGAGATAGGGGAAATTTGCTTAACAGATTTGTCTATGGGGCAAATCCGTACAACATAAAAATAGTCATGTTTAGGTATTACTCTGCTTTCAATGCATTCCTATGGGAAATTTGTATAAAGGAAAATGTGCTTAACATAATTTCATTTGGAACGAATTAATTCCTTTACACAAGGTACCACTGCATATTTATTTCATTGATAGTACATGTATTTAAATATACTAGATCGCATGTCAACAGAACTGGATGATGCAGGAGGGCATGAGACCTCTCGGCAACCCTGTCCTTGATTCAGCATCAACCCCATGCACATAAAATTTGAAACAACTGCTGTAGGCATTCTCTTACCTGCTCCTATCTTGCACACAAAGTTCATGGCGATGAAAAGCAAAAAGGCACCCTTTGCTTTTGCCGCCATCTTCTTCAGCAGGCTGTTATCAGTCAGTAACCATTTATGGGTTTCAGCACATAAAGATCAGAGGTCGCAGGTGCTTAATTAACTTTGTTCCTTTTATGTAAGATAAACAAAAGATCTCAAAGTGCAGTCCAGTGGGTAACTTCTCAGCAGCTGCAATTTACACTTCAAGTGATCACTCTCCTTATCAAAATGTAATTATTGTTCCAGGCTAGGGCTAGATGTTATTCTTTAAAAAGCCAGGTTTCTCCACCTGTGTAATAGGCCCAGATATCAAAATACAATAGACTGCTGCCTAAACTGGCAGCCATTGGCTGAATGGGCCTCCATGACAGCTGACAGACACTGACTCAGACTATTGGTCTATAAATCAGGCATGTTCAAACTTCGGCCCTCCAGATGTTTTGGGCCACAACTCCCACAGTCCTTTGCCATTGGAAATACAGGCTTGGAATTCTGGGAGTTGTGGTCCAAAACATCTGGAGGGCTGAAATTTGGTCGTGCCTGGTCTATAAAGAGTCCAAAACAGTGACATGGCACAGTTCTCTATTTTTCAGATGGGAGTCTACCGAGCTCTTCCTGGAGATGCCCGGAAGTAAGCATAACACCGTCTGCATGTGAAGGGTCTGCTCTGCCACTAGCCAGCTCTTGTATCAGCCAATGCTGGCTAACGATGGAGTGCTGGAGTACCTCCTGGTGTTACATGTTTTTAAAAGGGTGCCATTTCTGACGGCAGACTCATGACTCTTAAGCCATATGGCATTGTAATTTGAATCAAAACCCAAACAGAATTGATCCAGTAAATTACATGATGCCCCATCTAAGGGCCTAGACCCCATTCTGCCAGTGGGAACACCAAGCCTACTCAGTAACTTCATAATGCTTAAGAAACAGGCAACCTACCCTTCCCATGGAAGATGTGCCAACAAAATACACTATCGCTAGTTCAGAATTAAAATCTACTGGGCCAGAATGTTTGTCTCCCCATTTTAAGAAAGTCATTAACTTCTTTTGTCACCTGCACTATGTTTTATAAGCAATGATTTAAATATAAAATAAGATAAAAATCTTTATTAACCCCATATCTGAGTACATTGTGGTTTTTATTTAGTCTGTATGACTGCTAGCATCAGCCCCCTTCTGCCGGATCCAAGTCTTGTCATTTGGCTGTTTGCTGTGCTATGTCCATTTTATTCTTATCATTCTTAATACTTTCTATATTTTTATATTATTATTTTTATCATTTGTTTCATTATTTGTACTATGATTGGGTTTGTCTGGGGTTTGTATGTTTGGGCAGTTGTTTTTCGTAACATGCTGTACACTGCCCAGAGTTCCCGCGTAAAAATCAGGCAGCTAATAAGCATACAAACAAACAAAAAACAAACAAACAAACAAACAAATAAATAAATAAATGTATTTGTTACACAGCTCCCAATATGAAGAACAAGCAAGAAGAGCTGGTCTGCACAATTCCTCAGCCATCTGGGCATGATCCCATCCGGTCCTACAGCCTTCCTAACCTTCAGGCATCTCACTTCTCCCCTCACCTGGCTCAATGTTAAAAAGAGGGGGCAAGAGAAGGAGGAGACCGAAGAGGAGAGGGGGAACCACGTACGACTTGGTCAGAGGGCCGCTCTTCAAGTCTTCAGTGAATTGTATCACTCAAATGTCAGCATTAAAGCCATGTATGCAACGTGTCACCCATTTCCTATTCAGTGTCCAGCAAGTAAAACAAAAGCAATCCCCTCCAAGGTTACTTAAATTACTTTATTGAATAATCAGATAGTGTGCAGTGTGTAAACGCCTGCTTTTGAATTGCTCTTATTTACATCGGATGTGTTTTCAAAAGATTTCTTTGCTTCTCTCTCTCCATCATTTCCAATAAAGCATGTTTACTGCTGTCCGGATTGTACTGTGGTGTTTCGGGGGTCTTGCCCTCCCTTGAGTACTCCAGAGCAGAATGACTTTTCCAACTAGAAGTTCACTTCTCTCGTACAGCAGATCCCTTCAGGCTTGACTTCTGCCTCTTCTTCTCTCTTTGCCCAATAATGCGAAACAGTTTCTTCCTTGCTTCTTTTTGCCTCTTCAGCTTCTCTTCCTCCTCCTTCTGTTTCCCTTTAAGGCGCTCTTTCAGCTGCTCGCGGTGCTTCGCCTTGGCTTTTTGCAGCTTGTAGCTGTGGACCGTACTCAAGGCAGAGAGAAGTGCCGCAATCTGAACAAAGAATAGCATATGACATGGATCAATGCAGGGGCAAAGGTGGCGAGTGGCAAAGAACTGGAAAGCACAGGGAAACTTCCAAGGATTTAATGACAAAAAGGAAATGAGACTCTCCTGCTAGTTGGAGCAATGTAAGCAGCCATGTGTTCCAGGATATGTTCCAGGTGGCACAAAGATTCAAATCAAAAGCAAAATATTCTCCCTTTAGCATATAAAGGACTGCCTCATCTCTGCTGTCTTTCCGGAAACAGGCAAAGAGCTTCTTCTTCAAGCAAGCTTTACCTACTATGTGACTATATATGGATTACCATATATGATTGCATTGACTGATTTCATAAGAACACTAGTGTTTTCCATGTTGCTTTTCACCCCTCATAATGGATTTTTCCTTTCTTCTTGCGTGCTCTTTGTAGCTCTAAGGTTACCTTTTAATGTTCTAAGATGCCTCTTCAAACTCCCTGTTCTTAACTCAAATATGTCTTAAATGTTCTTGACTGCATATTGCTTCTCATTATTGCAAGCCACCTTGGGTCCTTTTCCAGGAAGAAAGGTGGGGTAAACATATTCAAAATAAATATATCAGCCACCTGTTCATTTCTGCATTCCAGAGATCTGCCAAGGCCTTGACAGAATCACCTCCCAAGACAGCCAGAAACTCCCCAAGAGCCTCCAGGAAACCAAGAAATCATCACTGTTTTGTGATGAAAACTAGGTCAGCCATCTCCCTTGCAACATGAGTGGGGGCCAAACACCACTTGGGACGGCACCATAGTAGACATTAAGTCCTAAACCACTCCATCTCCGTATGGATGTTGAGGTCGCCCAGTAGAACAAGCTGAGGTGACTGCAGCAGTACATCCAGGAAGAGATTAGTCAGCTCAGACAGGAAAACTGTTTTGCAGAAGAGCGGGCAGGATAGCAACAGAATCCCTATCTGGTCTGGGCATGGACTGTCAGGTACATGCATTCAAACCCAGCAGTCTGTGGGACAGGGCGCCTGGGAAGGTGATTGGACTTTGATAGGCTATCACCACTCCTTCCCCCACCCAAAAAGGTCTAGTCTGTTGCTGTACGGAAAACCTAGGAAGTTGTTTGAGAAAGACTACCTTCCCTTGCTTCATTCAACCAGGTCTCTGTACAGCAAAAACCTCAACATGTTCATCCAGGAACAAATCCTGGATGCTATTTGTCTGACCTTTCACCACCCTTGCATTTGACAACTGTGCCTTCAACCTAAGGATTTTGCCATCAAGGCCTTCCAAGCTATTTGACTCGGGAGACAGCATGTTGGGGGCAACCAGCACTGCATTTTCTGCCATTGATGCCATTATGATGATGTCCCTCTTCCGTATGCCTTCCTGCCCTCTGTAATTCTAGCGGCTGCTCCCTGTTCCCCTCCAACATCCCCCTCCTTCAAAAACACTTCCCTCCTTGACAGACCACGACCTCACAATAGAAGACAAGAGTCAGTCAGGGAGGCGCGGAGCACATTCAAACCACCTCTTCCTTGTCATCACTAAAGAGCAATGCAAACAGAAAACTGTTCCTATATCATCCCTCTCCAAATGGTTGATAAACATCAAGGGAAAGAAGAGGCAAGGGAAGAAAATGGGGAAAAGAAAGCAAAGCAGCTGCTTCACAATCCAGCAGCAGGGAGTGCCTGGTTCTGCAGGAAAGCCCAGGTCCCAACGGGCTGCAATTCTGCAGGGAAAGGGGAGGGACCAGGCACACACAACTCCCCCTGCTCTGGCAGATGGCACAGGAGATCCCGTCTGCTCCGCTCAGGAATGCTGGCAGTAGCAGCTCTCATCTAAACTTCAGATTTTTAAAAAAATCATCCCCAAGCAGGAATTGATACAAATATGTTTCTCGACTCATACTCTTAAGACGAAGGAAACGGAGGCATATACAGGCAGCTGAAATGCAGCCGCTCAAAAATGCAACCCCCATCCCGATGAGGTCACTGGCAAACTTCCAGTCGAGGATAGGGAGCGTGCATCCTTGACATGCCAGTCAAATGCATCCTGCATATTAGGTTACAGGTGCCTAAGAAACAAGGGCTGCCACAACATCGGAAGCAGCTTACCTTCTTTTCGTGGGGCTCCCGGATGACAGCGGGTCTCCACTTGTCCTTGGTGACTTTGCCTTTGCCTTCTTGCAGCTTAGGCTTGCTCTTAAAGGGCAGCGCTTTCTGGAGCGCTTTGGGGATATGCAGCTTATTGAAATGCTTCTTTTCCCGCACAATAACCTAAAAAGCAGAAATATAAACGGAATAGTGATCCTCCTTTTGTTTCCTGTGGGAGATATTTTTCTCTTCATTTATTGTTCTTTGCTTTATAATAAACGCTTTAAATAAATGGGATGAAAAGCTATTTGTTTAGGGCCTTCTCCTTACTACATGTCCACAGTTTTCTCCTGAAACAAAAAGATACTATTCACCATACAACATGTGAGTAGTCCTCGCGTGTGGAAAAATCTAAAGGTGAATGCTTCCCATGCTACCTAAACTGCAGCTCCTACAGAATACACCCAATATGAGGGGGGACTTTACTAACAGATTTTCGTCTTCATATGAAAGCTCATTAAAAAAGCCCTCAGAATTGAAGCAGCCAAACAACATCTATCTAGCAAGGTGGGCAGGGACAAGTTAATAAAGTTTAATTATGTTATACACACAAGAAATCAGGCAAGATTACTTTTTAAATTGCGTGTTTCAAGTGTCTACTCTGTCAGCTTCAGCCAGCACCGCCAATAGTTAGGGACAACAATGTTTTAACCCAGGGGTGGGGAAAATATATGATGATTTTCTGCTCTCAGAAGCATCAAGAACAGAAGTGTTCATTTTATAGATCTGGCGGGAACTCCTTAAGCTTCCCCACTTACAAAAACACCCCCCCCAAAAGCCTGTTTTACTGTTTCCTGTTTATTTTTTATAAAGAGACTAAACTCCATGGACAGCCGTACCTTGTACAAGGAATCCTTGTTTTGTTTCAACCGGATGCCCTTGTCGTGTCTTAACTGGCCTGTAGTCCTCATTCCTGCCCAAGTGCCTTTTTCACCCACAGGCTTTAGCAAGGAGGTCACTGGATTGTAGAAGGCTGGAATGGATACAGGATACCAGGTTCGCAAGAACACAATATCTAAAAAGGGAAGAAAACAGTTAAATCAGGTTTTCTTTTTAATTGCTTAATATGATGTCAATTTTTTTAAACCATGTGCTTTACACTGTAACACTTCCCACCAATATGCTTTGTTTCATTTGTTTCATGCTAGCTTGAGAGGATGTTGACTAGACACAAACACTTGAAATAAAAAAAAAATAAACAGTGTAACACAACCATTTTAGAAACAAATTGTGCAAAGTTGCTAAGCTCACAGTCAGTGGGGTCAAGCTCCAATTTATATCCCAGAACACTTTCAGTGCTTGGAAAAGTTCCATTTTTACCATGATGGATGAGTTCTCAATAGTTGTAATATATAAAAAGTATTTCCCCCTAAATTCTGGATGCTTTGCACCTTGAAGCTTAAAGTATAATTTACCAAACAAAATGCACAGATGTGCAGCCCGCCTGTCCAACAGAAATTTTATTGTCAGCAGCAGATGCCCAGTGATTGAAAACTGTTTTCAAGTTTGCACACAAAGAGACAAAGTTACAAACCTTGACATGGGAAAAGCAAGTCTTTAATCAGCAGCAACATGCTGCTGACAATGATATCATTCCTTAAACCACCAAACAGGATTTCAGTCAATAATTTATTAGTAAATTACAAATACTGTACAAGAATAATGAAAGGCATATTTTATTGCAGCAACTTTATGATATCTTTTCAGGCAACATCCACTAAGGCCAGCTCATAGACAGAATAAAACATACCTCCTCCTAGTCTTCAGCTACATTTGCAGCAAAATAGGACAGACTGAGTTCTCTCAGAAAGCTTGCAAAAGAATGGCAGTTTGAATGGTCCTTTATGCAGAAAAACGTGACAATTCAGCAAGCCAACAAAACTCAACTAACATGTCAAGGAGAAACGTTGTAGTTCCGTCCTCTCACCTCCATGTCCCCTTTCTACGTGAATGCAGCTTTTCATATAAGATGCATTCAAGAAAATGAAGCCATATATGATCAAATTGGTACAAGCCAATTTAAACATCTCAAGAGTAAATGAGGACTGGAAGGCTTTGGTCAGTTAAGAGTTTGGACTAGAATCTAAGAAACTCAGACTGGCAACCCCACTGAGCCATGAAATCTCTTGGATAACCCTGGTCAAGTCACACACACCCCTGTTTTAGCCTGACTGATCACACAGAGTTGTTGGGAGGAGGGAGAACCACATATGACCCCTTGAACTCACTAAGGGAAAGTGTAATAGAAACATAACAAATAAACAGGTCTCACTGTCAGAAGGTACAGTAAAACATAAACAGACTGGCAGCCCTGTAGGCAGTGGTGCCCAACCTTGTGTCTCCAGATGTTCTTGGATTAAAACTCCAAGATGTCTTCATCACTAGTTGTGCTGGCCAGGATTTCTGGGCAATGCAGTCCAACAAGGCCTGGGGACACAAGGTTGAGTACCACTGCTATAGCTGAACCTCTATCTACGTATTAACGTAGGCATGTCCAAACTTTGGCCCTCCTGATGTTTTGAACCACAACTCCCAGAATTCTAAGCTCAGATTGCCAATGGCAAAGGACTGTGGGAGTTGTAGTCCAAAACTGCTGGAGGGCCAAGGTTTGGACAACAGAATGCATTATGATCAAGGGGGAAATATGCGAAAACCATACCATGAAGCTCCTGTTTGTTATTAAAATGACATCTAATCACTATCCTTTATACAGCAACAACTAACTTCCACAAGAGGGCAGTTCATGACAACAGATTTCCGCAAGCAACTGTGTGGTTTAGGCTTCAGGAACTGGCTGGTGGATGGTGGAATGCATCCAACTTATGCTCTTTCCAGAGCTCGAATTGGTAGTTCATTAGAAAGCATTTCCTGTTAAAGACATTTTGGACAGCTGGAAGATGGACTTACCACTCATAAGTAATTTGTCTTCAAATGTGGCTCTGAAGGCACCCTCTGGTGTTCGGAGGGCTTTTTTAATCTGCCCTCGGATACCACTCACCGTACGAATAGCTGCACCTTCAAATTTAGCCACTTCTAGTAGAGAGTTAAACATCCCCTGTGTGGTGTGAAACAAAGACAAAGCAATAACAGAAAACCTTTCATTCTGTGTGCATTCTTCCTAATGTCCTTCAACATTTATTTATTTATTTATTATTTATTTATTTATTTATTTATTTATTTATTTATTTATTTATTTATTTATTGCATTTCTGTGAAGTTCTTAAAAATATCTGTTACGGGGAAGCCTCTAAAACTTTCCAACATCATAAATAAATGCCAAGATCTAAGATCAAAAGAACTACTTGAAATTTCTTGCACTAAAGCATTAGCCAGTGGAATTTTATTGTTTCAAAAGTAGCTTTCAAAGCAGTATGTGTTCCTGCCATACAGGAACCAAAAAAAAATGCAACCCTCTCAAAAAAATGAGGTCATCTTGGAATCTATTGTAAGAAGAGAAGAATGGTTAGTCTGCTGTTAATCTTTAGGGCTGTAACAAAATGGAAGAGGTATGTCCTGTCTTTGGCTGAAAGAACTTTGAATTACAATAGGAACAGATATGCGTGCTTGCAAAACTGACAGACAAACCTCCCACAAAGAAAATCAGATTCTAAAATCCAACAGAATAGCAGCTAAAGCAACTAGGAGTTTTATCTATATACATACAGCATTAGGAGAGGTATCTGCATATCACAGGAACCATCAGTTCCACTATCAAAGATGGACAACTAATCCTTTTTATTAGCCAACAGATTTCAAATTCAGCAAAGGCCTTTCAACCCGGCAAAGTTATGGCAGATCTAGGAGCGACTTTACATGCTTTATGAATTAAGCAAAGGCAGCAAAAAGAGTGCAAACCCTAGCTGTGCCTAAAATGATAAGAATTGTTCCGATACTGCTGTCACTATTATTTTAAGTAGAATAAAGATTACATGAATGGCTAGAGACAGAGAAGCAGGGTTTTGGCTGTCACTCTCGATACAGGAAAGGTTTACTAGAAAAAGTCCATGAAACTATATCTAGTCTAATTTAATGAATGCATCTAAAGCTTGCCAGATGTTTTAGCAATTGCACAAAGATGGCTATGGAGACAATAGTTCCCACCAACACTATCTCGGCATAGTAACTGCTGACATGAGTTTCAAGGAGAAAGGAAGAGTAAAAACACTTTAGGTAAATTTATTTAATTTAAATGTAAACTGAATTGAATTGAATACATAAATACATAAACAAACAGTTGATCAGAGAAGTACAATTAGGAAATAGGAGATATTAGAACAGTGTGTATTTATTATTTATTTTTCCATTGCATTTATATCCCACCCATCTAATGCCTAAACACCACTCTGAGTGGCTAACAACAGTTAAAATGCTACCCGGTGCCACCCACAAAGACATAAATGAAGAGAACTGATCAACTATAAAACCCAGGATGTCCCAAAGAGAGAGAAAGAGAGAGAGAAACATCTGATGCTAGAGAACCCCAGGAAAGAATCCTGGACTTTCTCCGTATCCCAAAATCAAGATAGGTTTCTCTTGTTTTCTTTCCCTACAATAAGAGGAGCAATTAAGTAAACAGCCTGCTACTCCCCGGAGACTCCTGGCAGGGCACTCCTGCCTGACACTCACACAAAGCTGCTGCTGAGGAGGACAAGGGACTAGAGCTGGAAGCACAATGTCTGTAGTCAGAGGAAAGGTCCATGGCACCCTCCAGCCATGCAATGCTTAGTATTAATGGAGTACTTGAAGTATTTACAGGTCTTACACACTACACCTAGTGCCCTTATGACCTCCAGGATCTGTGAACACACACATGCCACGTTTTGGCCTGCGCATGAACTATTTTACATGGGTGGGTGGCTCCCCACCACCACCACCACCACCCCAGAAACTGGAAGCAATTTTTGAACTCTTCTGTGTTTGCCTCGCTTGGGCAATAAAGCAGCTGAGAATTAACAAATGTCCATCACAGGTTACAAACCATGAGGGAGATGTGTAATCTCCAGGCTTAAAACCGGGGTACTCCAAGGGCCAAATGCAGGGGAGTGGTATCAGGAGACAGATATCTAGTCTCATGCGCTCCCAAATGCATCTGGTGGGGCCACTGTGAGATACATGAAGCTGGACTAAATTGGCCTTTGGCTTGATCCAGCATGGCTCTTCTTATGTTCTTATGTAACCGCGTGAAACTGCATAAGGGAATATTCTGCTTTGGGTTTTTGTTTGATTTTTTTTTTTTAAGGGAGTTAAGGGCGGGCACTGCCTGGTCTACAAGTAGGTACATGCATTACCTGGACTTCTGGAAACTGTCTGGCCCTGCTTTACAATGACACTGTAGATTAGAAGAAGGCCACTATTCTTCCACGAATGCTCTGCTTCTGTGTCTCTAGCCTTTCGTATAGTCTTTATTCTACTTAAAATAATTGTTAACACCTGAGAAGGCTTCCCCTCATAGATTTTGATCCAGCTGCTCAAACATTCAGAGCTCCACAAATTCATCAGCAAGGAACCCCAAAATTAAGATGTTCAATAAAGAAACAAAAGAGTTACTAATGCTGCCTAATGTAGAAGATTATGACTACTTTAATCCTGACCTTTACATGCTTCAAAGCTTTTCAGCAATTTGGCATATTGCCTATATTTCATTCCTGACTGGAGTATCTAGGGATTCATTTAAAAAAAATTTAAAAATACAGTTTTCACAGAGAGTATTGAACATCACACATCTGGAAATATAACAACTGTTAAAATACAAACCTTAATAAATGCTGTATTCTTGTAAATTTTGAAAGGGAACCCAGTCAACTTTAATTTCTTCACAACTCTTATAGACTTATCTAAGTCAAGCACAACTCCAGTGGCAGCTATCTGGAAATCAGGCTGGAATACATTCAAGTGCAGGCACATTTACAATTTTATATATTTTATAAAATAATGTAAGGCAGAAAATGATAAATGGAAGGCTATTCATCCTAATTTATTATTCTGGAATCTTCAGGGATTGGCTTTACTTTCTGTATGCCTTAGACCTGGCCTAGAGGAGAGAGGGGCTTTCATAATTTTATACTGTGTTTTAAATCTTTTAGAAGTACTGGGTTTCTCATATTGTCTCTGTTTGTTCTGAAACACAGTACCGCTATATGAGAAATCTGTTCCTCAATTCTCCCTCTACTAGAGCTGGCAGCAGATCATGAAAGCTATAGTCCAAAATAGAGAAAGGGATTGTTAAAATAGCGATAGAATAAATCAATATGAATTTCGAGACTGGATGGGTTGATTTATACACAAGTGTCAGCAATGTATGATAAAACACTCAATCAACAAAACTATAGACAGTAAGTCATGGCCTGATGTAATCTGCATGAAAAAATGCACATGAGGTAACTAGTACCAGGTACTAAGTACCTGATTGGTTAATGAAGCCTTGTGTGTGTGTGTGTGTGTGTGTGTGTGTGTGTGTGTGTGTGTGTGTGTGTGTGTGTGTGTGTGTGTGTGTGTGTGTGTGTGTGTTTGAACAAGTTTTTCTCTCTCTCTATTGTCACCTGTGTTTGAAACGTTAGACATAGACAGAGAGAAAATTATTCATTTACTTGCCTAATGGCTATGTTGCATATAGTTTGGACGTCTGAGATATTCTGCCTGAAAGACTGATGTAAATGTATGTAAAAAGATTTCAAATCAGAGACCAACAACTGTTGAGTCTGTGTATTATTCCTCTCTGAGGACTCTGACAGTCATCAACCGGAGAAGACTGCCCCGCCTAGGTTGATTAGAAACCATTGCCAGTAAAATACTTACTGTTGTACCACTCACTGACTGAATTGCCAAGCATCCTGTCCCCTGTGGTGTGATAGGGCCTGGAAAATAAGATTAACCATGTCTGTCACGGATAACTACACAGCACATCTTCCCCTGAAGACAGCAAGAGAAATAAAACTTAAAGCAAACAAGCCTGTAATCAACCTGAATAACTCATTTCAAAAATGAGATAAATTGTTCTATTTATCAAGCATCTATGGAATACATTTGTGGTTCAAGGTAAACAAATGCAGCTATTTCTTGCATTGGGCTCTTTCATTGTTACATTTACATACCACCTTTCCTTTGATGACCTCAAGATACTAATGTATATAGTCTAGCAGGTTAAGAACAACCCCTGCCTGAGATCAATTTTGCTATCTGGTTTTTATGTCATTTACAAGTCATACAGATTACAACCGGCATATTTCATATGAAAAGAAATTGTCTGGTATCCTGCTTTTAATTAATCTGTAGCACTGTATAGTGTCTGAGAAATGTAATTTTGGAGATGTGGCAACAGCAGTGTCACTGCTATTTCCCTCACTTTGGACAGCTATAATCATTGGTTAATTCAATTTATCCCATATCTTTCCAACGATAGTATTGTTATTCTATTATCTAGGAGAAAATGAACAATATATGTCCAGTAATGCCAATAAATGCATGGGTATTGAATATTCTGCCTCTTTACAAATACCTGGGGAGACAGCGGGCATCTCAGAGACCTGCAACATATATAAGGGACCCCCTCTGTACATTTTACACCAGTGGTTCTCAACCTGTGGGTCCCCAGATGTTCATGAACTGCAACTCCAAGAAATCCTAGCCAGCTCAGCTAGTGCTGAAGACTTCTGGGAGTTGCAGTTCAGGAACATCTGGGGACCCACAGGTTGAGAACCACTGTTTTACACTGTAATCTCTGAGTTTATATCAGAAGCAATAATCTTCAGCTCTCCACATGCTTTGGAGTCCAGCTCCAACACTGCTTAATTACAGTGGGTAGCTAAGATTTAAAGAAGATTCCAAGGGCCAAAGCTCCCCTACCTGTATTGTCTCTCTCTGTTAAATGCTCAGTAGTATTTATGGTTAAGAATACAGCTTTATAAGAGATTCCTGGAGCAATCTCTGAAACCAGAAAGGTGGGATTACTCTTACCCCAAAATGTTGTTCCACAATGCATATGCTGTGGTGTATATTTAAGTAGCCTGTGACGCCCATTATGGTCTTCGATGTAGTATATAGGGACAGTTTGAAACCTCCTCCAGCCCAATGACAGAATCAGAGGATCACGAGTCTTGAGAATTTTCTTATACCAGCGATGCTTTTTGAGGCGCATCTGAGGAAAACCAAGAATCAGCTGAACCAAAAACAACCTTCAACATCAATACAGATTCTTTCTGCAATGTCTTTTGCACTGGGAGAATGATGACACTTCAGCTGCATAGAGAATTCTCAACAAATTATCTGCCACACACAACATCTCCTCCAATTTTCAGCTGTGCTGAGTGAGGCTCTGTCCCTCTTGCGTGCGACCTCACCCCCGTGCGCATGACTCTCTTGCGCACACATACACCACAGGGGGTTCCATCATGACCACAACAAAAACAGTCACTGTGGTTGTGCAGGGAAGGAAAAGTCCTGAGCAGAAGGGGTTTCCAAAAAGAACCTTGGTTCCACTTCAAAATTAACAGTAGATAATTGTAAGAGAAACCTGAATTTTTAAATGCAAACCCGGGGAATCAAACTCTCTTAGGGATCAAGGAAATGAAAGAAAGCAGCTAAAAGTATTATAACAACGACCGCGCAAACATTAGCTAAGCATTCACAAAGTGCTTCAATGGGTCAAGTTGATTACAAATTGTCACACTTCCAATGGTGGAAGTGGCTACAGAAGTGCAAGGTCAGATTTAGTTTCATTGTTCTGTTGTAAGGAGTCAAGCAGCCCTCAATTGACTGAAGATACCTTTCATATGCAGTACAGCCTCTGCACTCACCCCTGTAAATTACAACTGGATGTGTGTGTGTGTGTGTGTGTGTGTGTGTGTGTGTGTGTGTGTGTGTGTGTGTGTGTGTGTGTGTGTGTGTGTGTGTGTGTGTGTCCATGGCGTTTTCTGGGCAGGAATACTGGAGTGGCTTGCCAGTTCCTACTCCAGGCGCCTACAGCACCTGATATTCCCTGGTGGTCTTCCATCCAAGTACTAACCAGGGCCAACCCTGCTTAGCTTCCGAAATCAGGCGAGACTGGATGTGCTTAGGGCATAGTGAGTCAATTAAGTTTTTTATCTGTTGTGTTTTGAAAGAGTACATTTGAGAACTCACAAGCCAGCCTTAATAAAGAATTGGGTATCAAATGGGAAGGGAAGAAAAAACAAGCAACTATAGTTGTTTAAAAGTACTAATTTTTTTAAAAGGATTTAAAGGTAGCAATAAATGACTATCTTTGTCAAGAAATCATAGGTTCAATAAATGGCAAAACTGTTCATTTACTAGAGCTTCTTTGACACTCTACAATGGTCCATATCTCAACTCTCAAATCTGTACAGAGAGAAAAGAAACACACAGTGGTACTTGGGAATCCTGCACCATGATCTCAAAAAGAAAATAACATTTTATTACATACCTGTACATATCCTACATTTCCTTCTGTGTTTCCCAGGCCACCCAGGATAATTGGATAGTGTGGGTCAAAGTTTATCACCAATTCACATGGAACATTCTCCAGTTCGATCCGAATATACATTCCAGGTCGAAAGCCCTCATACTGAACTCTGATCTCATCATCTTGATCTTCAAATTCAGCCCTGTTAAGCTGCATGGTAGAAGCAGTTTAGACAGCCATTAATCGTGTGTGTGGGGGGGAGGAAAAATGAATTCGAATAAGGAAGTATAATCATGGGTCCACATCAGGATTTTACTGCAGGGTACCTGAAATTATGGTGGCCTATTGCAGTTTAGGAAACAAAATCCATGCATGTGGCAGAAATGCCAAGAGGCACCTTGTGGTTAGCCGCAGTTTGGCACTGCAGCTTATGCAACTTTTACTTCCTCCATAGTAAAATCCGAATAGGATTCTGGACACTAGGATAATCAATGCTTTGATCAGTCTGTGAACATTTTACAGGTGACGCTACCTTTTTTGATGCCCTGGTCAGTGTATATATACTCTGGGTAAATGATGCCCAGGTAAAAGTATTGCACTGACTTTAATATCCCTTCCTCTGATTCTGAGTCTCCTGATATTGCATCAACCTCTGTCAAACAGACATGGGCTAGGTGTTTTTTCATGTCTGGTATATTTTCAAATATTTGAAGATGTATGTATCCTCCCTCTCCTTCTACAGCCTCACTTCAAACTCCATCCTCTCTTCGATACAGTAGAATAGCCCTCTCAATTCCTTCTCCCTTCACAAGATCAACATGTAACACTAATAGTAAGTTCTGGGATCTTCTGATTAAGCTGTATCTTAGATTTCCTCCTGTTCAAGCAACCTGGGGACTTCATTCTGTGGAAACAGCTACACCAGCATCCCAGGACTCCTGCAAAGAATCCAATCCAGTAAACCTGGCTCCTTTCTATTCTCTACAAGGCTGCCTTAGAAATAAGAGGCTTTGCCAACCGCCAAAGAAAAGCTAGCTGATTTTGCAGAATACCCAGTTCCTTCTCAGTGATAATTGAGTGAAGTAGTTATCACACATCAAGGGGGGAACCACATACTTTTTCAACCATCTCACTTTCCCTAATGCGTATTGGCCATCTTGGCATAGGAGTCATGGCATTCCTCAGAACCTATATTTTTCCTTACATGGAAAATGTTCAAATAAAAAATTTCAGCCAGCAGCTGTGGGGAACAATTTTCATACCCAGTATTCCCAGCTTCATATTTAAGATCACAATGGACTGGTTAAGAACTCTGATTATAGCACCCATCCAGTACTCATAATAATAGCCCACTCTAGCCTTTTTTCGCACAGGGAAAAGGCAAGGGATGGCGATCTTTCCATCGACCTGACCAAATCAGTGCAATTGCAGGAAGAATCCTTACAGTACGCCATCCCTACCATCAATCTTCTTAGCAAAAGGCAATGATGAACAGAATGTTGCACTACTACTTCCCACAAGAACCTATTGCACTCATTGAATAATGCTGTGCTAAAACAATTTGAGAAGCTACAGCCAACAAGATGAAGTCTCTGAGAGGGTCTGTGTCAGTTTCTGCCAGCAAAGTCAGAACAGAAAACTACAAAGGTACCACCCTAACCCACTGCCACCAAGGGACCAAATATCTCCCTCACCTTTTAGACTCTTAAAAAAATAGTAACATAACGTAAACATTGGCAATGTAATCCTTGGAATTACCACCAATATGTTTGTGCTTAATAAAAACAGAATGCACAAAAATTAGGTTTGCTTTTTAAAAAGTGTGAACAACTACCAGTATATTTTATCTATCACCAATCCACATTAACAATCAATTCTCCACATTTCAGCTCAATGCCATCCATCACAATTCATTAAGTTTCAATAAGCAGTGCACATACATTATGGTTGTTTTCATATGTTCCTACCAACAAGCTTTCTCCAAAAAGAGCTCTCAACCCTTTATATCTCCCCTTTCAGGTCACTAAAAAGCCCCAATTGTGGCATTGAAACCTTCATCATAGTTTTGAGCATTAAACCTGAGCTTGCCTCTGCATCTCCCCTTTCAGGTCATCAAAGTAAGTGGCATCCCCTTCATCATACTGAGCATTAAACATTTCTTTCAGTTTACGCTTCTTGTCCATGCGCTGCTTCTTTTCTTCTTCTTCTTTGCTGGCTTCTCTTTCACCGCCCTCTTCGTCTTCTTCACTTCCTTCCTACCAATGGAGCAAGGACAAGGAGAGAAAAATTATGTTTTCCACTCATCTGACCATTCTGAAACCTTTCTTTTTACAATGAATGCAAAGCTCCTGTGCCAACAGCCATTTTTATAATGCAAGCGACGAAACAGAGGGTTGTTTGTGTGATGCTAGTAGAGTCTTCATGTCATCTGTGTCACACAGCGCTATGTCACATCCAATCTAACATACAACACACACACACCCAGAAGAAAGTATGAATGGTCACAACTTTGAAAAAAGAGAATGAGGTTCCTGTGTCTCAATTTCATCAATTTATTGAAAACAGAAAGAGAAGGGGGGCACCTCATTTTTAGATATTACACCAGGAGAAGACTGCAGAATGAACTGTACCGCTTCTGAAAGCAAATATACTATCGAAGAATCCCCAGTGCAAAAACTACCCTTGCAACCTTACTGAAAACCTTTATTCTGTGTGGTTTCCCACCACTGTCTTTAGGGAACAAAAATGAATCCAGTTGCCTATGATCTTTATATAAATCTAACCTATTTAAATGTGACTTTTTAATTTTCGTTGATCTAAAGTTCTAATACCTGATGAAGAAATTTGTTTCTTAAACTTTTATACTGCCCAATTAGTGCAAGGCACTATTCTGGGAAGTTAACAATCGACATCAAAGCAAATACTCTAATGGGACAATAACAAATTGATAAATCAATATGATAACACAAAAACAGACAAACCCAGCAGCAGTGAGCAATAGCTGGATGGGCATCACAGATTTGGCAAATTAATGGAAGGAGGCCCTTGAAAGCATCTGTAAAAAAAAACATATTAAGCAACCTTTAACGTTTGGGAGGCAGGGGGCCAGGTGTAGCTTGGCCTGGAACCCATTCCAGAGGGCTGTTGCCACAGCTGAGAAAGCTCAGTTTCTTCTGGATGTTCTTCTGGCCTCCTGTGGTGTGACAACCCATAGGAGCTTGGTCTAGATTCTAGAACAGTGATGGTGAACCTTTGGCACTCCAGATGTTTTGGACCACAACTCCCAGAATTCCAAGCCTGTATTGCCAATGGCAAAGCACTGTGGGAGTTGTGGTCCAAAGCATTTGGAGTGCCAAATGTTCGCCACCACTGGTCTAGAGGATTATGTGGCATGGGTTGATTGAGAAACAAAAGCAAGGTATAGGAATTATGTGGTAGCAACAAAAAGAGTGATATGGTGGTTATCAATAGTGAGAATGCAAAACAGTAAGGACATTTGGAACTCAGTCTCTCTCTCTCTCATAAACAGAGAAACATAGTACACAATTTAATATGTCTTTAAACTATAGGTTCTATTTTCACTATCACTCAACTGAAAAGTGAAAGAGCTCCCTAATTTAAACAATTGTCATTTTCCACTGTGCACTGCAAGCTTCGTGGCTTTGTTAAACAAGCAAACAGATAAATTCTCCTCAAACCTCATTTCCGGGATCGCTCAGTTTGCCTTTGTGTATGGTTCCTGTCTCAAGGTCTTCAAAATCACCATATAATTCTTCTATTAAAAGAAGTCAGAAGTATTATTAGTATTTTCCAGTGCAGTCTTTCTTGTATAGTAATGTCTTATCCCCATTAACATTCTAAATCATGCACATATTTCAATGTGTTCTCATTGAATCAAACACACACACACACACACACACCTTGTCTCTTCTTTTTAGACATGTTCATAAGGCATGGAAACCAGCACAATGGGTATTTATTTGGACTGATGAACTTTTCCACGAAGCTTCATAAAGAAATATAATAACAGAGCATCTAATGGTGTGCCTCCACTAGATCCCAGGGCTTCTGCCAGAATGGATAATTTCCACTGCAGCTACATGTCAAGAGCAGAAAGCACAGAAGGCTGAAGCAGAAAAGGGAAGGAGATCCCAAGTCATCTGTCATTGGACACCAGAGTACACCACTGAATCATGTCAAAATAAATATGCTGGGGTTTTGAACCGCCATGTATGTCCACCACGTCCAAAGGCTTTATGAAGCCTCGTTTGACTTCTTAACTAAAACCTTTTCCCTAATTAAAACAAGGACTGGAGAATACTGCCACAAGGGTCCTCTAAGGAATCACAGCCACTTCAGAGCCTACTCTTTTTTAATGGGGAAACACAGGTATTAAAAAGTCTCCGAATGGCCGCTGCCTATCCACAACAAATAAGCTCACATCCAAATCATCTCTATAATTCTCATCACTGCCCCAGAAGAAAGGAAAGAAATAGTGACAATACCACCTCCTCCAATCTAGTCTTTCCAAGAGCCCTTACCTCACCACAGCTGATCACAAAACAGCTTCACAAGGGCAGTTAAACGATGTTAAAAAGCAGGATTTCTCATTAAAAGAATAGCTAATAAAGAAGTCTCTGACATACCATCTTCTTTTAATAGTTTTGCAGCATCTTTATCAGCTTCCCAGTTTCCGGTCACAAAACAATCCCTGATACTGTCCATCACCTGCCAAAAAGGTAGAGTAACATGTCATATGTGTAAAATACTAGATTAACTCATTTTACCACATTAGAGACAATGATCTAAGCCCACCATACTAAAAGTTTTAAAAAAACATTTCCAAACCACTGACTCTTTCTGAAGCCAGAGTAATTTTTTTAGCTACTGTGTTTTCTCAGTAACCAAGAGGGCTACCCAGTTTGTCATGAAATGTGCCTTTTATTCTCCTCTGAAGTCTTCACAGAAAATCACCTGCCCTTAAATGCCTCCCTCAATATGATAGGAATAAACAGATGCAAACCATACACAAGTAATTCCAATATTGCTGTTTAGTTTTGCTTTTTAACAACTTGCTTCGCTCCCTGTCTCCCCTTTCCTTCAATAACTCTCCATCACCAGGTGTCTTCCACCCCTTTCCCCCAACCTTTCAAAGCTCAGCTATGATTTCTGCTGCTTCCGTCACTGAGATCAGCAAAGTCCAGAGATCCGGAACTTTGGGGAGTAATACATGATGCATCTATCACCAGCGTTACCTTCCTCCAACCTCTGCTGTTTCAACAGATGGCTGAGAATGAATGACATCTGTACACGATTCCTAGCACATTTGCCTCTGAGAGCTCCTTCCTTCCTTCTTTTCTCCCTCCCTCCCTCCTCCATATGGTTCACGAACAGATCATTCCCACAATTTCAAGTTCTAAAGCCAGGACTCATCAAAGGATCTCAAGCAAAATCACCTCATCTAAGTCCCAGTCTCGAGGGGCTTCCACAGGGAATTTGGAGCAGTCAAGGGCATCTGCTTTTCGCTTGGCTTCTTTGTTGGGACGGTTGACGTGGAACAACCCTCCGAGTTCTTCATCTTCGTCTGGCTCATTCTCCTCATCCTCAGCCACTGCACAAGACAAAGGAAACTTTAGCTTCAAGAAAATGCCCAGTGCTTCCGTTAGAGCAGAGAAGAACCCAGAAATATTGCAGCTTATACTTATTTTGTAACTGGGTGTAAGCTTAAGAACTCATAAGGATTCACAAATTCATTGACAGGAGTTTAAAAGCTTCTTGTCCTTTGACAAGAGGAATATGGAGCAGCATACACTGTCTCCTGGAAGTAGCTTGGACCATAATGCAAATATAAGAATAAGTGCCAAAACAAAAAACCAACCAACCAACCAACAAACAAACACAAACACCTCCATCCGAGCTCTACTCACATTTTCCAAAGAATTTGAAGGAAGAGAATGAATTTATCTCATTTGTAAAGAACTCCAAAGATGTTTTAATTTCAGAAATGTCTGGTGATAAAGTTGATCTGATCTTCAGTAAATCTCTTGCCTCTTACTCCAAGGATAATTCTGATACAGTATTCCTACTACACACTTACTATACTTGTAATAGATCTCTTGTCACTTCAATGTTTAAGTTTATTCTCAACACTGCAATTATCTTGATGTCCTTTCTGTCTTACTCAGTTGAAACTGGCCAAACATTATAATTACTTGTGAGCACGTGTTTGTCAAAGAGATCACCTGCTTTTACTCACTACTGAGATCAGCATTTGGCAAAGTTTTTGTTGTTGTGTCGTTACAGTCGTGACAGACTCCTCGTGGCTCCATATCCATGGAATTTTCTTGGCAGGAATACTGGAGTGGCTTGCCAGTTCCTACTCCAGGCACCTACAGCACCTGGTATTCCCTGGTGGTCTCCCATCCAAGTACTCGCCAGGCTTGACCCTGCTTAGCTTCCGAAATCAGGTGAGACTGGATGTGCTTAGGGCAGGCATGTCTAAACTTCAGCCCTCCAGATGTTTTGGACCACAACCCCCATAGTCCTTTGTCATTGGCAATGTAAGCTTAGAATTCTGGGAGTTGTGATCCAAAACATCAGGAGGGACGAAGTTTGGACATGCCTGGCTTAGGGCATCTTGGCACTTTACCAAGAATTTAATTCAGTTTTGATGGTCTAGTTTTCAGCTAAGCTGAGTTCTGGGAATTTGGCTAACAGCTGGTTTGGGAGATACAGTAGGACCGCCGTATCCATGGAGGATCGGTTCCCAGACCCCCTGCGGATAGTGAAAATGGATAATGGTGACAACAGGTGGTGGGGTGCCGGGATGAAAACATTCAGCCCCCAATACCCCCCAAATACTGGGTAGTGTGGCGCCGGTGGCAAGGAGGAAATAAACTTTTTCATTTTTCTTTCTCCTTGCCACTGCCTCTGCTGGCCAGACGTCCTCTTTGCTGCTGGGCTTGGCGTCTGGCCTGCAGGGGCAGCGGCAGTGGGGGGGGGAAACTTACCCATGCCGAGCCCTCCTCACTACCACCACCATCATCGCTGCCAGCAAGTCACTCTCTTCACCGCCGGGCTCAGCGCATGCCGGCCACCCTCCGAAGGAGAGAGGTGGGGACTTAAGAGGATCCGCCTGGCCAACTGGCCTTTGAACTTCCTGTTCGGGTCCCGGGCAGCAGACCGGAAGTTTGAGCTCAAGCAGGAAATTCAGTTGGCCAGGCGGGTCCTCTTAAGTCCCAGCCCAGCACTCCGAAGGGTGGCCGGTGTGTGGCGGTGGCGAGGAGGGCTCGGCATCAGTAATTTTCTCTGTCCCCCCCCCTCCTTGCTGCCGGGCTCGGACCTCCCCTGCATCCGCTGATCACTAACAGTGGATAACTGAATCCACGGTTGGTGAATCAGCGGATACTGGGGTCGTACTGCATCTAGTACACAGATGCCAGTCTCTGGTTTGTTTTTACAATAATCCTGAAACAAACCCCTTGCAGTCTAGTGCAAAAGACTTGGAACGAAAGCATTCATGGTCCATACATTTCCATTAAAACTGAATTTGGATCACAGCTCATCCACACAAAAACCCACTTCAAGCTTTCTTAGCTTCCACAATATAAATTAGAGAACGGGATACAGAATCATTTTGTTGTTCTTACTGTTAAACTACAGTTAACTTGAAAGTCTTGAACATCTATAAAAATCACAGTAATAGCTCTACCGTCAGATCCAGATCTATTTTTTTAATCCGATGGAATCTAGAAAACATGCTGTCTTATCAGGAGACAGAGCCTTCAAGCAAGGATTATGCTTGTAAATAGACGTTAGCTTTGTTACACATTCAAGAAAGAATAAACGTAGCTAAATGCTGAACGTTTCGTAAGCTGAATAAAGCTGGTCTCTTCTCCTTTCTGGATGAACATCAGAGATTTGGCTCGACAAGTAGGCTAGTAAAATTTATGGTCATAATTTTGCCCTCCCCCTGCCCACTCTGTTAGTTTCTTTTCTACCTCAGAGTTGGTCATGCATTTTTTACCTGTCCCATAAACAAGTTTGCGAAGATTGGGAGCTGACTGTTGTTGCCTCAAAAATGCTTCAGCTGCCTTCTGAGTAAGGCCTTCTTTCCATTTAAGCGCACCTGAAACAAACAAACATGGTTTCTGTATCTGAATTTTTCCACTCAAAAAACGGTCAGTGATTATGGCAACATCTCTAACGTAAATTATCCCACCTCCAAAATAAATTGTGCCTGTTGACATTAATCATCATTAGATAACTTCACCATCTCCAGTGTCGAGGTGAATATGTTTTTTCTCAATTACATTTCACGTCAAGTTTGCAAGGCAATTCTATATGTGTGTGTGAGCGCGCACAAAGACACAAACAGAAGCAAGATAATAAGGCTTACTTTAAACTAAAGTTAAGTGTGTACAGATTTTCATCCTTAGTTTTTCCCCCTAGAGAACTACAAAATAGTATGCAAAAAAACCTGCACAGTAATTAACAGAAAAGGTATTTACATTTTGTGCAAAAGGAAACCTTAGAACTGACTGGTCAATAGGCGCTGATATAAGTAAGCCATTTCACCTGAGTCCTTTTTCTAGCAATTAGAGGACACAAAAGCAAAGCTGCCACACTTCAGCACTGCGTCAAATATTCTAGGAGAGACAGCAGTACCTACCTGCAGTGTCTGCAGAAAAGTCAGATGCTTCCATATATTCTTCTTCCTCTTCCAACAGCTCTTCAACATCATCTTCAATGTTCAGAGATGTGGTTTCAGATATCTTAACACCAGCACCCTGTGGCTTGGAAGGTTCCCTATCAGACCCTTCAGTATCAGAATCATCCACTGATTCATCTTCCTCCTCCCAAGAAGATTCATCTGTCTCTGATGCTGATACTTCTTCAACTGTTCCATTTCCAGAATCTGGAGCAAGAGCCATCTTTTCACCCTGGCTTCTAGAACTGTTCAGCTCTTTGGCTTTTCTAGCTTTTCTGGGCCTATGAGGTAAATCTGTATCGCTGGCTCTAGAGACGTTACCGCTCATCTTTTCCTCCTCACTCTCCTGTTCACTGCCATCTGCCTCTTCTTCACTCCAAGCAAGGCTGGCTTCCTCTACCTCATCCGAACTCATCTCAAGATTGTCATCACTGTCAGCAAATGCCGGCAGCTCGGTTAGTTTCCCCTGACAGGTTTCTTTTTCAGCTTCCTTGGAAGTTCTCACCACCAGCGCCTGGCCCGGAGTATCCTTGTCCCCATGTTCTTCTCCTTCCTCCTCCCCATGATTCCCATCTCCTTCCTCGTCCACAGACATTTCTTCATCTTCTTCGTCATCGGTTCCTTCATCTTCATCATCTTCATCTTCAAACATTGCCTTCCGACGTACCCTCCCGGTGTGTGGGTCAACTTTCTTCTCTTCTTTGGGCATCGCAAGAATGTTTCTGAAGTTGTCAGAGAAGCCAAGCATCAGTTTTCATCGACAATTCAAAAACATACTGCAGTTCTAAGACACCTGTGGCTTTTTAATCACATCTGATTGAAAAAAATCAACCCCTTTCTTCACCACAGTAATGAAAGTGGCATAGTTCTACTTCTTTTCTCTCCTTCTAATCAGCATCACTATAAGTCTCTCTCAAATATAAAAGATACCCATGTTGGAATTTTCAGCACTCTGAAGTAAAATTCATACCCATACCCTAATCACACGCAGGGCCGGCGCGTCCATTAAGGTGAACTAGGCAGTTGCCTAGGGCGCCAAAATGGAGAGGGGGCGCTGGCCAGCCTGCTGCCCCCCTCCGCCCCCCCCCACCGCTGGCCACCGCTGTCCGTCCCCCTGCCACCCGCCGCCGCCGTCCGCCCGCACCCATTGCCGGCCACCCCCTGTGCCCGTCGCCGTCCCCCGTCATCCGGCGCCTCCCTGCCGCCCCCCCCCAATAAACACTGTGCAAGCTGTTCAGGCGGGAAAGAGCTGTAGTGTCAAAACTGCATACACAGCCTACTTTACCATGGGGCGGCACCATTAGAGAATATCTACCCATATGGATTCCTTAAGACTCCAAAAAGAAGAACCAAATTTGTAAATACTAAATGAAATGCTCTCTGAACTGCTCCACTCTGTAAACAAGAAATGCTGCCTCACTTGACCAGAAGATTAAAACTTACTCTTGAACTTCAACGTCTTCAGTCTCTAGTGGTTTGGAATCCATGAAGAGAGACACTTTGCTTGAAGCCATCTTGGTATCAATAGTTGAATGTGTGGAGATGAGGCTCTGGACTAGTTCATGATTTGGTCTTACTTCCTCCTGATGAGGGAAACGTGTTTAAGAAATTATTTTTGATCAACTCTTTCCAGTATTTGCATAAACTAGTGTCAAAGTACTATTTTGACTGCCCTGATCCCTAAGAATTTTACTCAACAGCTGAGAAAGAACTAGTCTAGTTCTTCTGCTGGTCAATTCCTCAAGAATAAATGCAATCAAACCTCTAAGTAAGAATTGAAACTCCTTCCAGAAAACAACACACTATACCCTGCTTATACATGGTGAAAACTGAAAATGTATGTAGTGGGCAAATACTAGAAACCGAGCCAAATTCCTGAGTCAATAATCAACTGGACTAAATATATAATTATTATCTCTCAACCATGTTTATCTCCATGCAACATATAAAGCATGGCAAGGCAGACAACCAACCAGTGTGTTTAGAATTAACCCCACATAATTAGCACCATCAAAGACTTCTATTCTTACCTCCTCATGTTGATGTGCGTGACTTCCCCCAAGGTCGATATAAACAGCATCTTTGTCATATACTAGGCCACCAACACCTGACAGCGGAGCATAAATCAGCTTTTCCTTTTCATTCAACGAACGTTTCTTCTGGTGGTCAGGAAGAGCGCAAGGGTCTGGGAGGAAACTGACATCACTTACAGTGAAATCCCCCACACCTGCGAAAGGAAAGGAAACAGGAAGAGGCCTCAAAGAAGAACGGGTTAAAATGATCAATTTGTACATCAAAATGATCACTGATTTGTCAAACATTTAGTAAGGCACTATTTTTTACCACTTTTCTTGTCTCCCCCCCCCATTTTATCAATCTCCTGTCATTTTTATCTTCATTTTATCTTCATTTTAGGTTTTTTGTTGTTGATTTATGTATATTTTATTTTATTATGCACCTTTTATTTTGGTTTTTAAAATGTATTCCTTTGTTAATTGTCATGTTATCACATGTTGTAAACTGCCCAGAGTAGCCCTAGGTCTAGATGGGCGGTATAAAAGTCAAATAAATAAATAAATAAATAAATAAATAAATAAATAAATAAATAAATAAATAAAAATAGAGTTATTTCATGTGAGCAAAGGCCTATCTAGATTAGATTTCTCAAAATCTCTAGAACACAGATTATTAAAGTTGAGTTCCATTCTGATTGCTGAAGTACTGCTAGGTACAAAATAGAATCCCGCCCTGCAACTGAAGTTTCTTGTATCTCCCATCTGACCAAGACATACGAAGCCGATAATAATGTGAAGAATTATAATTTTGTAATTAGTTTTGCCTCGTTATGTTTAGTGGAATAAATGTGCTCAAATAAATGAATGTGAGAGTCAAGAGACTTTGAATGTAACTAAAGGTGTGTTTTTCTCTTTAATTTTGAGGACCTGTCCTGTTAAGACTGTTTATACAGTATTAGGTACCATTTCTTAATGACACAAATACAGGGTGTAGAATACAAGAATGTGGGTTCTTAAAAGCATCTACTGAATTCAGTCACCAATTTGCAGCTTTAGTCAAGGCAGTTCCAACACAGTGCTATGCAGGGCTTACTTAGAAGCCAGAGTTTTACCATGCTCAACATGGCTTACAGATTTATTTATTTGTATTTATTTGTTTATGTTTATACCGCCCATCTTCCCGAAAGAACTCCGGGCGGTTAACAAACGGGATAAGAATGATCCCATCACATCATCACAACAACAACAAAATAACAATAAAAAGAATTTAGAAAAAAAGTAAAAACAAGACAAAAGAATACAGAGTCTCGGGCAAGACGGCAGCTCAGAAAAAAAGGGGGGGGGAATTAATGGTCGCAAATTCCTCCCAAAAGAGCAAAGTTTTAAGAGCTCTTTTGAAGGTGGGCAGGGACTGTGTAAGGCGCAACTCACTCGGAAGATGGTTCCACAATGAGGGGAAGGCGCGATTGCGAGTGATCGATTTACGCGCCTCCCTGGGTGTGGCCACCCGGAGTGAGAGCGCCCGCGACATTCTAGTGGGCCGGGCCTCAGTTGAAATTTGGGAGATCTCAGCCCACAATCTGCAATATGGAGATAGCAAAATTTATTCTCATTATCAGAGTTGTTTTAAACCCTTCCTCAAATGTTAAACTATACCCAACTGGGATGGGGCGGGGAGCTGTGTAATTATCTTCATTGATTAGGAATAGAACATAACGTTTTAAAATGTTCCCTGGGTACAAAATGTATGTGAAACGTTTTGTCAATGGATCTTAAAAGTACAGTTCAAACAGTAAAAAAAAAACCACTATTTTCCAAAAAAGCAATTGTGTCCAACCTGGCATGTGTATTTGGCTATTGTTTTTCAAGTGTGCTCCTCTTAAATAACCATAAAGTGAAATCTTTCTGTCGCACTTTGGATTTACTCTGATTTCTTCCGGGTTTGTCAAATCTTCCATTCTACAAAATAAAAGAGGTTTCAGGACCAAGTCTTCTGAAAGATTAAACATGTTAAAATATATGTAGGAAATAGCCTCTGTTTAACCATTCAAACTTTTTCCTTTAAATAAAACACAACTTTTTTATTGTTTAGCCTCTGTTTGAATGGAGAAATAGCAAAAACAAAAGGTGCCAATAAGACAACGGTGAGTGGCAATGTTTAGCAGTCGTTGGGAAAAGACAAGGACAAACTGTTATAGAATATACAAATTTAACATAATTTTGGTGACTACAATTCTTGTATGATCTGGATATATGCTTTAGATATTATAGATGCACTGTCAGGAAAGTATTAGGGGACAATTAGGTGGTAGCCTGAGGGTTGTATTCAGGAAGGCAAATGTTCCCCAATTCTCTGAAAAGGCAAAAAAACTTTTTCTAGGAAATCAGTTGGGGGGGGCAGGGTGCTGAGAGATGCTTAGGGCTCCCTGTGGGTCCTGCAGGCAACATGTAGGTCTTTACTACCTACATATAGACATCACCACCATATGTTTGTTATTTTGTTTATTTACACTAGGACGACCTGTCTACTTGTCACTAGCTGTTTAAGAAATCTGTTTTCGAAATCTAAAAGGAAACAGCTGCTTCGGCAAATATCAGATATCAGAAAACTTTAAGGCATTGTGATGCAACAATAAAAATTATCTAACACTGTGTAGTGGTTGGGGGGGAGGAAAAGGCAAAGCAAAATTACCTGTCCGCTAGAACATAGGGATGAGATGTTTGCCAGGTAAGGGGACGAAATTTCATAACAGAAATAAAGCGTCCCAGGTTGTGAACTTCTTGCTTTTGGTATTCTCCATGCACCATCCCAGAGAGATAGAACAATTTGGCACCCTAAATTCACAAATGAAACAATTAATATGCAGAATCCGTGTATTTTACAACCAATGAAGCAAGGTATTACAATTAACTTCATGTAATTGTTTTTTCCAGGGAAAAAGCTGGTTTTGTCCAGGATAGACAACCCACAGAATGGGGTATTGGATGCACAATTCAGCTTCCTTAGAGCACCATAGGATGACCAAAGGGCTTGACAGGAGAGCCAGCCTGCTCACATCAAGTCCCAATTTCCCAACATCGTGTTTCACCCCATTTTATACCCTGTTGATTGCCAATGACTAGGAAAGACATGGCTTCATGTTATCACGAATGAAACTGATATTATATCATGGGGATGGGCTGAAAGAAGCACAAAGACTTTATCTCACGTTGGCACTTTTCTAGAACGGCCTTGCATTGGAGAGGGTTTGTTTCATTATCATAGGCTTTCTGTCGTGTATGACGTTATACTGGAGATGGATGAATAGTGGCTAATAAAGACTCAGAAGCCAGACTAAGGTCCAGTTTGTGTGTCATTCCAGATCAGGGAACCCCGGACCACTGCCTTGTTGTGTACTTGCAGTGGGCAAGCAAAATCAAACCAAATACAGATTTTAGTAGATGCTGAAATCAGGCAGGCAACGTACACTAGGACTGTCTCTTGATGAAATGCACCAAGCCAGTGGTCGCAGAGTTCCCTCTAGCACTGTAACATGTAAAGTGACCCAGTGTCTGAACAGCACTGATGTGAATGGTGAAGCTACACTTGCCTGCACAACCGATGAAAATATACAGTTAACAGAAACAAAATGGCACAAATGTTATACAGATCACACACACACACACACACCAAAAAAAAAAAAAACATGGGAGATTCTGTTGTCCACGTCATATACAGTGTCACATAAATACAAGGTCTACCCTGTAAAACTGTAGGAAAGACTATAACTACACATGAGGAATTTCCAGTACAGAAATACACATTTTATATCAAAATACTGTTTGGATGCTGAGGGATTGCTATCGACTATGATGATATAAACGTCCCCCAAATAAAGTTGAAGTCTGTAACCTAACCATGCAACATAACCTAACTCGCAGACGGGCCTTCTCGGTGGCTGGCCCTGCAGTCTGGAACTCTCTGCCGAGCGAGATGCGGCAGGCACCATCGCTGGCGTCTTTTAGAAAAGCCTTGAAGACCTGGCTATTTAGGGACGCCTTCAGTAACTGCTAGGGAAGTACCAGTAATTATTATTATTATTTCCCCTGCCTCTTACCAACATTGTTTTGTTTGTTTGTTTGTAGATGCTACTGTTTTTAATATTGTGTAAACCACCCAGAGTTCCCGTTTGGGAAATAGGCGCGGTATACAAGTTTGAAATAAAATAAATAAATAAATGACTAAAATGATTACTGGGCTGGGGGGCCTCCCTTATGAGGAAAGGCGAAAACATTTGAGGCTCTTTAGTCTGGAAATAAGTGCCTGAATGGGGATATGATTGAGACGTACAAAATAATGCAAGGCATGAGTAAAGTGGGACACTCTTCTCCCTCTCACAAAATACCAGAACTAAGGGACATACACTCAAATTGAGGGCTGGGAGAGTGAGAACAGATTTTTTTTTACCCAGTATGTTGTTAGTCTGTGGAAATCCCTGCCACAAGATGTGGTGATGGCATCTAGCCTGGATGCCTTCAAAAGGGGATTGGACAGATTCCTGGAGGAGAAGGCCATCACAGGTTACAAACCATGATGGAGATGTGCAATCTCCAGGCTTAAAACCGGGGTACTTCAAGAACCAGATGCAGGGGATTGGTATGAAGAAACAGATATCTAGTCTCATGCGCTCCCGGACACATTTGATGGGGCCACTGTGAGATACAGGAAGCTGGACTAGATGGACCTTTGGCCTGATCCAGCATGGCTCTTCTTATGTTCATGAAGCAATATGAAGCTATAAGACTGCCTGTTATTTTCAAAATGAATCAAAATCACATTGATCAAACTGTGAAAGATTCAATGCAGTCTGTTAGTATCTCTGCCTAAAATCCTAAATTGCAACCACAAAAGCCACCCAAATAATGCAGATATGTATGGCTTCCCCTCTTTTACACACACAACATGTGGTGATTCATTCATGAAAAATTGCCACATAATCGTACCGGATATACTTCAGTCCAAAATCTGTGCTTCAGTCTCTTTTTAGTCTTCTTGAGCTGTTTGTTGTTCTTGAAGGTATCCAGGTGTGTAAGGACACCCATGATTTTGGGGAAACCATGCACTTGGCAAATGTTCAGAAATTCAAATGTTTCCATTTCAAAGCCAAAACTGGCATCAATTAGCATCAGCACCTGAGAAAGAACAAATGGAGAAAACAGTCAGCTGAAAAACCTGATCAGAAGCCGAATGGAAGCCATTTAGACCCAAAATTTATGATCCATGTTTAAGACTGTACTCTGATTGTCCCTATTAGGGAGATAATTCAACAAAATCCAGACTCAGTTCTTTCAACCTGAACAGGAACAAAGGTTTGCTGTGCTACTACATATGCTAAATGACCATCAGCATAAGGCTGCCCCTGTTATTACCTAAGTATTTGGGTCCTATTTCCTAGTTGTGTCCCCTACGCTGCTCTTTGTCTCGAGACTGGTATCTCTTTGTTAGCTACAACTGCTTGTTGCTAACAACTCAATTTCGGCTAAAAATTTATTATAACACAGACCCACACACTGTGTTATACAGTAAGACCCCCGTATCCACTGATTCAGTTATCCACGGCTGGCAGAGGAAAAAAGTAAATAAATAATTCAGCAACTGAAAAGCAAGCTACTGTCACAAAAAGCAGCTGTAAAAGCAAAGTGTTCTGCTTATAAACTGCCCCATACGACTTCAAGTAGCCTCTGGGCGGTTTAGAGTTTTTTAATTACAGTATGCAGGCTACACATTGCCCCCCCCAAGCAATGCTGTCATAAAACAGAAACCATAAAGCAAGCTACTGCCACAAACAGAAGCTGTAAAGCGAGCTACTGTTGCAAAACAGCAGCCATAAAGCAGGCTACTGTCACAAAAGAGCAGTTTTGGGGGGGATTTTGGTGTTCTCTCTTATCCACGGTTTTCATTATCCACGGGAATGCCTGGAACCAATCCCTAGTGGATACTGGGGTCCTACTGTACTGTACTATCTTTTAAGACAGGGCTGTCCAACTTTGAACAGTCCGTGGGCTACTTACAGCTGCTGGATGCTCCCGCAGTCCACTTCCTAAAGGGCCCCCATCCCTGCGGGCTACTTTCAGAAGTGTGTGTGTGTGTGTGTGAGTGTGCGTGCACAGGTGCACTTCACCAGTGCTCCTGAATAGGAGGGCAGAGTCTTCTACCGAGGAGCCGAGTAAGGGGGTGTGGCGTGGTGGCGGCAGAAGGTAGGAAAGGAAGGAATCCAGGCCAAATGTCCGGGTGGGAAAATATACCCCCCTGAACCCACTGCCACAGACGGCATGTCAGGAGGCTGGTGGGGACCTGGCGGGCAACTTCCGACGGCGCTGCAAGCTACCAGTCGCCTGCGGTCGACCAGTTGTGCAGGCCTGTTTTGAGGGATAGTGATTCACCATTTGGATCATTTACGTGGGCCAGAAAGCTAAAAGAATTGGGATCAGACATCCAGTAGAACAAATTGGATCACTACGCCAGCAAGAAGCCCTTGAGGTTATTAGAAGACGGTTTCTGGACACAGAGCAACAGACACTGGAGCACAGCCCACAAGGTCTGCTCACTGCGACATTTCCACATTACTTTCACCCCCGGCCAACAGGCCATATATTTATAATTTCTTAAATCTCCTCAAAAACGCAGAGCTTTTTCATTGGCCAGATGTAATGTTATGCCATCAGCAATTTTGTTGGGTAGATTTAATGGTATCCCAACGATAAGAGGTGCTGCTCGTGAAAACTGGGCAACGTGGAAACTCTTATTCCTATGGTTCTGTACTGCCCCTTACACAAGGAGCTACACAGAAAATTTCTTGCACCAGTTCTATTAATGGTAAATAGAAGATCAGATTTGGATAAAGTTCAACATATCCTTTCTTCCACCTTGGACAATACAATTGAAAGAGTAGCATCCTGTTTATGTGTAATTGTCAAAAGGTGAGTTTCTGATTTATATTAACTTATTTAGAATGTACACCTTGTGGATTCCAACACATAAGAAACGTTTATGATTTTGTTTCTTATGCCATTAAGGGACAAATTAAAGAATTAAATTATTTGGGTCCTAGGTATTGTTTGTTAACACTGACTGACTTTTTAGGATTTCAACTGCATCTAAAATTACTGATCACAATCCTCTACCAACACAACCACCTTATATATAGCAATCTTCCAAGTGAAATAATACTCCATGCATCTAATGGCAGTAATCTGCAGTCCACGAAGGCCTTGTGCCAAATAGAATGTGTTCATCTTCAACATGTTATATATTAAGTCTAATACACTTAAGAAGATTTACATCCAAATAAACTTGCATTAGCCAATGTAGCTACTACTTCCAGCAATAAGAATCTGAATCTTATGAATCTTCTCATTAGCATGTGATGCTTTTCTAAAATAGATATAACAACTTACCAGATCAGCAACTTTAGCCAGATCAATCATTGTATTAATATCACACCCACATTCAATTATCGTCAGCCTACGCTTTTTTCCTGTTAAGAAACAGGGATATACAAAAGGTGATATTCTTGTGCTATATACAAACATTTTACAGTTGTTATAATAAACAGTTAACAGGGAAACTACACATGAGACTACACTTCCTTTGTTTTCCAGGGCAATCACTGCCATGTAATAATTGTTCCCTGTTACAATTAGATATATTAGGAGGGAAACCAAAATAGTTCTGGATTATTTTGGTTTATTATGTATTATACTATTGCATGCGACTAAACTCAGCTCACAGACAAGTGACTCACACTGACCCTCAGTAGTCATATACATGGCTTGTGGATAAATACAGAACATCACCTAGCCAAATCCGTGAGACTGTCACTGGAGACTCTGTACCTGCTCATTATTTTCATGCTCTAGATAGTCTTTTATTCTGATAACGGCCCCAAATACTATTGCTTAACATGATAAATCTCATTAGGATACACCCATTGCATCAGTGGGAATTTAGTGAGTCCCATATTCTGTAGGTTCTACTTTTCCAAATGGGCCTACTTTGTGAAATACCGTGAAGAAGTATGTCATAGTTAGAGTGGGCCCATTTGAATTAACGGAACTTGCAGAAGAGTTGACTCCATACCCACTGAATCAATGGGACTACTCTAGTCAACATACTATGGAAGGCAAGAAGATTTTCATCACTGTGTTTTTACATAAATATATTCATTTCCATTTAAAAATCGAAGAAAGAAAGAAAGAACAGCATTAGTATATTAAAATGTAGGTTCTATTGCATTGTGACCAAACATAGAAAGCTTTAAACTGGTTTTGTAAATTTTACATTTTGCTTTTTCAGTTTCCCATGGTATATCCTCTATGTTCAATCTTAGCTTTACTTTCAGAAAGCTAGGACAAGTGCCAGCTTCACAACCCAACCAAGACATTGTACTGGACAGTTTCTTCAACATAAATTATTGAGAATTATAATTGTGTGCAGTGGGACAATGCATATACAGTATCATACCAACCTACAATTAAGGTTTCTCATGTGATCTGACAAAAATGTGAGTTAACCCAGTCAGCTAGAATCCAAAAATGAAGTTAATTTTCAAACTGTAGTTTGTTGCTAATTATAAGTATGATGTCTGAACTGACCAACCACAGTTACAGCTACTGGTTTACCTTCTGCAATATGGAGACAGCACTAAATCTGGGGAAAATGAGACCTAAACCCATACTAGTCGTTACTGGATTTCAGGTGTTGTCTGAATGCAACTGCCATCAGCACAACCGAGCATAGCCAAAGCAGGCAAATGTTGAGAGCTACTGTCCAATATATGGAGGGCTGCAATACACTCTAAACCATGGCATGCATTTTGCACATTTGGAAACTCAAGTCTATGAAGTCTATGGCAGACTGGGTTCTGAACTATTGTTGACACCCAGTTATGGGGCAGAGCAACATGCTGCCTACAAACCATATGTGCCTTTTAGGTCTCCCACATGACCTAATGTTCTGAAGAAAAGAACGGATTCAAAAAGTCCCTCCATGTTTTGCAGGGGTTCCCATCACCATAGAAATCTGAATACCTCAAACTTTTACGGAATTTAAAAATATGTATTTGGACCACCCAAATGATGCCCCAGCCTACTTTTATAGTACTACAACCCACTATTGAGTTAACACTGCAGCATTATTTATTTATTTATTTATTTATTTATTTTTTATATACCGCCAGATTTTCCCAAATGGGAACTCAAGGTGGTTAACAAGTGTAATATACCACAACTCAAAAGAAATAATAATTGGTTCCAGAGAGTAAACATAACAAGAATGAACAGCAAACAGTGGAACCCAAAGTGATAAATGATAAACAGAACACTAGTGATTGTAGTTGGCCTTGCATACATTTGTCAGTTCTTACCTGAGACAATTGTTACAGGACCTCGGATTTCCACTAATTTCTGCCTGGTGAAATTCTTAATAAGGCATTTTATCAAGGTACTCTTCCCAACTTTTGGAGGGCCAACCACCACCACCACCACAGGTGGAGGCTCTAAAGGAGTACGGTCAACCACTGGAATGTGATGCTTTTTTGTCTTCAAATCCTGAGTCCTGATGTTAGGGAGGGAAATATGATGTCAATTAATAAAGGAACGATAGCAACATACCAGAAAATCAGTTTAGTTTTAGACCAAGTCTCGCCTGCCTTAAATTCATCTGTGATCAGGACCAGAAAGTCGCCTTGCTGCAGTTTAACTTACTGAAGATGAATTTGCCTCATTTTTACCCCCAAAGTCTTGTGACAGAGTGGTTAAACCACAGTATTGCTGTCAAAGGTCTGCTCACAGTCAGTATTCAGTCCCAGCAGATTCTGGCAGCTGGCTCAATGGGTGCAATATGTAGCTTATATAATTAAACTCTAAACCACATGGAGAGTGCTTTAAGTGCTATATAAGCAGCATATAAATAGCACACTTTGCTTTTTTAAAAAAATAGTTCCAAGACTACCTGATTTAAGAACAATAGCTGGCCAGTCCCTGCTGCAATATATGATACTATAGAAATAATAGAGAAAGGAGAAAACGAAAACTTTGTTACTACCTCATAAAATTACACGTTTTGAAAAATCAGCAACATTCTGCCTATTAGGTGGAATCTCATTTTCAAGTAATTACATGATTGCCACTAAAATGTTATTTTCCAGTTCCTTTACTTGACCTGACCAACATTTGTCATTTTCTCTGACCACCATTCAAATACCATCACAAGTTTAAAACTGAATAGGTCACGCTGCATTAATGCAAGGCTTAATAAAATGTTCCACTCTGCCACTACACAAGTCTCTGAATGGTCTTTAGCTAGTCATTCTGTGTAGCCTCCCATAGGATTACTGCAAGACTGACACTACTTTGCTTTGCTTTCCAATAAGGGTGGGATTTTTTAAAAAGGTACGCAGCATACTAGATACAGAGAAATCTTCACTGTGGCTACAACTGAAGAAAGCTCTAACTTTTTGTTCATTCCAGCTGCAGAACAGTAGCCAAGTCTGAAAAAAAAATGTACAGTAGGAATGCAGTATCTGCGGGGGATCGGTTCCAGGACCCCCTGTGGATAGTGAAATCCGCAGATAAGAGCAAATGGTCTTATCTGAGGGAAATGGTTAGGGTTAGGGATGGTGGGGTGCAAGCTTTCACCCCTCACCAGCTACCCAACTTGCCGCCGAGCTCAGAGGTCACCCTGCAAGGGCGGGGGGGGGGGACAAATAAAGAAAACTTACTGCTACCGCCACAGGCCAGCCACCTTCCGGAAGGGTGGGGTGGAGACTTAAGAGGACCTGCCTGTCCAACCAGCCTTTGAACATCCTGATCGGGTCCGGAGCGGCAGACCGGAAGTTTTGCACTTCCTGCCCGAGACCTGAGCGAATAAGAGCATTCGTGACAGGGGTGGGTGGGTGCCGGGGCGCACCTCTTCCTCCTCGTTTTTGCGCTCGCTCAGGTGTGGGGTAAGCACCCTGCAGGTGTCTGGTGGGCTGCGCCTGGGAAAGCTATGTCAGGCGTAAGAAGGGGCACTCCTTAGTCGCCCGTCCATCTAGCAGGGCAGGTCTGCCTCCTCACTCCCCACCATCACCTGGGTGGTAGAGGTGCCCCGACCACCCCCATCTGTGCCGCTGTGAACCCTGTCATGGTGTTGTGGGTGGCAGCTCACAGGCTGCATGACCTCTGCTTTTGCCACCACCGCTAATGTTGCAGGAGGGCACTTGCAGAATGCTCCACCTCTACCACTGTGGGTGGGCATTTGTCAGCCATGCAGCTTCTGCTGCCACCGCCGCAGCTGGACTCTAACCAGCTGTACTGCCTCTCCCACCGCCACAATGGGTACTTCCTTGCTGGCTGCGCCAACGATGTGGGTGAGTGTTCACGGGCTGCTCCACCTCCACCACCGATTTTGCAGGCGGGTGCTTGCTGGCTTCTACCGCTGCCTGATGTCCTGGGCAGGCGCCCCTGGGCAGTGCAACCTCTGCAGCCATCATAGTTGCGCCTCCAGGCTGGTGCGCCACTGGTGTACCTGCACCTCGCACTGCCGTTCACCATCCACGGATAACTGAATCTGTGGATGGTGAATCAGTGGATACAGGGGTGCTACTGTATATGGGTTGGTCAAGTTTCAAAAGGAATGAAACAGTATATTGTGGCTGATGTGGAGGCAAAACTGTCAATACAATCTAGCAGTAATGTACCTGTGGAAGGTTCTGGCCATCCGGACTGCAGATTGGACTGCAAAGGCCTTTGGGTTTCTCTTCCGGGCATCCTCTTCATCTTCAATTCCCAAATCTTTCAAATGGCGCTTCTTCTTCTTGCCAGCTTTTGGCCCACTGTGTTTTGCACGATGCTGTTTCTGGTTGACAACCTCCATTGCTTTTTCCATTGCTTCAGTCTGAAGGAACTACCTGGATGAGCAATGAAACATTTCAATCCCACAAGAAAAGAGGTCCAGTTGCCATGTCTCAATTCACATAAGCATTAAAGAAGATTTCCCCAAGATAGTGCCTTCCAGGTATTAGGACCACCACCATCATCATGTTTTACCAGAGTCTGCAGTTGGGTAAGGCAGATCAGAATCACATTCTAAAACATCTAACGGGCACCACATTTGGATACCTTACATGCAATACTTTCCATGCTTGTTCAGCAGTCAAGATCATGCTGATTACTGGGGAGTATAGTAGGACCTCTGTATTTGCAGGGGATTGGTTCCGGGCACCCGCTTTTATCCAAGGGTGACTGGGTGGCAACAGGGGGTGGCAACAGCAATAGCTGAGATTGCAGGGGTGATACTGGTCGCGCCACACAGCCATCCTGCCCAGGAAGGAGCCACTGGGCGGAGAGGTGAAAAGCTAAGCCACCTCCTTTCCTCCCCATCTCCTTGATGGGCCCAGCCTGGCTGGCTGAGGAAAGGAGAATGAGGATGAGGAAGGCCAACCCAGCGCCCTCAGCCCTGAAGCGCCTCCAAGCCAGCCAGCCCGATTGCTCTGCCCAGTTCGCTTACTTACTATTGTGGATGGTGATGAGGCTTGGCGCATGCTCTCTGAGTGACTTGTGTGTGTGTGTGTGTGTGTGTGTGTGTGTGTGTGTGTGTGTGTGTGTGTGTGTGTGTGTGTGTGTGTGTAAAACAAGCAGGCAAGCAAAGAGGAAAGGAACACGGCGAGTGGGGCGATCCGGCTGGCTGGCTTGGAAGCGCCTCAGGGCCAAGGGCCCCAGGCTAGCCTTCTTCCCCTTACTCTTTCTTTGTCCAGCCATCCAGGCTGGGCACATCAAGGAGACGGCGAGGAGAGGAGGTGGCCTGGTATAAATCCTTCCAGAAACAGGCAAAGACCTTTCTCTTCAGGCAAGCTTTCCCTGGATGATGGACTACCATTATGTATCTTATATATGAATCTAGAGTTTCACATAGACTTTGTGTTTATGACTACTTATAACCGTGTTGCTTTAATTTAATGTCGTCTATTAATGCTGTAATATGTCCCTCAATTCCTTGTTCTCAAATACATGACCATGTCTTAATTATACTGGACTGTATATTAGCCTCATTACTTTAAGCCGCCTTGAGTCCTTTTCCAAGGAGAAAGGCAGGGTAAAAAAAATACTCTAAAATAACAAAATAATAAGTCTACAGATCAGAGTTTGGGGGCTATTGGCCCTTACTAACTTTTTGGAATGCATCTTCCTGGGGAAGGGAATGGGGAAGGGAATTTAAGGGCAAAATCTGGACAGCAACGTGCTCCCCATCTCTCCCAAATCAACACACACACACACACACACACACACACACACACACACACACACACACACACACACACAGGCTGCTCAGACAAAGAATGCTACAAGACGAATGAACAACGTCACGAAGGTACGAAAGACCATTTGAACGCGTGGCCCCGTTCTCCCTGACCCACTAAACGACCAAGAGACTATATATATTTCTCTCCCCTCCCCACCCTCCTCGCTCCCCCACGTCCACTCGTTTCTATTAAGGCAGCTTTACAATCTATCGGTTCCATACCTTCAGCCTCTTCCCGGTTCAGCGTCTCGGGCGGTCAAATCAGAAACAACGTGCCCTCTGGTTCCGTTTCCCACTTCCTCCCTCCGGAAACATCAGCCCTCAAACGTTTGTTCCGGGAGGAAGGTAATTTTTGTGACACCGAACGGAAACCATGGCAACCTGAAGCTAAGGGGAAACCCGGAAGTTGGCGCGGTTGGACCGCGATTGGATGCCAGGGAAGAAATGGGCGTATCCTAGGGGGAGAGAAAAGCCCCGCCTCTTGTGGCTGAGGCGATTCGGAGGGCTGCGTCCGCACCTCTCGTCACTTGGCTTGTGTATTACCGTGGCAATCTGAATAAACTGAATACATTGTGGTTGAATAAAATCATAATTATGTGTCAGTCTGAGTTATTAGCAGTTCTTCGGTAGTGAAACATCTGATCCATTCCTCCCAAAGACGTAGCTTTTAAAGAAGCAGCGCCCTTCTTAAGTGCACGTACACATGAAACTATAAGAGTAATGCCACGATGTCTTCCCCCCGCCCTGTAGTCTCACTATGATGAAGTAGATTTGATCCAAGAAAGCTAATAATATAGCAGTTCGTTTTTAAGGTGCCACAGTATTTTTGTCTTTCGTTTTGTCTGCTAATCCTTCCAAAATGAATATCCCTTCACTGTAAACAACATCCCAACATCAGAATGTAAACCAAACACGTTAGCAGAGTTCAAGGTTTACAGTAATTTGAACCTGCTACACATATTTAGTAGGGGAAGTGAAACACTAGTCAGTGCCAAAATGAGACTATAAAGCTATATGGCTGAGAACAATGTGTTTAGCAGCAATAGTTTACAGACAATGTCATCAGAAGTTTAAGAGAAAGTTTTGTTAAAATGTTTAGCTAGGCTTCATCAGTTTGCATAGTACTGCATTTGTATATTTCTATATTACTAAATCAAAAATTTTGCCACAAAAATCATTTAGATACTTCATGTACACACTGCAGCAGGCACCCTCTTACATGGAGCATGTCTATACTAGCTACATTTTAGCTACATTTTAGAACTGAAATCACAACCACATCTCTGATTCTAAGAAAATAAGAATGCTAGTGTTGAAGAAATGCATAGAGAGAAAAAATATACTGTAATAGAAATCATAGTTCAAAGGTGTAGATGCAGGGAACCATGGCTGCCTCCTCATCTGTTGTCTATCCAGATTCCATGGTAGAATTAAGTACAGTACTGGTAAGCAGGTGCAGATAGCTGCCCACCCACTTGTAGGTTTACATGGATTTACTGTCTGTGTAACAGTTATCAATGAAAGCATTCGGATAAACAGAACTATGCTAGTTCTGCAAGTGCATTTTATTTATTTATTGCATTTATTAACCATGCCGACTTTCTCAAAGGGAACTCTGGGTGGTGAACAAACGTATGAATAAGATACAGAGATACAAAACCAATAAAAGAATAAAACCAACTCAATATGACTACAAACAACCATAGATGATATTTTGGGAAGGTTTCCAGCATCTCCTAGTCCTGACTACATGTTTTTTGTTGCAAGACCCAAGATAAAATACATTTTATGTGGCAGCATATCCTGTTCCAGAGGGGATGTTCTGATCCTCACGTTAGTATCTTGTTGATATTACTGGATATGCCCAGCTTCTGAATGGCTGTGCTGGATGACAGAGATTGCAGATTCTTCCTGGGCAGCTTTTTTGACTCTTGAATAGAGCTTCAAGATGGAACTGCTGGGTTATATTGAATCCCTCTTGCATGGGCCTGTGTAAAGAGGTTCTGTGGGTGTTCTTTCTATTTTCTGTTTTTTTTTTTTCCATGGAATTTCTTATGCTTTGAAGCAAAACCTAACACAGCAGGAGAGAAATAACAGTATGCATTTTATTAATAGAATGAAATGTTATGTTTTAACTTTCTGTGCAAAGGTCTTTGGTGATTCCCCCTTTGAATTAGCCATCACTTGCACATTTCCCTTGTCATCTGGAACTGGCAAACAAAAACACTTTCTGCAATATTTACAGCATACTATGACCATTAAAATATTTACTGAATCAGGTTTTACACTACTTTGTGTATGAGATATTTAAATTTGAGGGACTACTTTAATATAACTTTGGTAACAGCAGAACTTGTAGATATAGGTATTAGTAAATGTAATTGTACTAAATACATACAGTGGACCCTCGTATAACAAACGGTTTGTATTACATAACATCTGTACAACATAAAAAATCCAGAGATAGGGGAAATTTGCTTAACAGAATTGCCTATGGGGCAAATCCATACAACATAAAAATGGTCACGATTAGGGATTACTCTGTTTTTAATGCATTCCTATGGGAAATTTGTATAAAGGAAAATTTGCTTAACATAATTTCATTTGAATGAATTAATTCCTTTGTACAAAGTACCACTGTATATGCTATGTGATGTTATTATCTCCTTCCCATACTGCAGTTCATTTAGCTGTGGTATACACAATGTGGCCTGCTATTGCATACTCCAGTTTACAACATATAGTTACTGTTATTCTTTATTGTTAATGTTAGGCAACCAATTAAAACTGAACCCTATGATCTCAACCTTACTTCACTGTCTCAGTCTTTTTCTCTCTTGCAGATTCCATCTACCCTCTTCCAAGCATCATCTCCCTCTCAGTTTTCTTCTAAACACAAATCCTACCCGAATCTTTTCAGCCAACTGGTCATTTCATTGCTAAAATAAAGGTCTGCTGAACCAATCATCATACAAATTCACTGTCAACCCAATATCTCATGCCCGTCAATCACTTTTCATCCATACCTTACCCACATTTTACTGCATGACACATAATATTTTAAAACTCAATTTTCTTTTGATCTCCTTTTATAGCCACCCTGCCCAATAGTTGGATAGAATAAGCATGTCTTCCCTTGTAACCACTGCTAGAGAGGTAATCTGTTAAATCTCCTACAACAAATACAGTACACAGACTTTCAGAGAACCCTGAAGATATATAATCTCAAAAAACAGATTGCCTCCAAGACAGGTTATGAGATGGGTTAGCCCATAAAGTATCATACAACTCTTTGTGTTTGGAAGCATTTCCCAAGTTTTACCCCTCTAGTTTTTCACATCTAGAGTTGACCCATTGAATAAATGGGATAATGCATCAATGTAAATTCCACTGAGTCAGTGGCTAAAATCCTCTTTCTTATTGCAGTAAATCACAACTGAATCAATGAAACTTAAAGAGTTAATTCAGCAAATCTCCACTGATTCAATTAGCCTACTCTGGTTACAGTATGCTATGCAGCAGCATACTGCTTTATTTAGGACTAACAATATTTTTCTTTCAATATGCAACTTATGTACTTGCCATAGAATAACTTCCATATTAAAAATTGACAGATAATAATGTTTTCCAGTTTCCTTTTGATTTCTTCTTGGGGAGCTTCATCTTGCAAATAGAATTGAAGATATCAATTTAAATACATAATGCTTTGTCTCCACAAAGAAGAAAACATTCCTGCCTATAGATGCTGAATATATTGATGAGAAAGGCATAGCCCAAGACTCTCCCAATTTAACTCCCAGGTTCCTCCTCTTTGGGGGATTTGGGCAGTCAGGACAAAAAGGCTATTTGCACCTGATTAGTTAAACACATTACAGTTAATGTGTGAAAAACTTACCACATTATGATCCTCCTCTGCATCCAAGTGCTAACAGCAACCCAGGCAGCAAAGTTGGATGTTGTGTGTGTGTGTGTGTGTGTGTGTGTGTGTGTGTGTGTGTGTGTGTGTGTGTGTGTGTGTGTGTGTGTGGTTATTTTTGCATAAATTGCAAAGGAATGCACAGCTGGAAACACATCAGCAAGCAACTGCAGGATAAAGAAAAATTGAACAGGCTACACGTGGTTGTTATTAAGCACTTAAATGATGAGCAGTGTCATGGACCACAGTTTATCTGAGGGATAGGAAATGATTGGTTTCTATCCTTAAACTGCCCAAACTGTAGGAAAAATACAATTTCCTTTGACCAAAACCTCCTCTTCTTCACCTTCACCAAAAGTGAAAGTCTGATGGACTTCATCTGGGCTTTTTGGAGAAGAAGGGGTTTATCTGACAGGGGAGTTAGAAAATCTTTTTTTAAAATCTTGCCTCCAGCCTGACTCTGATCATCACATTAAGGCTGAAATCCTGTTGCTTCATTACACATCTGGAAGTTACACATGTTACTTTTAGTCATTTCCAGCTAACAGTTAACGAGTCCCTGCTGAGATTGGGGGCCTGCTGGTTTGGTGCATCCTGGAGAATCCTAAAAAGAACTCCAAAAGTCATTAGCTGGAAGTGACTGAATATTATATGTGTGCAATTAAGCAACAGGATTTCAGACTAATACATTTCTTCTATGCAAACGTTTCACAGGCTAGCTGAGTAGCCTGGCCATATGTGATTTCAACTGCCCACTTTATTGTTATAGTTTTCAGAAATTTATTATTCATTATGAGAAAATTGTGCTCACTGCAAAAATTAAATGAGTGGCTGTTCAGCAGCAGAGCAGCAGAAGCAAATTCCATTTTGTTCTTGTCTATGATTTAAGGAAGTTTAAAATGTGAAGCTGCTGAGGCTCAGGAGTAAGGAGCCTTTTTAAAAACATCTTGTTTCTTATATTGTATTTCATTGATTGCCCTACAACATAAACTGCTTGCTTTGCACTCATCTGGCCAGTCTTAAACCTTCTGAATAAATGTATGAAATTTTGCTCCAAAGTGTGTGTTTCTCTCACATAGGTATGCAATGTGTAGCCTGCATAATTCAATTGTAAGCTGCATAATTAAATCTTAAACTGCCCAGAGAATGCTTGAAGTGCTATGGGGCAGTATATAAGCAGAACATATGAGGAACATAGATGCACTGAATCAATTTGACTTATGTTAAACTATTACAAACCTCATTTGTTTCTTGGGAATGGTAATACAGTGGACCCTCATATAACAAACAGTTTGTATAACATATAATCTGTACAACATAAAAAATTCCAGAGATAAGGGAAATTTGCTTAACAGAATTGTCTATGGGGTGAATTTGTACAACATAAAAATGGTCACGATTAGGGATTACTCTGTTTTCAATGCATTCCTATGGGAAATTTGTATAAAGGAAAATTTGCTTAACATGATTTCATTTGGAACAAATTAATTCCTTTATACAAGGTACCACTGTACATAGATCCTCTATACCAATTTCAAGCTCATGGGTAGCAGGTGAAAAGGTGTACAGGATTCCTGGCCCTTTAAAAGTTGTATGGAGAAGGAAATTTCAGCAGGTGCCAGTTTTAATGCAAACTACCTGCTGAGATTTGTCTTCTCTTTCATCAGATGGTCCTACAGGTAGTTTTTCTATCAGCAAATCCTCCCACCAGCTGGGTTTCTGGCTTTTGGGTTCTTCTTCTCTGAAAGTCCCATAATCCAAAGCGGCATCAAACATAGAATACTGGGTAAAGTATTAAACCAGGCACCTTCCTGTTAATAGTAGTAATACAAACACTATTTTTTTTGGCAGAAGTAAGCAATAATAAGTCAAAGGATGTGCCTCTGCATTTGTTACGCAAAGCATCCAAGCAAGTCTCTGTGCTCAGTTCTCTGGTCACTGGACAACCATATGGAATACCATTACACAGTGACCCCCCCCCTCCTGCTACACCAAATTTGCCCTTGTGGGAGCAAAAGTGAGGGAAAGTGGGTTATTAACTTTCAAATCAATGCCTGTGCCTTGTTTCCAGCTGAAATTGCTTGTTTATGTATTAGAAACAAGGTGCCTCCCTTTAACATAAAGGAAAGCATGGTACATGAGAGGGCATACATTGATTTAACCACTTTAAAAAACACAATACAAAGCTTCTGGGCCACATGTTTCCCACTTTGATATGTATGTAAAATGCACAGTTGGTTTGTGAGCTTGTTCTATTTGTATCACTCAAGTAGGATGATGCCCATGAAAACTTTCCTCTGAGATAGTTCTGAGATGTCATTGCATCTGATTTTCCCTGGGGACTACTGTAGTTCCTTCACTGAAAGTTTTATCCATTGTGATTTTTATAGTAGATGTCTCTAGTACAACTTTGTCTTTAAAAAAACAAGTGTTTTTGCTCTGTCTGTTTTGCCATGTTATTGCGAAAGTTATCCAATAAAATCAAGAAAATGCCTTGCTTTTAAAAATAATGTAAACCAGCAGCAACTTTCATTGTATCAGTTCCTGCTTCCAAGCAGGTGTAGTCACTGGATTTCACAGAATCATGTTCAAAAGCTGACATTTTATAAGGTGCACAAAGCACAGTAGAAGCTAGTTTGCTAAAAAGTTTTGTTACAGTGCTGTATCAGTGAGGATATTGAATTAGTGTGGTGAATATCAATGTCTTGTGACAAAACATTCCCTGATTTTACTTGAATACTGTATGTCTTAAATGTTATGGGCTGTATACTGTCCCCTCATTATTGTAAGCCACCTTGGGTCCTTTTCCAAGGAGAAAGGTAGGGTAAAAATATTCAAATTATTGTTACTTTTTGTAAGATTTTTTTGTGTGTATGAGAGATATGCACTGTATTTTGTATATTTTGGTATGAATAGACAGGAACGCAGGATGGAGATATCTGAAATAGGTGTGTTTGTGATTTCACTAAAAAGATTTCTGTATTCCTCACCATCATAGGAAAAAGTGAAGGTGTATTCCCAGTCAGGACTTACAGTATTCACCTGCCTACCCACCACCACCCTCTATTGTCTAGTTTGAAGGCAAATGCCCTTAGAAGACTATAGACAAATTATTTCCCATCACTTTGTAGTTCCCAGGCACTGGCTAACCTTGCCACTTCACTACCAGCAGAAGCAGCAGTTCACCTTATATCAGATCCTCTGAGTAATAACTAAATCTAAGATTGGACAAGACTTTATCGGATCCCTAAAAAGTTAAAGACTGTGAGTGAGAGTAGGATAATAGGGTTTAAGTCAAATGAGTCAAAAATTGGCTCAAGGAGCCAGACTCTCAAAAAAGCAAATTGGAGTTTAGATTCTATATGAGGCAGAGGTGACAAAGTTCCTTCTCCCTGCAGAAAAAAGGCAGGCTTGTCCCTTCTCACAGATATGCCAACCAGTTGTCTTTCATGAAATCACACAAGTCTCCTTGAAGGATTAGAGCAGAAAAACATGGAGCAGCCTTGGTTTTTATGTTGGCACAACTAGATGATCTATTTAGATATCATTCACATATTACTGCGTTGAGCAATAATTTGGTAAAATGGCTGCCTTTCAGATTAGGGGCGCTGACATTGGTCTCTTGAGGCCCTAGAGCAGTGATGGTGAACCTTTGGAACTCCAGATGTTTTAGACCACAACTCCCATGGTCCTTTGTCATTGGCAATATAGGCTTAGAATTCTGGGAGTTGTGGTCTAAAACATCTGGAGTGCCAAAAGTTCACCACCACTGTCCTAGAGTATAATTTTCTTGAAGAAGTTAAATCTCCAGGTTTTGGGAATCCCATAGCTGGCTGCTGAAGAGCTTTGAGTTGACACATGCTAAAAGGGAGTGATTCCTATTTAACCACTACCATTAGCTTCATCTATAAGGATAAATGAGTATCCCTATAGCCACAAGACCATGAAGCAAACACCTGATACTTGGCATGGCTACAAAGGGGTCCCTGAAAGTGTGCACTTCATAGTTATTCTGTTTTTAAAAGATTTTTTTAAATATATATTTGTCATTTATTGGTAATCTGCTGTGCCAGTGAGGCAGTAGATACAGCTGATTCCTCAAGAGTAGGAGGTATCCTTGAGAGTTGCAAGTCTAGAATTTTGGTCAAACACTTCCAGCTGGTTTGGGGTGGGTCTATAGAGAACAAGCCTATTTAAAATCTTCTACTTTGCCTTTCCTCACTGTTACAACAGTAGCTGTTCTGCTTTTGGATTGAATTGCCTGGTGAAATGTTAGCATGTCCAAGTAAGTATATTTTTATAGGTGGAAAAATAGTCTTCTACACAGATAGATGCAGGCATTTTTATTTGTTAATATATTAAGTGTATGAGAGTATTAATGCTCTGAATTTGTTTAGTAAATTGGGTATAGATTAGTAGCATTTTGAAGAGTTAGCAACAGTTCTTTAGAACTGAGGATCTCTGATTTTTGTAAGGCTTTTTTAATCTCTTGTTGGTTTCATTAGATCCCTGATGTACTGCATTTCTTTGAAGAAGAAAAAGATTAGACTTGGCTTGGCTACACTTATTTCCTCACACAGCTTGAAAGTAGCCAATTACAAATGTACCATAGTTGCTTACAGCTAGTTACTTTTGGTTGATAAGTATTTTAATTGGTATTTATAGAGTTATAAGTGTCAGACACCTATAATCTCAGTGTAACAAGCCAAAAGTAGTTTTAAAAGGCATTTTAGAAATAATGACATGACTAATTTAAAGTTTATGTCACTCTTTCCCTCCCCAGCAGAAAAGTATTACTGTATTTGGATTGTTCTTCTGTATTTTTATAAATAATTTTGAAGTTCACTGTGAGAACTGGTGACTAGATGAAACCAGAGATATATGTATTCTGGCCTTTTGAAATGCAATGAAACCATGGTACATAAATTAGTTTTGAGATCAAACCAGCAATAGTAATAGCAACCTGCTTGCACAGTGAGGACCACAGTGCATTCTTTTTAAAAGGCAATGGTCCAAAATCAGCTTCTTCACCAAGTGTTTAGGCAACTCCTTGTCTGCATAAATTCTTGAATCACCCAAAATGGAGTTCAGAGGCAGATGCTGTCTACTGAGTGATGAGAAGAAGGCAAAAGGGAAGAGATAAAGCAACACTAGAATGGAGGGAAACATTAACCAAAATGAATAGTCTGAAAAGGGGGAAGAATAAAAAGAAAAATGTTTATAGGTGGGAAAATAGTCTTCTAATAGAGTCTTTTAAATAGTCTTCTAATAAAAATTGTCTCTAATAGAGACAAAGCTGCAAGCATATAGCTTCATAGTTTTTTCATTTTTTCCATGTAGGGACTCCAACATCTTCAACGAGAGAACAGGTGTTGCTACCTAGTAAAGTGCCATGCCATCAGGGAATAATTTTCTAGTGAAGATCCATGTCTCCTGCGCCAGGTGGCACTGAGGAAGAGGCTATCCATGAAGATCCTTGGGGTGGTGAGAGCGTGTGAGCCCAGAGTCTTCATCACAGGACAAGGCAGCTGCAACAACTTGGTTCTTGGAATGCTTGGTAATTGAAACATAAGCAAGGCTGGGGTCTACTTGATGGAATGCTTGCCTGCAAGGAAGAAGTCTGATTCTGTGGGAGTACGAGAATTGATTAACAAGATGCTCCTAGTGGGACAGACTTCATACAACATGAAGGCCAGGTTTATATGTCTCTGTTCGAGGGAAGAAGGCACTGGTGTGACCTCAAAGTTTGGCTCGTCCAGCTTGAGGTGCGTGCTGTCTAGTTGGATTTTGCCTTTTTGAACCTTGGACTGTTGGTGATGCAGCATATGGACCACCCTTGCTGGACTGGGCAGCTTTCTGGTAGGGTTCTGTTGGCTTGAACTTGGTATTTTTTTCTCTTATTCTACATTTGGAATGTTTCCACCTAATTTGTCAGTTGAAATCTCCTTGATTTAGATGTCGTTTTGGAACTTCTCTGTCTTGAAAGAGGAAATGAGAGACACAGGGAAGTGCTGAAATGGCACAGTGATTTGTAGAGAAATGCTAAGTGAAGAAAAATATTTCTAGACTAGAAGACCTCTTGTTACAAAGTGGCTACTCCTGCTATCTATCATGTCTCTGTGCACTTATATTTGTAATCAGTCAAGTCTTTATTACGGTCATTGACCAGCAGCAGGGGATAAGATAAATTAAGGCCAATCACAGAGCAAAATAGGGCTGTGTCCAAATATTGGGCAGCAATCCAGGAAATAGCATTTATGTTATTATAACTCATGTAAAATAATCTAAGAAGCAATAGGAGAAAGTTATAAGGAAGTTCCAAAAGTAATAAAAATACGAATATACACACACACACATGAATACATACAACCCCATGTATATACATATACATGCACCCACAAATATGGAAGAGGTTAAAAGCAATAGTCAGCATAAAAGATCTAATTTGGGTATAAATATTGGTGGTATCAATCATGCCCCAACGTATTTTAATTGCTGCCACACAAAACCTAGCCACATTATAAGTTACAACAAAGCTAGTATCTGACAACAACAAGGAAGTATTAAAAGGACCTGAGTGCCCTGGGTATTTGCAAAGTATTGGTATATTGTAAAACTGAAGCTTAGCTGCCAGAACCTTGGTAGGGATACTAAGAGAGCCTCAAGTGTATGCATCTTTGGGGAATTTTCTGAAAAATACACTTGCAATGTTTCTATCTTTGGTGCTTACAGGCTTTTGTATATTACACTACATTACAAAGGCTAGTCTAAGGCATGTGAGGAAAGGTGTGTTGGCTTGTATTATCAATTTCAAGGCTGGTATTAAGTCTTCTTAGCATCAGTTTCACTTTGTGGTGGGATCCACTATTAGGCTGTAAGTAAGTAGAAAAAACTCTATATTGGGGTAATTCTTCAGTAGCCCAGGCCCAGATTTTCTTTCTTAAAAAGTGTATGAGAGAGAATGCACAATATGTGTATGAGCTTTCAGGAATGTTCCACCTTTCCATTAGCCAAGGTGTTACAAAATATGTTAGGAAGAGACAAAAAGAATCAGTCCTGAAACCTTCATGTCCCCGCTCTGTCCCTGCTGGGACGAGGATGGTTCTAGGAACAGCAGAGAGAGAGCAGTAGAGTGGGTTGGTTCTCAGACCAGTTTTAATTAAAGCTTATTGGGAATTCTTTAATTCCCATCTATTTTAATTTCAGGTACCAATGATTGTCCTGACAAGTCTTCTGTCATGCCTCATGCTGATTTAATAATCTTTGCAGCTAAAGCAGTCTAAAATATAATGGAAAATATAGTGAAACTCAGTTCAATGGAACAGCTGTGTACACTAGAACTAAGGCCTTACAGGAGACTAAGCATGATTTAATTTAATAAGGCTTCTTTCTGCCTAAATAGTGGTTGGCTTGCACTTTTAACAAATTAATTCACTCATGTTTTTGAGCATATAGCAATGTCTTACTCGAATATAGGAATTTTCTTCCCTATATCTCACTTTAATCTTGTGAACAGTCCTGTAAGACAAGTAACTACTGCAGACTTTAGAAAGTTATTTTTAAATTGTACTTATTACTACAAGCCCCTCCCCAGCAGTTAGCTTCCCCTGTACCGGTAGTTGAACGTATATTTTCCCTGAGTGCTAAATATTATTTTGAACATAGCTTCTACAGTTTGCCACTTTGCACTGCAGTCCCCAGAATGTTCCAGACAGCAGGTCTAGTGGACACCAAGGTTGTCAGGTCTCATCCAAAGTTTGAAAAGTTGTTTTTTTAAAAAAAAAAAAACCTTAACACCTGCCTTCTAATTATAAAAATAAAGAATCTTTTTGCATTGTTCTTCCTTCCTGTGTTGGAAGAATAGGTCCTGTGGTAGAGAAGAACAGATTAGAAATCTTTTTTTATTTGTAGTTAGTGACTTTCCAACTCTGACCATTCCTGTATTGTAGCCCAGGGCAGACGGAACACTAGAGTGGGGGTGGCAGGTGGGATTAAGGTTCAAATAAAACTTTAATGGCCACATTCACGTGTGTATGTGCAATGCTCTGAAACAAATGTTTCATTGGGACCCTTCTCTCAATAGGTTTGGAGTGGAAAACCTTGTTGGGTTAGAATAGATCAGTGGTTCTCAACCTGTGGGTCCCCAGATGTTCCTGGACTGCCACTCTCAGAAATCCTGGCCAGCTCAGTTAGGGATCAAGACTTCTGGGAGTGGCAGTCCAGGAACATCTGGGGACCCACAGGTTGGGAACCACTGGAATAGATGAAGAGCCTTTTTAGTCCAGCATCTCACTTCCGCAGTGGCCAAAAGTGAAAGCAAAGGCAATAGCAAGGTAGCAATCAGCGTTTGTTCATTAGAAAAAGGTTTACTGGGAAACCTGATTTCAGTTCAGTGTGTTGTTTTTAAAGACAATTGTATTCTGCATATTTTTATCACTCCTGGCTGGCTTCTCTGGTTTCTGTTTACCTTATGACTTGTGCAAACTAGTTTAATATCCCCCCCCCTCTCCTCAGTTTTGAAACCACACTTTAAATCAGCAAAGCCTATTTATATGTGTTGGTTATATAGAAACAGGAATACTCAGCTTTGGTGGGGGGATATATGCTGCCTTTTCTGATAGTTTATAAGGATTTTTTTTGGGGGGGTTGAGAGTAAATATCTTGTTTTTCCTTCTGGAGTGTTTTGAAGGGTTGTGCTGGCTTGGATGAATTTGTTCTGAGAAGATTCTGGCAGGTGTGGGGCGGGGCGGGGGGTGGGAATGGAGGCAATGTTTCCAGAATGCTGTAGCAGGTCTTTAGTATGGTGGTAGGGAACCAATAGTATTCCCATACATTGTGTTCTGCTTCATCTGTTACGGAGCAGCAGCATTTCCTAATCCATATGAGATACTTCTACCTGAAGGATCCAACTGGAAATTGTTAGAGAGAGTAAAAACAGGCGATCTTCTGGAAATTTATCTTGAACCTGGCTGTTGTCTCCTATTGACCTTGCTTTTTCTTCTTCATGTGGCTAACAATGTTTTAAAACCTGTATTCCTTGGTAAAGCTTGCCGTTCTTTCTATTCATCTTGATCCCTTGACCTGGAATTGCTCCATTCTGATGGAGGATCTCTCTGAGCTGGTTCTGGGGAAAGAGGTTCTGTGGGAGCTCTTTCTGTCTCCTGGTTATGGTATCTTCTACTCCATGCATTTCTTAAATTTTACTTGATACGTTTTAAAACCAAACATAAAAAAAGAGACCAGAAGGGTGGCAAAAATGTTCCTTATTTCTAGTTCCTGTTCCTGGGCAGGAAGTAGATATTTGAGACTTTCTCACAGGTACTGAGCTCCCAAACTATTGAGGTCTTTATATGTTTTATACTGCATACATATATATAAGATATGATAGGTAAATGAAGTCCTATAAAACATGGTAAAGTAACATAATAATGCATGAACAACAACAAAAACCCAAATCACTAAGGGCCTTTTTACACGATCTCTGAAAAGGTGGGGGGGCAGAAAAACAACAAACGGAAGCCAGGAGAGCCCTGCACTCACTATCCTTACACCGGATCAAATATTTTTCACATCGAAAAAGCAGGTACCTGAAAGCTGCGCTGGGACGCTGTGCGGGTTCGTTAAATTCTAATAGTTGTTCTGACGCAACACACGGAAGAGAGTCGTTTTGTACGAAGAAGTCCAACATTAAATCTTTATTTAACAAGTTGTTAGTCTGTTTCTTCATTTCTTTTCTTTGGTTACTCATAACATGAGGGGTTAACACACGTAAATTGGAACTCAGAAACAATTCGGAATCAGAACTTTTCCTACTTAACGTAAAAGGATTTCTATTTCTATCTCTTTGGTTACTCAAAATTTCTTCATTATCCCACCATCCCGGTTCCTTGGGATAGGAGGTGGAGCTCTGAGGGGATGAACCCATCCCCATCCTGGTATCCATCCCGGGGGATTAGGATCTCGCTTCCCACTTGGGATTCCTAAATACGGATAATTTCCTGGGGAATTAATTCCGACTACCCCTCTCTGGCTCGGAGCATCAGTCTCATTATACTTCTCTCTGTCTCCGCTTCCCCTCGTCTCTCCCCAACTCCTTTCTTTTTCCGTCGTTATTTTTCTAACCGTCCCCTCTCCTCGTGCTAGCTCCTCTCCCCCTCCCTTACCGGCCCCTCCTTCCTCGCGACCTTCCGTCTGAGTTCCTCTCTCTTTGAATATAAGCTTCCTATCTATTCTTTCTGTTTGAATGGCTATCGACCTATATACCTGTTTATCTTCCAATTGTACCTGGATCCCCATTTGCTTTGTTTCGTTTCTATTTTCTGTCTGTGTACTCATGGTCTTAATCTCTCCTTCACTCTTTCCTACTTGTATTCCTACCTGTTTGAATCCCTTGACTTCTCTTATCTTTTCCTCTGTCTGTACCCCTGTATTCTTCAGATTATGACAGATGTCCATCAATCCCATTTTAATATCCTCCCATATCTTCACTTCCGTTCTAATGGCTAAATAACAGTCTCTGAACTTCTCTTGCATCAGATTCTTCTCTCCCTTCTCAATTGTGTCTATATCTGTCTTGTCTGTCTCTTTCCTATCTTCTTCCTCAACACTGACTCCCTCCGTTTGATCCCTCTTTGCAAAGAATAGTTTTCCCGGAGCTTCTTCACCCTCCTCTAGATTATCCTTCTTCTTTACTTCGTAGTTTGTCCCATCCTGTTTATCTGCAAACGACCCAGCATCCCATGTTTTGGGTTGATCTGCCTTTGGCTCACAGACGCACTAAAGTGGGCGGGGTCGCACTTAATTTCCTGTTAACTCCGGAGCTGGTGGGTAAACATTTTTAATCTCCGGAGCTGGGAGCCATTTGCCCCGGAGTTTAGGGGTCGTGTATAAACGCCCTAAATAAGGAAACCATAATCCAGATTATACATTATACCTCCCCCACCATCATTTAAAAAAAACCCTCTAGGGGAGCACAGTTGTCTACTAGGTTATTCTTCTCCATTGGGGCTGGGGATGGCTATGGAGAAGGAACCCCTCATCCCATACATCAGCCTGTGTGCTTCTAACTGCAGGACCTGCCATTGAATTGCAATCTCCAGATGAGGCTGTTTCTCCTGTCCCATTGGGGATGCTCTGATCTGGTATGCAATTCTCTTGTTCCTTCTAGACATCACATAATTTTGAGGCTCCTGTCCCCAGCTGAGAGCCCAGTTTCTCCTTGGCACCTTGACTCGTTTCTAGGCCTCTAAGGGCGTTTATACACGACCCCTAAAATCCGGTGCAGAGTGCTCACAGATCCGGAGCATAAAATTTTATTCCCACGAGCAGCATACTAAAAAAAAAAAAGTTCAACCACGCCTACTTAACCGCATTTTGCAGGTACCTGGTCTCGGGGTGGTAAAAATCTTGTTGTGGTTCCGGTGCGGATCTTTCTCCGTTCATTTAGTCTGTGGGTAAGTGCAAAATCCGCACAAAAAACCTTCCGCCTCCGTTTCTGCCTCTTTAGCTTGATGTAGTTATTTTTTTACCATGCAAGTACAGGAGGCAGGTCGGGCGGAATGTGTCCATCATGTTTGCAGGACAGAAACATCACGTGTTCCGTTTATTTTAGTTAACAACCCTTTTTGGGTGCACCGCATGATTCGGCCAGGAGATGTCAGCAGAGAGCATGGCATGGCTGACGTCATCTGTTACCGGGATGCAATGATACATCGCAAGGGCAGTTGACGGCGCTGTTTCTCAGTAAAATCTCTTTGTACAGTAGCCACCCGATCTTCCTTTCCGTTTCTACTGCTCCTGCAAGCATTTAAACCTGTGACCACGGCTGAGAATGAATACTAATAGAAGCCACGCTGCCGAGGTTCAGAATGATTAGTCACACTATCACAGGAAAATACAGAGGGGAAAGTATTTGTGACAGAAAACTGGAGAGTCCATCCAACTGGGGCTCGTTGGGGTTTTGAAGGGAAAATATGGCTTGTGTTGGAACTTCTTCCTTATACTAAAAATAAAATAAAATGGTATCTAGACGCCAGAGGGATGTAGAAGCAACGCCTGTGGTGGATCAAATATTTAGATCGAAATACAATGAATTCATCTTTAAGGTGTCCCAGGACTCTTTTTGGTACCCCCACTACCCTTTGGGAAATATGAATTGTATCCTTTATCTGCTACCGGAACATTTAGGGCACTTGTTGAATGCTTAACAGAATATAACAGTACTTTCATTTAAATGCTGCATAACTTGTGTGCTGTCCATATCTTTTTATTTGTGGGAAGATTGGATGCCTAAAAACAATGTTCAGCATTCATCAGTAGGAGAGGACAGTATATTTTGCCATGCGATCACTCACTCAGGAAACCACATGCACAAATAGTTGGTCCTTCAAAGGGAAACACAGAACCATTGTGCTCGCTTTAATGATATTAAATAGAGCAGGTTTAAATCAATGAAGACATTCAAGGGTTAAAGTGGACAGAACAAGGAGGGGCGGGGAGGGGAAGACTCACTCTTCCCCCCCCAAGGGATCGTGGCGGCAGTGACACCAGGTGGTGAAGCAGCCCCCAAGTCCCCATTCCCCCTCCCCTGCCAGATGACAGCGCCCCAGAGGTGCGCTGGGCAAATAAGCCCCTGTTAGGATCCTCCCAGCTCCAAAATCAAAACGACCCAGCCTTCCCCCCCCCTCCTCCAGGTGGTGGTCAATCAACATACATACCAAAGAATATGTTGCTGACGGGACAACAAGGTGCTACAGTTTTTGGGGGAAGCATATGTTATCTCTTGAGTTAATCACGAGTATGCAAAATTACTAAAGGGACAGAAAAAGTTCTTCTGAAACCATGCATGTAGCTGTTTTTCTGGCATAACATCATTTTTATTTATAAGAAGGTTTTGTTATACTACATATGTGCATTGGAGTGGTTGAAAATGAGAATGATGGGGTTCATCTGTGCACCTACCCACCCACACATCCACTCATTCACAAACTTTCAAGTTCTTAAAGGTAATAACCTTGACTTGTTAGCGGTGAAAAAGCTATTCAGGTGTAGTAATAGGGCCATAAATATATCGCTTAGCACAATAAAGGGAGAGCTGGGTTTAATGCTTTCCAGACCAAGGATAGCTGGAATTTGATGTAGAGTAGAAAGAAGGGTAGGGGGATTCTCAGTGCTACTTATTTGAATCTCTGTGTGTCTCTCTCTATGGAGGAATTTCCCAATAGCCATGGGTGTCTGGAGGGAGACAGTTAACTCAGGTCTTAAGTAAGGACTCCTAGACCAACAACCGCATAAATTAATTTTGTTTGATTTACTCCCTTTTACTGTCAAGGTAAAAGTTTTCCCTTTAAGAGAGAAACTGTAGTTTTGTTTTTATTGTTCTTCCTGGACCTTTCAGCCCTCTATCCCTTATTTGCAAGACAGTGTTGGATGTCTCTTTAATCACAGTTTGTGTGTGGTGGGGGAGGTTTCCCTTTTCTGTGCAAGAAGTAGCTGGTCTTGGATTTTCCTTTTCCAGTATATGAAGAAACAAATCTTGCCCTGCAACTCTTCACAAGCTCCGCTGGATCTTCCCTTGTTCAATCAAAACATGTTGTTATCATGTTTGGACATCTTCATACCATGTGTTGTCTATCAATGCTACCTTGTTTCTTTGTTCTACCACAGTGAGACATGTGTCAAGCCCCCTTGTCTGTTTTTTTCCTCCCTTAGTTACACTCTGTAATACCTGCTTGAGTAACCGTTAAAATACAAACTCCTCATTGTGTTCCTAGTGTTAACTTTATAAGTTGCCTCCTGGGTGCCAAAAATAGGTCAGATATCTCTCAATACCATTTGCACGGAATCTTAACCAGGTGTAGACATCTGCTTGGGAATACCCTGAAATGGTGAATGGATGTGTGAGACAGACTGCTGGAGTGGATGGTCTGTGGTCAGTTCAAGCAAGGCTGTTGTCCTGCCTTCTATATATGTGCAATTCATTCCTTGTACCTACATGCACCACACTGCATGTCCCTGTGAACTGCATTCTGTTACCTTTGGCTTTTTGGGTTCTTTTGGATGTTCATCCTTCCCTCAAAGGTAGTGGTGACAAACATTTGGCACTCCATATGTTCTGGACCACTACTCCCAGAATTCAAAGCATGTTTTGCCAATGGCAAAGGTATGTGGGAGTTGTTGTCCAAATCATATGGATCGCCAAGGCTTGTTACCACCGCTCTAGGGATGTAGCAACCCCACCCAATATGGTACTATCTGCAAATTTGATCAGCCTACTCTGTATTCCTTCCTCCAAGTCATTAATTAGCACAGGTCCCATAACAGGGAGGGCAACATTCTAGGGATGAAAGGTGCATTGGGATGTTTTCTAAAGTATTCATAGCCCCCCAGAGCAAAGCACTCCGAGCATTAGTAATGATAAGATGTAATTTTTATGTGGAGGAACTGTTATAAATGATACAAGGATTCTTCCTTGCAAGCATGCTAGTCGGTACCTTCAGATACCTCTTGTGGGAACCCATCAAAGGGCCTTCTCTGCTGCTGCACCAAGACTCTGGAAGTCCCTCCCACCAGAGGCCAGGACTGTCTCATCTCTGTTGTCCTTCTGGAAACAGGCAAAGGCCTTTCTCTTCAGGCAAGCTTGTCCTGTGGGATGGACTACCTATTACGTGTCAGTTATTTGAATGTATATGATCACTTAGATATTGTGTTTATAAGGACTTTTGAAAATAAGTGTTAACATTGACACTATGTTCCCAGTGTTAATTTTCATCACTCATAAATCAACACAGAGCTTCACTCCACTTTACTGCTGGCATTCTCTTTTACCTTGTTGTCTACTAATGCTGGGAGATGGTCCTCCACTCCCTGTACATGTACTCATTACTTGAGCATGTTTTAATTGTACTGGACAGTATATTATCCCTCATTGAGATCCAAAAATTTTACATTGCAGATCCATCAAAAATGCAGTAGCAGTGTGCTTAGTTTATTTCTGATAAATGTATTAAAGGACTACATAAGTGTAACCTGGCATATGCCCTAAGTTTTAATCAGCAACATTATGAAAGTGTACAAAGTTAGGATTTGTCCTTCCACCCACCCATTATTAACAGTTTCCTTTTTTTATATAGCAGAAGAACTATCCTTGGCCCTTGGTGGGAAATGTAATTCAAAACTAGGATTAGGGCCATAATTACAGCACTTAACACAATAAAAGGAGAACCAGTTTGACTGGTTTTCAGGGTAAGGATGGCAGGAATTTGTTGAAAAGTAGAAAGAAGGGGAGGGGGGTCTCTCCACTGGCTCTCTGTGTTAATTATTTCAATCTGTGTGTGTTATAAAAATCTTTGGTGATAAGGGACCAAATGTAGTTAGTGAATGAAGCTTCCTATTTTGGTTTTTCCCAGTTTTTCTACCAAAATAGCTAGAAAAAGTGGGAACCATATAAGGTTTAATTGCATGCACAGGGGTAGGGGTGGGGAATGTTCTGATGGGTTTACCAGGGAAGCACATCAACAAGTACTTGAGAAATAGCACAATGCCTTTTTAAAACTGCCCTTTATTGTGCAGCTCACGAATTTTCTTGGTTGAAGGCTGAACTAAGGCTCCCAGATTTGTAAACGTAAGCAACATGGAATGTTGAAAGTAAAAGTAACAACCGTTACACAATAGTAACCTTATTAAGTACCTTAGATAATTTCTCCTTAAATTGAATCCAGGGCAAATAATCCTTTTGTGGTGGTGCTAAGCCTGCAAGCACTTTGCTTGCGGCTGCTATGATTGTAAAAGTCAGCTGCAGAATGACTGCAGCTAAAGACCTTTTCCTACATCGAGCACCCATGCACCTTCTCCTTCTCCCTCTCCGAGGAACGGGAGCCATTGCTGCTACAAAGAACGCTGCAAAAAAAGAAAGGTCCGCAGGCAGGAAGAGGAAGCTAAATACAAAGGAGTGGCGCTCATTTCATTCAGCGCTATCTATTATCCGATCAGCTCTTGGAGGACTCAGGTGCCTAATAGGAAATAGTCAATCCCCAGGGGCCCTCTAGTGGTTGGGCACCTTACAGTCACCTGCAATCAACATTCCAGTGTTCGCAGCTTGAAATCAGATCAGCTGCAGATTTTCAAAAAGATGACCTTGGGAACAGTGGATCCGCAACATCAACCACGTGACTGCTGGGGGTGATCCGGATCAAAGATTGGTAGGGATTGTAATGCTAGTGTGAAAAGGCCCTAAGAGAGCCTCAAGTGTATGCATCTTTGGGGAATCTTCTGAAAAATACACTTGCAATGTTTCTATCTTTGGTGCTTACAGGCTTTTGTATATTACACTACATTACAAAGGCTAGTCTAAGGCATGTGAGGAAAGGTATGTTGGCTTGTATTATCAATTTCAAGGCTGGTATTAAGTCTTCTTTGCATCAGTTTCACTTTGTGGTGGGATCCACTATTAGGCTGTAAGTAGAAAATAAAACTCTATATTGGGGTAATTCTTCAGTAGCCCAGGCCCAGATTTTCTTTCTTAAAAAGTGTATGAGAGAGAATGCACAATATGTGTATGAGCTTTCAGGAATGTTCCACCTTTCCATTAGCCAAGGTGTTACAAAAGATGTTAGGAAGAGACAAAAAGAATCAGTCCTGAAACCTTCATGTCCCCGCTCTGTCCCTGCTGGGACGAGGATGGTTCTAGGAACAGCAGAGAGAGAGCAGTAGAGTGGGTTGGTTCTCAGACCAGTTTTAATTAAAGCTTATTGGGAATTCTTTAATTCCCATCTATTTTAATTTCAGGTACCAATGATTGTCCTGACAAGTCTTCTGTCATGCCTCATGCTGATTTAATAATCTTTGCAGCTAAAGCAGTCTAAAATATAATGGAAAATATAGTGAAACTCAGTTGAATGGAACAGCTGTGTACAATAGAACTAAGGCCTTACAGGAGACTAAGCATGATTTAATTTAATAAGGCTTCTTTCTGCCTAAATACTGGTTGGCTTGCACTTTTAACAAATTAATTCACTCATGTTTTTGAGCATATAGCAATATCTGACTCGAATATAGGAATTTTCTTCTCTATATTTCACTTTAATCTTGTGAACAGTCCTGTAAGACAAGTAACTACTGCAGACTTTAGAAAGTTATTTTTAAATTGTACTTATTAATACAAGCCCCTCCCCAGCAGTTAGCTTCCCCTGTACCGGTAGTTGAACGTATATTTTCCCTGAGTGCTAAATATTATTTTGAACATAGCTTCTAAAGTTTGCCACTTTGCACTGCAGTCCCCAGAATGTTCCAGACAGCAGGTCTAGTGGACACCAAGGTTGTCAGGTCTCATCCAAAGTTTGAAAAGTTGTTTTTAAAAAAAAAAAAACCTTAACACCTGCCTTCTAATTATAAAAATAAAGAATCTTTTTGCATTGCTCTTCCTTCCTGTGTTGGAAGAATAGGTGCTGTGGTAGAGAAGAACAGATTAGAAATCTTTTGTTATTTGTAGTTAGTGACTTTCCAACTCTGACCATTCCTGTATTGTAGCCCAGGGCAGACATTAATCACAGATCAGGAGGAGTGGAACCCTAGAGTGGGGGTGGCAGGTGGGATTAAGGTTCAAATAAAACTTTAATGGCCACATTCACGTGCATATGTGCAATGCTCTGAAACAAATGTTTCATTGGGACCCTTCTCTCAATCGGTTTGGAGTGGAAAACCTTGTTGGGTTAGAATAGATCAGTGGTTCTCAACCTGTGGGTCCCCAGATGTTCCTGGACTGCAACTCTCAGAAATCCTGGCCAGCTCAGTTAGGGATCAAGACTTCTGGGAGTGGCAGTCCAGGAACATCTGGGGACCCACAGGTTGAGAACCGCTGGAATAGATGAAGAGCCTTTTTAGTCCAGCATATCACTTTCCCAGTGGCCAAAAATGAAAGCAAAGGCAATAGCAAGGTAGCAATCAGCGTTTGTTCATTAGAAAAAGGTTTACTGGGAAACCTGATTTCAGTTCAGTGTGTTGTTTTTAAAGACAATTGTATTCTGCATATTTTTATCACTCCTGGCTGGCTTCTCTGATTTTTGTTTACCTTATGACTTGTGCAAAATAGTTTAATATTCCCCCCCTCTCCTCAGTTTTGAAACCACACTTTAAATCAGCAAAGCCTATTTATATGTGTTGGTTATATAGAAACAGGAATACTCAGCTTTGGTGGTGGGGGGGTATATGCTGCCTTTTCTGATAGTTTATAATTTTTTTTTTGGGGGGTTGAGAGTAAATATCTTGTTTTTCCTTCTGGAATGTTTTGAAGGGTTGTGCTGGCTTGGATGAATTTGTTCTGAGAAGATTCTGCAAGTGTGTATGTGTGTGTGGGGGAGGGCAGGGAAATGGTGGCAACGTTTCCAGAATGCTGTAGCAGGTCTTTAGTATGGTGGTAGGGAACCAATAGTGTTCCCAATACATTGTGTTCTGCTTCATCTGTTACGGAGCAGCAGCATTTCCTAATCCACATGATATACTACTTCTACCTGGAGGATCCAGCTGGAAATTGTTAAGAGTAAAAACAGGCAATCTTCTGGAAATTTATCTTGAACCTGGCTGTTGTCTCCTATTGACCTTGCTTTTTCTTGTTCATGTGGCTAACATTGTTTTAAAACCTGTATTCCTTGGTAAAGCTTGCCGTTCTTTCTATTCATCTTGATCCCTTGACCTGGAATTGCTGCCTTCTGATGGAGGATCTCTCTGAGCTGGTTCTGGGGAAAGAGGTTCTGTGGGAGCTCTTTCTGTCTCCTGATTATGGTATCTTCTACTCCATGCATTTCTTAAATTTTACTTGATACGTTTTAAAACCAAACATAAAAAAAGAGACCAGAAGGGTGGCAAAAATGTTCCTTATTTCTAGTTCCTCTTCCTAGGCAGAAGTCCTGGGCAGGAGTCCAACACCTCATATAGATGCTCAGTAGATGTTTGAGACTTTCTCACAGGTATTGAGGTATTGAGGTCCCAAACTGTAGAGGGCTTTATACGTTTTATACTGTATACATATATGTAAGATATGATAGGTAAATGAAGTGAAATAAAACATAGCAAAGTAAAATAATAATGCATGAACAACAACAAAAAACCCAAAAACCACTAAATATGGAAACCGTAATCCAGATTATACATTATACCTCCCCACCATCATTTAAAAAAAAAAAAAAAACTTCTAGAGGAGCACAGTTGTCTACTAGGTTATTCTTCTCCAAGGCGGCTGGGGACGGCTGTGGAGAAGGAACCCCTCATCCCATACACCAGCCTGTGTGTTTCCAACTGTAGGACCTGCCATTTAATCACTGTCTCCAGATGAGGCTGCTTCTCCTGTCCCATTGGGGCTGTTCTGAACTGGTACACAATTCCCTTGTTCCTGCTGAGACATCACATACTTTACAGGCTTCTGTCCCCAACTGAGAGCTTAGTTTCTCCTTGGCACCTTGGCTGGTTTCTAGGCCTCTAAAGTGGAGCTGCTGGATTTTGTCCAGTCTCCACACTGGGCAGGTGGTGTTTCTTCAGGGGCTGGTTGTTTAGACAGGGGGTCCTCAGGGAGAGCATCTTGCTGCTTTGCTTGGACCTCAGATGTTTTGTTCAACTGTTCTGAAACTAGACTAAACTGTGGTCAAAAGGAGGAGGGAAAGAAAAGTTTCCTTCTATACAAAGATTGCATGCTCTGTATGTGGAACTCCCAATCAATCTTTAGCATCCTCAGAATTCAAATGCAAGAGATATAGTCTTGCTCTTAGTTTTCTTTGTGCTTAATAACATGCTTTTCAAAATTGAATGTGCAGGAAGATGCTGAAAGTTCTTGATGCAATGAATAGGAACCATAATCCAGAATACAGATTATTCCTTCCCACTCCCCACTGCAAAAAAAAAAAAAAAAAAAAAAACCCTCTAGAGGAGCACAGTTGTCTACCCTTGCTATAGAGCAGTGTTTTTCAACCTTTTTTGGGCAAAGGCACACTTGTTTCATGAAAAAAATCACGAGGCACACCACCATTAGAAAATGTTAAAAAATTTAACTCTGTGCCTATCACACACACACAAACTCACTTCTCACCCCCCCCAAAAAAAACAACAAATCCATCCTCCAGCCCAGGCCCTCCCAAGGCATCCCCATCAAAATGTCCGCCTGCCCTCACCTTTCCCCTCCCTCCTCCTGGCACAAAAAAAATGACCATTGTCAACGGCCGCCCGCTCCCCACCCTTAAAAGAGGGGTGCGCACGCGTGCTCCTACCTGGCTCGGCAGGGGCACCGCGCGCCCACCCTCGGGAGGCAAACAGCGAGTGTGCGAGGCGGGGGAGGGAGGGAGGTTCGGGGAGCGAGGAGGGGGAACAAACCCCAAGAACATTTAAGAGCAGCTTCTGGAGCGCCCTTCGCCGTAATGCGCCTGCGCGGGTCTCCCGGCTCTCTCTCACTCTCTCGCTCTCCAGTCTCCTCCTCCTCCTTTATTTCTTCTCCTTCCCCGCCCACGGCCAGCCTTTCCTCGCCGGCGCGCAAAGCACGCTGGGAAAGGTAGTCCGCTCTCCTCCCCAGGACCGCGTCTCAGACCTGCAGGAGGAACTACATCTCCGAAGGAAGCCTTGCGGCAGCCAGCTTCTTTTTGGACACCCCGCCTTCCTCCGGCTCGCCGGCGCCGCACCGCTGCCTTGGTCGCGAGCGGGATGCGGGGGGGGGGGCATTGCTGGTGTAGGGAGAAATTTTCCCACAGCACACCAGGCAACATCTCGCAGCACACTACTGTGCCGCGGAACAGTGGTTGAAAAACACTGCTATAGAGTGCTGCCTAGGTTATTCTTTTCCCTGGGAGCTGGGGATGGCTATGGAGAAGAATCCCCTCATCCCATACACCAGCCTGAGTACTTTCAACTGGACCCGCCATTTAATTACAGTCTCCAGACGAGGCTGCTTCTCCTGTTCCATTGGCGATGTTCTGAACTGGTACACAATTCTCTTGTTCTTGCTGAGACATCGGATACTTTACAGGCTTCTGTCCCCAGATGAGAGCCCAGTTTCTCCTTGGCACCTGGGCTGTTTCCAAGGCCTCTTGAGTTGGAGCTCCTGGATTCTGTCCGGTCTCCACATGGGGTGGATGGTGTTTCTTCAGGGGCTGGTTAAACGGGGGGTCCTCAGGGAGAGTATCTTGCTTTTTTATTAGCTTCAACTTCAGATGTTTTGCTCGACAATTCTGAAACCACACCTCTTCTAATATAAACCCTCCAGAGGAGCACAGATCTGTACTCTTGTTGTAGAATGCAGTTTCATTCTAAGAATTTTAAATTTCAATATTTCTTTCTTTTATTAACTTGGTCAGCTACTATCTTCCTTTACGTCCCATTGTTTCTAATTCACTTTAGTTCCAACTAAAGTTCATGATACGTATTAGTTAATTTAAAAAAATATTGCACATAATCTCTACAGTCTGAATATAGGGATGGGGACCAAGCAGCCTGACATTTTGAGGAATCAGGGAGGGAGCAATGATAAAAATGTGGGTACCAGGTGTTTGTGGTGGGGGCTACCCTAGGTCTTGGGAGGCACATGAACCTCTTTGTAGATGATATTTCAAATGCCCCCTTGTGTTGGATTATTAATGAAAAATCTATTAAGTCCTCTGGATTGTTGGCTCTAAAAAGAGAAAAAGGGGAGTATCAAACAGCCAGTACTCAGTGTGCGCACCAGGGTGGATGAAGATCAGCAAATAAAAGGTGGTAACTCAAAAATACTAACTGCAGAGTGGCAAACACACTCAAAACAGCCAGTTAGCATGTGCTACTTTATTTTATGTATCTTTTTCCTTTCTGGTAATAACAACCTTAGAAAACCCTTCAGGATTTCTGTTCTTGGCCTGTACCCCAACACCTGCACCCCTGAGATAAGAAAGCAGCGGGGGGGGGAATAAGATAATGGAGCCCTGACACCCTCTCCTCTAAATGCACACCCACACAAACATACCTGGCAAAAGGCACCTGCCTTCAAGAGTGCCTCTGCCTTCCCCCAAAACCTCTAAGGAACCCTTCATTTTTTGCACAAAAAATTCACATTTCATTTTGTATGTAAAAACAGAATAACAAAGGTTTACTAAAAGACAAAACACAACATTACATACCAAAGACTGGGGGAAAAATATGAAGGACAAAAGGATAAAACCTGACTTGGCTTGAGAGAGAAGACCCAGGAAAACAGTCTTCATTTATTCATTTATTTATTATTGAATTTCTACCCCACCCATCTTCCCATGGGAACTCTGGGCGGCTTACAATAGGCTGATCAATTCAGCTGACATACAATACAAACAAACAAGGACAAGATTAAACAAATATGACTAATATAATAAATGGCAACCTTGGCATAAAAACATTTGAGGCTCAGCAGCAGAGCACCTCACTAATTGGACTAGTAAACGGATGGCGGGACAAAAAAAAACCAAAAAAAAAAACTAAACTAGGTCACCAAAGGCCTCGCAGAAAAGCAAGGTTTTCAATGCTGTGCGAAAGGCCAACAGGGACTCTGCAGAGTGCACTTCGCTAGGTAAGCTGTTCCACAGAGAGGAACCAGCCACTGAGAAGGCCCAGTTTCGGGTGGAGGTTTTCTGGGCCTCTCTGGGGTGACAACCCGAAGCAAGTGCGCCCGCGACTGCCGAACTGGTCGGGCCGAGGTTGATCGCTGGGTGATCCGCTCTGCCAGGTAGTCTGGGCCCAAGCCATTGAGGGTTTTATAAACTAAAACCAAGATCTTGAATCTGATCTGGGGAACACAACGGGCAACCAATGCAGGCGAGCCAGGACTGGGGTGATGTGGTCATGATGACGCACACCCGCCACCAGCCTGGCTGCTGCATTTTGTCTAAGTATGGGCAGATCTGCAGACGCGCGGAGGAAAGTCATCAGGGCAACCTGGGCCCCATGAGAGAGCGTTGGAGTAGTCCAGCCTCGAGATCACGGAGCAAAGAACATCACTACAGTTCTCAGGGAGTTGGCCCTGGTCATAAGCCTCCAGGCATGGGAGAGCGGATCTGGGCAATTTGGTGCAGATGGACTCCAAATCTCCGAAAAGCCGGTGAGCCCCGACCCCTAACTCACTATCCTTACACCGGATCAAATATTTGTCACCTCCAAAAAGCAGGTACAAGAAAACTGCTGTTTGGTCTTGCTAAAGTGGGCGGAAGCCAGGGTCACATCAAATATTTGTCTGCAAAGTCCAGAGCTGGTGGGTAAACATTTTTAAGGTCCGGACCTTGCAGCCATTTGCGGCGGAGCTTAGGGGTCATGTATAAATGCCCATAGATGTTGAACAGCATGGGGGAGAGAGACGAGCCCTGCGGAACCCCGCAAGGGAGTGTCCACGGGGCCGACAACTCTCCACAATCCTGCACATACTGGGGCCAACCCTCCAAGAAAGACCGGAGCCAACTGTGAACAGTGCCTCCGATACCTACCTCAGAGAGCCGGTCCAGTAAGATAACATGGTCGACGGTACCGAAGGCCGCTGACAAATCCAAGAGAACCAACAGGATAGAGCAACCCCTGTTGGCTGCCCGGATTAGGTCATCTTGTAGCGCGACCAGAGCTGTCTCGGTCCCCCGGCCAGGCCTGAACCCGGACTGGCATGGGTCAAGGCACTATTGTTCCTCCAAATAAGATTGAATCCGGATTGTGGCCACCCTCTCGATAACCTTGCCCATAAAGGGGACATTGGCAATTGGACGATAATTAGCCAATTGGTCCGATGCCATGCCAGGTTTTTTGAGAATGGGCTTTACCACCGTCTCCTTCAAGCGGGAGGCGACCCCCACCCCCCGCTGAAGGAGGTGGTGGCGACAGCAGAAGCCCATTCTGGCATACTCCCCCCAGCAGCTTTTATGAGCCAGGCAGGGCAAGGGTCGAAGGGGGTGGATGCGGGCCGGCAATGGGCAATTGCCCTAGAGGCCTCCAAAGAGGAAACAGGCCCAAACTCAACCAGTTGAGGAGAGCGAGTGGGTGCAGCGACAGGGGATGGCAAGGGAGGGCTAGTGCAACCGGGTTCGAAGTTGGCCTGGATGGCCTCTATTTTAGATATTAAAAAGACTGCAAAATTCTCGCTACTGAACTCAGTAGGACGAGGCCTTGCCAGACTAGGATTGGTGACATCTCGGACCACCCAGAAAAGTTCCGCCTGGTGGTTCGAGGCCTCACCAATTCTCAGGTAGTAAGATGTTTTGCCTCCCTGATCGCACAAGAGTAGCGCCTACTCTGGACAACAACTGCAGTCTTATTAAATGCCGTCCGGCTTCGTTTCCAGCTGATCTCCAGCCTCCTCCGTTCCTGCTTCATCGCTCTCAACTCCACCGTAAACCACGGCGAAGGTCGAGCTCTGCTACGGAGGAGGCGCTTGGGGGCGATCCGGTCGACGGCACGGGAAGCTGTTTCAAACCATTGATCTGCCGCAGCCGCAGCCGGGTCGTCAGCCAAGCCACCAGGGAGCTCCCCGAAGGCATCTTGGAACCGGACAGGGTCCAGAAGCCTCCGGGGGCGGGGCCACACAAGGGGCCGAGGGTCCCCGCAGGGGGGGCACGACTGACAGGGAAAACAGCAGGTGATGATCTGTCCATGACACAGGCAGGGAAACAATGTCCCCCACCTCCAGACTAGAATCCCCCGACATGGAGGTAAATACCAGGTCAAGGGTATGCCCTGACCTGTGGGTGGGGCAAGAAATATGCTGGGTCAGACTCATGGAGGTCATGGCCTCCATGAATTCCAGAGCTGCACCAGACAGTCCACCTCCAGCCTGCACATTGAAGTCCCCAACAGTGCCGCCGCAATGAACTCCGAGAGCTCTGGGAGGGATTGTGCTGGGTTGCGGGGAGCACGGTAGCCCAGCACAATGCCAAATCTGTCCCGCTGTCCCACCAACAGGTGAAGGCATTCTAACCCCGGACTGACCAATGTTGAGGCCCTGCTGACATGAAGTGATTCCCTGTAAACAATGGCAACCCCCCCTTCTGACCCTCCAGCCTGCCCACTCCCTCAACCAGAAACCCAGGTGGGCACAGCTGGGTAACCAAAGCCCCCCCCCTGCACCCACCCAGTTATCGGTAATAGAGGTCAGGTCGGCCCTCCCGTCACTGATGGCATCGTAGATGACTGGGATCTTGTTGTGGACCGACCTGGCATTCATTAGGAGGCAGGACAGGTTGGAAGCGCTGGTGGGGTGGCTCCTGGTCACGTGGCAGTGAGTAGAGGGGTCAGAACGTGGGACAGGCACGAGATGCCTGACCCGAGTTCTTCTTACCTGACCAACCCGACACAGCCCGACACAGTCGGAATAGGAGCCCCTGTTGACATGGTGACCAAAAAAAAAAAAAGTACAATTACCTCAAAACAAACTACAAATCAATAAAGCAAATAACAGGCAGTTATAATTACAATCAACTAACTAATAAATAGTTAAAAAAGATAAATGAATGAAATAAAATAATAATAAATATGAACTAAAGCAAAATGAAATAGATCAAACACCAAATATTATAATAAAAGGCACATTAGCCGGGGGAACAGATGAAAATCCTAGGGAGGGGGAGGGGCGAGCAGGCCCAAGTTTAAAACAGTGGGTCCCAATAGATGGTATTGGCAGAAGGTGGTACAACTGGTCCACCCAATAGCGGCCCCTTGATGTAAAGGTGTTCAGTTCGGGCCACACCGGCGGGCAACGAAGACACCGAGGGGGGAGACGAAAGCGGAGGATGGAGGTCCGCTTCGCACCAAACTCGCCCCCTCTTCACAGCTCTCGGACAGGGGGTGGGGGACCAAGCTGCCTGACATTTTGAGGAATCAGGGAGGGGACAATGATAAAAATGCGGGTACCAGACATTTGTGGTGGGGGCTGCCCTAGGTCTTGGGGGGCACATGAACCTCTTTGGAGATGCAACCTAGGGATAGCTAAGACTTCAAATGCCCCCTTGTGTTGGATGAAAAATGTGTTTCTTAAGTGCTGGGGATTATTGGCTCTAAAAAGAGAAAAGGGGAGTATCAAACAGCCATGTATGGTACTCGGTGTGCGCACCAGGGTGGATGAAGGTCAGCAAATAAAAGGTAGTAACCCAAAAATACTAACTGTAGTGGCAAACACAGCCAGTTAGCATGCGCTACTCAAAATTTATTTTATATATCTTTCTCCTTTCTGATAACAATAATAAGCGAACACATGAATGGATACTATTGTTTCCATTTGGGTTTTCTCTGTAATCCCTTTCCATATTTGTTTCCTGGTTTCATATTTGTGTAGTAAGCCTTGAATGTTATAAAATAAATAAAATGTAGTAAATGACTTCACATAATGGGGGCATTGCAACACAGAGTATTTAATCATGTTAGCTATAAAGCTTGTGTTACACAAATAAAAGCGCCAGGGAGGTAGATCGATTTTTCCTCTAAATAATGTATATTTAGCCAAATGATCTTTGTGTATTTATTCATTTCATTCATTAGTTAAATCTAGGATATTCCAATGAGCTAATGGCAGTATGCTATCCCTCTCTTCTCTCCTTTGTCCTCACAACAACCTTGTGGTGTAGTTTAGGCTACGAGTGAATTCCTTACCCAAGACTACCCAGTTAATTCACCTGTATTTAGCTAATGCTGACTTTTCTTCTTGGCCCAATCTAAGGTAATGCTGATGTTCCTTACATCAAATCTCTGTGCTTCTTCCCATCTGTCCAATGTAACTAAAACCACAAGAACATGGGATTTTGTAAATACCTGGTACTTTAAACCCAAACTATTCATTACAGGCTACATGCACTGATTAATCTTTTTAAAGGGTCTGAAAATAGTTTCCATCCCTACTTAACAATCTGTCAAGATGGTTAGCTAATTTGCAACAGCTTCTCAACTCTTCCTCCTTGTCCTTCAGTTTCTCCCTCTCCCTACCTTGCAACAGTTTAAGCAAATATTTGTGAGTATACCCATTCATCTCAAATGTTTTTCTCAAAAAAACAGTTCTTTTACCATATGATCTTTATTTGCTATGGTTTGTGCTCGGTGTGTTAGGAATGTATAACATGCTTTATTTTTGCAAAGACCGCATACCTTATAGGTCTGTTGTTGTTGTTTTAATTGGATCTTATCTCTGGTAAATGTTAGCCTGTCTTGAGTCAGAGCAGGCCACAAAGCTGTATTATAATACAGCACCATGATTTCCATTTATTTCCTGCGCGAAAGCTTATCAAAGAAATGACCCAAGTTTCTTAACTTCTTAGATATTTATTTACTTTACTGCCCCCGACCCCCCCCGTGAAATACTATTCTTGGCAGTTTGCAACATAATAAAATAGGCAGGCCTATAAGAATAGACGTAAAAAGTTGAAAGAATAAAGACAGTCAAAGGAATAAAAACAAATGGTAGAAAAAAAGAATATAACCTCTGTGATAGCTGGACAAGAGTCACTGTGGAAGGCCTGCCTGAAAAGCTTTTAAGCTGCTTTCCAAATATTAGCTGGGTTGGGGGGGGGGGCAAACATAGGATCTGGTTCCTCAGAGTTGGTGTCCATGTGAAGAAGGCCTAGCCCCTTAAAGATGACTTCTGGGCCTCGAGAGAGGATAGCCAGAGAAGCACAGCCTGAGAGGATCTATTGTGCGTCAGGCAGGTGACATTGGGCAGAGACTCTCCAGCAAGTACCAAAGTAACTCTATTCCACCCCACCCCACCCCACCCCAAATAACAAAAGTAACATCCCTTGCGTTGGAAGGCAAAATTGAGTCCTGGTCTCTGCTGCATACTTGGGGATTCCTTGCACCTACAGAAACTGGTCCCTCTGTAAACTAAATAAAAGTTAAAACAAAACAAAACAAAACCCCTAGCTGTGAAGTATGTCCAGGAGCCACAGAATGTTGAAGACCATTGAGTGTCAGAGAGTCTAGACCAGTGCTGGCAAACCTATGGCACGGGTGCCAAAGGTGGCACTCGAAGCCCTTTCCGTGGGCACCCACCATCACACCTTCACAGCCACCTGTATTCAGATATTGCTATATTGGCACTTTGCGAAATATTAATGGCTTTTGAATCACAGTTTGGGCACTTGGCTTCTAAAAGGTTCGCCATCACTGGTCCAGAGTCAGGGAAGAAAATGAGTAATCACCTGAGGCCTCCATGGCTGAAACATTTTCTTGGAAGCAGTTTGGGTAAGGAATGTGCACAGTAAGACCTGGGGTGGCTGAAATTCAAGGACTCCTACTGCCTGGCATAGCCCCAAAACCATTTTTTGAGTCTTGGGCTCTCTTTTTAAGAAATGAACTACTGGCACGAGAGGCTTCTATACAACAAGAGATTATCCTAATTATTGATTGGGAAATGAATACAAAGTGACTTAACATCTACCGCCACTGAATATCTTCAAATAAAAGGCACCTTATCACTCCTTTAGCCAAGATCAACAGCAAGTAAAATGAACATTTTTGCCTAATAGACTCACAAAGAAGAAGCAGGAAGCAGTGCTTCATAGGAGTGTTTTGTGTCCATGTAGTCTGGGTCCTCTTGAAAAGGTAGGGTATGTATACAGTGGTACCTCTAGTTATGAAATTAATCAGTTCCAAATGCATTTTCTTAAGTCGAAACAGTTCCCTGTAGAAATCCATTGGAAACAGCATTAATCCATTCCAAGTGGGAAATCACCTTCCCATGGGGAAAAAAACACATTAACAGGCATGCAAACGACAGAAGCTCAACTTCCTACCTTTCAACTGCTTGAGAAATCTACCCAAAGTTCAAAAAAAAGTCCACAAAATGGTGCCAAATATATCCAAAATGGGCAGTTTGAAAGGGTCATTTAAAAAGGGGAGCAGCCCGGGTTCTCAGCTTTGGTTCAAAATGGCTCTCCTCTTTCTTCCTAACTGCAGCGGTGGAGCCATGTGGCCCCAATATGGCAGTATTGCTATTGGAAACAAGCAGGAACCACTTTGAAAAGGAATCTTTCATTTCCTCTTTTTGTAGCTCAAAAGAAACAGGGTTTTTTGTAACTTGAATTTTTCCTATATGCACAAATTTCTATTAGAAAGTCGAATTTTTCATAAACCGAGCTGTTTGTAATTCAAAGCACCACTGTATTTTAAATAAGTGCTGTAAATAATAAATTTACAGCACTGGTTCTCTCCCAGTGATGAAAGCAAACTCCCCAATTGAAAGGATGCAAAAATTAATTGACTCATTAGAGAGACATTCAGATCTCAAGCTTTGTCGACTATTTACTGTATCATCTTTGGCACCTAAAGCTTATGATGCTCTAAAATTAAAGGGAAGAATGATGTTGCTTGGTTTTTTGAAAAAGTTGATGCATCAAGTGTGGCTTATTGTTGATCCCACTCTGAACATTACTGTGATTTTAGGAACATTGAGAAAGCTTGGTTGCTGTTCAATATTACAAAAAATATCGACATTTCTCTGTGAATTATATCAAACCTTCAACCTTTAATATCAATAACAGGGAAATTATATTTCTGCCGGAAGTCTGTTGATTTAAAACTTCCTACTAATTGAAATGCCAGTTTGCATTTGGCTTCTTTACTTTTGACCGGAGAGATCCTCTTGGTACTTCTCTTTTCCAGGACTAGATTTATTCTACAATTTCTGCTCTAAAATGTTGGTACTTTAAACTCTGATTTATGTAATGCCCTTTGTTTCTTTTGCTCTTGTGTTTCATGCTGCTGCTCTTAGCTTTTTAAGCAAAGACTGTTATGGCCACCAACATAATAGACTAGATAGGAGCAATTGTATGTGATTGCAGCCCCTGGAGAACACAGATGCAGGGATAATGCTATTATAAGCCACTTGGAACATTCTGCTAGTGATGGTAAATCACAGCTAGTGATAATTACTGCAGTTTTAATGGACATTTAGCAAAGGCACCTGGGGATAGTGGTCAAGTATAGAATAATCCCTTGCTGAGAAATTGCAACACAAGGGTTACAAAACAGATTAACTTGCTGTGCTCTCCTGCTCTTTATGTGTAAATACTCTTTCAGATGTAGAACACTGGGGTGTTGACAAATTAACAACTAAGAAAACAAAGCATTAAAATTAGGTGAAATCAAGGTCAGGGGCGATTCAGTTACATGCAGGTCATTCAAAGTGTGATGGATGAAAAAAACGATTTCACAAGCGAGTTCCAGAGAGCAAAATAAGCAGTCTGGCTGGCAGAAGCTTGCAGTTCTTAGACTGAGATACCCCAAAGTACAGTATTTGGTTTATCATGATCATTACAGAATCACATCCAAGCTTGTGCGCATAGCTGAAAAACGGCCTTTCATTATTTGTATCAGAGCATTGCACAATAGAAAATTAGGGGTATACAGTATACGAAATATAGGTTTAAAAATTAAATTAATTAAAAATGTTAGAATATCAATGTCATTTTTTGTCCTAAAAGGACCATTGGGTCATTTTGCTTCTCAGACAGGTTTCAGTGCAAGGTCTCTGGTAGTGAAGAATATGCCTGCTGAACACCATTGCCCAGAGGACACCCAAGTGTACTCAAAATGTTTTCCACTCTCTGAGAGGGATCCTCTAATTTTTCCCTCAAACTATGTAGGTGGAAAGGGGTTACAGACACAGTTGTTCTAAGAGTTGTTAAAACAACAATGCAGCGAGTTTAGCTCAAAACTAGAGGAAAAACTTGACTCTTTAGATCCAGAGCCAAGTATTTAAGACTGCCAGCTGTGCTTTTATCACCAAGGTTACAGTTTTCAATCGAATAGCTTCACTGGGAACAAATCTTGGGAAAAGATAAAATGCACCAACAAAGATCCCATCACTCTTAATATAAACCCGTGCTCTAATAGCTAGTTTGTACATGTTATTTTTAATATTTCATGCCTTGACATTATATTCTTGCTTGATATGTGCAGCCACTGAAAGTTTATTATTGGGCTGGAGGAGGACAATCAAATTGTCTTGTCAGGATTCAGTTTCCGAGGTGCTTCTGTTCTATTAAAAGGCAGTTCAAAGAACAGGGATTCGAGGCATGCTAGGTGGGAATACACTACCCCGGAAAGTTCCCGTCTGCAACTTGTGTGTATTTCTGAACTTTTCACTGAGCCCAGATGCCTATATTTCAGTGGTAGCGTGGAGAGCGTTAGCACAAGTAAAACTCATGTGCCAGATGTGCCTGTTTCTGGCGATGACTGGTTTGCTATGGCGATATAAACCTTAATTATATTCCCCTTGGATTGCTGTAGTCAAGTTCCTTCCGTGTCGGACTGCTTTTGAAGACAGATCAGAAATTTTAGAGGGTTCAAACTGCCCCAGGGCCAGGTCTAGGAACCATGTACCTCCCCTGTTAACAGAAGCTTTGTTGGCTGTCAGTCCATTTCCAGACCAAAATCAAAGTGGTGGTTATGACCCCTAGAGCCCTACTGGGTTTGGATCCAAGCTCTCTGAAAGACCATAGCTCCCTGTAGGAGCCTTCTCACTTGCTAGGATCTTCTAGGTACAGGTCTTTTCTCAGTCCTAATACCTATACACACATGTATGTTAAGAGAGCAAGAGAGGACCTTCTCTGCATCTGGTCCCAGGGTTGTAAAATGCCTTCCCTGGGAGGTAGGTTGGCCCCCTTCCTCTTCATCTGGCAACAGCGAAAAAGATCCTTGTTACAGACAGACTTTTAACAATTAATTGGGCAGTGAAGAGTTTCTTCTGGATGTTACGAATGATTATTATTGTATGTGTGTTTTAATTTGTCTTTAATATGTTTTCACTGTTTGAACGCATTGTTTTAATACTATTGTTTAACGCTGTTTAATGTAATAATCTAATGTGGTTTTAGTTGCTTTTTAAATCAGATGGCATTTTCAGTCTCTTAATTATGAGAAGCGTTTGCAATTGCAATACAAGAATTTATGGTAATTGTAAATAAATAAAAATAACACAGGTCCCTCATTTCCAAATGCAAACATGGACCTGAGGCCTGCATGATTTAAACTGTCACCCTTTCAGAGTGTTTAAAGTGTTATGGTGTGGTATATAACCAGAATTTGTTGCTTTAAATGGTGCTGGGGTGGGGAATCCATTATAATAACCTAAGGGCTTATGCACTGAGATCATGTTTTTGAGAGTAGCCTTTGGCTAGATGGCCGAACTATAAATCAAATAAAATAAATAAATAAATTTGCACGGTGTTTAAGTGGTAAGACCAGGGAGTTTTATGGTTCAGCCTGAGCCCGCAAATCTGCTTACAGTGCATCTCATGTTAAAATCATTTGGTGCCATGGAGATCCATGACTTAGATCCATGTTTTACACCATTATGCAATTTGTGTTGGGACCAGGAATTAATAAAAACTAACAGATTCAAATGAACCAAAGTGACACCATGCTGATTCCTCTGTATGCCTTGTATCTGTGTCTTATTGTACTTTGCAAGCTGTCTGAAACTGTTTCAACTTTACTGGAATGTGTGTCTCAGCAAGAGTGAAAGAAGAAGAGCCTGTGATAAATGTTCAAGGACATAAGTGGGGGTGGGGGTGCAAGGAGGATGGAATAGGAATGGCTCTAAGAAAGAGTTATAGTTTGCTCAAAGAATGTTGTTGATTAGTGATGGGTGTTCCATGCTTTCTGTACTTAAATATGTACCCTGCCTTCGGTAGTTGTGATTTTTTTTCCTTCTGCTTCAGGGGGAAAGGTCACCCCCTTCCTTTATCCAGCTGCATAAATAAATGGTGATTTGGATATCTGCTTGTCTCGGAATTTATTTATTTATTTATTTATTTATTTATTTATTTATTTATTTATTTATTTATTCTGACACAACAAAAAGTTTGGGATTAACCCAGACTCAACATTCAAAGCAATAAAATCTTTATATATATGTGAGTGCCTATGGGTACAGATGCATTCATTGATTTGAGAATGATTTGGGGTTAACTTCTTTTTTAAAAAAATCAACAGACAGTGCAAAGAATCCATCTTTTTGTACCTTGGTGATATGATCAAGTATGGGATTATAGTGGTGGTCTACATTGTATAATTTGGGATGGATTGGATGTGGAAAAATCACACAAAATTATAAGCCTCTATTCTTGACCCATGTTTTTATGTGTGTGTTTAAATCAGGGGACATAGGTGTGCTGTAGAGTTTGACTAGAGATTTACATGATGATCACACATAAAGATTACCAGGATCCATGACGACCTGCCATGTATCCATTCTTTGTGCCATGCTGATGGAAGGATCTGTGAATTTGTCATAAAAACCTACAACAAAAAGTCCTATGTTACCTTGAAGTTTTATTTGGCAGAAGTTTTAATGAACTCCCAACTATCTTTTTCTGACTCATTTATCTGGTGTGTGTGTGTGTGTGTGTGTGTGTGTGTGAGAGAGAGAGAGAGAGAGAGAGAGAGGTAGGTTCCTGTGATCTTTTGTTTTTAATTAGGACATTCATCAGTCCCTCCTTCTAATAAAGTACAGTGGTACCTTGTATAAAGGAATTAATTCGTTCCAAATGAAATTATGTTAAGCAAATTTTCCTTTATACAAATTTTCTATAGGAATGCATTGCAAACAGAGTAATCCCTAATCACGACCATTTTTATGTTGTAGGGATTAGCCCCATAGGCGATTCTGTTAAGCAAATTTCCCCTATCTCTGGAATTTTTCATGTTGTACAGATTTTATGTTATACAAACTGTTTGTTAGACGAGGGTCTACTGTATATATTTTTCTTTTGGGCACTTTGGCTTCAATCATTTCTTGGAGGGAGGGGGAGGGCTCTTGTTATTTATTCCTATAGCCTACTTGTCATTCTGCACCTCATTTGAAGCTTAGAATGTCCCTTGCATCAACTTCAGGGCCAGGTCTTCCCTGCTGTGGTAGTTCAGACCCGCCTTAGTGATAAACCTGACTGTGATCCCAGGCAGTCTGTCAACAGTGACATCCTCTAGTTTGACCTGTTAAGGATTTCATTGTTAAGGAATGCCCCCCCCCCCCCGCGGCTTCTGGTCTGGGTAAAAGGCGGATCTTTGGAATGGATCCTTGTAATTTCATAAGATTTTTACATGAAGTCCTTGCTATTTCACTGCCAAATTGTAGATCACATCTATATCCACAAATTTAACCACAATAGTCATACATCCTTCAGCACATGGCTGTGCAGTAGTGCAAAAACATGCATCCGTGGCACAGGTCCATATGATTTCATATGATTTTTAAATTGAATCCTCTCAAAACCTACTTCATTTCATAGATCACATTGGTGCCTACATTGTAGGCCACAAAATTCATGGGTCTGTCTGCACATGGCTCCACAGTGGTACAAAAACATGGATCCAAGGCACACGTCCTCACAGATCTGCCTGAATTTTCTACAGGATCACCTCTAAGCCAATCTATCATCATAGGCCCCATCTCTGCCCACAGATTGCACACCAAAAATCATGAGTCTGTCAGCGCATGGCTCTGCGGTGGTGCAAAAAACATGGACCAAAGCACAAATCCTCACAGATCTACCTGAATTTTCTCTAAACCACTCTCCCATCATAGGCCCAATCTCTGTCCACAGATTGCACGTTGGGAGTCATGGGTCTGTGAGTGCATGGCCCCATAATGCCCCCAAAACATGAATGCCATGCATGAACCTCATGGATCTACTTGATTTTTTCTTCAGAATCACCCTCAAACCACCCTCCCATCATAGGCCACATTTGTGCAAACAGATTTCACCAAGAAAATAATGGATCCAGCAGCACAATGCTCCGCAGTGGTGCAAAAACATAGATCCAAAGTATGGAGCCTTTTGGATCAGCCTGATTTAGCTACAGAATCGCCTCCAAACCCCTCTCCTATCATAGGCCCAGTCTCTGTCCAGGGACTGAATGCCAGGAATCATGGTTCTGTCAGTGCATGGCCCCGCAGCAGTGCAAAAACATGGATCCAATGCATGGATCCTCATTAATCTGCCTGATTTTTCTCCAGATCCCCTCCTAACCACTCTCCTGTCATAGGCTCCATTTCATCATAGGCTCCACAGATTGCACCCAAAAAGTCATGAGTCTGTCAACACATGGCCCCACAGTGGTCCCAAAACATGGATCCAAAGTATGGCTCCTCAGGGAACTACCTGGTCACCCCAAACCACTATCCCATTGTGGGCATTAGTAGAATACCAAATTATTTCTTTGGTGTTTATGGCCATTAATATAACAAAGCACTTGATGCTGGACTGGAGATAATCCTACTTTACAATAACGTTGATTCACAAGAATCTGTGCATTGCACCCATGTTTTGGGGCCACTGTGGGGCCATGTTCTGACAGACCCATGATATTTATTTTTGTGCAGTCTGTGGGCAGAGATGGGGCCTGGCATGGGGCAGAGGTTTTAGTATGATCCAATTTAAAAATCACATGAAATCGTGGATCTGTGCAGCAGATCCATGTTTTGTGCCACTGTGTGTAGTCTTTGGACATTAATGAGATGTATGATTTGATAGTGAATGGGGAAGAAACCCTCCCATGCAAAAATGGTATGGAATCAGGAGGATCCGTTCCTGATCTCCAACATCCACTTTTACTTTCTTCCCTTAATCTCCGATAACGCCGTTTGAATTTACATTGCACCACAGTTTTTGAATAAGCAACAGATAAGCTCTTGATTTTAAGGAAGACAAAACAAAACAAAGCACGTTTGCCCAAGCAAACCGTCAGCTCAGAGTCAGGTATTAGGTAATTCAGATCGAATAGATACATGCCGCTATCCATGCAAGTAGCGCTTTCTTTTTCTTCTTAACCCCCCCCCCAATGTAATCAGCATCTTGTTGTGGGATGTGTACTGGGTAGGTCAGCCGGGGCTCGCTTGGGATCTCAAGGTCGAGGCATCAGGAGGAATCGGAAATGAGCTTCCCTATTGCCTTGATAATGACATGCATCAGTTTAGAACTGATCACTCTCCGGAGGCAACTTTGCCAAGGCAGATTTTTGGAAAGACCAAGCCAGCACGTGAACGTGTGCCATCTGACGCAGCCAGCCACCCCTAGAAAACGGCAGCCCCCTTAAGATAAGAATCCTGTCTGTCCTATTAACAACAATTTAAAAATTAGTTCAACATACTGTTTTTAGTTTAAAATATTGTCTCTGAGTTCTGTCAACGAACTCGGGCCCTTTTTAAGGAAAAAGATGGGGTAAAAATTTTTAAGTCAATAAATTAATCATGGTATGTCAGTTTGGCACCGACCCTAACCAAAGACCCCTTTGGATGTACCCAATATTCTAAAGGCTTAAACATCCTGTTTTCTGATTAATGTCTGGATAAAAACTTTCCTTGCCTTTGGGGTCCTTGTTTCATTGGGTGGGTGGGGGGGATGGAACTGGCATCTCGTGTGTGTCTCTGTGTGTGTGTGTGTGTGTGTGTGTGTGTGTGTGTGTGTGTGTGTGTGTGTGTGAGAGAGAGAGAGAGAGAGAGAGAGAGAGTGCTTTTTATTTTAGTAATAACACACAAAAATATGACAACTAAAGAGACCAGAACAAAAGAAGGGGGAGGGCGGGATTTGATTAAAAAACATTAAATATGCAATACTGTACACACTGCATCCTGTCCTCCCCACAATTCTCCAGACTAATTTACTGATTTATTATTCCTTACACATGTACCCTGATTTTCTCCAGAAATATGATTTTGTTCTTTATCTTTCTCATAAAGGTAAAGGAAAAGGTCCCCCACACACACACACGTATGCTAATCATGTCTGACTCTAGGGGCGGTGCTCATCTCCGTATTCAAGCCAAAGAGCCAGTGTTGTGCAAGTCCATGGCCACGTGGCAGGCAGGGCTGCAAGGAAACACTGTTTTACCTTCCCGCTTTTAAGGGCAGTACCTATCTACTTGCATTTACATGCTTTCGAACTGCTGGGTTGTCAGGTATACAGTCCGTATATCTTTACAATCATTTATTTTCAATAATTCCTTTTCTAATATATATTTCACATGTTAATATATCATTAATGGCTATTTTCACATTTATCTTCCATGTTAATTTGATTATCTTCCAATTCCTTGTAAATACCAATCTCAACACAATTACCATAATAGTTAATTAATTTTATTCCCCTTTTAATTGCATATTAACCATATTCAACAAAGCTGTCAATAGATAAATATCTATATCTGTACCCATGATTTCATTTATCTTTTTTGAGTATCAGAGACCATTTGTTCATTCTTATTTCTCAGGTCCTCTACATATACAAATATGGCCCCCTTTCTGTTTTACATCTCCAGGATAAATATTTCATTTAATAAATTCAGTTTCTCTGCTGTTAAGTACCACCCCCATTTTACTTTATTTAGCTCTTAGACATATTTTTCTTTATACTTTTGCAAACCAGCTTCTTTCAATCTTCTCTTCTAGTTTCTTTCCTTCATTCACCTTGCCACACTTCTTTTATTACTCTTATATCCTGTTTCTATTTCTATTAATTTTTGTCTTCTTCCTTTTTTTCAACAGTTTCCTCAAACCTCACAAGGAGTATAGCCTTTCCATGAAATTCTCTCCTCTCCTAATATTTCTCTTATTCTCTGTCTGTTATGAGGGAATGTCAATATTCCCTTATAACTTTTCCAACTTGACAACGTATTACTTAGAAATAGGTTATTGATGTTTTAACCACATCTTTAATATCTTATTCTAAAACAAATGTCTCTTATGTCTCATGACGTGAACTACTCCACAAAAGCTCACATTAAAAAAATATAAAAGATGCCACCACATATCTGGGTTTTTTGCATTTTTTAAACTTTGTTTTCGCCTATAATGGCTTGCACAGGCTGACATAGCTACTTCTGTAATTGCTTATTTTAAAAAGATATTTTCCGTAGTCTCATCTCTATTATGGAGCTCAATGTTACTCCAAATTACATTTTTACTATTCACCATAATATCTGGGATAGGTCTCAACTAATTTGCTATGCCATACTTTTTAATATTAAACCAAATGGCTCTTCCTTTGTGGAATATGCCATATGGTTTCATTGATCTCTTGATCTGTGTCTGGATACAAGCCTTCCTCATCCCTTGTCTTTCTTGTCTCTTGAAAATAAAACTGGAATAATTTATAACAAACGCATGTGTACACGCACATCAAGAATAAACTCAAAAGGGTGCTTTTCTACTTGTTCAAAACTGGTAAAGCATGAGATTTTTTTTCCTGATAGGAATGGACATCTTAATTGATTCAATTGGGCGGAATGGGTGGCTGGATTTGTGTGCTTATGAGTACAGATGTAGATGTGGTTCTTGTAACTTTCAGAAGTCCTATGGCTTTTCTGCAAAAAACTAAAAACAAGCATTAAGTTTACCCCAAAGTAAGAGCATAAATATTTAGCCAGCACAGCTACAGAAGCAAACTCCCTTTTTACTCTTGTTACCACCACATGAGGCCTAACCCGCTCAAAATGAGAAATTGTGCATTATTGAACAGTATTGGTGATTCTTATGGAAATGTATTTCTTTTGTGTTGTTTTCTGTTTTAACATATCAGCGGGCAGGAATGATACAAAACCTGGAAAGTTAGGGGAAGGGATAAGTTATTTTAAGCCTATTTGGTAATAAAAGGACTACACTTTCCAAAGCTCCTGACATTCAGAAACATAAATCCCAGTGCTATTGTGGGGCAGGCAGATAATTACTAGAGGAATTTTTCTCTCAGGAACACCTTCAACTACTGAAGTCTAGCTGCCCTGCAGTTATATCAGTGTGCGTTCTATTAACACCCCCAAAAAAAAAAATCACAAAAGGACAATAACTGGAGAACAGATAGCATGTGAAGACAATGAATTAGGGATACATTTCTAGAATGCAACCAAACTGATATGGTGCCAACTACTGATTGATTTCCAGACAGGATAGATTTTCAATATGGCCAGTAGTCTTTTCTATGCCCTTGCCTGCTGTCTTTCTGGATGCAGGCCAAGACCTTCCTCTTCAGGTAAGCTTTCCCTGAATGATGGACTATCTATTATGTGATTTTTTTGATTAATCACCATACATGAACAGCAGTATTTTCCATGTTAGTTTACATCCCTCATAATGGAATTATTTTTATTTTCACATGCTCTTTGTAGCTTTAATGTTACCTTTGAATGTTGTAAAATGCCACTTCAAATTCCCAGTTCATAACTTGAATATGTCTTAAATGTTCTGGGCTGTATATTGTCCCTCGTTATTGTAAGCCACCTTGGGTCCTTTTCCCAGGGAGAAAGGTGGGGCAAAAATGTTAAAAATATATAAAAAATAAAATAGAAGGTGAAAAAGTCCCTCAGAGAAAATGCCACAAACCTCCATTTTGTTGGAGATTCCGTAATGGTTCAATGCCAGTGAAGAACAGAGAGTAAGCCAACAGATCCATAGCTCAGTTTTGAAAAGATTCCTAAAATGGACCCCCAGTGTGTGTAAGGAGGGTGTGTGCTGTTCTGGACCAATGCAAGCCTTGTCCTTCTCCTTTCCAAAGAATTGTCCCCTGTGGCCCTGTCGCCACAGGTTGGAAAAAAGACCAAATATTGTAGCACTAGAAATATTAGTCACGTTTTTGACCGGTGAGCTTTGAGGGATCGAAATCCATTTCCTCAGATATGGTGAGGTGCAAACACATGGCTGGTAGGTTTATGAATTTCTCTAGGTCAGATTTCTTAGAACTGGCTTTCCCATCCTCCAGTGGTCTGCCAGAATTTTACCCAGTTGAGATTGTGAACTCCTTGGGACCAGAACCTTTCATATGTATTTAATTTGTTTAGGGCTATCATACACAAAACCAAGCTAGGCACCCCATCCTTTCTGCAAAAGGAAATCTGAGAGAACTAGCCAAGATCATGATAATCCCAAGTAATTTTCGTTGACAGATGCCCAGGGCCTGATCTGCAAAGTGCCTTGAGGTCCCCTGAATTTGATGCATGCCTCATCTTACAGATACCTTGATTTGGGACATGCTGTTAAACAGAAGGAGGAGATAAAGGAATACTTTCCTAGATCTCAGCAAGTTATGTGAAACATACTGGAATCAGTTACAAAACCAAGGCTTCAAAACGTATTTACTTCCTATTTAATTTCTCACTAAGTTAATGATTATATATCTATCTTAAACTTCTACAAATAATGGCTTCCTAGTTCTTCAGGAGAGATAAAATTTAATGTAAAGAATAGCACCACTGAGCTATTTCCTATCTGAATTTCCACTTTGGTCCTAATAATCCTGCTAGTGCTCAGGTTTTCCAATGGGCTACCAGTATTTTAGCTGCCCCAACCCAACCCCTCATGGGGGAGGGGAGGGGCTGCCTCAGCCGTCCAGAGCAAGTGACTATAAAGTCAGTGATTAAGAAATTGGATGGGGGAGGGATTTTTAAAAATCTTTTTAATAAGCTCTGGGAAAGGGAAAGGGAACCGTAGAAATCTTTTTGGGTTCCTGCTTGGAACTTGCCTTGGTTCAAACCCAGAGAGCCACTGTCCCACTCAGGGACACAAACATCCATAAGAAGTTAAAATAGGGCCACAAATCTTAATTAGGGTTGACGTGTGGACATGGAAGGGGCTTTGCGAATCATTTAATAATCCAACCCCCCTGGGGGGGGGAGAGGCACTGGGGGGAATTGAACTTCCATGTGCAGGAGAGGACAACTGCTGTTATTTCCCTGCAGCTGTGAGGGCAGACTGAGATGGGTTGCAGGGAGGGAGTGTAAGGTGGGATGGGATCAAGGGGAATCAAGGGGAAAGCATAGGTCCTTCCCTGCCATGTGAAATGTAGCTCCTTGGAAGGGGAGAAGGCAGGCGCAGACCCACTTCATTCTGCGTGGGGCTCGACCACATTCCCAGATTGGTACAGGGGTATACACTGAAAACCATCTTGGGGAGTTCAACCCAGAAAGTGAGTGCCCCTCCCCCCCCATTTCCCAAGCAGAGTGCCAGAGGATGTGAAGCAGGGCCTGCAGGTAAGGCACAAAGGCCCTCCTGCCTTCTAGGACCAGTGAGTTGCGGGAAAGATGTCTTGTCCAAAGGCTGCCGTCAGGAAGGAGAACCACAGGAAGAAAACTGCCTGAGGAGATAGAGGAGGCCTATAGAATTTGCATGCTTATATTTTGAGTGGCTTTTAGATATTCTAAGCCCCTCTTCCTATTTATTTTATTTTCAGTTTTATAACCCTAAGCATTGCAAAGGAGATGCAGAATATCCCCAAGTAATGTGGGAAATGGTAACATGGAAGAGGGCCAGATTTTAAAAAAAAATCAACAGCACCTCCTAAAAGCTCTCTGGAATCAGTTTTGCTCAGCCCCCTTCTACTCAAGGGCAACAGTAATTAACTTGTCTAATGAGCAGTGGACAGGGTTAGTCCTCTGCCCAACTTCTCTGATGTTTCCACTCACAACATGAGCTAGGTAATAATCTCTTCCACCTCTGCCTCACGGGGTTCATGGTATGTTGCTTTATGGTCTTTCCTCTGGATGACAGAGCGATGCAGGTGAACCTGCATTGCGGCTGGCAGTCTTGCCACAAAGGAAGCACATGTGCCAAGACGCCTTTGGGTCCCTTCTGCCTCCATCCTCTTCAGAAGAAATGAGATGGGTAGGCAAATTCTGCCTGGAAAGAATGCAAACCATTTCTTTCTCTCCATCTACCTTTAGGTATGGTTTCAAAATTGTCGAGCGAGGTAGCTGAAAGCCAGGAGAAGAAGGAAGCAGGAGGGTGTTCCTGAGGAATCCAGCCCCGACAATGGGTTCCTCAGCAGCCACCTCCTGCCCCAGGAGGAAGGGACCCAGCAGGATGCAGTGGCTCTGGTTCAAAACCATGTAATCCTGCCAACCCCCCCCCCCCGGCAGAGACTAGACTCCTGCTTGGAAGCAGCAGCCCCAAGGCTCTGTGTTGCCCCCGGACAAGATGGCCTGTTTCAATGGCCATAGCAGCCACTATGGAAGAGTTCCTACTACAGGATGCAGCTGGAAGGTGGGTTCCGCCAATGAAGGCACCCAGGCCAGGGAATGGGATATTGGAGTCCTTCTGACTGCCCATCCCCAGCTCGGGGGGGGTAGCAGTGCACCTGTGGGTGCCTGTTACCCTGAAGAAGGTGGACTGTGGGCCGCTGGGAGCAGACAGCTAGGCAAGCAGGCTTTCCCACCCCACCAGCAACTCACTGCTCCCATGGACCATGGTGACCTTGGCCAGCAGGGGGGCAGTGGCAGCAGCACCCTGTTTCTGCCAGGGACTGATGCTCTTGGAGGCAGGCTGTCTAGTGGCAGCAGCATGGCAGCAGGCTGGGGTTCTACCAGCTCCATCCCGCACAGTTCCTACATTTCTTGCTCCCCTCTGCAGTGGTTGGTTGCTGCCCAGGGACACCTCTCACACTTTCAGGGCAGTCCTTGGGAGAACTCTGGGATGGGCAGCCACCAAGGAGCCTTCCAACAGCCCCCACACCCTGGTCTGAATGGACAGTACCCTCCGCCCAAATTTGCTTCCAGCTGACTCTATTCCTGGGAACACTCCTTCATGGCCCTTACTTTATTTCTCAATAAAGCTTATTCTTTAATAGGTGTGAGTTTTCTCTTGATATTTCACTCTTGTGCCCTCCACACTGGAGGAGGAAGATGCAGGGTTATGGAAGCTTTTGGTCTTGGATGAGAAGGCTCTTCTCTCCCCAGTCTTTCCTGGGAGGAGCTTGAACAAAGTTTAGGGGTGATTTTCCTAAATCCTGACATTTTTGGGAGAAAAAAAAATATCATGGTGGTTTTAACTGGACCCTTGCTTTGGCAGCTGTAGCCATCTCGATGGCTCCACCTGCATCTATGTGTGAGAAGGAGGTGCCTTTCAGCCCTTGACTGTGCAAGGGTCAATATGTCTTAAGTCAGGATCATTTCCTTTTCTGCTTTAGCTGTACTGCACATTCCATATATCAGCATGTTTTTGTGAATCACACTAAAATCTCTCACTCACTCACCCACCACACACACACACACACACACACACACACACACACACACACACACACACACACACACACACACACACACACACACACAGAGAGAGAGAGAGAGAGAGAGAGAGAGAGAGAGAGAGAGAGAGAGAGAGAGAGAGGGAGAGAGAGAGAGAGAGGCTGGTTTAGATTAGAAGTAACCAGTTTTACAGAAGGAGTTGCATTGCTTTTCCTCAATAAAAAGGGACAGCTCAGAAATATTATGACCACATCACAAGAGAGGTTCATTTAATTCTTTTCAGAGTGGAACTGCAACTGGTTACTGTTCCTGCAATAGTTACAAAGGTGTGTGGAAGCTTTTTCACTTGGGGGCAAGTAATATCTATTTGGGGATCAATTGTTTGTGGCATTCCTAAAAGTTGGGCCAAGCATGTCCCAGTGGGCATGGCCACTCCAGCTGTCTTAGGTGCCGGATTTGGGGGAGTTCTTACACAATGTGACTTTGAAAACAGAGTCAAGATGCCTTTTAAAGTGACTTTTTGATCAAATACTCATTCAGTTACTTGAAAAAAACACGAAAAAGAGTTCCTGTTTAAAATGTCAGCAAAAAAGAACCCTTTCTTTTGGAGGGGAAGGCTTGTTGTCCCGATGATTAAAGCCTAGGCCTTGGCACTGTCCCTCACAGGAAGCTTCAAACTTCTATCTTTTTTTTTTTTCTGAGAGCCAGTCTGATGGGGGAGACTGTGAGTGTGAGAGATCCCGGTTCAAATCTCCTCTATCCATGATTTTCATTCTGAGGCCATGGGCAGCTTGCTATTTCTCTCTCTCAGCCTGAACTCTCTACAGGAGACAAACAGATGGATTTGTTCACCTTGGTGGATGGCCTAGAGTGGGAAGTAGAGCAGGCCCAAGTGTGTCTGTTGGTTCTTCTGGACCTCTTGGTGGCTTTAGATACTATTGACCATGGTCCCCTCCTGACCTGTTTCTCTGGGATGGGATGTGGAGGCAGTTATTTTTTTTTTTTACAGTGGCTCCACGCCTTTCTGGAGGAGAGGACTCAGAAGGTGGTGCTGGGAGATTCCTGTTTGACAGCGGGCCCCTGGCCTGCAGGCAGGGCCAGATTAAGACCCTTAGATGCCCTAAGCACTTAAAAGTATTTGGTGCCCCCGTACATATGTAATTCAAAATATAAACAATATAAAACATAAAATAAAATTTTATTTTATCAAAATTAAACTTACAGTAGGATGGAGCATAATGTTTATTTTTGTATACTTCCCCTTTATTTGTATTTGAAAAGTTTTACTTTTTAAAATTACAAACTCTTTGATTGGATCCTCAAAACTGATATGGAACACATCTGCTTCTATACTTAATAGAGATAAGTAAAGATGTCCAGGAAACAAAAAATGAAATGCTGTTTTGTCGTTTCATTAAGAAACAAAACAAAAAAATTTCTTCTATGTTTGAAATGATTTGTCCTAGAAGAAGCAAAATTGCAGGGGAGCTTCCTCAAGCTCTTCCCTGTATGCCCTCCAAATTTAGAGAGGTTTGGGCTTCAGCGGGCTGAGTTATTAAACTCTAAAGGGGGTCCCCAGGAGAAAATCATTCTAATTGAGTCAAGAAGCCGCTAATAGCCCCCCTCTGCTGACCAGAGGCATTGGGGGCTGAAGATTTGCATTAAAATCGTATAGCTATATATTCAATGGCATGGGGAAAGTGTGCATGCATTACTACAACCTACAGATCTGAATTTAGAAGCATCACGGCTGCATTTTATTAAATCCAATGGGATAAAACATCTTCTGACATAAGCCTGAACTCAGTTGTGAGAAGGGAAGTCCATTTTAATATGAATAGATTCAGGAGGATGCATGAAATGACCTACCAAAAGATTAAAAGCAAAAACAAAGGTGGGCCCACAACCCATGACTTCATCTTGTTCCTTTTAATCTTCCAACCTTTGGCTTTTGATCTTGCAAGAAAACTCTTTGGAAAATAATCTCAGTTTCTAGAACAAAACCCAAGGGCGTGGTCAACATTCTTGTAGATCTGCTGCAGAAATGGCTCCCAAGGCCATTGCGAAAACAGGGCTGCTTTCAAATGCTAATTTCTGAAGGAGAACTAATCCAGTTATGTCAGGAAACTGCAAAGGATACCAGCAGGACAGGAATCTTAACAAGATCTGCCTAGAACAAGTTACTGTATAACTGCTGCCTCGTGAGCCTTTCGTTTAAATAATTCTGTGTTGTTGTTTTTAAGAATGTGATTCTGTTTGGTTTTGGATGACACAATGCACTCTTGTTACAAACTGTGCCATGACACTGTGGTGAGAATAAATTGGGCAAGAGAAGAGCTACCACCACCCTGAACTCCTCATAGGAAGAGTGATAATAAGTGTGATCAATAAAGAAGTAATGAACAAAAGCCTGTTCATATTGCCTTTAATCTGAAATGCATCAGTCTAGTTCTTGACTTCTTTGCTTGTGGGACATATGTAGCTTAGCTAACATATGTTATCTCTATAAATATATACATCTGGATGTTGTTGCAAAATGACAAGAAGATGCTCAATCCTGCTTACTAGACTGCCATAAATTCTTCTAAATTTTCACTCAATATAACACAGCAACTTTTACATTCAGATTTGTACATAAGCCAGGCATCTAATAGCAACAAATGACATCTTTTATACAAACTGTCCATGTTTCATATTTTTCCTCAGCCTTAAAGATCACCAGACGTCTGCTGTGAGGAGCCTGTTGTGATGAGCACTTGGCTTCTCCCAACAACTTGCCCATTCGTTACTCTTTTTCAATCATCTCCTTGTGTTGTTATTTTCTTTTAACTCTCTGACAGGAGCCTGTATATTATTAACTTCTTTTATTGTAGCTTCTCCTTCTGTTCCTCATATCTTACAGTGCCGTAAGGGTTCTGTATGGGAAAGTGGATGTGTTATGTCTTTAGTGATGATTCCACACACCTTCCTGTGCCTTTAAGCAATACTAACTTTGGTGTAGGCTGCTCTGAGTAATTTCGATATTATCCACACAAAGATTTTGATCTTTCCCCTTTCTTGGGCCAGGAGGTTCATAACTAGAGCCACCTCAGAGATAATGGTGACTGAAGGCTTGGAGGAGACAGAGGAGTAGGTACTGAGATAAAACATGTGTATTCCCTTGGAACAGGAGAACAATGGTGGGTGAAGCAACTGAGTGGAAGTGGAAAAGAAGTGGCAACTGGGGCCAAAAGCCCCTATGCCACCACTCATTATATTCTAGCCCAGTGTTTTTCAACCTTTTTGGGGCAAAGGCACACTTGTTTCATGAAAAAAATCACGAGGCACACCACCATTAGAGTCCTGGTCTCCGTCCGTTGCATCGGTTCCTTTTGGTGACTCGAGTCACGATGTCTTCTTCTCTCCGCTGCTGCGCACACTGTGCTCGGGCGGGAAGGAAGTCGGAAGATGATGCCCTACTGTGATAGGTCCAGGCTGGGGTCTTGACCAATCACAGCCCGGACATCAGAAAAGTGGAGGGTGTCCCCCTGAGGAGCGGCAATTGGCGCCCCTGCTGGCCGAGGGTGGGGTCAAAAACCCCACTCCTTCATACCCAGGACACAGTCCAGCGCCCGCCTAGTGGGCGAAAATTCGACATTTTTTTAAAATCTTTCGAATTTTTCAATTTTTCCAACGGCACACCAGGCAACATCTCGCGGCACACTAGTGTGCCGCGGAACAGTGGTTGAAAAACACTGTTCTAGCCTCACCCACAAAGTGTTCTCTTTCCTGCTCAGCCCTTGCCTTTTAAGGAGAGGACCTGAGAGGACGTTCCTTTCAAGTTGAATGGCATTTTTTGCACTAGGAAAGGGGAGTTCAACAAGGTCTATGCATTAGGAAAGGGAAGGAAAAAAGCTGTAAACGGAGCCACTGTTTCCATAGGCTCTGTTGCGATAAAACACACCTAGGGTGGCATTGCTAACACGGTTGGTCAGTGTCTTTATTGGGAACACCAGAAATCCCGCAATATTACGCAGGTGTCGAATTTTCCAAAATGGTTCCTCAAGTAAGGTGGTGCATGACTCCACCCCACATGAACCGTCAAGCAAAAGCTTAGGGCATCAACAAGGAAGGGGACACCATAGGGGGTCTTTCAGTGCTGGAGTTTCCATGGTCTTGATGTCCTCTCCTTAACAGACCATTTCCATCCCCCAGTGCTTTCCTTTTCTCCCTCAAGGGCACCAAATAAACAACCTCTCTCCTTAAAGCAACTGAGTTAAACTGCTGTATTTTCATACATATGTGTGTAATTTTTTAAAAAAAACAACTGTGGTCCCAACTGCATGCTTTTTTCATAGCTGAGCACCTTGCATATTTAAGTGCTTATGACCTCTTGCAGTCTTAATCTGGCCCTGCATGAATCAGAGGCTGAGGAATAAGGGGGGAAGTGAAGTTTGTCAGAATGGGGTCCCTGGGAGGAGGGTCTGTTATAAACCGCCAGTTTCAAAGAGAGGCAAAGCAAAGTGAAAGGGGACTAAGATACGAGTGCCTGGACACGGAGTTTCCACTGGCCCTGCAACAAAAACATCATGGCTGGAAACGTCAAGGCAGACCAAGTGCAATTCAGAGATCTGCCTGTGGTCTCACACCAGCTTCACAGGTTTCTGAGGTGGCACCCAGAAGAAAGGCCGAGAAATGTCACAATCTGGATGCCCATGCAAACCTGGAGATGGCCTTTATTGGGGTGCCTGAGCTCAAAAACGTCAGACTGAACCCAACTGTCGCCTTTTCCATCTCAACAAAGGGAAAAATACAGCGGTGCTGTAGCTGAGCTCCAATCGCAGTTTCAGAAACCCTGCTGGGAGAAAAGCTAGACATCGTCCAAAATCCTTCACAAATGTTTCTCCCAAGCAAGTGAAATGCCATAAGTCCTAATGGGAAAGTGCCGCTGCTTAATCAAGTGCTTAGCCAGTGTCCCTCGTGTCAATTTCATTTGGCTATAAAGCAAAAAGCAAAGCAAAGCAAAGTGTTCTGCTTATATACCGCCCCATACCACTACAAGTAGTCTCTGGGTGGTTTACAATTTTCATCACAGTGTGCAGGCTACACATTGCCCCCCCCCAGCGAGCTGGGTACTCATTTTACCGACCTCGGAAGGATGGAAGGCTGAATGAACCTTGAGCCTGCTACCGGGGATTGAACCCAGGTCGTGAGCACAGTTTTACCTGCAGTACAGGCATTTAACCACTGCGCCACGAGGCTCCTGTTATAAACCCAGCCCTGGCCCACATCTTGGGCGCTCGGTCGGTTGGCTCGGAGAGCATCAATGGGAGCCTCGGGACAGATGAGTTCACCTTTGTCTTGCTGGAAAGGTCGCACGGGGGGGGGCACACGATTATACATAATGGGCTGCACTAAAAGTAAAAGAAATAAAGTGCTAACAAGCCAATAGTCACTCAAGGATTTTTCCAGGTGGAGATGGATTTGACCCATCTCTTCATTGGAGATGGGGGCACCCGTGGGACTGAGTATCCTACCCGAGGCCAGAATTGCTGAGGGGATTTTTTCACGCATCAGTGACGCTTCCCTCCCCTTATTGCCAGATCAAAACCCCCTCCCCTTGAGGATTTCCAAACCCACTCCTTCTCTTAGATTAAGGCTGCCTCCTCAGTTCTTCAAATGACCTGCAAAAGCACTTGCGCAATGGCCCCCACCCACCCCCACAGATCGAGTGTCGTCCCTTCCCTGAGTGCCCCTCCTGTGCCCATTGCTCCCTTGGCAACCCTAACTGATGAAAAGAGGGTTCGGTTCCCCCCTTCTTCTGAAGGCTACACGAATTCTCATGATTTCATAAGACTTTTTAAGGTGAAATCCTCCAACAAGCTTCACATCGTAGATCCCCCTAGTCTATAGACTCCATCGCACACAGCCCACTATCCGTGGGTTGGACTCATATATTTTTTTCACCACTGCAGAGCCATGGGCTGAAGAACCCATGATTTTTGTGGTATACTCTGTCTGCACAGATGGTTCCTTTGATGTGCCAGTGGTATCAGTAGGGTCCTATATAAATAACAAGTGAATCCATGAGGGCCTTTAGAAAGTGCATTGGTGGACCCATGATTTCTGTGTTGTGGATTTTGGAGACATATAGGTTCTTGGACAGAGTACTTGTTTCAGAAGGATCCCTTGCAAAAATCACGTGGATCCTTTAAGATCCATGGTTTGGACGCTTGTTTTTGCTCCACAGCAGAGCCATGTGCTGAAGGAACCATGATTTCCATGGTGTGATGTCTGAGCACAAGTGGGATCAGTGAAATGAAAGTGGTTTAGAGAGGATCCCCTTTTAAAATCATATAAAATCAAGCAGATTTGTGCCTCAGATTCATGTTTTTGAGCCACTGCAGAGGCATGCACTGAAGGAAACATGTGGCCAGGGTTTCACGTGGTGGAAAATATGCTAGCCATTGAAGGGCTTGCAGTTTTGTTGCCCTGATAGCTTTGAGGGACTAGAACCCACTTCCTCCCATACAATGAGCTTTAATGTTGCCTTTTAATGCTGTAAAATGCCCCTCAACTCCCTATTCTCAAACCTGAATATGTCTTAATTGTACTGGACTGTATACTGCCTCTCATTGCTGGAAGCCGCCTTGGATCCTTTTCCAAGGAGAAAGGTGGGGTAAAAATACGCAAATACACAGTGATGGCAAAAGAGTTTCCCCTCCCATGTTCTGATAAATGCTTGAAGCTGCAGCTAATGAGGAGCACCTGAGATGCCCCAGCCCCACCTCTGAAGGAAGAGGGGAGGGAGGTTTGGGAGGGGCTGCCTCCACCAGCCAGGACAGGGTACTATAAAAGACCTCAGCCCTTGACCAACACCTACCATAAGAACTTCACTTGAAGATCCTTTTTGCTGGCTGAGGAAAGGCTGCTTCTACTTCGTCTCGACAGAAATGGACCGTTTTCAGAAAAGAACTGCCAAGGAAACCAATACAGGTAAGAGGCAGTAGCTTTTTTCAACAATTGCATCCTTTTTTTTTTAAACAGGGACTGATTGAATCGGGCAAAGAATTTTTTTCCCCACAAACATCTAGGAGAAAGTAAAATAGGGCCAGAGATATTGGACACAGTGGAACTGTGCGGCTGGAAGGGGTGCCAGGGGTCACTGAGTCCAGCCCCATTCAGGGAGGCATGGGGGATTGAACCCCCAAGACTGCAGGGATCAGGAGAGGGAAGAGGGGGATCCTGGAGAAGCTGCCCAAGAGAAGAACTCCACTCTCTCCAACCAGTGGGATTTCTCTGTAGCCATGAAGGAGGGCCTGGATGGGTGGCAGATTGCAGGGAAGGGTGGCCTTAAGGGGGGATCCGGTGGGAGCACAGATCCTTCCCTGCAGTCTGAAATGTAGTCCTGGGCAAGGAGGCAGGGGAGGGAAGGTACCGGCTGGCTTCATTGTGAATGGGGTTTGATTGCACCCCCAGATCTCTCCTGGTAGAGGAGGGGTGACACTCTGAAAGCCAGGTGCCTCTCTGATCTTGGGGAGTCCCACCCAGGATTCCCCCTAACCCCCCATTACCTGAGCAGAGATCCAGAGGATGTGGAGTGGGGCTTGACATGGGCTTCTTTCCCTCTCCCTTCCATGCAGGATCAGCGAAGGCGACAGCCTCAAAGGGACCCTCCCAGCGGAGGAGCCGCACCAAATACTCACCAAACAAAGTGGCCACCCTAAGAAAGACCTTTGCCTTGCATCCCTACCCGAGCTGTGCACAGCTGGAAGAGCTGGCAGGCCGCCTCGAGATCTGCTATGATCGCCTGCAGGTAAGCAGTGGTACTCTCGGCCCTCCTCCCTCCTCCTAGAAGGGGGCTGTGGGGAAGGAGCCTTGGTGGGGTGGGGGTGGAGAGGGGGACCCCTGGCTGAGGCATCTGAGGTGGGGCCTAGGGGTGTTTGGGGAGCTGGTAAAGGGTGAGGGTTTGGGCGTGGTCCTAAGAAGGGAGGGTGTCCTGGGATTAGGTCTTGTGCCTGTGGGTGCGGAGAGGGAAACTTCATCCAGGCTTCTGGCTGGGAGAAACTCTTCTCAGGTGAGATGGAGGTCCGTCTCTGCCTCTGCCTGGAACTAGCTTTGCTTCTGGTTGCTGCATCTCTGGCAGTCCTGCCTCAGGCCCCGTATTCCACTCTCCTAAAATCCACAGCAAACTACCATTGATTTCCTTGCTTAGAAAAAAGTATCAGGTTTCCTAGTGGTATATTTGTCCTTTCACTTTTGTGCCTCACAAAAAAGGAACAAATATATCACTAGCAAACCAAATAATCTGTCTTTAGCAACTGCAAGTGGTTTCAGAATGGCTCCCACACCTTCACCATCTCTCTTGAGTCTGAATTCTGATGCTGAATATTGACAGGGAGATCTACATACAGACTGTGCAATCTCTGTCTGGGAAGAATATAATTGTTTTCTCCCTCCCCATCTTTCTGTCTTAGGTTTGGTTTCAAAACCGCCGAGCAAGGGACGTGGAATTCAGGAAAAGAAAGAAGAACAAGGCTGCCCGCGAGGACCCCTGCCCAAACAATGTCTTCCTTTCCCAAGAGGAGGAGGAACAAGAGGATGCTGCGGCTTTTCAGACCCATGTAATCCTGCCAGGGGCCCCCAGAAGAGAACGGACTCCAGCTTGGGAGCAGCAGCCCCAAGGCTCTCAGTTGCCCCCGGACAACGTGGCCTGTTTTGATGGCCCAGGCAGTCAATATGGAGGAGTCCCTGCTCCGGGATGCAATTTGATGTTGGGTTGGGCAGATGAAGGCACCCAGGCCACAGGATGGGATGGTGGACTCCTTCTGGGTGCCCAACCCCAGCTCCCAGGGGGTAACAATGTACCAGCGGGTGCCTGCTACCCTGAAGAAGGTGGACTGTGGGCTAATGGGAATGTACAGTCAGGCGAGCAGGCTTTCCCACTCCATCAACAACTCTGTGATGCCCATCCCCAGCTCCCAGGGGATAGCAGTGTGCCTGTGGGTGCCTGTTACCCTGAAGAAGGCGGACTGTGGGCCTCTGAGAATGGACACCTGGGTGAGCAGGCTTTCCCACCCTACCAGCAATTGGCTGCTCCCACGGACCCCAGGGACCTTGGCCAGCAGTGGGCCAGCAGGAGCAGCTGCCAGTTTGTACAATGGGCTGATGGTCATGGAGGAAGCCCCCCTGGCATGGCAGCATGCTGGGGTTCTGCCAGCTCCCCTTCACGCTGCTCCAATCCACGGTGGTCAGTGGCCGCCCAGGGACACTTCTCGCCCTTCCAGGCCAATCCCTGGGAGTACTGTGGGATGGGCAGCTCCCAAGGCCCCTTCCAACAGCCCCCACACCCTGGTCTGAATGGACAGTACCCTCCATTTCCTTCCACGTAACTCCTCCTGGGAACACCCCCTCATTGTCTTTGCTGTATTTCCCCAATAAACCTTTTTCTTATTTAATGAGTGTTGTTTGTGAGTTTTCTCTTGATAGTAACCTCTTGTGCCCTCCACACTGGGAGGAGGAAAAATCGACCAGGGAAGCTTTTGGTCTTGGGTGAAAAAGGTTCTTCTCTCCCCAACCTTTCCTGTGAGGAGTTTGAAAAAAGTTTAGGGATGATTTTTCTGAAGCCTGACATTTCTGGGAGGGAAATTTCTTGTGGTGGTTTTAACTGGACCCCTTGCTTGGGCAACTGTGCAAGAGTCAATATGTCTTCAGTGAGGATCATTCCCTTTTCTGCTCTAACTTGATGGCACATCCCCCACACCACCATGCTTTAGATCAGTAGTTCTCAACCTGTGGATCCACAGATGTTCCTGGACCGCAAGCCTTGCTGTGGTGGAAGGGGTTTCTAGGAGTTGCAGTCCAGGAACATCTGGGGACCCACAAGTTGAGAACCACTGCTGTAGATAGTCACATTAAATCCCATCCCCAGCTCCCAGGGGGTAACTATGTGCCTGTGGGTGCCTGCTACCCTGAAGAAGGTGGATTGTGGGTCTATGGGGATGGACAACTGGGCGAGAAGGCTTTCCCACCCCACCAGCAACTTAGGGCTCCCACAGACCCCAGGGACTTTGGCCAGCAGGGGGCCAGCAGCAGCAGTAGCCCATTTCTGCCAGGGGCTGATGCTCATGGAGGCTGGCTCTCTCATACGGCAACATCCTGGGGTTCTACCAGCTCCACATTGCACAGTTCCTTCTCTCCTCCACAGTCATCAGTGGACGCATAGGCAAAGTCTCAGGATGCTAAGCAAAAAGGTGCTTTATTGAAACAAAAGCCCAACACATTTCGGCTTGTGAAGCCTTCTTCAGAAACTATGTTAAACTGCATTAAAACAGAGGGACAACAAATGAATATCTATTATTCTTATACAGCAAATGCTATAACATAAGTAGTTTATATTCTGGTAAAAGGCTTATAGACACTCAATATATTGAATAATTGGTAATTAGGTTATATAGATATTTTTTACTTTTTTTCAAGCCCAGTAGGGTTATTGCTAAGATATTCACAGTTTAAAATATATGTAAGGTATTATACTCCACAGGATATATATTTTTCTTTATATAGGCCCAGTAGGACGGTTACTGAGATTTTTTTTAATTTAGATTTTCAATAAAATATTGTAAGTACAAACAATAAACAGATATTTAAAAACATTCCATGCATAATCTATAAAATGGGTTTGTTATATATAAAAGTACATACCACAGAGATTATCTCTTATAATCTTAAAACAACGTTCCTGCTTCTAGAAACACCACTGATTAAATGCAGGCAAAGGCTATGGTGATTATATAGCTAGGCTACCCAGCTGATAACAATGGTAAAGAAGGTATGTGAAGTTTATAGGGCTGATATCTTTAAACTCAGAGACTGTAAGAAAATACATGATACATTACAAAAGTGGTAGGAAATTTATCTCTTCATTGAGACCCATAGGAGCTAGAGAGTTAAGTTTAATTATCCAGTCAATTTCTTTTTTAAGCATAGTTTTTTCTTTGTTTTGGGGGACAATTTCTAAGGGCCAGAATTTTAAATCTTTTTCTGAGTGGTTATATTGTTGAAAATGTTTAACTAAGAGAGTTCCTAATTTCTTATTCCTGATATTACTAATATGTTCTCCTATGTGTGTTTTTGAGTGGTCTGGAGGCTTGCGCTGGTGCCCTCACATGGCAGGGGAGACCAAGAGCCAAAGAGATAATATTTAGCTAGAAATTTCTGGCCATTCCTCCTCACCCTCAAAGGAAAAGGAGAGGGTGGTAGCCTTATTCTGAACACAGAAACCCCACCCCACCCCATCTGCCTGATTCCTCTGGGGGAATCGGAGGGAATGAGCAGCCTGTGTGTGTGTGTGTGTGTGTGTGTGTGTGTGTGTGTGTGTGTGTGTGTGTGTGTGTGTGTGTGTGTGTGTGTGTGTGTGTGTGTGTGTGTGTGTGTGTGTGTGTGTGTGTGTGTGTGTGTGTGTGTCTGTGTCTGTGTCTGTGTGGTTGTAGCAGGCAGTGCTCAGGATCCCTAAGTGGTAGAACCACAGAAGGCCACATTTAAATGCATAAATTATCATAAAATGTACAGAGGGTGACTTTTAATCTATACCACTGGTTTTTCTGCAGGCCCTTCTCGGCCCTGGGAAGAGTTATCCCAGTGGCCCAGGCCAATTCAATGCAATTTGCAGTGCAAACCATCTGGTGTGTCCTTAAAAAGTAAGAGTTGGGGAGAGTGCTGTACTCTACTGCTATTCCATTGCATTGGACTTTGATCTGGGAGCAAACCTCAGTAGGACTGAGCCCTGAGGGATTCATGGCCTCTGTTCAATGTCACTAAATCTTATTTTGGGGCTACCCTTCCATCTGCTGCATAAAGGAGGCCACTGGGTCGCATCCCAGAGCTCCCAGAGCTCCCTTCTTAAAAGGCGAGGCGATGGATGTATGCTGTTCCTTGAACAAGCTCTCCTGGTCCCTACTTGATCCCCCTACATCAGGGATCCTCAAAGTTTTCACACAGCGGGCCGGTCCACCACCACCCAGACACCACTGGGGGCCGGATCACAGTCCAAAAGCAGCTGCGGAGGCTGGCTTGCTCACAAAACAGGGGGTAGGTGGGGGGTTGCAATTGGTCCCAGGGGCCGGATTCAGGACTTGGGGGCCGCATCCGGCCCCGGGGACTTAGGTTGAGGACCCCTGCCCTACATGAACCCTGTGAGGAGGCTGTGCCTTTAAGGAGCAAGAGCACACATGGCCTCCCAGGGGAGGAGTTGACTGGGTTAAAACTGGGCTTCCCAACTCCCAGCTCACAGCCCAGAGCTGGGGGGGGGGGCGAGAAAGGATATATGACCAGACTGGAGGTTTCTGTCAGGACTCTCACAAAGACTGGCCTTTAACCCTCAGGGAAAACTCAGGGCCCCCACTTCGAAATCCCTCTCATCTGACCCCTGAAAACTTCCTTGTAGTTGAAGGTTTTAAAAGTAACTGTTTTCTCTTTCCCAAACGGGAACTACATGGATCTTTTTCAACATGCTCCAAAGTAGCTGGTTTCCATTATAGTTGCAGTTATTTTTTTAAAAAAAAAAATCATTTATTCTCCATTGGTCCAAGATGAAACCAGGGATGATTTTGAGAAAGAGTTTGGGTGCTTTGACAGTGGCCCAGCACACTGTGAAGGATTCTCCTCCTTTGAAGAGGGCAGGGAGCTGATCTTCAGGTCCCTTTCACAAGTAGAGAGCCTTCCCACCTCTGTAATTACCAAAAATCAGTTGCTGTCACGCCCTAAAATGGGTGACATGAACTCTCGGTTGCAGTCATTATGCAACTGAGATGATCCTTTTTTGAGGGGCTGTAAGAATGTGTGAGTGAAATAATTGATTCCATGCAACATTTTCCAGGGAACTAGTTACTTCCAAGGCATAATGTGTAGGCAGGGGTGTGCATGAAAGAAAGAGAGCAACTGGCCAACACATGCCAGAGTGGGGGAAGTGTGGCAGAGGCAAGCTAGGAAAGGGAGCCAGAGGGAGATCATTCGTCCCTCACACAGTCCAGAGGTAGAGCTCTCTCTCTCTCTCTCTCACACACACACACCCCATTTCCCATCACACAAAGATGCCTGAGGAGCCCTAGGGAGGAAACAGCTTCCCGGGCAAGGGTCCAGTTAAGCCCTCCCTGAGAAGCTTCCCAGGCATGCCATGCTTTACAAACCCACACCTACCTTTTGTTGGAAAGCCACGTCCCTGAGTTCTGGATAAGAGGAAAAGCCCAACCTGGCCAAAAGTCTCCCTAGGACCACCTCCTCCTCCCCCTCTTCCCAGTGTCCTTCTCTTTCCCTCTGTTGGGGAAACCAGAGGGAAAGAGGAGGACAAAATACACAAAGGAGTCCATTTAGTCAACTGTCCATTGTTCTGCAGGAGCTGTTGAAAGGTATCTTGGGAGGGGCCCATCCCAGGAGGCCACACAGAGGGATTGGCCAAGAAGTGAAGGACCCAGCTGTTCATATTCATGCAGCCACTGGACATTCCCATCTGCCCAGCAGCCATCTGCAGGTGTGTTGCTGTCCAAAGTTGGGAGCTGGGGCTGGTTATGGAGCCTAGCATCACATACACCTGCCGCGTTCCCTCTCTCTGCAGAACCCATCAGGAAACGGATCTTCTCAGTAGAGACTGCTCCTCCTGTTCCACGGGGGAATGTTCTGAACTTGAACACAGACCTCTTCTTGCTGAAACATCACCTATAGTTCCAAGTGTGTGTGTGTGTGGGGGGGGAAGCATGTGAACCTTTTGGAAGTTCATGGTGCCAGTTGTCTTTGTGCCCAGGGGGAGCCAAGCGCCGGGAAAAACAACAGAGGAGAACTAATGACTGGATGCAGCCAATGATGACTGCAATATATATCTGGAGTTTAAATAGTTAAATTTAAGAAAACTAGAAACACATTTAAAATCCATTTTATTAATTATATCTACAATAGAATAATAAAAACACCTTCCTCACCCACCCATTGGGGAGGGGTACGGCAGATACCATGTTTGCCCCAGTGACATAAACCCTATTTGCAGTCCTGCCTGTTCCTACAGATACCCGGGGCCTCCTATCTGGCTCCTTCTTCACTCAAAGGTAACAACCCACCTTTTTCATAATTGAAACCCTTTTGGAAGGCAGCCGGTGGGTCACTCTCTAACACTCTCTATCTAACACGAAAGCTGCTTTCATTTTGAATTTATCCTGAATAATCTTGCAGAATTACTGCTCACTGTTGAAGTGGAAGGAAATCTCCCACTTTTTTTTCCTGTGCTGCTTTGAATTTGATTTGTCATTAGAGACCTGTTGCCAGACCAAGGGGCTCAAATCTAGCTCCAGAAACCGAAATATGGCCCTTGATGTTTGTGATCTGTATCTTTTTAAAGAGAAATGTGGGAATCAGACTCTGACCTCCCCGAGTCACCTTCAATGGAGGGGCAGCCGGCATCTTTAAACGAGGAAAGGAGGGAAAGAGGGATCCTGACCCCACCCCACACACGTACAACCAGTCGTTTAAGAGCCGCTTTCACCCAGCCAGCCAGCCAGCCCCATTTTCCTTTACAACAATATCATGGCATTCAATGGCTTTGATTCCGTTCAAGGGAGGATCAAGTGTAAGTGAGGATGGACCCCACCAGGCATCCTGGACTGTCCAGCAAAGCCTGATCAGCAGTGGGAGCAGGGATCCTGCATGTTGGGGTCCCACCAGCGCCCTTGGTCCCTGCTCCAGTCCTCTGTGGTCAGGGGCTGCTCAGGGGCAGATCCCTCCCTTCCCAGCCACTCCTTCTGCATGGCTTGGAATGGGCCCCTACTAAGACCCCTTTTAACAGCCCCTGCAAAGCGATGGACAGCTGACTAATGTCCTTCCATATGGCTCTCCGTCTTGGGAGGCATAATCTCTCTGTCTGTTGATATTTCCCTAGAGAGTTTCTTCTTATTAATCTGTGTATCATTGCCACCACTCGACTTTGTGAGGGTCAACTGATCTCTGGCTCCCTTTCCCAGCTCTCCTCGTGCACACATGCCCCAGCCTAGCCTGTTTTGGCCGGTCGCAGTCTCTCTTGCGCAAACACTCTCCCTACAAGATATGCCTAGGAAGTAACTACTTGCTAGGAAAAAGTCTCCGCCTCAAAATTCCTTCATGTTTCATCTTGGGCCAGTGGATAATAAATGATGTTTTTAAAGTGCAAATATAATGGGAATCAGCTACTTTCAATGCATGCCGAAAATGACCAGTGTAGTTCATTTTGGACTTTGAGAGAATGTTATGCTTAAAAACTGCAGCTACAATGGATCTGTTAGAGGTTGGTTGGGAGGGCTTTGGAAATGGAGCTGCCAAGTTGTTCTGTGGGTCAGTGGTATACATTAATGACCTCCTCTGTACATTTTATGATTTATACATTTAAATAGGGCCTTCTGTAGCTCCACCATTTATTTATTTATTTATTTATACAATTTATATGCCACCCACTACCCAAAGGTTAGGGATCTTGAATACTGTAGTATTGTGTAGCCTGCATAATTAATTTGTAAACTGCCCAGAGCTGACGAGCGCGCCTTTCTTCTACAACTAGCGGGATCAGAGGGGGGGAGAGGAGAGAGCGAGAGCGAGCGAGAGAGCGAGAGCGAGTGGTGCTGAAGCGCGCTTTCTGGACGGAGCCCAACCACCTTCCACCCTGCTGGGAGGCTGGAGCATCCCGGCTCAGATGGGACCTCATCGGAGACCGGAGGGAACCCCCGCCGTCGCATGCAAACTGCTGCTCTTCTTCGCTGTATGCATCTTGCAAGCAAGTTCCCAAGGTAAGCGCCCCCCCGCGCCCCCGCCTCCACTCTCAACTTCGGGGCTCCCCTCAGTAACCCCCAGCAACTCCCTTGTTGGAGAGGAAAAGGGAGGAAGCCGCCGGGAGTGCCTGGAAGCGCTCGCCCCCCTCCCTCGCCCGCCGCGCTTCGGCCAGGGGTCTACTCGAAAGCAAGCCCTCCCAGCTTTTGCCGCTGGTCTTTTTTATCTATGATTGATTATTATTCCCCCCCCCTCCTCGGCTTGACAGTCAGTGAAAGAAATCGAAGGCTCCACCCGGCGAGGGGGCTTAAAAAGTGCCCCCTCTCCCATAAAGAACTATGCCTTCAGAGGGAACCCCTTTGGTTTACACACACATTACACACACCAGGCGATGATCTTCTAGCGCTACAAGTGTGTTTCGGCTCCTGTCTGAGGCAGTCTGGACATCTCAGTTTCTTTGCCATTGCCCCGGGTGCGCCTGAATGGTTTCGCTATTCTATTTATTTATTTCTGCAAGGTCTAATTGTGGTGGCCGCATTTGGGAGGCGAGGGCTAATTGTGATGGCCGCATTTGTGCAGCAAGGTGTGTTTTGGCATTTTGCTTTTTTATATTTTCGCATCTGTATTTTGTAATCCCTTTATTTTAGGTTGTAAACCGCCCGGAGTGGCTTTCTGTCAGATGGGCGGTATATAAATCGAATTAATAATAATAATAATAATAATAATAATAATAATAATAATAATAATAATAATAATAATAATATAAGCATAACACTTTTTGCTTTACTCCCTTGCTCCTTTAAGCACGCACGCACGCACACACACACACACACACACACACACACACACACACACACACACACACACACACACACACACACACACACACACACACACACACACGACATACCAGCTGCTCATCCTGAGAGATTCCCATGGAAGTGAACAAAGCCTAAAGGGATGTGGGTGCCACCCCGCATTTTCCTTTGAAGGTGAGAAATGGCCTGATTTTTTTAGCTAAATATTCTTGCTCTCTCTCTCTCTCTCTCTCTCTCTCTCTCTCTCTCTCTCTATCTATCTATCTATCTATCTATCTATCTATCTATCTATCTATCTCCTGCCATGTGAATGCTTCAGTGCAAACCTGGAAGCTCTGTCCATGGCCTCCAAGGGAATTTCATGGCTGGGAGAGATGGGAAACGGGACCTCCCCCACTCATAGTCTCACCCAAGGAACTAGAGCTGGCAAAAGAGAGGGAGAGGTCAATAAACCAGGAGGGACGCCTTCTTCCAAGGGACCGTCCCAAGGCCTGGCTTTTAACTGTCAGGCCAATTTGAGAGCTCTCTTTCCCAAAGAATGGGTTCCCTTACAGCGGCCATTTTAAAGGGCAACCTAATGTGGCTTACATTGTTAAAGGGGACGAATAAAAGCAATTAGTTATTCATTTTTTCAAAGCCTTGCTTATATTTAAAATGTTAAACGCATTATTAAAATAAATTTAAAAACAAGTGATGAATCATCCTGATGTTTTAAAATCACATCTACAGCAAATCACCGAGGAAGAGCCTGCCTGAAGAGAGAGAGGTTGTGGGGAAGGACAGCCAACAAGACCAGACCTACGAGTAAAATCTCCATAACCCAGACTCCTCCTCCTCCTCCCACTGGCAAAATGGAGGCTTGTGCTGAGGGCACAAGGAGGTGATATCAAGAGAGGAAAAAACACAGGCAACGCCCATTAAATAAAAGGAAGCTTTATTGGGAAAATACAGCAAAGACCATGAAGGGGTGTTCCCAGGAGAAGAGTTAGGTGGAAGGAAATGGGGGGTACTGTTCAATCAGATCTGAGTGTGGGGCCTGTTGGAAGGGGTCTTCGGAGCTGCCCATCCCAGAGTACTCCCAGGGGTTGGCTTGGAAGGCCCACAGGTGTCCCTGGTTGGCCACCGACCACTACGGAGGAGAAAAGGAACTGTGCAATGTGGAGCTGGTAGAACCCCAGGATGTTGCCGTATGAGAGAGCCAGCCTCCATGAGCATCAGCCCCTGGCAGAAATGGGCTACTGCTGCTGCTGGCCCCCTGCTGGCCAAAGTCCCTGGGGTCTGTGGGAGCCCCAAGTTGCTGGTGGGGTGGGCAAGCCTGATCACCCAGTTGTCCATCCCCATAGACCCACAATCCACCATCATCAGGGTAGCAGGCACCCACAGGCACATAGTTACCCTCTGGGAGCTGGGGATGGGCACACACACACACTCAAGTAGGGGATGGGACACACACACACACACACACACACACACACACACACACACACACACACACACACACACACACACACACACACACACACACACACACACACACAAGTAGGGACCAGGAGAGCTTGATCAAGGAACAGCATACATCCATCGCCTCACCTTTTAAGATGGGAGCTCTGGGATGCGACCCAGTGGCCTCCTTTATGCAGCAGATGGAAGGGTAGCCCCAAAATAAGATTTAGTGACATTGAACAGAGGCCATGAATCCCTCAGGGCTCAGTCCTACTGAGGTTTGCTCCCAGATCAAAGTCCAATGCAATGGAATAGCAGTAGAGTACAGCACTCTCCCCAACTCTTACTTTTTAAGGACACACCAGATGGTTTCCACTGCAAATTGCATTGAATTGGCCTGGGCCAATGGGATAACTCTTCCCAGGGCCGAGAAGGGCCACACACACACACACACACACACACACACACACACACACACACACACACACACTGGCTGCTCATTCCCTCCGATTCCCCCAGAGGAATCAGGCAGATGGGGTGGGGGTGGGGTGGGGTTTCTGTGTTCAGAATAAGGCTACCACCCTCTCCTTTTCCTTTGAGGGTGAGGAGGAATGCTTAAAAAAGAAATTGAGTGGATAATTAAACTTAACTCTCTAGCTCCTATGGGTCTCAATGAAGAGATAAATTTCCTACCACTTTTGTAATGTATCATGTATTTTCTTACAGTCTCTGAGTTTAAAGATATCAGCCCTATAAACTTCACATACCTTCTTTGCCATTATCAGCTGGGTAGCCTAGCTATATAATCACCATAGCCTTTGCCTGCATTTAATCAGCGGTGTTTAAAGAAGCAGGAACGTTGTTTTAAGATTATAAGAGATAATCTCTGTGGTAAGTACTTTTATATATAACAAACCCATTTTATAGATTATGCATGCAATGTTTTTAAATATCTGTTTATTGTTTGTACTTACAATATTTTATTGAAAATCTAAATTAAAAAAAATCTCAGTAACCGTCCTACTGGGCCTATATAAAGAAAAGTATATATCCTGTGGAGTATAATACCTTATATATATATTAAACTGTGAATATCTTAGCAATAACCCTACTGGGCTTGAAAAAAAGTAAAAAAAATCTATATAACCTATTTACCAATTATTCAATATATTGAGTGTCTATAAGCCTTTTACCAGAATATAAACTACTTATGTTATAGCATTTGCTGTATAAGAATAATAGATATTCATTTGTTGTCCCTCTGTTTTAATGCAGTTTAACATAGTTTCTGAAGAAGGCTTCACAAGCCGAAATGTGTTGGGCTTTTGTTTCAATAAAGCACCTTTTTGCTTAGCATCCTGAGACTTTGCCTATGCGTCCACTGATGACTGTGGAGGAGAGAAGGAACTGTGCAATGTGGAGCCGGTAGAACCCCAGGATGTTGCCGTATGAGAGAGCCAGCCTCCATGAGCATCAGCCCCAGACAGAAACGGGCTACTGCTGCTGCTGGCCCACTGCTGGCCAAAGTCCCTGGGGTCTGTGGGAGCAGCCAATTGCTGGTAGGGTGGGAAAGCCTATAGTGACATTGAACAGAGTTACCCCCTGGGAGTTACCCCCTGGGAGCTGGGAATGGGATTTAGTGTGACTATCTACAGCAGTGGTTCTCAACTTGTGGGTCCCCAGATGTTCCTGGACTGCAACTCCCAGAAACCCCTTCCACCACAGCAAGGCTTCTGGGAGTTGCGGTCCAGGAACATCTGCGGATCCACAGGTTGAGAACTACTGATCTAAAGCATGGTGGTGTGTGGGATGTGCCATCAAGTTAGAGCAGAAAAGGGAATGATCCTCACTGAAGACATATTGACTCTTGCACAGTTGCCCAAGCAAGGGTCCAGTTAAAACCACCACAAGAAATTTCCCTCCCAGAAATGTCAGGCTTCAGAAAAATCATCCCTAAACTTTTTTCAAACTCCTCACAGGAAAGGTTGGGGAGAGAAGAACCTTTTTCACCCAAGACCAAAAGCTTCCCTGGTTGATTTTTCCTCCTCCCAGTGTGGAGGGCACAAGAGGTTACTATCAAGAGAAAACTCACAAACAACCCTCATTAAATAAGAAAAAGGTTTATTGGGGAAGTACAGCAAAGACCATGAGGGGGTGTTCCCAGGAGGAGTTACGTGGAAGGAAATGGAGGGTACTGTCCATTCAGACCAGGGTGTGGGGGCTGTTGGAAGGGGCCTTGGGAGCTGCCCATCCCACAGTACTCCCAGGGATTGGCCTGGAAGGGCGAGAAGTGTCCCTGGGTGGCCACTGACCACCGTGGATTGGAGCAGCATGAAGGGGAGCTGGCAGAACCCCGGCATGCTGCCATGCCAGGGGGGCTTCCTCCATGACCATCAGCCCATTGTACAAACTGGCAGCTGCTCCTGCTGGCCCACTGCTGGCCAAGGTCCCTGGGGTCCGTGGGAGCAGCCAATTGCTGGTAGGGTGGGAAAGCCTGCTCACCCAGGTGTCCATTCCCAGAGACCCACAGTCCGCCTTCTTCAGGGTAACAGGCACCCACAGGCACACTGCTATCCCCTGGGAGCTGGGGATGGGCATCACAGAGTTGTTGATGGAGTGGGAAAGCCTGCTCGCCTGACTGTAGGTTCCCATTAGCCCACAGTCCACCTTCTTCAGGGTAGCAGGCACCCGCTGGTACATTGTTACCCTCTGGAAGCTGGGGATGGGCACCCAGGAGGACTCCACCATCCCATCCCATGGCCTGGGTGCCCTCATCTGCCCAATCCACTGTCCAGCTGCAGCCTGGAGCCGGGACATTTCCACACTGGTTGCCATCAAAACAGGCCCTGTTGTCCGGGGGCAACTGAGAGTTCTGGGGCTGCTCCTCCCAAGCCGGAGTCCGTTCTCTGATGGGGGCCCCTTGCAGGATTACACGGTCCTGAACCAGAACCGCTGCATCCTGCTGGTTCCCCTCCTCTTCCGGCAAGTTGTTGTTGGGGCAGGGGTCCTCGCGGGAAGCCTTGTTCTTCCTTCCTCTTCTAAACTCTTCATCCCTTGCTCGGCGGTTTTGAAACCAAACCTAAGATAGTAAGATGGGGAGGGAGAAAACAATTATATTCTTCCTAGACAGACATTGCACAGTCTGTATGTACAGTAGATCTCCCGGTCAATATTCGGCATCAGAATTCATATCCAAGAGAGATGGTGAAGGTGCGGGAGCAATTCTGAAACCACTTGCAGTTGCTAAAGACAGATGATTAGTCTTTCACTTTGTGCCTCACAAAAAAGCACAAATATACCACAAGGAAACCTGATTATTTTTTCTAAGCAAGGAAATCAATGGTAGTTTGCTGTGGATTTTAGGAGGGTGGAATACGAAGCCTGAGGCAGGACTGCCAGAGAAGTAGCAACCAGAAGCAAAGCTAGTTCCAGGCAGAAGCAGAGAGAGGAACCTCCATCTCACCTGAGAGAGTTCCTCCCAGCCAGAAGCCTGGATGAAGTTTCCCTCTATGCACCCACAGGCATGAGACCTCATCCTAGGACACCCTCTCTTCTTAGGACCCCTCCCAAACCCTCACCCTTTACTCAAACCAGCTCCCCAAATACCCCTAGGCCCCACCTGAGGTGCCTCAGTCAGGGGTACCCCCCTCTCCACCCCCATCCCACCAAGGCTCCTTCCCCACAACCCCGTTCTGGGCCCAGAATTCAGGAGGGCCAAGAACACCACTGCTTACCTGCAGGCGATCATAGCAGATCTCGAGGCGGCCTGCCAGCTCTTTCAGCTGGGGACAGCCTGGGTAGGGGTCCAAGGCAAAGGCCTTTTTCAGGGTGGCCACTTGGTGTGGCGAATATTTGGTGCGGCTCCTCCGCTGGGAGACTCCCTTGGATGCTGCTGCCTTTGATGCTGATCCTGCAGGGAAAGAAGAGAGAAAGAAGACCACGTCAAGCCCCACTCCACATCCTCTGGCTCTGCTTCCTGGGACAGACTCCCCAAGATCGGAGAGGCACCTGGGTTTCAGAGTGTCCCCACCCTCCTCCACCAGCTGGGATCTGGGCATGCGCTGGAGCCCCACTCAGAATGAAGCCAGCAGGTGCCTCCCCTCCCATGCCTCCTTGTGCAGAGCTATGTTTCAGATTGCAGGGAAGGGCTGCGCTCCCACCCAATCATTCCCCGTTAAGGCCATCCTTCCCTGCAATCCCTTTCTGCTGCCCATCCAGGCCCTCCCTCTCGGCTGCAGGGAAATCCCACTGGTTGGACGGAGTGAAGGTCATCTTCTGGGAAGCTTCTCCAGGATCCCCCTCTTCCCTCTCCTAACCCCTGCAGTCCTGGGACATCAATGCCCCCCCCCATGCCTCTCTGAATGGGGCTGGACTCAAGAGACCCCTGGCACCCCTTCCAGCTCAAAAGACAAAAGAACTGGAGCATCCAAAGGATCCAACAAGTCAAAAGAGACAAAGTCTCAGAATGCTGAACAAAAAGGTGCTTTATTAAAACAAAAGCCCAACGCGTTTTGGCTTGGGAAGCCTTCTTCCGGGGCTATGTAAAACTGCATTAAAACGAAGGAACAACCAATGAATATCTATTATTCTTATACAGCAATTGTTATAAAATAATTAGTGTATATTCTGATGAAAGGCTTATAGACACTAAACATATATGGTAATTTTGCTTGGTTAGATATTTATACTTTTTTACAAGCCCAGTGGGACTGTTGCAAAGATATTCACAGTTTAAAATATAAACATAAATATAAAAAATAGTATAAAATATGAACAAGTATAAAATAACAAAGTTTCACAGTTTGAAATATAAGTAAGGTATTATACTCTAAGTGTAATGCAGTCTTACATAGCCCCTGAAGAAGGCTTCCCAAGCCAAAACGCGTTGGGCTTTTGTTTTAATAAAGCACCTTTTTGTTCAGCATCCTGAGACTTTGTCTCTTTTGACTTGTTGGACCCCTTCCAGCTCCACAATTCCACCGTGTCTAAGATCTGTGGCCTTATTTTACTTTCTCATCGATGTTTGTGTCCCCAGGTGGGACAGTGGCTCTCCAGGTTTAAACCAAGTCAAATCCCAAGCAAGATCTCAAAAAGATTCCTGCAGTTCTCTCTCCTTCACTGGCAGGCCCTTATTTTGTCAGATTGTATCTAAGAGAATTTTTAAAAAAAAAAATCCCTTGCCCAGTTCAATCTTTTAGTCACTGACCTATCGGACCCTGTTTTAAAAAAGGATGCAATCAATCAAAACAGCTACTGGCTCTTACCTGTATTGGTTTGCGTGGCAGTTCTTTTCTGAAAACGGCCCATTTCTGTCGAGGCGAAGTATAAGCAGCCTTTCCTCAGCAAGCGAAAAGGATCTTCACGGCAAGATCTTGTGGTAGGTATTAGTCAACAGCTGAGGTCTTTTATAGTCCCCTGCCCTGGCTTGCTGAGGCAGCCCCTCCCAAATTAGAGGTGGGGATGTGGCACCTCAGGTGCTCCTGGAGAGCTGCAAGCTAGCACCACTGCTCCCCACCCCACCCCTTTTCTAGTCGTGCAGCTTCAAGCAAGCCTACCACCCCTTTTTTGCCTGAATCCCACTTTATTTATTTATTTATTTATTTATTTATTTATTTATTTATTTATTTATTTATTTTTTATTCCACCCATCTGGCCACTCTGGGCTACTTACAACAGCATACAAAATACAATTAGATATAAATACATCCAAATAATACAATTAATACAATAAAACAACAACACATCTGTAAACAAAATAAAACCAATGAATTAAATTTGGCCCTCAGGGAATTAAATCAGTACATGGGGCGGATCTCTGTCCCACAGACCCCACAACCTCAGTGGTGTCAATTCTGGCAGAACATGGGAGGATGAAAAACCCAAGTACTATATCTGAAATATATCTGGCTAGAGAAGTGCATAAATATACTGGCCATGTATTTGCACCCCACCCTATCTGAGGAAGTAGAATTTGATCCCTCAAAGCTCACGGGACAAGAAAGCTGCAAGCCTTTCAAGGGGTCCAACATCTGCATATTTTCCAATCTGTGGAATCGTAGGGGCTGTGTTTGTTTGATCATTTGTTCCTTTGTTCATTCAGGGGGTGGTTTGCCATCATTGTAATGGAGGAAGTGGATTTTGATCCCTCAAAGCGCATAGGGCAATAAAACTGCAAGCCCTTCAAGGGCTACCATATTTTCCGCCCTGTTGAGCCCTAGCCACATGGATCCTTCAGTGCATGCCTCTGCAGTGGCTCAAAAATATGAATCCAAGGCACAAATCCTTATGATTTCCTATGATTTCAAAATGGAACCCTATCTATACCACTTTAGAGCCATGCCTGTTTTGATATTGAGCATCAAAGTAAATGATCTTCTACCAAAATATTGTGTCCTTGATCTGACTAATTTTTAATCATGCAGCCCAAATATAATGGCAAAATACCTGCAAATGCTAACAGTTCCTAAATACAGAGGGGCCTTTTTAGGCACACATCTTCTCATTTTGCAACAGCCTCCAGATGTATATATAGAGAGAGATAACATGTTAGCTAAGCCACACAGGAAGTGTCCCAAAAGCAAAGAAATCATGAAGTGAGTTGACCCCTTTCAGTTTAAAGGCAATCGGGAAAAGGCATCATTAGATGTATTTGTTCTTCATTTCTTTATTGTTCCTTATTCCTTTATTGTTCACACTTATTGTCAGTCTTCTTTTGAGGAGTTCAAGATGGTGGGGGCTCTTCACTTGCCCAGTTAATTCTCCCCACAGTGTCATGGCACAGTTCGTGGTAAGAGTGTGTTGTGTCATCCAAAACCAGACAGAATCACATTCTTAAAAACAACACAGCTTTATTTAAACTTAAAGGTCACGAGGCAGCAAGGGCAACTTGTTCTAGCCAGATCTTGTTGAGATCCCTGTCCTGCTGCATCCTTTCCAGTTTCTTGACATAAGTTCCTCAAAAATTAGCATTTGAAAGCAGTCCTGTTTTCACAATGGCTTTGTGGCAGCCATTTCTGCAGCAGCTCTAGAAGAATGTTGACCACACCCTTGGGTTTTGTTCAAGAAGCTGAGATTATTTTCCAAAGAGTTCCCTTGCAAAACCAAAAGCCAAAGGTTGGAGGATTAAAAAGAACAAGATGAAGACATGGGTTTCAGAGATGTGGGCCCACTTTCATTTTTTTTAATCTTATTGTCGGTCAGGGCTGTCCAACTTTGAACAGGCCAATGTCTACTTTTTCTGGCCCAAAGTGCCAGAGGGCTACTACACTAATACCTCTAATTACGAATTTTATCTATTCCAAGCACATGCTCATAAGTAAAAAAAAAAATGTAGGTAGAGCAGGGGTTTCCCTTAGGAATGCATTGAAATCTGTTCCCTCTGGAATTGATTGATTTTCAGTGCATTCACATGCTTCCCTTGCACCCGCTCGATCATCTGGCCAGTGGGGGGGACAGGGGACCACACCATGGCCCTTGATTGGCTGGCAGACCCAGAACTTTGCTGGGGTGGCGGTGGGCCTTGGGATGGGGGAGGGAGGGGTAGAGAACTTATCCCCTCACTTGTTTATTGTTGGTCAGCGGGCTACTCTTGAACCCTTGGCGGGCTACTTTTGAATCCTTCGCGGGCTACTGGTAGCCCACGATCTACCTGTTGGGCAAGCCTGCTGTAAGTCATTTCATGCCTCCTCCTGACTCTATTCATATTAATTTGGACTTCCCTCCTCATGAGGGTTAGAAGTTCAAGCTGGCAAGTTCTGCAGAGCTTTGCCTCCAGCAGCCAATGTTTCCACCACAAGACTAACACATTTCATTTGAAAGGGTTTAGGAGTGGGACACAGACAGGGAGGATCCCACAATGAAAATTTAATGCAAGTCCATCTATCAGTGTGCCTTTATCAAAGTTAGGGTCAGACCAAGAGCGTATTTGGGGGCCGGAAGGGTAGATGCTCACACACAAACACCTGTACACCCACTGCCCATGTGCGCGCACACCCACCCACCTGTAAGATTGGGTCCCCTGTGGTGGGTGGGTGCAATGCGGGGGGGGAGTAAGAGGGGCACAAAAACTTTTTCCCCAGGCACTCCAAATCCTTGCTACACCTCTGGTTCAGACTAGACTTGATGGAGTTTACCCGCCAGCTGGTCCCAATCAATCTGCTGCAAAGTGAGATCTGATAGACGGGAACTTCATTAATTCAAGGGTTTTGCTCCAGTTGGGACTATGAAGTGGGTTTAATAAAATGCAGCCATGAAGCTTCTAAATTCAGATCTTAAGGCTGTAGTAATGCATGCACACTTTCCCTATGCCATTCAATATATAGCTATATGATTATCATGCAAACTGTCGGCCTTTGATGCTTCTGGTCAGCAGAGGGGGGGCTATTAGCAATCATCTTGACTCAATTAGAATGGTTTTCTCCTGGGGGACCCCCTTTGGAGTTTAATAACTCAGCCTCCTGAACCCCAAACCTCTCCAATTTGGGGGGGGGGGTTATTGAGACAAGCTTGAGAAAGCTCTGCTGCGATTTTGGTTCTTCTAGGATCGCTGCATTCCTAAAGGAAAAATGGTGTTTCATTTTGTAATGAACTACATCCTACTCCTTCGTTATGTAACAAAACTATTATTTTTCATTTCCTGCGCATCTCTACTTATATCTATTATGAAAAGAATCAGATATGTTCCATATGATTAGTTTTGAGGATCTAAACAAAGACTTTGCAATTAAGAAAAGTAGGAGAAAACTTTTCAAATATAAATAAAGTGGAAGAATACAAAAATAAACATTATTTTCCATTTTACTATAAGTTTTATAAAATTTTGATAAAATTTTATTTTATGGTTTATATTATTTATATTTTCAATTATATATATATGGGGGCACCAAATACTTTTAAGTGCTTAGGGCATCTAAGGGTCTTAATCTGGCCCTGCCTGCAGGCCAGGGGCCAGCTGTCAAAGAGGAATCTCCCAGTACCACCTTCTGAGTCCTCTCCTCCAGAAAGGAGTGGATCCTATGTTAAAAAAAAAAACTGCCTCCACATCCCATCCCAGAGAAACAGGTCAGGAGGAGACCATGGTCAATAGTACATAAAGCTACCAAGAGGTCCAGAAGAACCAACAGACACACTTGGGGCTGCTCTACTTCCCACTGTAGGCCATCCATCAAGGTGAACAAAGCCGTCTCAGTTTCTCTCACACAGGTTGCTCAAATAGAAGAGATAGAAAAAGCAAGCTGCCCATGGCCTCAGAGTGAAAATCATGGCTGGAGGAGATTTGAACTGGGATTTGAACAGTTTCCCCCATTAATCTGGCTCTCAGGGAAAAAAATAGAGAGAGGGACACAAGAAGTATGAAGCTTCCTGTGAGGGACAGTGCCAAGGCCTAGATTTTAATCATAGGACAACTTGACAGCTCCCTCTCCAAGCCTTCTCCTTCAAAAGAGAGGGATATTTGATGGAATGACATCCCCTATTAGTTGTTTCTTCATATGACTACCCTTTGTTTGCTGTTGTGAGTTTTTCAGGCTGTTTGGCCGTGATCTGGAAGTTTTTCCTCCTTCTTTCTGTGCTCTGTTTGTTTATCAGGTCTAAAGAGTGTGTTTTGGCTAGTAGTATACTTTTTGAGACTTTGGACAAAATCTCATTGTTAGTCCCAATAATGACAGGCTCCTTGAGTGAATAGGGCTTCTTAATTTACATTTATACAAGCTGATTCAGTAGTACACGTGGAATACACTTGTGTGCGTATACTGTAGTTTACCCATGTGACCAATTTGTTGGGAAGTTTCTGGCTCCTTTAAACATAACAATACATTGGTCCCCCACCCTTTCACGGTTCATATACTGCGCTCCCACTATATTGCGGAATTATTTATTTATTTATTTATTTATTTAACTTATATGCCGCCCACTACCCAAAGGTCTCTAGGCGGCTTACAATCCAAAGAATAAAACAATTTAGAATAGTTAAGAGTAAAATATCAATAAATCATCAATAAAAACCTTACACTAAAATCATTATTCTAAAATTGTCATCAGCGGACCCACAATCTATATTATATCAATTAAAAACCTTCTGGAACAGGAAGGTTTTTACCTGGCGCCGGAATGTAATCAGTGTTGGCGCCAGGCGGATCTCGATCGGGAGGGCATTCCATAGCTTGGGAGCAGCTGCCGAGAAGGCCCTGTGTCTACAGGCCATCCCTCTCACCTCCTTGAGGGATGGCTCTTTCAAAAGGGCCCCCTGGCTAGATCTTAATTGCCGGGTAGGTTCGTATGGAAGGAGGCGATCCTTCAGGTATCTAGGTCCTGCAGTATATGAAAAAAGAAGGCCTGTTTCAGGCTTCCCATACTTACCCTAGGACTGGCGCTGCCTCAAACGGGCCTGCGAGGGCCTTCCCAGGCCTTCTGGAGGCAGCAAAAGGGCCTCCCTGTGAACCAGAAGTGACTTCCAGATCATCGAAAATCATTTCTGAGGCTTCTGAAGGCCTTTCTAGGCCTGTCGGATGCCTCAGAAATGATTTTTGGTGATCTGGATGTCACTTCCGGTTAGCAGGGAGGCCCAGAAAGGCCCTTGCAGGCCTGTTCAAGGCAGCGCCAGGCTGGGCTAAGTACAAGAGCCCCCAGCTAGGCCCCCCAGGCCTGGCCCGGCCTGCATCTGTATATCGCGGATTTTCAATTATCGCAGGTCAGGTCGGGTCCCTAACCACGGCAATAGGCGGGGGGTGGTGATTGGGCAAAATCCCATTGTTAGTCCCAATAATGACAGGCTCCTTGAATGAATAGGACATATTAATTTATATTTATGCAAGTTGATTCAGTAGTACACGTGCAATACAGTTGTGTGCATATACTGTATTTTACCAATGTGCCCAATTCGTTGGGAAGTTTCTGGCTCCTTTAAATGTAACAGTAACAGAAAAGATGAAGGAAATTTAGAATTACAGAGGTGGTTGGGACTCTGGATCCCTGAGTTTGGCCCTTGTCAAGGAGGCCCAGTGGAGAACAGAACTCTCAGCCTTTGCCTCTCAACCACTGAGTTGTTTGATCTCCTGTCACATGACAAAGCTGAAATCCAGAGAGGTCCTCTTGGTCATGGAATTGAGTAAGAATCAATATGTATGTGAATGGAAGGATGTGAGGCAAAGCAAATTCCAGGATTGTCCTCAAAGGTGTTAAAATATGTCTCCAAGCAACATGGAGTATCTTAACACAGATCTCCAGACATAATGTTTTGCAAACTTTTGTACTCAAGGGTGAGGAAGAAAAGGTAAAGGGTAACTTGCATCAGTTGTTTCTAACTGGCTCAGGGACTTGGGGAAGAGGATGCTGCCAATCTAGAAACAACAGCTCTAGCTAAAGTGATGGTGAACATTTTAAGTGTCTTGGCTGCAGGCAGACAAAATGGCAGTTGGACTCTGCCCTGCACTGTGCCTGCCATATAGTCTGATAATTTGCTTGTGCATCCAATGCAGTTGTACCAGGAGAGGGTAGGAAGCTAATCCTCTTATTTATGTATATCTGTATTTTCAAATAAATAGTAATTGCATGCCATTAAGACACTTATGGCGACTCTTTCCAAGGCATTTGAGATATAAAAGCAGTGATTCACTGTTCTCTTCTGGGGGCTCTCTGGCACTAGGCAGCTTGCCCAAGGCTACAGAGGCTGGTTCTACACTTGGATGGGCAGGGGCACAGTAGGCAGGAACACTCCCAATCCCTGGCTTTGCAGCCAGGTTTCACTCCACGCATTATGGCCAGTATAACAATACCAATGATTCTTGCCTTAGCTGTGTACTCACTAGGTCAGGCAAAGCAGACCTATAAGCATTCCCATGCTCCCTCTGAGAATACTTCCAGACAACAATTTAATCCTGAGAGACAGTACTGTATAGCTATAAAGGTAATTTTGGGGACATCATTAATTTTCCATTTGTATGCCCCATATTTTCCTCCTCAGAATATATTTGACTAGGTGGCAAATGCATAGCTGCCTGTCTATGTTTTTTGCAATTTAGGGGAACAGCTAGATATAGGATTTACACTGTTTATGGCCTCAAATGTGTTTGGAGGAACCCATGTAGTTTGTATAGATCCATAAGGAGCTGTACCTCAGTGCTGTGTTCTTCTGTTATGACAATACTGCATGGTAAAGGACCTATAATTTTGAGCGTGTGGGCATGGATATGTTCCTTAATATCATTATCGTTTTACATGGATCCCATGATGGTGGAAAAGTCCATCACAGGTTACAAAGCATGATTGAGATATGTAATCTCCTGGCTTCAAACCAGGGTACTTCAAGGGCCAGATGCAGGGGAGTGGTATCAGGAAACAGATATCTAGTCTCATGCGCTCCCAGAAGCATTTGGTGGGGCCACTGTAAGATACAGGAAGCTGGACTAGATGGGCCTTCGGCCTGATCCAGCATGGTACTTATGTTCTTATGTTCTTAATAACATTATTTTTGTGTGTATATTTATGTATTTATCCTGATGATTTTAGTGTGTTGGTTTCATACCCCAGTAGTAGTAGTAGTAGTAGTAGTAGTAGTAGTAGTAGTAGTAGTAGTAGTAGTAGTAGTAGTGTGGTCTAAACACTCCAACATCTACCAGAGTGCCAAAGGAAGGCCTGAATTTTATTCAAAAGCAAAAATACCTGTAAGATATGTTAAGATGGAATTTAAGGAACTGAAACACACACCTGTGTCCAGGGGTCTCTGTGCTTGCATACATGATGAGCACTGATGATTGACTTCAAACATAAAAGGAATCGGTAGGCCATCTCTACCATTTATGATATGTGTTAATTCACATCACCACATATAGTGATAATTTTGTGATCTAAAACAGCTGTTTGAAAATCATGCTGGAAAAAACAAGACCCTAAAAAAATTAACAGGTAACAGAAGGTGTCAGAAATGAGACTCATCTGCATTTTGCAACAGAGTTCAGATTATAGTTCTTTGAAAGCATTGATAAGATTATATGGAAGCATAGATAAAAAAGAGGATGATATTCCACTGGAAAAGAGCATGGAATGGATTCTAACATGAAAGATTTTCATCAGCTTGAACCAAATTCCTAGCAAGATCTGATGTGGCCAGTGACCCATGCCTCGGTTACATCCCAGCTGGATTAACACACTCTACAGAGACTGCTTACAGTGTCAGGAAAATTCAGTGGGTCGATCCCATGACCCACAGCCAGATTGCTAACTGGAGCTAGCCACAGGGCTGTGTAACCCCCCTCTGTTAGAGCAGCTCCACCGCCTACTTATCCATTCCTTGGAGGAATTCAAAGTGCAGGTTTTAACCTATCAAGTCTTAATGTCTTGGGTCCAAGCCAACTCAAAGACCAGATCTCTATAAGTCTGTTCATGTGTTAAGATCCTTAGGAGGGATCTTCCCCTCAGCCCCTCGCAGGTGCGTTTGGTGGGGACACAGGAGAGAGACTTCTCTGTTTCTGCTCCCAGACTTTAGAACTCCCTCCTACCTGAGGCTAGACTCCTATCTTCAATGACCTTCCTGAAGCAGGTTGAGATCTTAATGTAATACAGCATCAACACCACAGAAGGCTTGTCTACTTTGTCATGCTTTATGTACAAGGTCACTTACATTTTTATGAATATTATAAATGTGTCCCTCTGTTCTTTTAAATAATGGAGGGCTTTTCTAAAGCAATAGACACAGCCACCGGCATTGTTATTTCCATTGAGGAGAGCACATTGTGCTCTACAGAAATGACTACTCCACCTTTTTGTTTTCTCCAACTCAAGGGGGAGGAATTGATTTGTTATTGAAATTTGTCCCTCTGCTCTTGTTAAGGAAGAGTCTAAGCAGACAAGGCAGGGTATTCATTTTCTGGGGCCTTATCAATGCCTCCTCTTCCTGTCTTTGTACCTTGGCCTTCATGGAGCTTATACAAGGAGCAAAAACCTCTCTTCACTTGCACAGATACACCACGGTAGCCAGCAGGGCGCCTGATTAATGCACAGACCCACCTATACAATAAGGACATAATCTGAATTCAATGCACACTAAATTTGGTGAAAATCTCCCTAGCCATTTAAGAGATAGTCATTCCTGTGTCCCCCCAGAGCCTGAAAGTGATTTCCATGCATGCCCTGGAGCTTGCTTGTGTTACATCAGACTATCCTAAGCTGAACCTCTAACTTTAAATCAAATCCACCCAGCTGTTTTTACATAACAAATAACTCAACAGGCAGCCAAGTGGGCCTTTGCTTTTTACTTCTACCAACAATACTTTTTAATTTAAATATAAAGGCAGTGTCCCACAAGTGCAGAAAACCATAGAGCAAGTCTGGTAATTTTTCCAGATAAAGGCCATTGGAACAGCTGTCTATACATGCCTTGTTTATTTCTTTATACTGTACATTTATTATCCACTATTCTTACAAGGAATTTAAAAGAGTGACAGCTCTTTTCTTCCCTAATTTAGCCTCACTTCAATGCTGAGGAATAATTGAAGGTGAGAGTGCATTCGAACAGAAATATCAAGCCTTTCATATTCTTAACTAAACATATTTTAAAAATATTTTTTATAAAAAAATGTTTCCTACAGTTTCATACTCAGGGAGTTCTGTGATTCACTGCTACAAAGTAATATTGTGGAGGAAATATACAGTCTCAGTCCCACCAGTAATCATTCTGGTTTTCTGGCAGAACTGGCTTAATCCTCCTTCAACATCACATGAAAATTTAACATGTCAAAGGCAGCCATGCTTTTTTAATCATTCCATTGTAGCCATTTCTGCACTCCCAAGAATGCGTGACCACTCCCTCAGAGGTGCCAGAGAAGAAGCAAAGATTGTTTCCCAAGGACTTCAAGATCAAACCCTAAGGGTCATGGATCTAAAAGAGCAAGTTGAAAAAGGAGCTGCCTTCATGTTTTTATCTCCTTGTTGGCTGTTCCATGTATTGTTTTGGTTATTCCAGCTAACAGGCCTTACCTAATTGTGCAATATGGTATCAAATGAGAGTCAGGCGGGTCGTTAGCAAGTCTGGGATGTTTCTAAAGGAAAGAAGGAACAAAATGGAAGTGTTAATTGCTGAAGGACAATGAGACTCTAAAGCATCTGATGCAACCAGGGACGGCAGGAGTGAAGGGGGCCTGAGTCAGGCCCAATGGGAGACAGTCCAGAGACCCTGAAGGTGCCCCCTTGAGTGCTGACTTGGGAAGGGATGGGGTGGAAGGATGATGAAGTGCAGTGGATATAAAAAGTTTACACACCCCTGTTAAAATGTCAAGTGTCTGGGATGTAAATAAATGAGGCAAAGAAATCATTTCAAAAGTTTTCCACCTTTAATGAGACCTGTGAACTGTACAACTCATTTGAACCACAAACTGAAATATAAAAAACTGAAATAATATGGTGGAATATATCTGCACACCCTCATATACCGGGGATGTAGCTGTGCTCAGCAGTAAAGAATTACATTCAGACTCATGTTAAGGAAGGAGGAGTAAGTACACACCTGCCATCATTTAAAGTGCCTCTGAGGAATCCTGAATAAAGATCAGCTGTGCTAGTAGGTCTTTCCTGACATTTTCTTAGTCAAGGCCTACAGCAAAAGCCATGGTCCACAGAGAGCTTCCAAAGGATCAGAGGGATCTCATTATTAAAAGGCATCAGTCAGGAAAAGGGCACAGAAGAATTTCCAAGACATTAGATTGAACGCAGTGAAGACAGTCATCATCAATTGGAGAAAATACGGCACAACAGTAACATTATCAAGAACTGGATGTCTGTGCAAAATTCATGAAAAGACTAGAAGAAAATTGGTCAGGGCGGCTGCCAAGAGGCCTGCAGCAACATTAAAAGAGCTGCAGGAATATCTGCCAAGTACTGGCTGTGTGGTACACATGACAACAATCTCCCGTATGCTTCATATGCCTGGGCTATAGGGTAGAGTGGCAAGACGGAAGCCTTTGGGGCTGTTTTTCTTCAGCTGGACCTCAAACCCACCAAGGAGTGGTCTGCCTTTAGGTCATTAAGAACTCTGCTAAAAATGTGAACCAATGTGATTTGGGTCTCTGTTGGAAGCACCAACAAGCTGAAGGCTTCTTCTACCACAGAATCAGAATCAGAATCCTTTTATAAGCCAACTGTGATTGGACACACCAGGAATTTGTCTTTGATAAATATGTTCTCAATGTACATAAGGAGAAGTATAAAAGAATCATATATTTAATAGTAACAACAAAGTGCAACATATTATTAAAGAAATTAATTATTCAGTAATTTGATAGCATTTGGGAAAAAGCTATCTTTATATCTAGTTGTCCTAGTATGCAATGCCTTGACCGTTGTCCTGAGGGTAAAAGTTGAAACAATTTATATCCAGGATGTGTGGGATCTGTATACTGTATTATTACCCTCTTTTTAGCTTGTGCGGTATACAATTTCACAATAGATGGAAAGTTAGTAGGAATAATTTTTTCTGCAGTTCTAATGATCTGTTGAAATCTTGCTTATTTGAAGAACCAAACCAGAGTTATAGAGGAACAAATGATAGATTCAATAACTCTTCTATAGAATTACATCAACAGTTCTTTTGGCAGTCTAAACTTCCTATGTTGGTGCAAAAAACATTCTGTTGTGCTTTCTTAATAATACTGCTGATATTAGATGACCATCTTAAATCTTGAGATGTAATAGTGCCACATGCAGTGGACTTGTAAAAAGACAAGACAGGGTCTGCAAAGATTCTAATAGTTGGATTTGAAATGAAACTGGAGATCCTGTTCTTGCCAGGAACACCAGAAAATCTGGGGAAATCTTTACAAGAACTTTTCAGTTAACAATTGAGGGCAGCAAGGATAGTGATAGCAACAAAGTGGGAAATGGAAACATGTCAGATAAAGGAAGATTGGAGAGATACAAGGCTTGATTGTGTTGCAATGGCAAAGCTCAGGAACCATGGAAACAGAAGATCAGCTAGAGAATTTGAAGAAAAGTGGGGGGAATTATGTTGCCTATTCTAAATAATTAGAAGGGCTTCGGAACCAATGTAACAAAAATAAACCTGTTACTTTAGATGAGTAGAATACCCCTTCTAAAATGTTAACAAAAACTCAAGAGTGGCGCTGCTCAGCATAATATATACAGCACAGATCTTAAAATAAGAGACTTCAATAATCAATGCAAAGGAATGGTGTGTTGTCCTTGTGATCTCTCAAATGTATGAACATTCTTTTCCGGAGGCTTTTCTTATCTACTTTTCTATATTTCTACATACTGAAAAATAATCAGTATTAAAGAAAAAAATTGTTGTCGGCTATTCCTGTGCTCGCCACTTAAAATTAAAATGCCTTTTCGCGTGTGTTACTTTCTCCTCCCTCCCTCCATAGTCTATATTGCAACTGGTGCGCCCCCTCCCCACCCCCACCCCCAGGTCTGGCTCCTTAGAGAGGAGGGGGGGTCCTCAGTGTCAGAGTCAAGAGTTTCAAACCGGACATGCCTGTCCCTCCATCACGGTTCAGCTCTTGGCCAAGACAACAGCGGCAGCACTTCAGGTCCCTTTGTGATGAGGAACAATGGCCGCTCCCCCCCCCCTCGCGCGCTTGACTTTTGCACACCTGCAGCCCCGCTGGATCTTGGTGGGCCGGGGAAGCTTCACACGTGTCACTCACACGCGCCCGGTTTCCACCCCCTCCGAGGGGCACAGGGGGTCTTCAGCTCCCGGGTTCGCCTCCTCCTCCTGCTCACCCCCTCTTCCAAAGACAGCTGTCCCAGGCCAGCCCTTCCCCACCTCCGATCCTGGTCCCCTCGCTGGCTTTGCTGCTCTTCGCTCTCCTTTGCCGACAAGGAGAAAATGGGGGATCAGTCCAAGCCAAGATTAGACAACTGCTTTAGTCCCAACCACCGAGATAAGCGCTTTTTTTATTCTGTTGTGTTTTTGTGAGCGGGGTGGATATGGTTTAAAACAGCTGAGAGTGCGAAGCCATAGGTATGCAGCCAGCGTGTGTTTTTGTTGAGGAAAAATAAGCTTTGTATTTAATTTTTCCTGAAAACAAAACAAAACCCCGTCCCAAAGTATTGAAGCATATTTGAAACACATATATTTTAGAAGCAGCGGCAGTGGATTGCAAGGCACTTCTGCCAGTTGAGGAGAACCCAAAAGATTGCTATCCATGCCCAACGAGGTCAGTTTCTTAAGGAATTTCTGTACAGATTTCTTTCTTTCTTTCTTTCTTTCTTTCTTTCTTTCTTTCTTTCTTTCTTTCTTTCTTTCTTTCTTTCTTTCTTTTGTACAGTACTCTTTCTATTTGGAGGGTTTTCTTCTCTACTTTCCCATATTTCTACATAATGCAATATAGGTAAAGGTAAAGCCCCCCCCCCCGCACATGTGTGCTAGTGGTGTCTGACTCTAGGGGCAGTGCTCTTCTCCATTTTCAAGCCAAAGAACCAGTGTTGTGGAAGTCCGTGGCCATGTGGCTGGCATGTCTGCAAGTCAACACTGTTTTTACCTTCCCACTTTTTACAGTGGTATCTATTTATCTACTTTGACTTCCAGACATGCCAGCCACATGGCCACGGACTTCACTGGTTCTTTGGCATTTACATGCTTTCAAACTGCTAGGTTGGCAGGAGCTGGACATTTCACAAATGTCCTATTCTGGTTGCTTCCCCTTGTACAAAATGTCATTCGGATTGGAAAACTATGTTGTCAGACTAACCTCAGCCCCCACCCCAGGAAAGCTTTTGCAGCTTTGCGATTTCAGTGCCTGCCATCTGCCCTTTTGGAGGGGAGCCATCACAATGTTCTATTCCACCAATGACTCTGCTTTTGTGGATCAAGAGAAGTTGAGGGTGTTCTCCGTTATTTATTCAGTTGCCTTTTATATGAGCACCCCAGAAGTCAATGTCTTGCTGGAATCCTTACTTAGACCTCTGGGTGATAGACACCCCCACCCCTTGGCTCAACTTTGTATGCTACTTGTGGGTATGTATGTAGCTATTGCCCACCAAGTAGCAAAATTTGCTTTGGCAGCAAAGAAAATACAAGCCAAGTATCAGAAGCACCAAGGAGGGAAGCCATACCATTTTTTTTATTTTATATCTATGTACATATATGTTGAGTCTGCACTGTTGTTATGTTTCATGTTATTGTGACCTATGGTTTAACAATAAAAGCCTGGTTGATTGGTTGGTTTTTATTTTGTTAATGACAGAAATCCAATGAGTTCTAAGGAAAAGTCTAAAATGTGTGGAATAAAGTCTATCTGAAGTGAGATATGAGGACAGCTCCCCCCCCCAAATATTAGTCCTTATGTACGTCACATATCTTTTTCACACATGTTATTTTCTCCTTCTTCCTCCATATACCGGTGCCACTAGCTGGCCTAATCTCTGCCAATCCCCTTGCACAACCTCACCTGGGTTCTTTGGGACTATAAATGGAGCCAGACACTTATTGGGGTGGAGTGGATGCCTGTCTCTCCATCGGCCTGGGGTTCAGCTCCTGTCCAAGCCAACAACAACGGCCCTTCCGGTCTCTTGGTAATGGGAAACAAAGGCCACTGCCATCACTGCCACCACCACCACCACAGCACTACCGGCACTAAGGGCTTGTCCTTTGCACATGCTCTGCTCCACTGGATCTTGGTTGGCCAAGGGCTGGAGGATGGTTCACACATGCCACTTGTACGCGGATGGCTCAAGAGGGGTTTGGCGCTCCAGGGTTCCCCTCACTCTTCTGAGCCCCTTTTCCCCCGCTCCCCAGGGCCTCTTCCCAAGAAATGAAGGCATAAAGATATATAGACCTTTAAGAACTACAGAGTTGGAAGGGGGCCTATGGATCACCCCTATGGATCAGCCCCTGACAAGGAGGCACAGTAGGGAATCAAACTCTCAATCTTCAGCTCTGCAGCCAAAGACCTAAACCACTGAGCTATCCAAATGGCTGAACTGGGCTATATTCACAAAAAAAATTAATTAACAATTAAATAAGGAACAAGAATTCTTATCACTGGAAAGATAGATAGATACCTCTCCTTTCTTTGAAATAACTTTGAAAATTATCAGATGAATAACAGAGGGGTGTCTATGACATCAGCACTTTCACAGATCACTAGTAAGATTAACGATCCCATTGTCCTTTTGAAAAGCCAATACTTATGTTAACTGTTACCTTTTTCTCTTTCCCCTCCCTTACATCCCTCTGCCATGTCCTCTGTGGATGTAGAGCAGTAGCCTAATTAAGATGCTAACGAAGGAGATTGCAATCCACAAAAACTCACACTGAAATACATTTGGTAGTTTTCAAAGTGACACAAGCGTGTTGTTCTCATTTTATTTAATACTGTAATGTTAATAATTCTGAGCCTTCAAGTCAATTCTAAGTTAGGGTGACTATTTCAGGGTTTACCAGACAGACAAGACTCAGAAGTGGTTTATCATTTGTTCCCTTCTTCTGAGGGCACTTTGTGCCTGGGGGGATCACCACATGCCTAACAGAGAACAAACATTTATTTATGCACCCAACCCTCGGAGTCACAATATCTTCCCAGCTAGTGGTATGATGGGAGTTGTACTCCAAAAGGCAACTGCTTGGAAAGACTGATCAGACCATGGAGTCAATCTCAGCAGATACCCTGGAAAGTTATTTTTCTCCAATGGCTCTCAGTTCACCTGCAGGCCTTTCCCAGGTGGGGTCCACAAGACCGGGGGAGGGGGTGGCTGAAGCCTGCAAAGAGCAGGATTAGGCCTCTCTTGCTCATCTTGATGCCCTCAGCACCTAAAGGTCAAGGGGGGGGAGGCTGGTGGGTGACTGGATTGACTCCTCCTGCCGGGACAGAAGATGATGAAGGCACCGGGGATCCCACCTCTTTGGCAGATCTACTCAAGAGGAAGACTTTCCCCTTTTCTCACTGAGAAAAGCCCCTTCGTAAAGAGGAGGAAAGGGGGGAAACCCCGGCCCTGCCCTTTCACACTTATCCAGGTGTTGAAAACCCACCTTTGCCCATCTGGCCAGCCTCTTGGTGTGCATTTCCCAAGCCCTGTGCAAAACACATGGGGGGGTTGTGGAGGGAATAGTCTGGTCATAGGCAGGTTTCCTGGGAAATGAACACCAGGACGTAAGATGGGTTTGATTTCCCTGACGTGTCAGTGTTGCGGGACACTGGCCGGTTTCTTTCTGTGTGGTCCCCACCTGACATCCACCTCCATGCCAGTCTCTGAACTAAGGGTGTTTGAGTGGGGGAGGGAGAAGCCGAAAAGGCTGAGGGTGTCTGGGCCCAGCAGAGGGTGAGTGGATGCCATTTTCCATGTGTCTTCCTCCCTCCCTCCATCCCTCCATTCGCTGCAGGATCAGACCATTTGGCAGTAATGGGAGCAGCATTAGGGGGACTCTCCTAGAGGAGGAGCCGCACCAAATATACAGCAAAGCAAGTGTCCATCTTGAAGAAGGCATTTGCCTTGGACACCTACCCGGGCTTTCCTTGGCTAGAAGGAGCTAGAAGGCATCTTTGGCATCCCTGAGGCATCCCTTCCCTTCCGTCCCGGGAGTTGGTGTGTGTGTGTGTGTGTGTGTGTGTGTGTGTGTGTGTGTGTGTGTGTGTGTGTGTGTGTGTGTGTGTGTGTGTGTGTGGTCTTCTGGGGCCTGGAAAGAGGGTGTGTGGGGTCTTTGAGTCCCCCTCGGAAGCCTCCCCACCTGTCGGGATCCCTGCCCTTGTTGCCCAGTAGTCAACCAGAGGCTCAGAGCAACCGGGAGCTCCTTACCCCTGCCCCAAACAGACTCACTCAATCCAGAACACAGGAGATTTGCAAAGAGGGGAATCTCTGCAACTGCAGGACCACCACTAGGGACCTTGGAACCTCCCCCAAAGGGACAATCCTGTGGTATTACGGCAGCGTACTTCTCCAAGGTGTCCTGTACTCTGTGGTTTGTGATTTTCCTAGACTAGAGGACCCACAAGGCCACATCTGAATTTTGAGTCTTGCATTCATAGGAGGAGAAAGGAGCCAGCCTGTCCTCTTGGCAAAGGGAGAAACAGGAGGCTGGATGGGGTCCATTCCCTGAAATCGCATTTGCTTTTCAACATTTTTACCTCTGGGTTCCTACCTAGGAAGCTGCATTTAGCAATCCCATCCATCTGGACCTCATTGCAATGTCTTCTTTCTCCCCATTAATCTCAGGTTTGGCTTCAGAACAGGCGTTCCAGACATTTGAAGTTGCCGAGAAGAGAGAAGCAAGGCACTCTTACTGAGCACCCCTTGCCCAGACAACCACCATCCACTGACTGAGGAGACAGTCCCTTCTGCAGATGGCAGTTCCCTGGTGGGTTCTGCAGATAGAGGCGCACAGGTTGTGTGGGACGGTGGACTCCATAACCAACCCCAGTTCCCACCTTGTGAAAACAACAACAATGCAGATGGCTGCTTTGTCGATGGGAATGTGCAGTGCCTGCATGAATATGAACAGCTGGGTGGGAAGGCATATCATCCCCCCAGTAGCAACTCTAGCAACAAGTCTTGGCTCCTACAGACCACACAAACTGTTTATGGACAGTCTAGCAAAGGCTGGTCAGCAGTGGGAGCAGACATCGGTCCCTGCTCCATTCCTCTGTGGTCAGGGGCAGCTCAGGGGCAAGTCCCTCCCATTATGGCCAATCCTTCTGCGTGGCCTGGGATGGGCCCCTACCAAGACCCCTTTTAACAGCCCCTGCAAAGTGATGGGCAGGCTGACTAATGTCCTTCCATATGGCAATCTGTCTTGGGAGGCATGATTGTCCCATCTCTTATTCCCCTATAAAGAATAATTCTTATTAAATGGACTATTTTGTGTATTTTGTCCTTCTTTCCCCCTCTAGTTTCCCCAACAGAGGTTTGCCACTTGGCCATTGCAAAGAGGGGGAGGTGGCCCTAAGGAGCCTTTTGGCCTGGCCAGATGGGGCTTCTACTCTGGTCCAGAATTTGGTGGCTTTCCAGCAAAGTGTAGGTGTGGGTTTGCAAAGCATGGCATGCCTGGGAAGCTTCTCTGGGAGAGCTTAACTGGAGCCTTGCCTGGGCCGCTGTTCCCTCTTTGGGGCTCCACTGGCGTCTTTCAGTGCTGGGAAATACTGGGTCTGTGTAGCATTGCCACCATTCGACTTTGTGAGGGTCAACTGATCTCTGGCTCCCTTTGCCAGCTCTCCTCTTCCACACATGTCCCGCTGGTCTCTCTCACCGAAAAACACTGCTTAAAACGTATGCCTTGGAAGTAGCTAGTAAAGAGGAAAGACTTCCTTTCAATTAATTATCCCCCCCCATCAACTCAGTTGCATAATGACTAACACAAGGAGGGCTAATGTTATTCATTTTATTTATTTTATTTATTTTATTTATTTTATTTTAGAGTATTTTTACCCCGCCTTTCTCCTTGGAAAAGGACTCAAGGTGGCTTACAGTAATGAGGGATAATATACAGTCCAGTACAATTAAGACATGTTCAAGTATTTGAGAACAAGGAATTGAGGGACATCTTACAGCATTAATAGACATTACATTAAAACTACAAGGATATAAGTAGTTATAAATACAAATTCTCGTATTTTAGGATTTTAGGATCTAATAGGATAAATGTCTTAATTTGTTTGTAGTCCATCATTGTTGGGAAAGCTTGTCCCCTGGAGAGAAAGGTCTACAAATATAATAATAAAATAAATAATAAAATTTCTGGAAGGACAAGTCCATCATTCAAGGAAAGCTTGCCTGAAGAGAAAGGTCTTTGCCTGTTTCTGGAAGGACAACAGAAGGCAGTCCTGGCCTCTAGTGGGAGGGAGTTCCAGAGTTTTGACTGCAGCAGTCGAGAAGGCCCTTTCATGGGTTCCCACGAGACGTACCTGTGAAGGTGGCAGGATGGAGAGAAGGGACTCTCCTGATGATCTTAACACCAAGGTCGGTTCATACTGTGAGATTTAATCTTTGAGGTAGCTTGTTCTCAGGCCATATAGTGCTTTGTAGATCAAAGTCAGCAGCTTGAATTGTGCTTGATAGCTGATTTTAGGGTGTGACAGTAACTGATTTTTGAAATTTCAAAGTTGGGAAGTCTCTCTACTTGTGAAAGTGACCACCTGAAGATCAGCTCCCCGCCCTCTTCAAAGGAGTTGAGGAGAATCCCTCCCAGTGAGCTGGGCCACTTTCAAAGCACCTAAACTCTTTCTCAAAACCATCCCTGGTTTCATCTTGGACCAATGGAGAATAAATTGTTTTTTTTTTTTAAAATAACTGGAACTATAATGGAAACCAGCTACTTTTGGAGCATGTTGAAAATGATCAATGTAGTTCCCTTTGGGCGAAGAGAGAACAGTTACTTTTAAAACCTTCAACTACAATGGATTCTTCAGGGGTCGGATGAGAGGGATTTGGAAGTGGGGGAGGGGCCATGAGGTTGCCCTGAGGATTAAAGGCCAGTCTTCCAGTCTTTGTAAGAGTCCTGACAGAAACCTGAGGTCTGGTCATATATCCTTTTTCTCTCCCCCCCCCCAGAGCCCCAGGCAGTGAGCTGGGAATTGGGAAGCTCAGATTTAACCCAGTCAAGGCGTCCCCTGGGAGGCCACGTGTGTTCTTGCTCCTTCAGGCACAGCCTCCTCACGGGGTTAAGGTGGGGGAATCAAATGGAGGATCAGGAGAGCTTGTTCAAGGGACAGCATACATCCATCTCCTTGCCTTCTAAGAAGGGAGCTCTATGAACTCTGGGATAAGACCCAATGCCCTGCTTTATGCAGCACATGAAAGGCAAAAGGTAAAGCCCCCCCCCGCACGTGCATGCTAGTAGTGTCCGACCCTAGGGGCGGTGCTCATCTCAGTATTCAAGCTGAAGAGCCAGTGTTGTTCAAGTCCATAGCCATAGCATGGCTGCAAGGAAACACTGTTTCACCTTCCCGCTTTTTACGGCAGTACCATTTAACTCTTTGCATTTACATGCTTTCGAACTGCTAGGTTGGCGGGAGCTGGGGTTATCAGCAGGAGCTCACTCTGCTATGTGGCACCCAGGATTCGAGCTGCCTAGCTGCCGACTTTGCAGCTGACAGTTTTCGGAGCCTTAGTCCACTGAGCCACCACGACCCTTAAAAAAGGGTGAAAGGATGGCCCCAAAATAAGATTTAGTGAAATAGAACAGTGGCCACAAATCCCTCAGTGCTCAGTCCTACTAAGGTTTGCTCCCCGATCTAATTCCCACTCAATGGAATAGGTCTGGGCCCACTTCTGGACTCGCTGTAGAGTACAGCTCTTTCCCCATCTCTTGCTTTTGAAGGACACACCAGATGGTTTCCACTGCCAATTGCATTGAATTGGCCTGGGCCACTGGGATAACTCTTTCCAGGGCCCAGAAGGGGCAGAAATGCCAGTTCTATAGATTAATAGTTGTGCTCTGAAGCAAAGGTCAAACTCTTTCCTAGAGCTCACCATCTCTGGAGTCAAGATATTGCAATTAAGTAACAGAATGTACTGTCTTGGTCCCCATAGTATGCCTTGGATTGTAGTCTGGCCATGATAGTATTCTTATTTGTTTCATTCTTTTCAACATGTTTATTAATTTTACTTTATCATTTGTTTTTTTAGTATCATAAGCTACCTAAGCTATTCTTGAGGGGAAAGATGGAGTATAAATATTTTAAATAACTAATTAATAACTTAAGATGAAGATGGTAATAGAGGAGGAGGAGGGACAAAATCATGAGCTGGTCTTGATTCACATACTGTATATTTCTGGAACCTTTTTCTTTTATTAGTTTTTAAATTTTATTTTTATTGGAGTTTCCCTCTCAAGTACATAGATGCTGCTTTATGCAATCCTCTCTGGCTGCATGGTGGGGACTTCTACTAGGTAGTTTGTTCTCAACAGCTTTGAGGGGAAAAATCTCAGCCTCCACAGAAAATATCAGAGCTTGGAAATAACTCTTTAGAAATCAATCAGTTTGTTCTTTGGCTACAACAGCTATGGCATATTTGCAACACCCTCAGACCTGGGACATCCAGCCTGAAGGGAACCTGTGCAGAGTTGAAAGTTCACTTATTTTTCTATTTTTGTGGCCTAATAAAGGTCTCTCTCAACCTTTTTTTAATGTGTGAAAGAGTTATACAGCCTTTGAATTGCCGACAGGAATCTATCTATCTATCTATCTATCTATCTATCTATCTATCTATCTATCTATCTATCTATCTATCTATCTATCTATCTATCTATCTGAAGATAGGGCAGTACTCCTCTCCATTTTCAAGTCACAGAGCCAGTATTGTGCAAGTCCGTGGCCATGTGGCTGGCATGGCTGCACAGAAATACTGTTTTACCTTCCAGAGTTTTACGGTGGCACCTATTTATTTACTCGCATTTACATGCTTTTGAACTGCTTGGTTGACAGGAGCTGGGGTTAACAGCAGGAGCTCACTCCACTGCATGGCACCCGGGATTCGAACCGCTGAGCTGCCAACTTTGCAGCCAATCGCTTCATTGCCTTAATCCACTGAGCTAATCATTAATACACTGGAATATAGCCCAGTTCAGCTATTTGAATACCTCAGTGTTTTAGGTCTCTGGCTGCAGAGATGGAGATTAGGAGTTTGATTCCTTGTGAGGGGCTGGACTCATGAGATCCATTGGACCATTTCAGCTCTGCAATTCTAAGGTATATATCTTTATACCTTCTTTGCTCTGCAACGACTGTTCTAAAATCTGTACAGAAATTCCTAGGAAACTGACCTTCGTTTGGGTTCTCCTCAATTCGCAGAAGTGCCTTGCAATCCACTCACTGCCGCTGCTTCTAAAATATGTGTGTTTCAAATATGTTTCAATACTTGGGGATGGGGTTTACTTTTGTTTTCGGGAACAATTAAAAACAAAGCTTCCTTTTCCTCAGCAAAAACACATGCTGCTCAACATAAATAACGGCTGCGTATGTAGTATGTATGGCTTCACCCTCTCAGCCCTTTTAAGTCATATCCCCCCCCTTCACAAAAAGACAACAGAATTATAAAAAAAAAAAAAAACCCACTCTTTTCCCAGCAGTTGGGACTGAAGCAATTTTCTTCTCCTGCCTCAGCAAAGGAGAGTGAAGAGCAGCAAAGATGAAAAAACTGGAGCATCCACAGATAATGGTAGTATACAGAATACTCTGACCCTATGTCTTTTAAATGTTACCTATTTCTACAGTGAAAAATCCCTGAAGACGGCCATTCTGGCCGAAACGCGTTGGGCTCTTTTAATAAACTTTTATTCAGCATCCTGAGAGTGTCCTCTCCTATACTATTTATACATTATTTATTTATTTATACAGCTTATATACCGCCCGTCTTCCTAAGGGAACTCCGGGCGGTTTACAACGACTGTGCAACACAGCAAAATTACAAAGACAGCAAAGTAAATAGTAACTAGACTAATGAAAGCAGACAAAAGCAACAACAGCAGATGGCGGGACTGAGGGGGGGAAAAAAAACCACTGTTAGGGTCACCCAAACGCCTCCCGAAAGAGAAGGGTTTTCAGCGCCTTCCGGAAGGCAGGCAGGGACTCTGCAAGGCGCACTTCTGCTGGAAGATGATTCCAGAGGGTCGGGCCATCCACAGAGCTCGGGCACGGGTGGAAGTTTTCCGAGCAGCATGAAACCTGGTCGGACGGGCCGAGGTTGATCGCTGGTCGATCCAGGTCAGGTAGCCAGGCAGGCCATGGAGGGTTTTGTAAACCAAAACCAGGACCAGGATCTGATTCGGGCTGCAACGGGTAACCAATGCAGGCGAGCCAGAACTCTCAGCGCACACCCGCCACCAGCCTGGCCGCTGCATTCTGGACCCGCTGCAGCCGCCGAATGAGAGTCAAGGGCAACCCCATGTAGAGCGCGTTGCAATAGTCCAATCTCGAGATCACCAGCGCCTGGACCACTGTTCTGAGGGAGTCCCCATCCAGGTACGGGCGAATCTGGGCAATTCGATGAAGATGGAAAAAGGCGGCCCTGGACACGGCGGACACCTGGGCTTCCATGGTGAGCGCCGGGTCCAGGGCTACACCCAGATTCCGGACACAGTCCGATGGCCTGAGGGAAACGCCCTCCAAGATGGGATACGGGCCACCGTAGCTGGATGAGGAAGCCCCAAAGAACATGAAGAGCAGCAAAGCCAGCGAGGGGACCAGAGGTCCGGCAGGGCTGGCCTGTGACAGCTCTCTTTGGAGAATGAAGGGGGGAAAGGGGCAGGGGGGGGAGAGGCAGAAGAGTGAGGCCAACCCAGGAATGGCAGATCTGCACCAGTTGGGGGTTGAAGCCAGCGCCCACGTGAGTGACACATGTAAACCCTCCTCCAGCCCTCAGCACAGATCCAGTGGGGTAAAGATCAAAGGGGGGGAGGCTATTGTTCCGCATCACAAAGGGACCTGAAGGGTTGCTGCTGTTGTCTTGGACAGGGGCTTCCCCCTCCCATATAGGGACAGGCACACCGCCCGGCCCCTGTCATGCGTCTGGCTCCAGACCTCCTGAATCGCCCCAGAGGTTGCAGAAGGCGATTTGGCTGAGACAGGATAGAGAACCAAACCTGGGGGGGTGGGGAGCAGGTATTGGGCACACCAGTTGGAACAGGCTATGGAAGAAGGAAGGAAAAAGTAATGTGTGAAAGAGCGTTATAATTTTATTTTAAATGGCTTGAGGGCAAGAATGGCAGACAACAGTTTCTTTTCTTTTTTAAAAAAATTGCATATTTTTCTTTATCTAGAAAGATAGAAAAGTAGAGAAGAAAAGCCTCCAGAAAAGAAGAGTCTTCATACATTTGATAGATCTCAAGGACAACTGACCATTGGTTTACATAGCTTATATAACTCTTTTATTTTAAGATCTGTGCTGTATATATTATGCGGAGCAGTGCCGCTCTTGAGTTTTTGTTAACATTTTATATGGGGAATTCTACACATCTAAGGTAACAGGTTTTTGTTAAATTTATTCTGAAGCCCTTCTCATTGTTTATAATAATCCCCTTCCTTTTCTTCAAATTCTGTTTCCATCATTCCTGAGTTTTGCCATTGCGACATAATCAAGCCTTGTATGAGAGGAGCAGAGATGGAGGAGAAGCTGATACATGTGTGCTGATAAGGAAAAGAAATATAGCGTTGACAAGGATATGGAGGTTATGGAGACGAAAAGAATGGTGTTATGAGGAAGTTATAAGCATAGTAAAGAAAAGGCATAGGCAAAGGATAAGGAGGAGGTAGTGATAGAAGAACAGGAGCCAATAGTATAAGGCTTATTGGTGATAGAAGGAGACATATAGATGAATGGAATGAGGGAGAGGAGGAGATAAGAAGGGGGGGGGAGTCAAGGGGACTCAGACCCAGCCAATACTGGAGACAGGTTTGCCTCTATCCGCCCCTGTACTGATACACTGCAATGTTCAAGTCAGTCCCAGTTATGGTACAGGATGGCCAAGGATATCACAGCCCAGAATGCACTTGTGGGACACAGCCTCTATATTTCAATTAAGAAGTACTGTTGGTAGAAGTAAGAAGCAAATGCCCATCTGGTTGCATGGCACCCCTTTGTTACATGAAAAACGGGTGGATGGATTTCACTTAAGTTAGAGGTTCAGATTAGGATAGTCTGATGTAACACAAGCAAGCTCCGGGGCATGCAAGGAAATCACTTTCAGGCTCTGGGGGGACACAACAATGACTGTCTCTTAAACAATCACTCCATAATGGCTGTCTCTTAACAATCATTCCATACACCCCCCCAAGGGTTGAGTTGGAGACATTTCTGTAGAGAACAATGTGCTCTCCACAGTGAAAATAACAATGCTGATGGCTGTGTTTATTGCCTTGGATAAGCTCTCCATTATTTAAAAGAACAGGAAAATATCTAAGTGTCCTCCTACATAGGCATGACAAAGTAGATAAGCTTTCTGTGGTTTGGATGCTCTCTATGACATTGCAAATAGTCTTTAGGGATTTCTATAGGGAATGGCCAATCAACTTGGCAACCAATACTATTGAATGGTTCAGAAACAGAAAATGAATTTTTCTTAGCTTACAAGAGACTGCAGTTGAAAACTAATTTCAAAGACCTTCTTATCTTATCCTACTTCAGCTAGGAAGAGGGAGACGATTTTTTTTTAAAATTCAAACTTTTAGCCTCAAGAAATAGAAATTCACCCAACTTAAAAATTTATTTTTATTTAAAATATTTTAAACCTCTTCTGAAAAAGGACCCAAGGCAGAATACACCAATTAAATGACAGCATTAAATTAGCAAAAACAAATATAGTGTTAAAAAGATAAATGGACCAAGGAACAGGAGCAACACTCAAATACATTCAATATAGTAAGGTACAGCAGTCCTTTAAAACAAACCCCACTTGGCGGCCATTCACCCAAGGAAAGCTTGCCTGAAAAGAAAGATCTCAACCTGCTTCAGGAAGGTCATTGAAGATGGGAGTCTAGCCTCCTGTGGGAGGGAGTTCCAAAGCTTAGGAGCACAAACAGCGACTGTCTCTCTCCAGGATCCCCACCAAACGCACCTGCGAGGGTGGTGTGGCTGAGGGGAACCCCCATGATCTTAACACTTGAACAGACTTATAGAGGGAGATCTGGTCCTTAAGCTTGCTTGGATCCAAGCCATTTAGAACTTGATAGGTTAGAACCAGCACTTTGAATTCTTCCCAGGAAGGGATGGGTAGGCGGTGGAGCTGCTCTAACAGAGGGGGTTACATAATACCTGTGGCCAGCCCCCAGTTAGCAATCTGGCTGCTGCATTTTGGACCCACTGAATCTTCCTGACACTGTAAGCAGCCCCTGTAGAGTGTGTTACAGTAATCCAGCTGGGATGTAGCCAAGGCATGGGTCACTGTGGCCACATCACATCTTGCTAGGAATGGATGCAGCCGGCTCATTAGTTTTAACTGAGAAAGAACTTGGTCCAAGCTGATGAAAATCTTTTATGTTAGAATTCATTCCATGCTCTTTTTCCAATGGAATGTCATCATCTTTTTATCTATGCTTCCATATCATCTTATCTAAGGTTTATAAGAACAATAATCTGAACTCTGTTGCAAAATGCAGATAACAGTCCCATGGCTGACACCTTTTGTTACCTGTTTAATTCCTTAGAGTCTGGTTTTTTCCAGCATGGTTTTCAAACAGCTGTTTTAGATCACAAAAGTATTATTACTGTATATGGTGATGTGAATTAACACATATCATAAATGGTAGAGATGGCCTACCGATTCCTTTATGTTTGAAGTCAATCATCAATGCGCATATGTATGCTAGCACAGAGACACCCGGACACAGGTGTGTGTTTCAGTTCCTTAAATTCCATCTTAACATGTCTTACAGATTTTATTTCTTTTGAATACAATCCAGACCTTGCTTTGGCACCCTGGGGTTCAATCCCAGGTAGCCGGCTCATGGTAGACTCAGCCTTCCATCCTTCCAAGGTTGGTAAAATGAGTACCCATCTTGCTGGGGGTGGTGGTGGAATGTGTAGCCTGCATACTGTAATTTAAACTGTAAACTGCCAGAGACTATTTGAAATGAGGTAGGTATACAGTATCAGCAGAACACTTTGCTTTCATAGATGTTGGGGTGTTTAGACCACAGTAGTAGTAGTAGTAGTAGTAGTAGTAGTAGTAGTAGTAGTAGTAGTAGTAGTAGTAGTAGTAGTAGTAGTAGTAGTAGTAGTAGTAGTAGTTTTTACATTAACCACATGACTTTGCAAGGAGTACATGACAGTTACTGGGATATGAAACCAACACACCAAAATCATCAGGATAAATACATAAACACACACACAATAAATAAACAGGCTTATTACATGGGATCCATGTAAAACAATGATATTAAGGAACACATCCATGCCCACAAACTCAAAAATATCGCTCCTTTACCACCCAGTATTGTCATGACAGAAGAACACAGCACTGAGGTACAACCCCTTATGGATCTATACAAACGTCACATAAAATCCACCCAAACACATTTGTGCCCCAAAAATGTGAATCCTATATCTAACTGTTCCCTTAAATTGAAAAAAACAACAACAACATAGATTCAAGGACAGATCCTACAGGCCAATCTTTAAAGGGAAGTTCCCACAAGCCATGCTCAGAGAACACAGGGCAGAACTTGGTGCCCAGAAGTGGTCACTGCTTGGTGGGTTTGCAGAGATTTCTGTAAATATAACTTAGAAAATGATAGGAGAGGGGGAAATGCCATTTCTTTGGTGTTTGCAGCCTGTATTCTGGAGGTCACCATTAAGAAGCAGACCTAGCACAAACATCTGCCATGAATTTGGGGAATTTTATATGCTTTAGCCCCCTTGAACTATCCACAAATATTGGTGCACAGCCGGATGAAGGCTTTTACAGGTAAGAAACAAGTATTTTTTTCTTTTAAAATGGTTTAATATAGGTAAATTCTGTTCCTGATTTTGTAGTTTAAAAGGGCCACATGGCTTGTTTTTTTCTGTAAAAATTGTATGGGCCCCTTTTATGTTGTTTTTGCATCACGATGGAGTCACAAAGCAAAGGATCCGTTACTTCCGTGGTTGACTCTCTGGACATATTTGTGGGTCAATTTGATCATAGTTTGTGGAGGAAATTATTTAAATTCCATTATTTATGAGAAACAGTGGCTTGGAGCCATGTTTTTGCATCATGGCAGTGGCATGAAGTGAGGCATCCCATTGAATGTGTGGGATTTGGTGAGTCAACTCCTCTGTCAATTCCATGATTCAAATAGACCTATGGTATGCAACCAAGACATAACCTCCAGAGAAAAGGTCAACAAGATCCTCCTTCAGAACAGATGTACAAATAACCTCGCTTCTCACTCAAAGCATGGCCAAGAAAAAAAAACCCAATGTGGTTTGAAAATGTTGTCTCTGCCCTGCTAATGTCTGACTAATCCAATAGCAGTCAATGGTGATGATATAACTGATGGTTCTGGTAACAGGAATGATTTGGAATAAAGGTGTAATGTGACCCATTGGGGCAAGTTCTCACAAACTGGAGCGGAGGCAATGAAGGTGTTTCTAGACAGCGAACTCCTTGACATCTTAAGCAGGAGCCATAATGCAGATGCCTTAGGTGGGCCTGAACTCCCTCTTTGCATACCGCCCGCTGACCCCGTTTCCAGTGTGGCTGCGGTTTCTCCTGGCTGGCGCTCCCCGCACCCTAAGTCCCCAAGCGATCTTCGAGGGAGCGCAGACCCCTGTTGGAAGACCAAAAGAAACCCAAGTCTTTAGGCTACCAGGACTCCAGCTATTTCTGGGAGTTGTCCCCCAATGAAGTGACCATCCTGAAGCGTATCGGAACCAAATCATTTGGCACTGTCTTCAAGGGCCGCTGGCACGGGACGTGGTGGTCAAGATCCTCCAGGTCACCAACCTCACCAGCGAGCAGGTGCAGGCCTTCAAGAACGAGATGCAGGTGCTCAGGAAGAGTGCCATGTGAACATCTTGCTCCTTATGGGCTTCATGACCCGCCTTAGCTTTGCCATCATCACCCAGTGGTGTGATGGGAGCAGCATCTGCATGTACAGGAGACACCCCTGGAGATGGTGCAGCACATTGATGTGGCCCCGCAGATGGCACAGGGCATGGACTACTTGCATGCAAAGAACACAATCCACCGTGACCTCAAGTCCAACAACATCTTTCTGCATGATGGATTGACCGTGAAGATTGGCGAATTTGGTCTGGCCATGGTCAAGACCCGTTGGAGTGGGTCACAGCCGATGGAACAGTCCAATGGCTCCAGCCTCTGGATGGTACCTGAAGTGATTCGCATGCAGGACCCCAAACCCTACAGCTTCCAGTCGGACGTCAACTCCTATGGACTCATTCTCTACGAGCTGCTGTCCAGGAGCCTCCCCTACAGTCACATCCACAACCGGGTCCAGGTTATCTTTATGGTGGGCCAGGGGTTCTTGTCTCCTGACCTAAGCAAGGTGCCCAGCAATTGCCCCAAAGCCATGCACAGGCTGATTGTCGACTGCCTGAAGTTCAAGCGTGAAAAGAGACCCCTTTTCCCTCAGATTTTAGCCTCCATTGAGTCACTCCAGCACTCCTTGCCCAAGACCAAGCGCAGCATCTCGAAGCCTGCCCTCCACCGGGTGACATGCAATGAAAACATCAGCTTCTTTGGCCTGCCAGCTGCCCTGTGGCTCCACAGCTAGCCTGCCGCTCTGGGAACTGCAACCAAAGGTGGCCTCGGCCATCCCCTCTTGGCGCTATTGCTGCCATGACACTCCATCCTCCCTGCAGGGAGTGGGGAGACGAAGGAGCTCATCATTCTCTGCAGGCCAGCCACAGACCCACTCCAACACCCTTCTGCCTTATGCTCTCTCTCGTGCGTGCAGGGGGACCCCGGGACTCTGCCTCGTGGGGAGTGGTGGGGCCAGAGAGAGACATGAGCTCTCATTTCCAAACCCAGAGTGTCAGTAGTGGGAGAGGGAAGTGTTGAAGCCAAAGGCACGTAGCGACATCTCAGTTCCAGACTGATTTTGACTTTGTCTTCCTAGGTACTGTATATATTTTTCATGTTTATTGTTGTGCTTCTCTTTATTTTTATTCTATTTTGCATTATTTTAAACCGCCTGGAGTTCTAGTTAGAAGATGGGCAGTATATAAATAAATAAATAAATAAATAAATAAATAAATAAATAAATTCTCTCACTTCTAAATTCTATCACTTCCTCTAACATGTTAACTTTCAAAAAAGTTTACTATTGTGTTAAGAGACAACACAGAGAAATACAGGTGAAAAGAGACAGCATTTAAGTTCATAATAAAAGGAAAGCAATATGATATGAAATACACATGTGCATATTGTCCTTTTTTGACCAGCATGAGCTGTGCAATGCCTGCTATTGTTTGCTTTTTAATCATTCTGAAGACTCCTTTGCAGCTGCCCTTGACTTTTTATTGGATATCTAAAAGGACTGAGTGCTTGGAGGTGTTACTCTGGAATACAACACTCACAACCACTCAGGGAAGGATTATGGGAAATGCAGTCCAAGCAGCAGCAGCAATCCGCAAATAAAAGTTTGAGAGCTTTGGGCTTTATATTAATGAAAATTCCCCAGGTTTAAACCATAAGCATCACCCTTCCACAGGAAAGTAAAAATTTGTGATAGAAAAGCAATTAAATTGTAGCATGGTTTCTTTGGCAATTGTATCATGCTTTACCATAGCATTTTACTAGCCATGATGTGAATCAGTTTCATAACCCACCTACCCCCCCGGGGATGGGGTGGGGGGAGGCACTGCCTTTTCCCTTCAATGTGAAGGCCAAGACTTGTCACTCTTCATCAAATCACACGAGGCAGCTATGCATTTGTCCTCCAGTCAGATATACTCTGAGGAGGAAAGGCGTGATATGGTGAAACATATGGGGCATACAAATGGAAAGTGAACAATGTCCTCAAATCACCATTATAAGCTATGCAATACTGTGTCTCTCAGGATTAAATTGTTGTCTGCAAGTATTCTCAGAGGGAGCATGGGAATGCTTATAGGTCTGCTTTGCCTGACCTAGTGAGTACACAGCTAAGGCAAGAATCATTGGTATTGTTGTTATATTGGCCACAATGCGTGGAGTGAAACCTGGCTGCAAAGCCAGGGATTGGAAGTGTTCCTGCCTACTGTGCCCCTGCCCATCCAAGTGTAGAACCAGCCTCTGTAGCCTTGGGCAAGCTGCCTAGTGCCAGAGAGCCCCCAGAAGAGGAGAACAGTGAATCACTGCTCTTATACCTCAAAGGCCTTGGAAAGAGTCGCCAGAAGTGTCTTAATGGCATGCAATTACTATTTATTTGAAAATACAGATATACATAAATAAGAGGATTAGCTTCCTACCCTCTCCTTGTACAACTGCATTGGATGCACAAGCAAATTATCAGACTAGATGGCAGGCACAGTGCAGGGCAGAGTCCAACTGCCATTTTGTCTGCCTGCAGCCAAAATACTTAAAATGTTCACCATCACTTTAACTAGAGCTGTTGTTTCTAGATTGGTAGCATCCTCTTCCCCAAGTCCCTGAGCCAGTTAGAAACAACTGATGCAAGTTACCCTTTACCTTTTCTTCCTCACCCTTGAGTAGAAAAGTTTGCAAAAGATTATGTCTGGAGATCTGTGATAAGATACTCCATGTTGCTTGGAGACAGATATTAACACCTTTGAGGACAATCCTGGAATTTGCTTTGCCTCACATCCTTCCATTCACATACATATTGATTCTTACTCAATCCCATGACCAAGAGGACCTCTCTGGATTTCAGCTTTGTCACGTGACAGGAGATCAAACAACTCAGTGGTTGAGAGGCAAAGGCTGGGAGTTCTGTTCTCCACTGGGCCTCCTTGACAAGGGCCAAACTCAGGGATCCAGAGTCCCAACCACCTCTGTAATTCTAAATTTCCTTCATCTTTTCTGTTACTGTTACATTTAAAGGAGCCAGAAACTTCCCACCGAATTGGGCACATTGGTAAAATACAGTATATCCACACAACTGTATTGCACGTGTACTACTGAATCAATTTGCATAAATATAAATTAATATGTCCGATTCATTCAAGGAGCCTGTCATTATTGGGACTAACAATGGCATTTTGCCCAAAGTCTCAAAAAGTATACTACAGTGGTACCTTGTATAAAGGAATTAATTCGTTCCAAATGAAATTATGTTAAGCAAATTTTCCTTTATACAAATTTCCATAGGAATGCATTGAATACAGAGTAATCCCATTTTTATGTTGTACAGATTTCCCCATAGGTGATTATGTTAAGCAAATTTCCCCTATCTCTGGAATTTTTTTATGTTGTACAGATTTTATGTTATACAAGTTGTTTGTTATACAAGGTTCCACTGTACTAGCCAAAGCACACTCTGTAGACCTGACAGGATGTTGCAACAGCCTCAAATGCTATTCCTACTGTATAAAAACATAACAAGGGAACACAAAACTCAGGAATGAAACAAAGACTGTTCATATGAAGAAACAGCTAATAGGGAATGCTATTCTGTCAAAGATTACACTTTTGACACATTTTAGGTAAAAAGAAAAAAAGAGATATCTAAGAAAAAGCTTCAACTATATACAAATGTCTTGCTTTCTTAATGAAAACAGCCTTACAATGCACAGCTTGAGGAATAGCAGTGGGACAATGGTGCCTTCTTCATAAAGATCTGTCTAGTGGTAACCCACATTTCCAGTTAAAGCCTTTACAACTTAGCTGGTAGGAAAATGAATGTCGAAGAATACTTAAAGCTGTGCAGCAGGCCACAAGAGGTGCCTTCACCTTGCTTCTGGGAACACTGAGAAACGTGGGCTTCAAGAGAAAAGGTGTGCATTTGATTCTGTTTTGATCCTTTTGTACAATACTGTATGTAACTGTGAAGAACATTTTGTTGTTTTATCAAAGTCACTGGGGTTAAAGCCTTATTTAGCATGCATTTGCATCTATCTTTCCATTGTTCAGGTTCTCTGGAATTTGCTATATATTTTCATCACTGTTATATCCTTGTTTGATGTCTGAGATGACAGCATATTGTCTTATGACATTCTAGGAGGGCAAGAAGTTACAGCCTCCTTGAGCAATTAATGACTCATCATTAAAAGTTTCCTAATCATTCCTTGACCAGGACTTATGCTTTGTTTCCCTCTAGTGGCCAGTTCTGTTATAACACCCTGTACATATTTCCCAAAGATAAAACAAAACAAAAACAAAACTTTCCTGAGTATTTAGAACTTATAAAAGAATAACATAAAACTGTAATAAACTTCTTAAATTACTTCTGAAAATCCCTTTAAATGCCCTTAAAAAGCAACTTTTGAAACTAACAAGTATCAATGATTATATCTTAAAGGAATTATCTACATTTATATTACATGTATTGAATCTCCTCTTTAGATGTGAGTATTTAATGTATAACTAATTAATTCTAAGCTGCATGAGCAAGTCAGCAGCTTGATCAGTCTTTCTAGTTTCTGCTTCCACTCCTCTAGCAAGAAAACATATCCTGTCCTTTGCAGGTCACCTATTGAAGGTCACCCCCCCCCCCCTTTTTTGGTCCTTTATTCCCCAGTAAATAATCACAACAGACTAACAGGGTTGTCCCTCTAGAAATGTGATTGATCATTTCAGGCTTCCATTGCATGCACGCTTATCTAGGAACATGAACCATTGAGGGCAGTGTGGGTCTGTCTTTGGAGTAAGCATGTCTGGACATGCATTGCTAGCTCTCCTTTCGTGGAATATTGTAGGCTTTTTAAAGACAGACTACCTAGAATGCCTAGTATATTTCAGATTTGATTTCCTTTTCTTTTATTTCTTTGTTTATTTCCTTCTCTCTTTTCCACCCTGCAAAAGGCCTTTGCTTCACTGCAGAAACTGGGAGGCCTCCTGACCATCTCCAGTGAGTGCTTGCAGGTCAGCAGTGGTGCTCTCGGCCCTCCTGCCTTCCGGGCCATACGTGGGTTGTGAGGAAGGAGCCTTGTTGGGGTAGGGGTGGAGGGGGTGGAGGTACCCCTGCCTGAGGCGCCTGAGGTGGAGTCTAGGGTTATTTGGGGAGTTGGGTTGGGTAAAGGGTGAGGGTTTGGGAGTGGACCTAAGAAAAGATGATGTCCTAGGAAGAGGTCTCCTGCCTAGGGATGCAGAGAGGGAAACTTCATCCAGGCTTTTGACTGAGAGGAACTCTCTCAGCTGAGATGGAGATCCCTCTCTCTGCCTCTGCCTGGAACTAGCTTTGCTTCTAGTTGCTGTTTCTCTGGCAGTCCTGGCTCAGGCCTTGTATTCCACTCTCCTAAAATCCACAGCAAACTACCATTGATTTCCTTGCTTAGAAAAAAGTATCAGGTTTCCCAGTGATATATTTGTCTTTTTTTGTCAGAATTTAAAGTCACACAAACTGAAATACTTAATAGTACAACTAATCTAGATTAGGGTTCTTTCTTTAGCAACAGCAAGTGGTTTCAGAATGGTCCCCACATCTTCACCATCTCTCTTGGATCTGAATTATGATGCTGCATATTGACTGGGAGATCTACTGTGCAATCTTTGTCTGGGAAGAATAGAATTGTTTTGTTCCTTCCGGTCTTTACATCTTAGGTTTGGTTCCAAAACTGGCGAGCAAGGGAAATGGAGTTCAGGAAAGGAAGAATGGAAGAGGCTGCCCCCCCCCAGGACCCCTGTCCTAACAACATCTTCCTGCCCCAAGAGGAGGGGAACCAGCAGGATGCAGTGGTTCTGGTTCAGAACCATGTAATCCTGCCAGCCCCCCCCCCAGCAGAGACTGGACTCCAGCTTGGGAGGAGCAGCTCCAAAACTCTCAGTTGCCTCCAGACAACATGGCCTGCTTTGATGACCAAAGCAGCCAGTGTGGAAGTGCCCCTGTTCCAGGCTGCAGCTGGATGGTGGGTTGGGCAGATGATGGCACCCAGGCCATGGGATGGGATGGTGGAGTCCCCCTGGGTGTCCATCCCCAGTTCCCAATGGGCAACAATGGGTGCTTTCACACAACCACTACAATCCGCACCATACTTTGATCTGTATCCCCCCCCCCAGTGGTCACATGGTTGATGTTGCAGAACCAGTGTTCCCATTGTCATCTTCTGAAAATCCGCAGCTGATGGGATCTCGGGCTGAGAACACTGGAATATTGATCACAGGTGACTGTAGGCTGCTAAACCACTAGAGGGCCCCTGAGGATTTACTATTTTCCTACTCCGCACCTGAGTCCTCCAGGGTCTGACAATGAGTGACAGTCAGTCCTTTGAATTTCACTTCACTTCCTCTTCCTACCTACACAAACTATTTCCGAAGAAGGTCAGTTAGGATCTCTCCCTTATTGCAGCTTTATCGCAGCAATGGCTCCCTTTTGTCGGAGATGTTGTAGGGGTGCTCGATGTAGAAAAAGGGCATTGGCTAAAGTAATTTCTTCACCTAACTCTTGCAATGATAGCAGCTGCAAGCAAGGTAATTGCATCTGTAACACCACCACAATATCAGTATTTCCCTTGCCTGCAACTTCAGCAGAATGTTTCAAAGATAGCTGTTTTGGTGGTAGCTGCTTGGAAAACAGCTGCGCCTCTTCCTCGATGCTGCTGGTCCTAACTGCAATGTTCCCAATGGTTTCATGAAGTTGTTTTAGGGTACTGGGAATGGGTGACTGGGCGGGGGAGGGGGGAACCGTTACTTATGAAGAAACACTTTACATACTGACTACATACTAACTCCTGCAAGTAGTCTTAGCCTCTTTTGTAACAGTTTCTGTAGATGGAAATCACATCAACTCCTATTAGCATTACTTACGTTCTGAGTGCTTTGCTTTGGGGGGCTAGACTACTGTAAGGCAGTATCCAAATGCACCTCTCATCCCCATAATGTTTCCCACCCTACATTTGGTGTTTCCAAGTCTGGCCAGTATTACTTTAGAATGCACCCAGCAGCGCCCGCTGACTGCAAATATCCGTGGAAAATACCTTCCACGATTAAAGACAGGGGAAATACGCCTGACAATGTCCCCTTTAAAGATACAAATTGCTTTATTCCTCCCATAGCTGGCCACAGGCTGGCGATTTTAAGGCGACATTATAACATTGACTTAAGAATTCTAAGTAAGGGGGGAGAAGTTAGAAAGAGGAAGCTAGTTTTGTTCAATCCAATATTAACCACAGATGCCTCCATAACCCACCCACCCTTGCCTTCTCCGTATTCCAAGAAGAATACGGTGGGGGGATTCAAAAGGATCGCCTGAGTGAATGGGAGGGAGGAGGAGGGGGAAGGCTCAATCATTTTGAATTTGGTGTGCTGTCATCTGGCTGGGGAGGGGGGAATGGCGGACTTTGCCGCTGCTTCTCCACTACGGCGATGATCCTCTTGCGGGGGGGGGGGATAAACAGAGATAAAAGAGGGAGTCTTACCCCACCCCTCCTTGTTCTGATTCAAAAGGATCCAGCAGCCTTCCTCCTCCTCCCCTTCACTTGGGAGAAGGGGGGAGGGGATGGCAATGGTGACAAGGGTGGGGGCAGGGGTGGGGGGCAGGGAGATGGCAGCAGCAGCGCGGGCGACCACTCTGGGGGGGCAGCGGCAGCAATGGTGGCAGTGGTGGGGGTGAGGTTGTGGCGGCGGCTCCAGTGCCGACAGCTCCAGTGGTGGGAGGTGGTCACAAAGGCAGGCCCTGGCCAGGTTGCTGAAGAGCTGTAATGGAAATAGAAATCACAATAAATAATAATTGGAGCAATTCTGGAACTCTCCAGAACTGCCCATGCCTGCCCCACACCGTCATAAGCAGTACACTTCAAAACCGGTCCCGAAATTCCACTCCGTTCCCGAGATATTGGGAAAAATACATCTACCGCTGCTTTTGCAGGCTGGAGGCATTGCTAGTGAATTCAGAAGCCCAGGTGGCTGGAAAACGCCACTTTGTATCCAATTTGTCAGTTTACACTGATACAAGATAACCGCGGCAGTTCATTTCCACGGAGGGTCTATAAAACAGCAAGGGTGCTAACAGAATAAGTGTCCCCGCGCTTTAGCCAATCAGCGCCCCCCATCTGTCAATGTCTTGTTAATTACGAGCCAGAAGGGGGCGCTTAACATGGATAAGATTGCGATAGATTAAGGAGTAGACTACTACAACGGATTAGTTCCATAACCCCTGGACCGCGAAAATTCGAAACCTCCAACCGATTCTGGTTCCAGGGAGGCGGCTGAGATCTGGCCACGCCAGCGGCATCAATCCACCCTCCTTTACCCACCTCACAGTTCCACGGACTCGGCTTGAGCCAAGACGCAGCCCTGGTCTCTGTCCCTGTTCTTAGCCGTTCCGGAGCACTGTAAGGGGGAACACATTTTTGGTTGCAAGAAAAGAAGAAACAGAAAGGAAGACCTGGTGGCTACACTACAAAGCAATTTTACTGAAATACAGCACCGTCAACTGCCCTTGCGATGTATCACTGCATCCAGGGACCAGATGGCGTCAGCCACACCAGGCTCACTGATGACACCTCCTGGATAAATCATGTGGTACACCCCAAAAAAGGGTTGTTAGTGAAAATAAGCAGAACGCGTGGTCTTTCTGCCATGCAAACGTGACGGACACATTCCGCCCTACCAGTATCCTGTACTTCAGTGGTCCCCAACCCCCGGGCCGCGGACCGGTGCCGGTCCATGGACCGGTCGGCACCGGGCCGCCTGGGGAGGCCGGGGAGGCTCCTCCCCTTTTCCTCCGCCGCCCTCCTCCTCCTCCTCTTCTCTCCCGCGGGCGGCCGGTGGAGGAGGAAGGCTGGAGGAGCGCAGGAGGAGCCGCCGCTGCCGCCTTTGCCTTTGCCTTCCTCCTCTGCCCGCCGCCGGTGGTGGCGGCGGCGCATTCTCCTCCTCCTCCGCCGCCCTCCTCCTCCTCACCCTCCACTAGCAGCAGCAGCAGCAGCAACAGGAAGCTGGGGGCCGGGTGCGCGGGGGCCGGCGAGGAGGAGGGGGCGTGCGCGGGAGGCGCTGGCGAGCCCCCCCCACATGCGCGCACCACCGCCGCAGCGTGGGGGCCCCCTCGGTCGGAAGAGGAGGTGGGTGCCCCTCCTCCTCCTCCTCCCCCGGGGTGCGCGCCCTTTGGCCCCTCCCTGCGGCCGCGGTCCAGGGCGGAGCCCCCCCGCTGCCGCCGCCGTCGGACCGTGCCTGTGTTGGGGGCGGGCGGGGGGCGTCGCGGGCCGGCCCGGGTGTTTTCGCTGCCGCCGCAACCCCCCCGCGGTTGCCGCCGCCCCTGCGACCCCCCACCGCAATCGCCCCAGCTGCTGCTGCTGCTCCTCCGGCGGCGGCGGCAGAGGGAGGAGGAGGAGGAGGCGCTACCGCCCTTGTTGCAGCCCCTTCGGGGCGGGGTGGGTTCCGCCAGTCCCCAGCGGCCACCTCGCCGCCTCCCTGGGAGAGCGGACAAGTTCTACATTTCGCGCCTGGCCGGAGCTCGGGCTCCCTGCCCAGCAGCAGGTGAGAGAGGCAGCGGCGGCGGGAGGCGCTCGGGCTCCCCCTTCTCGGCCCGGAGACCCGGCGGGAGGGGGGGCAAGTCTTGGTGGCGGGGGAGGGCGCGCGCGGCGCGGCGCGGGCTGAGCTTTGCCCGCCTCCCTGAGAGGTGGCCAGGTGTGTGTGTGTGTGTGTGTGTGTGTGTGTGTGTGTCGGGGGAGGGCTGAGGAAAGGACACTGGCCTCTCTGGGGGGCGTGTGGGGATGCCACCCCCCCACCGGCCTCTCTCCCCTCCCCCCTCCCGCTCGACCGCCCGAAGGCCGCAGCCGGAGGCGGGCGGCGGCGGCGGCCGAACCCAGGCGGCTGCCGTGGCCGCCGCGGCCACCGACAGGAGGAGGAGGCGGGGGCCCGCCCGCCCAGGAGCCCCAGGCTCCCCCCCACCCCACCCGTGCGCGCGGGGCGAGCGGCACGCCCGATGCCCCAGCCGGCGGCGCTGCCGCCGCCGCCACTCCCGTGGCCCCCCACAAGGCACCCGCTCCAAGCCCCCTGCACCCGCACCCGCACCCCCGCCACCCCTCCTCCCTCCCCCATCCCCCAACCCCCACACACCCTCCCCTTCCCCCGCCTGACCCCCGCGCCCCCATCTCCCCCTCCCCACCCCCACCCCGGGCCACGGAAAATCATCAAACATTTACCGGTCCGTGGGGACAAAAAGGTTGGGGAGCACTGCTGTACTTGAATGTTCAAAAATAAATCCATTAAACTAAAGACCCAGAAACAGGGGTGGAAGGTTTTTTGTGTGGATTTTCCACTTCTCCATGGACTTGAGGAACGGAGTAAAATCCGCACCAGAAGACCAACAAGGATTTTACCAGCTCCGGAGCAGGTACTTGCAAAATGCACTTAAGTGAGCGTGGTCGAACTTTAATTATTTTATATTCCGCTGCTCGTGGGTAAACAATTTTATGCTCCGCATCTGCTAGCACTTTGCAGTGGATTGTATTGGTCGTGTGAAAGCGCCCAAAGTGCCTGTGGGTGCCTGTTACCATGAAGAAGGTGGATTGTGGGCCTCTGGGAGTGGACAGCTGGGCAAGCCGGCTTTCCCACACCATCAACAATTCTGTGCTCCCTTGGACCCCAGGGACATTTACAAAAATTCTGTTTGATACAATCTGGCAAAGTAAAGGCCCACCAGTGAAGGAGATGGAACCACAGGAATCTTTTTGAGTTCCTGCTTAGAACTTGATTTGGTTTTAACCTGGAGAACCACTGTCCCACCCGGGGACACAAACATCCAGGAGAAAGTAAAATAGGGCCACAGATCTTAGACACGTTAGAGTCTAGCCCCATTCCGGGAGGCACTCCTGGGAGGGCATTGAATTCCCATGACTGCAGGGGGGGACCAAGATGGCGATCTGCTGCTCGGTTTGTTGTTGAGAAGCTCCGTACAACCCTGGGCAACAGCTCCTTCCCACGGGCTGCCAGCCAGCATTTGCAGCCACCTGAGATCAGCAGAATCTCAGGCTGTTCCGAGGCAGAAGGTGAGAGTGTTTTTTCCTCTCCTATTCTTGGAGGAACGCTCAGAAATCACCTCTTCTCGAAGCAAGGGGAAGGGAAAAGACGCCGGACGGCATTTTCAAGCCATTCTCCTCTCAGTGTGAGTCTTCACTCCTTTAATTTGAACAACAATCCAGGCTCATTTATAAGCGAACTGTTCTTTGTTGGTTCTCTCTTTTCTCACTTCTGAGCAATCAACGGCAAACTCTTGTGAATTGACTCTGTAAACAAGAGGGGGATTGAGCTTCACCCCCCTCTCTTCTTCGCTGGGTAATCAGAGAAAACTCAGTCTCGCTATAGTGGCCATTGCAAGCCAGTACTTGGGCGCCATCTAGTGGATCCTTTTATTTTTGCATTTTTTCCTAATTTCTATTTTTTCCTACTATTTTCATATTTTCCCTTGCTGCCAATCTACCCCCCTTCAGTGAAATGAGTTACCCTGGGGGGGGGGGAAGGATCTATTGCCTCAACAACTATTCCACAGCCCTCTTCTGCAGCCATGACTCAAACTGGGCAAGCTCAAATTATGGACTTACTGCAAAACCTCCAAGTCAGTCAAAATCTGCTTCTCTCAGACCAGGCTAAGAACTTTGCAGATCTTAAACAAGAAATGCAGGAAATGCAGGCGGGCCTGGCCAAAGTCGATGAGAAACTGTTACACTTTGAACAGAAAATTCACGATATAGAAGATGTCCAGACAGTCCTTGAATGCAGATAAGATGAATTTGAGTCAGATCTCCAGCTTATAGACAAAACTGTCTTGAACCAAGAAATAGATACCTCTGCCAAAATAATTAGAATTCAAAATGTCCCCTTTGAAGACAGAGAGAACTTGTATGCCATGGTGGAAGAATGTTTTGCAGTGCTGCTGGGAATTTCAGCACAAGAAATCCAGCAGGAGATAGACTACATTCGTAGGCAGCCTAATGCTTATACTAGGAAGAACTCCCTACCGTCAGAAATAATAATCAAATTAATGAGGAGACGGACCCGAGATTCGCTTTTGAAAAAAGCTCAAGGCCAGGAGATCAAGATCAAAGACGCAAAAATTCGACTACTTAAAGATCTACCCTGGAGGATCCGTCAGCTTAGGAAAGATTTTACTTTCCTAACCAAATTGTTGCAAAAAAACGATGTACCATACAGGTGGACCTTTCCGGTCGGTCTGCTCTTCCGCTGGGAGGGGAAGAACATTCAACTTGACTCTGTGAAAAAAGCCTACAGATTCGCTGAGGTCAACGCAGATAAAATAGGTTATACCCCCTCATCCGCGGAGGAAGACGACGAGGGAGAAGATGAGGATAACTTTCAACATAACAGGGAAACAAAAGAGCAATCGATATTACAAGGGAAAGGCAGATCTTTGCATCCCCGAGCCCCAACAGCGGAGGACAGCACTAAACCCAAGAGACAACTGAGGCCGAAAGGGGACGAAAAGTCACGCTGGAAGTAAGAATGTCTCAGAAATTAATAACCTGGAATGTGAACGGTCTGAACTCGCCATTTAAACGCAGCAGGATTTCTGCTCTCCTGCAAAAACAGAAATGTGACTTAATCTGTCTTCAAGAAACGCACATAATAAACACGCAAGAGAAGCTCCTAGAAAACCGGAAGTTAGGAATTGCCTTTCCCTCCTCAAATCAGAAATCCAAGAAAAACGGGGTAGTAATATATGTTAAACCTGAGATGCAACCAAGTTTGATTAAGAAAGATGAGGAAGGCAGATGGATTATTATCCAAGCAACCCTTCAATCTAAGAAAACGACGATTGTGGGTATATACAGCCCAAACGACAAAAAATTGCAAGAACTTTTTTTTGAAGAGTTGCTGCAAGAACTACTACAATACGAAGATACCCCAATAGTCATTTTAGGAGACTTCAATGCTGTCAACAACCCAAATATGGACAAACAACCATCACCCGGGGCAAAAAGGGGGGGCGGGTAGTTTCCTTACCAAAATCTTTTTTACATTTATCTAGTATTTTGCAGATTCATGATATATGGAGGAGAAAACGTCCAATTACCAATGGATTTACATTTTACTCAGCTCGCCATGCCTCTTTCTCCCGAATAGACATGATTTGGGCCAGTACAGATCTGTTACTCCAAACGCAGGACATTGAAACATTGGTAAGATCATGCTCTGATCATAACCCCATTTTATGGTCTTTAAAGGGTATTAATAAGGTTAGACATTGGAAAATCAATCACACGTTCTGGTCTGACAAAATGTTTCTTAGTAAGGCAGAGAGGGACTTAAAGACATACTTTGAGTTAAACTCTACGGAGGGTATGCAATTTAAAACTATTTGGGATGCCTCTAAGGCTTACTTCAGAGGCACAGTGATACAATACATGGCCAAGAAAAATAGAGAAAGGAAATCAAAGACTGCAGAGCTTTTGAGTAAAATGGAAGAATTAGAGAATAAACTGATATTAGACCCTGGAAATAAACAATATCTCAATGAGTTATTACAAGGTAGACACCAATTGAATCTGATCCTATCTGCAGACGTTGCACACAAACTCAGACTAGCAAGGCTAAACCATTTTGAAAATGCCAACAAACCAGGGAAATGGTTGGCTTATAGACTCAAGAAACAGCAAACCCAAAGAACAATTATAAATTTAAAAGATAGTCAGGGACTTAACCAAACTGACCAAGCTTCAATTATGAAAATAGTTGAAGCATATTACCAAACCCTTTTTAAAGGAAAACAGATAGACCCCAACTTAATATATAATTATTTAGAGAAACATAACTTCCCACAACTTAATGAAGACCAAAGAAATTTAACTAATGCCACAATTTCCTTAACAGAGGTGGTTGATGCAATTCAAAGACAAAAACCCAATAGAACAGTGCTCCCCAACCTTTTTGTCTCCACGGACCGGCATTTGTTTGATTATTTTCCCGTGGCCCGGGGTGGGGGTGGGGAGGGGGAGATGGGGGGGTGTGGGGGGGGCAGGAGGGTGTGGGGGTGGGGGATGGGGGAGGGAGGAGGGGGAGGAGGAGGTGCGGGGGCTTGGTGTGTGTACCTTGGGGGCCACGGGAGCGGTGGCGGCGGCGGCGGCAGCGGCGCTTGCCGGCTGGGGCGTCGGGCGTGCGCGCCCCCGCGCACGGGCGGGGGAGCCCGGGCTCCTGGGCGGGCGGGCCCCGCCTCCTCCTCCTGTCGGCGGCCGGAGGCAAGCGGCGGCGCAGAGGTGCCCCAACCGAGGCGGGACGCGGAGGCCGCGGCCGCGGCCACGGCAGCCGCCCGGGTTTGGCTGTGGCTCTGCGGCCGGCGGCGGGGCGCCCACAGCTGCCGCCACCGCCCGCCTCGGTGGGGCACCTCTGCGCCGCCGCTTGCCTCTGGCTGCGGCCTTCGGGCGGGCGAGCGGGAGGGGGAAGGGAGGGAGGCCGGTGGGGGTGGCGTCTCCGGCCCGAGTGCGCCACCGGGACCGTCGAGCCGGCCGCGGCGGCGGCGGGGCCCCCTCCGCCCGGCCACGGAGTCGCGGCCAAACCCGGGCGGCTGCCATGGCGCCCCGCGGCCGCCGACAGGAGGAGGAGGCGGGGCCCGCCCGCCCAGGAGCCCGGGCTCCCCACCCCGCCCGTGCGCCGTGCCCAGCGGCGGCGACTCCTCCTCCGGCTGCCCACGGGAGAAAAGAGGAGGAGGAGGAGGGTGGCAGAGGAAAAGGGGAGGAGCCTCCCCGGCCTCCCCAGGCGGCCCGGTGCCAACCGGTCCACGGACCGGCACCGGTCCGCGGCCCGGGGGTTGGGGACCACTGCAATAGAACACCTGGCCCGGATGCTTTGCCAGCTCAATACTATCAGACATTTTTAAATATTTTAGCCCCAAAATTACTTCATCTTTTCAATTCAATTCTGGAAGGAGAAGATATTCCAGATACATGGAAATCTGCCAACATAGTTTTGATCCCCAAGGACGGAAAACCAAAAGAGGCTATAGAGAATTATAGGCCTATAGCCCTTCTAAATGGGGATTATAAAATCTTTGCTTCTATCTTGGCTACTACTAGATGGCGGAAAATTCTTACCACGCTAATTCACCCAGATCAGAGAGGATTCTTGCCAAATCGATATCTCCAGTCAAACATTAGAACCTTACTTAACTCCTTAGAGTATTACGAAATACACTCCCAAAAGCAGGCAGCCTTTATCTTTTTGGATGCTGAAAAAGCCTTCGATAATGTCTCTTGGTCCCTATTGAAATCTCAAATGGATTACTTACAATGTGGTCACAGAATGCTTAGAGCGGTAGAACAGATATACACCACTCAGAATGCCAAGATTATTGTGAATGGGTTCTCTTCCGACAAGATTCTTATACAGAAGGGCACAAGGCAAGGATGCCCCCTTTCACCGTGCTTTTTATCTTATCCTTAGAGATTTTACTGCATGTGATTAGAAACTCAGCATCGATACAAGGTTTGAATAATCGGGGGGAAATCTATAAAATACAAGCTTTTGCTGATGATTTATTATTAATTTTGGAAGACCCTACACGGTCCATGCCAGAACTTCTAAGAACCCTAAAGGAATATTCAGAAATATCTGGCTTTTTGATTAACAAAACAAAAACTGTAATGTTGACCAAAAATATTTCTGTGACTAATATTCAAGAATTAGTGGACCTATCAGGATTCATGCATGTGAATAAGGCGAAATATTTAGGCATAACGGTATCCAATAAATGTTCTACCCTCATTGATAACAATTATATCCCTCTGATTAAATCTATCTGTAAGGTAGATCTTGCTACCTGGGCCAAACTCCAGTTGTCACTAATGGGTAGGATAGCGGTTATCAAGATGTCCGTTTTACCAAAGCTGCTCTTCTTATTTCAATGCTTACCCGTGTTATCCAATTTTAAGATCTTGTCCAACCTAGAGAAGCATATTCGTATATTCATTTGGCAAAAGAAAAAAGCTAGAATTAAAAATGCTTATCTGCAAGACAGGTCTACTTCTGGGGGTTTCGCATTACCTAATTTGTTCCTGTACTATAGAGCAGCAGCACTGACATGGATACGCGATTGGATTTCTATGACAAACGAAAGAATTTTAGGCTTGGAAGGTCACGATCTAGACAAAGGGTGGCACCATTACTTATGGTATAGAGGTAATATTCCATCCCTGTTTAAAAGACATTGGATACGGAATGCCTTAATCAAAAATTGGTTGTCTGTTAAAGACTTATTTTACCCCAAGGCTCCTAAATGGTTATCTCCAATGGAAGCAATTAGAGGACCAGGCTCAAAGGTAGTTAGTAACACTTTAACATACAAACAACTTCTGTATGAGGACCAGACTCTTAAACCTCCAAATCAGTTATCCCTTGAAGGGGTAAACATAGACTGGTGGACTTATCAACAAATATACTCGCATTATAAACTAGTGCAGAAGGAAAGTGGATTTATGGTAAATGATAATGTCTTTGATAAAATACTGTCATCAGGTGAGAAGAAACTGTTGAGTAAGTTTTATAATATGCTGTTACTCGAAAGAACAAGTGACTCACAGGTTAAAGAATGTATGATAAGATGGGCGGAAAACTGTGGGCACTCCATCCACTTAGATAAATGGTATATGTTATGGCAAACGATTAAGATGTTCAAATCCACCTCATATAAAGAGAATTGTTATAAAATGTTCTACAGATGGCATCTTAGTCCTCATAGATTATCCAAGATGTACAACTGTTCACCCATATGCTGGAAGTGCGAGCAAGAAATCGGCTCTTTCTACCATATGTGGTGGACCTGTAAAAAAGCCAAACTATTCTGGAATATGGTTAAGAACTTACTTGACATACTGTGGGAGGTTAGGTTAAAACATACACCAGAACTATTCTTGTTAAATATTATAGATACTGAGGTAATATATGATCAAAAATATGTAATTAATTATATAATAGTAACAGCCAGAATTTTGTATGCCCAACTTTGGAAGAACTCTGCAACACCTTCAAAAGACGACTTGAAAGGAAAACTATACTCGGCTATTGAAATGGACAGAATCTCTGGCCACCTGAAAGGAGAAGATGAAGAAGTTTTGTCAAGAAGATGGCAAGAGCTAATATCTGCGTTAAAAACCTTATAAATGATGTTTGCGCTATGAGATTGTTATCAATGTAAAGCGATCCCTTTTTCTTTTTTCCTTTCTTCTTTTTTTTATAACAATAAATAAAAATAATATTAAAAAAAAAAGAATTCCCATGACTGCAGGGGTCAGGAGAGGGAAGAGCGGGATCCTGGAGAAGCTGCCCAGGAGATGAATTCCACTCCCTCCAACCTGTGGGATATCCTTGCAGCCATGAGGGAGGGCCTGGATAGGTGGCATATTGCAGGGAAGGGTGGCCTTAAGGGAGGATCCAGTGGGAGCACAGGTCCTTCCCTGCAGTCTGAATGGTAGCGCTGTGCAAGGAGGCAGGAGATGGGAGGCGCCGGCTGGCTTCATTCTGAGTCTGTCTCAGGAAGCAGAATCAGAGGATGTGGAGTGGGGCTTGACATGGTCTTTTTTTCCCTCTCTTCCATGCAGGATCAGCGAAGGAGACAGCATCAAAGAGACCCTCCCAGCAGAGGAGCCGCACCAAATATTCAATGAGCCAAGTGGCCACCCTGAGAAAGTCCTTTGCCTTGGACCCCTACCCAGGCTGTCCGAAGCTGAAAGAGCTTCAAGGCCTCCTCGAGTTCTGCTATGATTGCTTGCAGGTCAGCAGCAGTGCTCTCACCCCTCCTGCCTTCCGGGCCCAGAAGGGGGCTGTGAGGGTGGAGGGGGTGGGGGTACCCTTCCCTGAGTCACCTGAGGTGGGGGGCTAGGGGTATTTGGGGAGCAGGATTGGGTAAATTGTGAGGGTTTGGGAGTGGACCTAAGTAGAAAAGATGTCCTGGGATGAGGTATCCTGCCTAGGGATGCAGAGAGGGAAACGTTCTTTTGTTAGCAACAACAAGTGGTTTCAGAACATCTCCCACACCTTGACCATCTCTCTTGGGTCTGAATTCTGATGCTGAATATTGTCTGGGAGAGCTACATACAAACTGTGCAATCTCTGTCTCTGAAGAATATAATCATTTTCTCCCTCCCCATCTTTTTATCTTAGGTTTGGTTTCAAAACTGCAGAGCAAGGGATGTGGAGTTCAGGAAAGGGAGGAAGAAAGAGGCTCCCCCACAGGATCCCTTCCCCAACAACGTCTCCCTGCCCCAAGAGGAGCAGAAACAGCAGGATGCAGTGGCTCAGGTTCAGGGCCATGTAATTCTGCCAGGGCCCCCCAGCAGAGACTGGACTCTAGCTTGGGATCAGCAGCCCCAAATCTCTCAGTTGCCTCCGTACAACATGGCCTGTTTTGATGGCCAAAGCAGCCAATATGGTAGTACCCCTGCTCCAGGCTGCAGCTGGATGGTGGGTTGGGGAGATGAGGGCAACCAGGCTATGGGATGGGGTGGTGGAGTCCTCCTAGATGCCCCTCCCCAGCTCCCAGGGGGTAGCAATGTGCCTGTGGGTGCCTGTTACCCTGAAGAAGGTGGACTATGGGCCTATGGGGACAGACAGCTGAGCGAGAAGGCTTTCCCACTCCACCAGCAAATCGGGGCTCCCACGGACCTCCAGGACTTTGGCCAGCAGGGGGCCAGCAGCAGTAGCCCTTTTCTGCTAGGGGCTGATGCTCGTGAAGACAGGCACTCCAGCACGGCAACATCCTGGGGTTTTGCCATCTCTACTTCATACTGCTCCACTCTGCAGTGGCTGGTGGCTGCCCAGGGACACATCCCGCTTTTTCAGGCTAATCCCTGGAAGTACTCTGGGATGAACAGCTCCAAAGACCCCTTCCAACACCCCCCACACTCTGGTCTGAATGGACCGTACCCCCCATTTCCTTCCACCTAACTCTCCTCCTGGGAATACCCCTTCATGGTTTTTGCCTGTGTGTTTTTTCTCTTTTTCCAAACAAATGCTTGTTAAGCACATAGTTGTCAAAACAGTATTTTTGTATGGAGAGATCCAGGAGGAAATATTTATGGAACAGCCAGATGGTTTTATACACATGAAACACCCGAAGCATGTCTGCAAACTCCAGAAAGGGATTTTTGGCTTGAAGCAGGCTGCGGAATCTTGGTTTGAAAAATTAGATTCAGTGCTTCAACAGCAAGGATTTATGCAAGGAGAAGCAGATCAATGCCTATACACCAGGACTAGAAATTGGTCCTCTTCATTGATTGTGTATAGGAGTATCTTTTAAATGGGGAATACATACAACCTATTCAGAGTTCAACTTTAAACCACCCAGAAAACTGGACAATCACAAACTAACAAATAAAACTAGAGGAATCAAGGTATCAGAACAAAGAAATAGCACCCCAGCAATCCACTCAAGGAAGACAACTGAAAGCCTCAGTTATGAGCCTCATGTGCCCAGGGTAAACATTTCCACTTCTCAAAACTATCTACCCCTAAAGTCAAACTCAGATGGTAAAGAGAAGGAAGTGCACACCCATTTTGTAACCTTCTTAAATAACATCATAATCAACAAGGCACATGATGCTATAAACAAAACTAAAACACAGAGTATCCAGGGGGGAATGCTCTTAAGAACACAGCCTCTCCCAAATGATATTACATCTCCTAGAAAGCTCAGAATGCATCAACTATACAAAGAGAAGACACATCCAACCTGTACAACTGAAACTACCCTTGATCCCATCTCTGAGTGGCACATGGACAATAGATATGCCCCTCTGTGGAATCTTGGTTTGAAAAATTAGATTCAGTGCTTCAACAGCAAGGATTTATGCAAGGAGAAGCAGATCAATGCCTATACACCAGGACTAGAAATTGGTCCTCTTCATTGATTGTGGCATTCATGGATAACTTAATTGTTTCGACAAGTCGAGAAGAGGAGTATGCTGAAATAGTCCAACAACTCAGCAAAGAAGTAGAAATCAAGGAATTAGGAGATGCTCCATATTATTTAGGGATTCAAATTGAAAAGGAACAAGATGGTTCTTACTTTTTAGCAAAAAGCAGAAAATACTTTTAAATCTGTTAAAGATGCAGGAAGCCGAGAGTGTTGCAACCCCCATGCAAACTGATTTTCTCAAGAACCAAGGAGAAAGTGAATCCTTACCTCTAGGCAACCAATACAGAACAGCTATAGGAAAATTGCTGTATCTTGCAACCACATGCAGACCAGACATAGCTGCGGCTGTAGGCATTTTAAGCAGGAAGGTTAGCTTCCCAACTCAATATGACTGGGCTGCATTGAAACGCTTGGCCAGATATTTGAGGGGAAGCATAGAATTTAAGTTAAGGCTACCAAGCACATAAAAATCCACAACTCATGGGATGGGTAGATGCTAAGTGGGCTGAGGATTCCCAGGACCAAAAATTGACCAGTGGTTTCCTGTTTCATTATGCCAATGGGCCAATTTCAGTTGTAAACAGGGAATTGTAACTTTGTCTTCCACAGAGTCCAAGCTAATCACCGTGGAGGAAGCCTGCAGAGAGTTGCTTTGACTCCAAAAGCTTCTGAAGGATTTTGGAATGGAAAAGCCAGTACCAGAACCAATACAACTCCTAGAAGACAATCAAAGCTGCATTAAAGTAATGGAAGGAAGGAAGCTGAACATGTGAACTAAACACATTGACGTGAAACTGAAGTTCATGAGGGACCTGATAGACCAAGGAATCATGAAGATAGACTATTGCTCCACTGAGCACATGACAGCTGACACACTCACGAAACCTCTTCCGAGAGACCAATTCCAGACTCTTCGAAGCATGATGGGAATAGTGTGAAATCAATGCATGACAGCTTGAGAAGGGGTGTTGGATAAATCAATCTATCATGGTTGGTTTCACCACAGATGGGATGGGAATGCATGTCACACCTATCCGGTCTATTTGCATGATAACTAATTAAGAGAGATTTGTAGTTCCCGGGGTTTGCTAACCACGCCTTTCTATTTCCTGCTTCTTTCCACATGGAAAGATTTGGTTAGAGGCCAGCCACCATTATTATGCATTTTGAACTCACAGAGAGAGGATGGGACTTTCTGATGTGTTCCTTTCTGCCTCAGCATGTGGGCAAGAAAGGACACAGAACAAACCATTTTTTTTCCGGGAATGATACTATTATTCTTTATTCTTTCAACCTGCATTTAACCTGAGCTGTATTTAGTGCTTGCTAGAGAACCTATGTAAGTAATTTTTTTCTTTTATGCTCTATAACCAAACAAGCTTCTCGTGTGTGCTAATTGTTAAAGGGCTAGTGTTTGCTGAAGGGTAGAGAGAGGTGGAACCTTCTGGATGATCACCTTATAAGCTAAACCACACTTCTGTTCCATATTAAGAGAAAATTCAAATGAATTTCCCAAGGTCTACCAACAGAATATTGACTGGGATATCTACATACATACTGTGCAATCTCTGTCTGGGAAGAATATAATTGTTTTCTCCCTCCCCATCTTTTTCTCTTAGGATTGGTTTGAAAACCACAGAGCAAGATATGTGGAGTTCAGGAAAGGAAGGAAGAACAAGGCTTCCCACCAGGACCCCTGTCCCAAAAATGTCTTCCTGGGCGGTCGCGGTCGCGAATGCATTGGAACAAGATGGACGGTTTGGGTGTTCTGTCGGTGTGGATATGAAGGCAGGCTACCAGCTGGGACCCGGCTTTTTCAGCTTCTATGGACTCACTCTACAGGCACTTAAACACACCAGCCCCTGGACCCAAGGAAAACCACACAGAGGAAAAAACAGGTTCTCAAGGCTTCCAAGGGCTTGAAAGTGAACAAACCAGGATTATCTATACCCAACTACGTGACCAGTGCTTTCTCTCAGCTCAGTCCAACCAAAACATCTTTAAGAAGCTGGATTTTCTAAAGCAACAACTTGCTGACATTAAAGCAACATTACAATGCATTGCTGGCCTGATAAAGCTGGGAATCCTAAAAGCAGCACCTCCTTTAAACCCTCAGGACACTGAACAGGATGGTCCACAGGCAGAAAAGGAGATGGGTACAGAAGACTCATCACAAAAAGATATGCCCTCAGCTTTAAAGGGTCAGAGTTCTTCACAGCCTCTGGAGAAAACAACTCAGGAGCAAGTGCCTAATTGCGGGGAGACCCAAAAGACTTGGGCAGACCGAGATGAGCTACGTAAAGCCAGTAAGGAACCTGATTTAATACCATCCAATATAGAAATATTAACTGTTGATGAATGGCCGGAAAACACTTTAGAAGAATATTATCCTCAGCATTCACCAGCAATGACAGCCTGTGAGAAAAAGACACAGGACAGCAACCATAGACATTGAGTCCACTCTGGCTGAAACCTCAGCAGCCAATTCCCTGTGCCATATTACCATATACAACTGGCTTTTAAAAAACCCAATGGCACCTGGGTCTCCAACCCAGAAGTATTACAACAGATACTAGATGCACTAGGCAAGGATTGGGATTATGAAACAAAGATAAAATGTTTCTGCATGTATCCCAGGAAATCTGGGGTGCTAAGAGGCAGGGTGCATCTGTTCTTTGCAGAGAGCAAACAGGCCCATCATTTCTGGAGTCTACTATACAAATTTGAAAAAAATAGGAGTATCTTTTAAATGGGGAATACACACAACCTATTCAGAGTTCAACTTTAAATCATCCAGAAAACTGGACAATCACAAACTAACAAATAAAACTAGAGGAATCAAGGTATCAGAACAAAGAAATAGCACCCCAGCAATCCACTCAAGGAAGACAACTGAAAGCCTCAGTTATGAGCCTCATGTGCCCAGGGTCAACATTTCCACTTCTCAAAACTATCTACCCCTAAAGTCAAACTCAGATGGTAAAGAGAAGGAAGTGCACACCCATTTTGTAACCTTCCTAAATAACATCATAATCAACAAGACGCATGATGCTATAAACAAAACTAAAACACAGAGTATCCAGGGGGGAATGCTCTTAAGAACACAGCCTCTCCCAAATGATATTACATCTCCTAGAAAGCTCAGAATGCATCAACTATACAAAGAGAAGACACATCCAACCTGTACAACTGAAACTACCCTTGATCCCATCTCTGAGTGGCACATGGACAATAGATATGCCCCTCTGGCAGCTCACCCCCAGAACTGACTATTGTCAGGCAAGAGACAAAGCCAAGCCATGAAGCCTCTGCCCTGGAACATTACATGGGGGGGGGGGGATACGACAAAAGCCTCAAACAAAGCCAAAAGGCTCCCACATATTATAGAGACTCAAGGAAACCAAACTGTTGAAGAGCTGGCTCATAAAGACTATCCCCCAACTACACCAGCTGCTTCTCCCACCTTCAGAGATGCACCTCAGTCTGCGATGGAGAAGCAAATAATATCTAAGGAAGAGACCCCCCCCAACAAATCACTCTCTGCCACTGGAGTGGAAATGACTTCAAAGGCACATGAAATGAAAGAACACAAACAAAATGGGGCACCAGACATACAAGCACGATGGTGTGCATCAAAAGACAATCAAACACCTGTATCTCCAATTGAACTTTTATCATGGAATGTGGCAGGCTGGACCAGATGTATTTCCCATGCCTATGACATCCCTTTCTTTCGCTGTAAATATGATATTATCCTTTTACAAGAAACCTGGTCTGACAAAGACATAATACTAGATGGCTTCAGGTCTTTTATGATAAGGGCAACACCAGGATGTGGACCTGGGAGACTTAAGGGGGGTTTGGGTGTTCTAATATCTACTGCTCTAAATGTGATATCTAAGGAAAAACCCTCCCTGAAACAGTTGGCCATGGCGGTAATACTAACAGGGGGCATGAGGACTTTGATTGTAAATGCATACCTACCTCCCACTTCTAGAAAAGCAGAAATAGAGGAGAATTGGTCAGCCCTTTAAAATTATATAAGAGAGCTTATTGTGGAACACCCAGATGCCCTAGTTCTGATCGGTGGGGATCTAAATGCTCGCACGGGCCCAGATGACGATTACCTGGTAAGCAAATTCAAGATGATAGTCAGTACAGAAAATGAGAACCCAGAGATGCTGAATCAAGATAGGGTTTTTAAAAATCAACGAGCAAACTATGCTGGGGACTGTCTATATAAATGTGCCTACAGACTGGGCCTTTCTGTTCTAAATGGCTCAACCACAGGTGACATTCCAGGCAAATTTACATTCATAGCAGCATCTAAAGCAGGCCTTCCCAAAGTCCGGCCCGGGGGCCAAATCCAGCCCACCAGGCCATTCTGAGTGGCCCACGGCTGGCTGGCCCACCCTTCCCTCCCCCTCCTTCACCCTATGTTTTTTTAAAAGAAAGTGGGTGGGGCTTGCTGTGGGCTGGCAGGGTTGGGGAGCAACCGGCCCCTGACACATTCTCAACCACCAAATCTGGCCCTCCTTACAAAAAGTTTGGGCACCCCTGATCTAAAGCCAGCACAATAGACTATATCCTGGTATGCAGGGATCTCCTCTATATGGTTGAAACTCTCCAAGTGCTCCCTTATCTAGAGGGAGACCATTTCCCCCTACTTCTGTGTCTTCACTTAAATATCAGAAACTTAGACCGTCACTTCACGAACCTCTCGCTGCGCGGCGAGCCGTGATTTCTGCGCGAATCGATCGGTGTTGTCCGCACGATCCTCCATTTTGCATGCGGCGCCACCCCGACCACGCCCCGACCACGCCCCTAAACCGTGCTCCAAGCGGGGCGAGAGATTCCCCTGCCGGAGGCCGGGAATCTCCCTCGGTTCGCATCCCGCTTCGCATCCAAATTCGCGTGTGGCCACTGATTATTTTAAAATATTTTTTTTTCCATTTACTATTCCTCCGAAATATCGATGCATCGATATTTCGGGTTACCCGTTCTTTCGATCCTGATTTCTGCGCTTGCAATATACATGTATTTGCGGTTGTTTATAGGGGTGAACATGTATCCCGCTGTCTCATGTCTGTTCTTTTTACAGAAATCAACAAACGCCAGGTGTCACTGTTTTCCCCTTCCTTCCCCCCCCTTCTTTTCCTTATTTACTTCGGCAGCCAAGTGGTGGCGTTTGTGTTACACCAGAGATGATACTTTACTTTCTGGTGGCTACTCGTTGGTTTTCCTTTTTTTACATTCTGTACCGGATATCACCTACACGCCATTGATTCCGCCGGTTTTTGAGTGCGGGGTGATTACCGTATCCCAACATGTGCACTTCACCCTTCCAGAAACAGTTTTTTAAACTATAACCCTTGGCGCTTCGAATACTATTCTCTTCCGTAACGACTGAGGCTCATGCGGGCTCAGACTGTGCCTCTGAGCGTGCCCAGAGTTTAAAACGCATCTCCTTTTTTAGAACCCATTGCGAGTGACTGAAAAGTTGCACAGCCTCTGGGCATGGCCAGAGTGTAAAACAAAAAGCATTCTTCCAGACTCCATTTCGAGAGACCGCGGTGATTCCTCCCCCAAATCCCCATCAGCACACAGAGCAATCCTCCTGCGAAACCGTCTTCCCGGCTCCAGACTGTGCCTCTGAGCGTGCCCAGAGTTTAAAACGCATCTCCTTTTTAGAACCCATTGCGAGTGACTGAAAAGTTTCACAGCCTCTGGGCATGGCCAGAGTGTAAAACAAAAAAGCATTCTTCCAGACTCCATTGCGAGAGACCGCGGTGATTCCTCCCCCCCCCAAATCCCCCTCAGCACACAGAGCAATCCTCCTGCGAAACCTTCTTCCTGGCTCCAGACTGTGCCTCTGAGCGTGCCCAGAGTTTAAAACGCATCTCCTTTCTTAGAACCCATTGCGAGTGACTGTTGTTCAGGGAGCGCATTTCACATGTTTCATGCCCTGGGGTAATTCCTTCTAGCGGACAAGAGGAAAATGGTCCGTAGGGCGTGAGGGTAGACCATGGGGGTGCCCTCTCCCTTGGAATTCTGTCACCATGAAAATCTTTCTCCGCTGTACGCTACTGTGTCTCTGAGCATACCCAGACTGCAAAATAAAGTTCATTGTTCCCGGCTCCATTTTTAATGACTGCTGTGTTTCCCCCCCCTTTAATTCCCCCCCCACACCACACAGAATACTCATCCCTGGGTCTGACAGTTGTGCGCCGTTGCATCGAAGCCCTGACATCATTTACTACTTCAAGTTAGGGGTGATGTGTTTGCGGGCGTAATGGGGGAACACGGAGCACCCCTCCTTTGGGTTTATATTGCCCTTATACACTTTCTCCGCTGAAAAGTTTCACAGCCTCTGGGCATGGCCAGAATGTAAAGCAAAAAGCATTCTTCCAGACTCCATTTCGAGAGACCGCGGTGATTCCTCCCCCCCCAAATCCCCATCAGCACACAGAGCAATCCTCCTGCGAGACCGTCTTCCCGGCTCCAGACTGTGCCTCTGAGCGTGCCCAGAGTTTAAAACGCATCTCCTTTTTTAGAACCCATTGCGAGTGACTGAAAAGTTTCACAGCCTCTGGGCATGGCCAGAGTGTAAAACAAAAAAGCATTCTTCCAGACTCCATTTCGAGAGACTGCGGTGATTCCTCCGCCCCCCAAATCCCCCTCAGCACACAGAGCAATCCTCCTGCGAAACCTTCTTCCCGGCTCCAGACTGTGCCTCTGAGCGTGCCCAGAGTTTAAAACGCATCTCCTTTCTTAGAACCCTTTGCGAGTGACTGTTGTTCAGGGAGCGCATTTCACATGTTTCATGCCCTGGGGTAATTCCTTCTAGCAGACAAGAGGAAAAAGGTCCGTAGGGCGTGAGGGTAGACCATGGGGGTGCCCTCTCCCTTGGAATTCTGTCACCATGAAAATCTTTCTCCGCTGTACTCATCCCTGGGTCTGACAGTTGTGCGCCGTTGCATCGAAGCCCTGACATGATTTACTACTTCAAGTTAGGGGTGATGTGTTCGCGGGCGTAATGGGGGAACACGGAGCACCCCTCCTTTGGGTTTATATCGCCCTTATACACTTTCTCCGCTGAAAAGTTTCACAGCCTCTGGGCATGGCCAGAGTGTAAAGCAAAAAGCATTCTTCCAGACTCCATTTCGAGAGACCGCGGTGATTCCTCCCCCAAAAAAAAACCCCATCAGCACACAGAGCAATCCTCCTGCGAAACCGTCTTCTCGGCTCCAGACTGACTGACTGCTGTGACTCCCCCGCCCGTAACCCCCCACACAACTCAGACTGGTCCTCCCTCCCTTGAAAAGAAGTATGACAGTTTTGAAATGTGATTGCAGTACCAGACGTACCGTCTGGGGTTTATATGTGAAAGCATCCGTTGTGCCCCTGCCACACAACCAAAAGTAAAGGGCATAGCGGTTGATTATAGGTGCACGTTTGCATTTTTCATCAGAGATTGCCACGAAGTAACCACCCCTCCGATACTGCATGGATATGGAAATGAATAAACTAGTGGCGTCTGAAACCCTGTATTTTCAAAAGCCTTCTCAAAGCCAGGACGCACCACAGGTATCCGGGGCGAATTACCCTACACACTGTAACGGGTTCCCTGGATAAAACTTTATTTCACGCAAGGTACAGATCGCCAAAAGGTTATCTACGTGGTTCTAAGAAATGTCCTAAAAAAATTCTACTGGGAGATTGCATAAACTAACAACTTGCTGGATCCCAGTCTTGCAAGTGGTACGTTCCCATTCTGTAGCTAAGGGTCAGCAGCGCTGACAGAACTTCTGACCCCTTGTTAGCCCTCGGGTCTGCTGGAGATGGCAGGTGATGGGCTTCGTGGAGCCAGTCCATCTTCAGCTCCACCCACTGACCTTTCCAACACAATGGCCCAATTAGAAATGCAGGGCTAGGAAAATGTTTCCATTGTAAGCCTTCAGCAACTGCAGGACGCCTCAAACTGAAGATATCATTTGCTACTTATTATCAGTTTTGTTCTTAAAATAAACGAAACAAAGAAATGCATTGAATAGAATGTATTTATTCCTTGCAAACCATCATATGCACCTTAGATACAGACTTTTTTTTCAGTGGTTCCCCAGAAATAAACTGCTTCATTGAGTATGATACCGTGGCCAACAGTCTCCAAGGCTCCTGGTCCCTGAACGGCATTTTGACCCCTCCCCAATTGGTTGAAATTAGTTTCATTTTCCACAGGGCTGCTCGGAGACAGGGCTCCAGTAGTTATAAAAAACCCAGTTGCACCTTTTAGAAAGGTGTGGAGAGGTAGTGCAGAGGAGGCTTGTCTTAAGGATTGTTTTCTTTCTAGTTTGTTAAATTAGGATTAAAATATCGTTGGGGGAAGATGGAACGTGGTGGTAGGGGCCGATACTGGACGGAGGCAGAGGTCACGGCTTTATTGGACATATTGATTCAACACAGGCTTGGTCCTGTGTTGTTTCATATGCTTCCTAGAAGAAATGAACCTGCCTTTAGGCTTGCGTCTCGAGAGCTAGCCAGGCTGAACTACCATAGGACCTCAAAGCAAATTAGATCTAAATTTAAAACTCTTAGGCAGAACTTTAATAGGTGCTTGTACTATTTTGGGGAGCACGCTGAAGAAAGACAACCAGCTGCCTACTGGAACCAGTTACTCCAGTTATGGATTATGGCAGACCGCCCAGACCCTGCTCATCATTTTCCTGCGGGTGAGTAAAATCGGGGATTGTTATTAAAATAGTAGATAATAAAATGGGCTGCAATGTGATCTGCAGATTGGAAGCCAGGGAGGGTCCTGGCAATGTCTCTCTTAGGTCTGCTTTAAGCATGCGTCCTGAAGAGACTGATTCGCACAGAAATGAGGGCCTGTCACGAAGACTAGCTTTTGAATAATGCCAACCCCATCAACATTCCTATTTTTTTGCCAACAGGAGCAGGCCCAGCAAGGCGTGTAGGCCACAGGAGGGTCAACCACGTCAGCAGCAGGAGCCAGAACAACGTGGGGACCAGGAGCCACAGCCTAGGGAGGACCAACAGCAAGACAATGAAAGGGGGGAAGCCGGAAATGATCTCCAGGCCGATGAAGGAGGTGAAGGTGAGAAGCAGGGAGTGCTCTTTGAGTGACCATTTAAGCGATATCGGTTTATAAAAAACCCATGCTGGGAACAATTCCAAATTTAAATTACCTCTCCATCCCAATAGAAATTGTACCAGAACAACCTGTGGACATTATGAGGGAAGCGGTGCCCAGAGGGAGATGGAGCAATGGATTGCTATTTTGCAGGAGGTTGTAGCCAGAGGTATATTTTTATAGTACTTAAAACTATCAACAACAAACCCCTTGCCCCTTGTTAGGAGACAACGATGCCCTTAATTTCTGTTGTACCTTTGCAGTATTGACACTGCAATGTACATATATAATCGCTCAGTAACTACATCAGGACTCTGCTGTTACTAAAATCGATTTGATGAACAAATCGAAGGAAAAAAACCCGTCACGAACTAAAAATGATTTGATGTTGCATTTGATTTCTTGCAGTTGGGGTACTGGAACAACATGTTCTGCCTGCTGAAGGGGCGCGTCCACCACAGAGAAGGAGGAGGAGGAGGAGATAAACAATTCTGGTTAAATACTGATTAAGCTGCAGTTCTGCAGGGTTTTTTTTTTCCTTTAAACAGGGAAAAGTTATCTCAGTTCTTGTAAATAATTTTTTTTGCACTGAGTGTAAATCTGAGTTGAAGATTTTACACATTTACTTGTTCTGCTCAAAGAGCAGCATAGGTATGTTTACACTAAGGCATTTATATCTATATATATGTGTATATATATAGTAAGTCGGGTTTTTCTGAAACCTTATTCTTGCTTTAAAACACTACTGGTTATTAGATAACTATTGTTGAGATGCAGCATATTAAAGTTCAACAGCAGAGAGCAGTTGCCATCTGTGTTGAACAATCTGTTCTATGTAATGCTCAATGAGCTGTTTTATTTTTGTACTACAAATAATTACCATGTTATTTATAATGGGGGTCCGTAGAACCGTGCTGTAACTGACTTACAAAAAACAGGTCTCAAAAGACTCATCTCTGCATGGTTTTTTTTTAAATAGTTAGCCTCTTATTAATAGTTCGTTGGTGGGCTCAGAATGTAAATAAAAAGGTGCACTTTAAAAAAACATTTACTTTACTGCTGACATCTATTGCTGTTCCCACCATAGCCAGAAGGTTATAATCTTCTGACATTGCTAAACGTTATTATTTCTTGCATTTGCAACGAATCTTTTAAAAAACTGAATGTGAGGCCACATTCTTTCGCTTTGCACTAAAATCCTACAGTGATAATCAATGTCTCCTTGTAAAAGTGTTGTTGACAACATGAAAACAAATACTTCCTTTGAGTTGCACTACGATCGTATAGTAATTAAAAATGTCTCTTCTTAAAGGTTTAGGTGAGAACATTAAAACAAATATTAACTTCTGTATTGCAATAAAGTCATATAGTGGTTAAAAATGTCTCTTCTTAAAAGTGTAGTTATTAACATTAAAACATATATTAACTTTGCATTGCCTAATACCTATTTGCACTAAAAAACTTGTATTAATGATAACTGTATTCCTTACATTTACTGTTAAGCCAAAAGAACAACTACAACCAATGTACAACTAATTGTTTACAATAGTATCTTATAACGTAACAAAAAAATTTGTGTTTTCAAGAACAATAAAACCAGTTCAAACCTAACCTGTATGGCCCCCAACGACTCTTTCTGTGCATTCTTAATGTGTTTGGTGTTTTACAGCAAGTGGTGCATGAACACTACATCAATTAAAGCATTACAGTGTAACAAACGTTAGAAATGGAGTGCATATGGTGTGTACTATTTGTTGTTCGGATAAATGTGCAGGAACTTAATACAAATTAAACAACGGCAGTGCACAAAAGGCTAGAAAAGGTGTGTAATGACGCAGGTAGGCCAACATCCAAAAAGGGAAACGCCAGTCAGGTACCTATGGGGAAAATATTTTTTTTTTTATTCTTCTCCTTTTCTGAGGCGTTCTCAAAAAGGACTGAGAATCATCTAGTGATTCTTCATTTTTCACAATTAGGTAAGGGGAACGTTCATTCTCGCTTTGGCCCAAAAGGACCTGACCCGTGTTTTTTGGTTTCTGTTTTGCTGGCATCCTCACTGGCCCTTTGGCATTCCTGCCGGCATTCTGAGCAAGCAAACGCCCAGTGGCATCGCGCACATTCCCCTTTGCTGTGCTCCGTCCACTAAGTAGTGATACCGACCCCTCCTCATCACTGTCTTCCTCACAACTGTTACCTGTATCAGCATGGTTACTAATATCACCTTCTGAGTCGCTAACCCCCTCAATGGGACCTAGAGTGTTGCCCTGGACTTAGACAAACTAGAGGTTTGAGTACTGGTCTGCACGTTATTGGTCTTGCTACCCGCCAGTATTGTACCCCCTGACGGTGTTTCAGTGAGATAATCTGTAAGCCTCTGGAGGCATGTGTTCGCAACCCTAAGGCTGTTAATTATCTCCTTCTGGAACAATATGTCCTCCTCGTCCCTCTTATCCATTTTAACCTCCTTTCGTTGGTCAGATTCCTTTACCCACTCCAGAAATCCAGATAAGGTGTTATCCAGCCTCGCAGCTGCAGTGGTTCTTTGTTTCCGTTTCGGATTAAGGCCAGTCTTGTTGCAGGATCAAGAGTTGCCTCATAGTTTGTTGTTCCATACGATCCTGAAGTAGTGAAAAATAAAAGGAAGATCATGCTGTCAATTACATGAAAGGCTAGTGTAGCTGTAGCACAGGCACATAATGTTTTAATGAGTGGATTTTATGGTCTGAAATTTTCCACCAGTGAAAATTTTAAGGAACCTACTTTTAGAAAAAAGGTCTTAATAGTTAGACCTCATTACACACATATAATCATCACTAAGGGGAAAAGGGTGGCCTAAAAAAGGATATACAGCTGGTATTAATTATATGTTACCACAAGTTCAGATTACTGATCAAAAAAGTTATATTAAGGACCAAACCCAATGAACCCCTGTTACACCCATAGTAAAAGCAAAAAACACTATCAAAAGATTACTGACTGTTGTTGAGGCCCCTTTCTGCAACAGTGGGAGGTGTGCTCTGTGAAGACGAACACCCAGACGTGGAGGGCTCGCATCCATCAGTCGATTGAGTACCTAGGAAAAAGCAGTAATTTTTTTTTGTACAAATTACTAGTGGCTATTTCAGTTTCCCGCCTATGAACCCGGACCAGCGTGGTGCAGGTACTCAAGCAGTACCTCAGACTATAGCATGTTACATGAGTAAGGTGCGGAATTTGTGTCCACTGGAAAGTTACATACCAAAAACTGAAGTTTCGGAGGGCCCGAAGCTATGGTTATCGTAGTCTGCGTCCTCGAATAGAATCAACGTGGCGGCATTTTCTCTAACGCCCCGCATCGCCTCCATTGCTATCAGTGGGAAGAGGTGCAAATGGAAGAGAACGAATTGGTTAATGTTCTCCACATGGCAGGTTCACATACTGCAAGATGAATGCTTTGGCGCTTGTCGTCAATTGATTACGATTTTCCGTTTTATTTTTCAATCTTTAAAGTGATTGGTTTTCTTACTGTTAGGCACGCCCCACTCCCCCTCCCTTCCTTCCCGTTTGTAAAGGAGGGATGTTTGTAGTGGTCAGTTGAACGCTGGGTAAACTTTGGAGTTTTATTGAAAGTAGTACTTCCTGTTCTTTTCTATCCCCACACATTTTATCTAAATTAAATGCTGCCTAAATAACACAACCCATAAACACACCACTCAAAACCACAATGGTGTTGATTTCAACCTAGAAAAAACAACTTTTTTTTTAACCTTATTTTTTTTAGAAACTGGCAAGCAACAACAATAATACCTCTAAACTAAACCCATCATTTTCGAAAATAAAAATGGCAGCGTATGTAACCGAAACCATAGTGATGGTTTCCTTAGTAAGGGTTAGCTGTCGACGTTTCGATGGTTTCCGGTAATTTTTAATAACTAATTGTGAAACTATGTGTCCTCAGACGACACACATGTTTTGACTCGCTGATAAGCTCCCAGTGAGCAGTAAAAAAAATTTTTTTTTTACAGGGAAGTTCTATCATTCGATAAGTTCGATGTTTTCCTGGAGGTTAAAAGAGATATTTTTTAAAGGGATCGATGGTTCCCTAGAGCTAATAATTGGTATTTTGGAAACAATGAAAAATAACTTCCTATGGAACCGCAACCGAATGGAATTGTTCCTGATTACGGGGCAGCCATCGACGTATCGATTGCTCCCGAGAATTTTTAATATATATTTCTTTGAAAATGGGTGTCCTCACACGACACACATGTTTTGACTCACAGATAAGCTAAGCTCCCAGTGTTCAGTAACTAGATTGTTTTCTAAAGAAAGTCCTATCCATCGAAAGTTCGATGTTTTCCTGGAAGTTCAAAGATATATTTTTTTACAGGGCTATCCTCATAACCCCAACATTTTTGTCCTGATTAATCACGTCCTACTGTTTATTTGATAAACCTTTTTTTAACTATGGGCTACCCTTCGACAGATCGATGGCTCCCTAGAGTTATTAATTGCTATTTTAGAAACAATGTGTTCTCAAACGATAAACATGTATTCCCTGGGAATTTATTAGTTCCGGTTTAAGACTAATCGTTTGCCTCGCTGCGGTAAACCGACACGACGGTACATCGAAGCATGCATGCTTCTTTGAATATACTAAATGGCTAAGGAAAAATCACTGGCTGAAGTAAAAAATTTATTTTGGTAACTCACCCGTGCCAGCAGAAGACTCACTTTCGGTGGTCCGTAGAGGGTGGATTGATGTGTCGGTGCGGAAAATGTTTGCCATCTCGTCATACCAAACAAATTTTGACCGTCCGGAGCCGGATGTGTTGTTATGAATCACTGCCTGCTAGTAAAGCTTCCGTAGTGATTTTGTTTTAGTCCTGCATTCGGATGCAGAACGAGTATAACCCAGTTTTCCTAGTTCCGATGAGATCACCTCAAATATCTCAATATTTCTTTTTAGTGAAGATAATGCATATTTTATCTCTGCCTCTCCCCATACCTTAATTAATGCTGAGGTCTCCTCATTCCCCCAGATAATGCCTCTCTTAATTTTGGTTTGTACTGGAGTTCCCTGACTACTTTCCGATGTGTCTTCAGTATCCATTTTCAAATCTCCGCGCTAGAAGTTCTCAAGCAATACAGACCAGTAAAAGATGTTCCCTGAATACTACCCAGTACATAGACTTCCTGCGCCCCTCCCCCCTTGGAGCCTCAATCTGCATGTCAAGGGAAAGGTGCTGGCAACCCATGCAAAGGAATGTTGGCTGGTAATGGTGATACCCCATTACCAAGAGCTGTAAAGCACATGAGCGATTGTATTGTTTTATCCTAAACACGTTTCTGATAACATTGCACCCATGTGGCACTCCTGAGAGCAGCTGTCTCTTATAGATTACTTTTCTCTGTATTTCTGATGTACCATATCCAAGAAGTTTTCGCTCAGAGGAAAGTTTTCTCGTTAGGAATTCTGATGTCTGTAAGGTTACTTCCTTTCCCCCCCCCCAAACACTACTGACTTATCTGCATATCAAGAGAAAGGTGTAGACTACCCAGGAGTTTAATTGTTGGCTTGTAAATCGCAAGGGGCCCCTTACTCAGCCCTGTGTTTTCACTCTGCTGTGATGCAGTTTTGAAAAACAGCATTCTTAAATCCAAGTCCATAATCACCACAAATACTTTTCCTAATTAAAACAGACACTTTGACCGCCCCCATGAACTTTTACAATATAAAAATGAGGTTCGCAAGGCACAATCTGTTGGACATAATACAATGGCTGTATACCACTTCTGTTAGGTATCGCTTGTAGTGGATGAGCAGTTTATAGTGAGTAGTGTAATTTCTGATTATGATCCTATGTCAAGCTGTAACAGCATTGAAAATCAACGGAAAAACTTGTTGCCCCACGAAGGGCGTTTGAGTGCCCTTTATTAATCTGACTAAGCAGGTTGCACGGATCTGCTTCCAAAGGAAAGCAAGCCATGAGTTCAGACCCCTTGCTGAAAAGAGATTTGCCATACTAGTCATCTGCTGTTTTCTTTTACAATAGATGTTATCATTTTAGTCTGACTACTTACTTCCTGCTGTGGCACCTCTGCAGGCCCCAACCAGCAAATCATGAGGTAGTTGATTGAATTCCTGAGGCTGTTGTCGGTTTTACAGAGGTTTCAGAGGGGATAGCAGATAAATTGCTGTAGGCCATGTGGTATATACAGCACTGACTCATTACTTAAAGGGGCTCTTTTTTTCGTTAATGTAAACAACTCTGCATGCCCACATTGCAGTTCTACGGAGAGTGCTATTTGTCTCAGTTGAAGCTTGAGTTCCCTGCTAAGCAACCCTCCATATAACATGGCTTTTTTGCGTCGCGGTGACTGCTTAATGAAGCTCAAAAGATAAAGATCATGTGGTTAATACTACAAAATGTCCTATCATGAAGAGGTTATAATCAATGACAACTGAAGCCTTGCAGGATTCAGGTATTTATTGTTACTAGAAATGATTGTAGGTTACATTATGGCACAGGCAAATGAAGAAGCCCTCATCACTGCACCCAAACACCAAATTTCCTTTGGCCCTATAGAAGGCTGTGATCCCTGAGAGTTTCATTGCAAGTCACTGTGGCTGTAAGTACCCTTAAAGGGGTCATGTGGTTGAAAGAATGGTCAACAGTATGCTCCTTGTCTCAGGACGCAACTTGCAGCATAACTGCAATCTTGGTGTTGACTAATTCCACTCAGAGTAAATTAGAATATGTTTTTACTTTAGGGTTTCAAGACTTGTTGAAATTAGTTTTCATACAAGTCACTTAACATGGGTTTGTAAATACTCAGCAATGGCATTGCGCACTGCTTCTGCCTCTGCACGGGCAGTTCCCGATCTGTTACAGTCATATGTTTCCATGCAATCCAGTGAATCAGCCAGGGAGCGTTGCTGCTGATCCTCATCAGGAATTTCATGCTTTTCCCGTTCACAAATGTTATGTAGAATCACGGCAGCAGCAACAATTGAGTTGATGTTTTCAATGTGTGCTTCTATTCTGACAGATAAGCGCCTGAATCTTGCCTTCAAGCGCCCAAATGCTCTTTCTACGACGCATCGTGATCGATTAAAAATCTTATTGTAGTGACGCTCCCTGTCATTTCTTGGTACAGCGAAAGGCTTCATCAGCCACTTACACAATGGATACGCACCATCCCCTAATATTATGGGTGGAATCGACACCCCTGCATAGGTGAACAATGGGCTGCCGGGAATTAGTGTCCCTTCCTCCATCTTACTGAAGAGAGTAGATGACCTAAAAACATGAGCATCATGGTTCACACCTGAATGTCCGGTCAACATCGAAAAAAAAATACCGTCTCCGTCGCAAGCAGCCTGCAGTAGAACAGAATGGAAAGACTTCCTATTAAAGTAAGCAGGACCCTGCAATTTAGGCGGGCAGATAGGAATGTGTGTTCCATCAATACATCCAATAGTATGCGGAAATCCGAATATTTTCATTGATGACGTCATCTGTTGAAATAGAAAACAGAAGAAACAGTCATTGCCCCACAAATGAATAGAAGCTGTACAACATTAATGTAGCATACCTGGAACAGCAGTGTGTGATGTCGCATTGCAGGAACAGCAATTGGACAGATTGCTCCAGGAACCTGCCCAACGCCCCTCAAAAGGCTTCCTGGACTGACCCCATCACCCCAGTGTGTGGCAGGGAGATCCATATAGCAAAATTGCGCTGGGTATATTGATCATTTTAATTATCAGTTGTATTGCCATAACCCCTCAATTTGAGCGCTTTCTACCTAGTTCTTGATTTTTGTGGAAGCAAGATGCGCTTTCCAGTATCTACCTTACTCATGCCTTTAATATTGTTGTATGCATCAAACATTTCCCCCCTCAATCGTTTGTTCCCCATACTCAACATGCCCATAGAAGGCATCCTGGTCTGACCACACCACCCGTGTGTGTGGCAGGGAGTACCGTAGACCAACATTGTGATGGGTGGGAAAATTACAATTGTACTTGGAAGCCCTTTTTCCCCCCTCAATTTGACTGCATGCCAACTTTGTTCAGTTATTTTGTGGGATGGAGAAGCGGTTCCCTGTATGTACCTTTCTCATCATTCCGTTCTTCTAAGAGTCTACGGTAGAAAACTTGTACTGAACTTAGAAACGTAATGCCAACTGTAACAGACGAACCCGCATTAAAACACCTACCTTACTGAATTCTGATAGGCGAACCTCTTCCTTGAGAAGGACGTGTTCCATTGCCAGGCACACCTCAATGACTATACTTGCCACAGTAGAACTTCCTTTCTGGAATACCAGGGCGATGGTTCTGTAGCAAGAACGGCTGGCCAAGAAGTACACGCCAATTGCTACTCGTTCTTCGACTGGAACTGCTGACCGCATTACTGTGTCCCTCCGCATCAGATATGGTCGCAGCTTGTCGGCGACCCCAAAAAGTGTTCTCCTTGTCATTCGGAAGTTCTCCAACCATTGTCTGTCGTCCCACAGCTGAAGAACCGTGTCGTTAAACCACTGAGAACGCCCAGGGTAGCACCAGAATAGTTTCTGTCTAGGCGACGTTCGTATCCACTGGGAAATGACCCTTATCAAAGTGTTGCAACCAACCATAGTTTCCCTAAACAAATGCCTGCGTCGAAGTAACCGTTTTCTGCTACAGAAGCATAACGTAGCTATACCGTCTATCAACTTACAATAACTGCGCAGCAGTGCAACAAAATATGGGATCCTCCGTTTGAATTTCTTTAGCCGGCACTCAGAACGCGAGGGAGCCATGATAGCATGAAATTGATAACGGAGGCGGAAGTTCCTCCGACACTGCTCTAGGGATTTAGGAAGGAGAACTCGAATGTCCTTGGAGGAGCCATGGGTCATACAAAAGATATGTTGTGTGCTGGTCCACCTAGTGCCCATGACGGAGAACAGCATTTTTTTCACGCCGCCAATGGACGGAGCAATACAAATCGTAACTAGAAAACAAATGTTGATACAATTATTCGGCTCTGCAGAAAATGACAGGCGGGTATCGATGCATCGATACGCAGTGGTTTTTATTTTTAAAAAAAATATTAAGAAGAAACCGGATATTTAAAATAAGCTTCTCAATGCGAAGGGAGCACGTGAAGCAGTACTGGATTCGACCCTAAAACATCGCCCGGTGAGGACACGAAAATAGGGGTGGGGGCGAATGGACACCACGTGACCACCACGTGACCGCCTTCGGATTCACAGCGAAGGCAATCACGCTGCGAAGAGAAGTACTTCGTGAAGTGACGGCCTTAGATACAGAGCCCAGATACCACACTGAAATTTCAGCATTAGAAAGAGTGGGTTGCCGAGTAAGATGGTTATCCAAACTGGCACAAACTCTGAAGCAGCTTTTAACCTTGGAAAACCCGATTAGCTTATGCAACCTGATGGGAAGCCAGCCAATCTATCAGAACCCCATAGACACTTACGAAAATCTCTTACAACAGTTAAATCCCCATCTGATCCACTTGTATAGCGAAAATCTCCAGAAATCATATAACCAATCTAAACCCTGGTTTAATCAAAACTGTAAGGCCGCAAAACAGTTATTAAACCAGATCTATCAGGAATACCTGAGAGCAGAAAATCATGCTAAAAAAGATGCCCTCCTAAAACTATTATCACAAAAAAAAGAATATAAACAGCAGATACACCACAGTAAGAAAGAATATAGTAGAGAACTATGGAGGAAGGTGATAGAAGCAGCAAAAGATAAAAATCAATCTCTTTTCTGGAAATTAATCTCAGGCAGACTATCACAGCCCAAATCACCACTATCTTCATGCATCCCACCAGATAACTGGGTATCCTACTTTAAAAGAATGTATGAGGAGACCACTGCAATCTCCTCTCCACCAATACTTGGAAGGATCCCCAGTTGGCCCCCTGTCACTGCAAGTGAAATTATAGCTCATATAGATCAGTTGAAAAATGGTAAAGCCCCTGGCCATGATGGCAAACCACCAGAATTTTTAAAAGAAAACAAGTCATGGTGGGGTTATTTCCTAGCACCTCTTTTTACATATATTGATGAGACAGGACACATACCAAAATCATGGAAAATAGCCATTGTAGTTCCATTCTACAAGAAGGGGAAAAGGGAAGATCCAGCCAATTATAGGCCAATAAGTCTGCTGAACATTATCAGTAAACTGTATGCGAGACACCTTCTTGATAAACTCTTATAGAGATGGTCATGAAATGAACAATTTTTTGTTTCCATTTTCGTTTTTTCATTTTCGTTACGCAATGAAACGACAAACAAATTTTGTCTCCAAAATGAAACAAAACGAACAGAAACACTGGAAATTTTGTTGTGCGTTTTGTTTCCCTTACTGCAATACAGTGAACTGCTTTAAATGCTAAAAAAATCACAAAAATTGAAATAAATGGTAATGAAATGGTAACGAAACGAACAAAAACGAAAATGATTTTTTTGCAAAAATTCGCAAAAACCGGAAACAAACCGGAACGGACCCTCCAAATGACAAACGACAAACAAAACGTCATTTTTTTGATTCGTGCCCATCTCTAAACTCTTAGATTGGCTCGAAACAGAAAATATTATTGGGGAAGAACAAGCAGGCTTTCGGCCAGAGAGATCCACAATAGACAGCTGTCTAATTATCCAACACCTTATTGAAAAATACTCAGCCAAAGGAACAACCTCACTTTATGCTGCCTTTGTGGACTTCAAATTGGCCTTTGACTCTATATCCAGAACACATCTTTGGGATAAATTAGCAAACTCATCCATAGATAGAAGACTTTTATATCTAATTAGAGCCCTATATGAAGAAACGTACTTGAGAGTCAGGTGTACCAGACAAGGACATCTCACTGAACCTGTACAAACTCACAGAGGTGTTAGGCAAGGCTGCCTTCTGGCACCAGCACTATTCATTTTTTATATAAATGATTTAGCAAGCTGGCTCAACACCCCTGATCTGCATTCTCCTAAACTTGGAGATAGAGCAATGCCAGTATTGCTCTATGCTGATGACACAGTAATCCTTTCTAGAACCCCAATAGGGTTAAGAAGGGCTCTTAGGAAGCTCTCCTCATACTGTGAAGAAAAATCCTTAACAATCAACTATCAGAAGACCAAGATAGTAGTCTTTGGACACAGACCTAAAACCCGGTCATGGCAAATAAACAGCCACAGTATCGAACAAGTTAGTTATTTTAAATATCTAGGGGTAATTCTACAGGCTTCTGGATCCAGGCTCCAATATAGTAAATATGTGGCAGATCGGGGGGGGGGATCTGCAAACAGCATTGTAAAATTCCATCTCTTCCAAGGAGGATCCTTTGTACCAGCAGCCCTCAAACTTTACAAACCAAAGACTCTAGCCCAACTTTTGTATGGTTCATTACTAGGGCCTCCTAGCTCCCACTTTGCATCACAAGAAATAGTCCAATCTAAATTTCTAAGAACTATACTGTTGGAGTATCAGATTTGGTGCTTACAGGGTTAAAATCAAATCTGTTGTCATGCGCAGTGAAATGTTGGAGGAGATAAAAACTCCAGGTGCTTTCAGTTTGTTAGAGCGGAGTTAGTTAGAGTTAGAGTTAGTGTGCTCAGCTGTGTTCTTTCTTAGCGTGTGTGTTGCAAGACGCTGACATGCCGGCTTGTAGTCCTGGATGTAAATATATGAGTTAATTGTAAATAAACTAGGCAGTAGTTTGTCTCAGACTGTCAGACTGATTTATTCCTTGAGCACTGGCAGAAGACAGTCCGCTGCGCTAAATCTCGAGAAGAAATTGCTACTCTGCTGATCCCTGTGTGTGGAGATTGGAAGATAAGCAGAGGCACGCAGGGAAAGTGTGCCGGACCAGCTATATTTCTCTCCCAGCTGTATGCTGGGGAGAACTTTTTGGCTCAACGGCCGCTCAAAGCTAACAAGGGTTATGGACAGTATTGCTAATTTGCCAGTGCCAAGAAAGCAGTGCAGGAGTTATATGTGCGTGGTGAGAAAAGGGCTAAAGCAGAGAATGGAAGCCTGGATGCCAAATAACGCAGAAAACCTGACTGCAAGCAGTTTTTGCTGAGCTTAAGCCTCTGTCTGGAGACAGAGAAAAAGAGGTTGGGATCTCTTTGCTTCGGGGTGCAGTCGGTACCAAAGCAAATAAGAGGTCGCCTCAACTGGAAGGCCCAGGTCCAGTCTACACTTGGAGCTTCGAGGCTGTCTTGCTGGAAGGAGCCGTGAGTAGCAGTCCCAAAAGAGCCCATTGCTACTGGTGAATAGCAGAAGGGGGGAATTGAAGCCCAAGATGGAGGCAGGACAGGAAAGTTTTACTGTGCCATTCCAACGTCTCAATTCTGAGAACTATCTGGACTGGAGTGTCCGAGTTCAAGCTTGGCTGGAGGCCAGGAATTTGCCTGACTGTTTAAGTAATTTACCTACCGATCCAGCTCAGTTGCCTCAATCTGCCACAGCTGAGCAGAGAGATGAGGCACTAGCCTCAGTGAGAAGGAATGCAAAAGCCAGGGCTATGTTGATTATGAGTTTAGACTCTAATCAGTTAGTTTATGTACAAAGTCTGAGAAATGCTAAAGATATATGGGACAGTCTTGAGAGAGTACATCGCAGAACGACCCCAGGTGCAAAGGTCCATTTGTATAGACAGCTATTTGAGATGAAGCTAAAGCCCGGGGGAGACATCAGAGAACACATTGCTGCAATGGTGTCTATCTTCAACCAGTTGCGTTCTCTGGATATGGCTTTCACAGAAGACCAACAAGTTTGTATTCTTCTGAGCTCTTTAGACAAAAGTTATAACACGCTGTGTTTAACTATGGAGGCTTTACCTCAGGACAATTTCAATATGTCTTATGTGTCGGGACGGCTTGTCCATGAACAGCAACTAAGAGCCCATGAAGGTGGGCAAAGCAAAGGGAGTGCAGGCTGCTCAACCCCAAGAGAGGGGGACGTGAAAGTCTACGCAGCTGCAAGGAAATGTTTCAGGTGTCAATCACCAAGCCATGTTTTGAAAAATTGCCCGCAGTCTCCAAACTACAAGGTTAGCTCCCATGGCAACCAGATAAGAGACAGTCCACAGCGTGGGATGCTGAGGCCAGCTGCAGCCGAGAGAGGCAAGCGCGGCTACAGAAGAAGAGGAGATAACAGCGCACGTCACATGTCGGTGTCTATGGCAATGTTCAAGAACCAATCTTCTAGCAACTGTGTTTTCATTTTAGACAGTGGAGCCTCGCATCATCTAGCGCCACCTGGTGTTCAGAATGAGAACTGCAGGAAACTTTCTCAACCAAAGAACATTACAATAGCTAATGGGCAGAAAGAGTCTCTGAACACTGCTGCAACAGTGTATATTAAATGTTTGGACACTACTGTTGATGTTTTTGTTCTAAATGGCATGACACGTGGCATTTTGTCTGTATCAGCTCTAGTTAGAGATGGTTTTTCTGTATTGTTTGAAAATAACATATGTTCTGTTTCCAGGAATGGGAAGCTGCTGATACAAGTGCACTGTAAAGATGGTTTGTATGCAGTGAGCGCAAATGCAGTTCCAGAGAGATACAGCAATGCAAATGCAGTGCAGGTGCAGTGCGCTAACATTCCCAAACACAACAGCTGTGCCCATTTACTCCATCGTCGAATGTGTCATTTAAACTGGGGGTATTTGAAGAAAATGCCTGAATGTGCTGAAGGGTGCAATTTGAAACCATGTTCTAGGTTTTTGGATTGTAGGCCATGCAAAGCTGCAAAGGTCAAGAGATGTAGTTATCCTAAGTCAACCAGGGTATCTACAGAACCTTTTCAACTTGTACATGTTGATGTTTGTGGCCCAATGCCAACTGTTTCTCTGGGAAATGCTAAGTTTATTCTTTCAGTAGTTGATGATTTTTCCAGAAATGGTTGGGTTTTTCCTCTGAAAACCAAAGGAGAAGCAGCTCAGAAGCTGAAGGATTGGATAGTGGCAGTGGAGTGTGATTTTTCCACAAAGGTTCGCCAAATTCAATCAGACAGGGGGGCTGAGTTTACAAATACAACACTTCAGAATTTTCTAAGACATAAGGGTATAGCACATAGGTTGACAAATCCTTATTCTCCCGAGGAGAATGGCGTTGCGGAAAGGAGAAACCGAACCCTGCAGGAAGCGGTTGACGCTATGTTGAGGGATTCGGGTTTGCCAAAAAGTTACTGGGCTGAGGCATGGCAGACTGCGTCACATGTATTTAACAGAGCTTACAATTCTGTTGTAGGTCAAGCTCCTTACACGTTACTACATGGTAAGAAGCCAAAGGTAGGCTATTTCAGAGTGTTTGGTTCTGAGGCCCATGTTTTGATTCCAAAGCCGCTACGTAGGAAAGGAGGGCCAAGATCCAGAAAAATGATTTTTTGTGGATATGAACCATTGACAAAAGGTTGGAGATTTGCCTATCCTGATGGATCCAAAATACTAGTCAGTAGAAGTGCAGAGTTTTGTCAGCAGACAGGATGGACTAGGGTTCACGCTAATCCTGAGGTGCTAAGTGAAATTTTTGACAATGTAGTAGGACAAGATGAAGCAGGTGCAGGTCCTGAGCCAGATGCACAGGTAGATGACACTGATCAACAAGAAAGTGTATCTCCAAGAGGTGTGAAGTCTGAGCCAACATCACCACAGTCTAGTCCAGTGGGACAGAGAAGGCGTGTCAAGTCAGAAGGTTCAGGTAGTCCTAGTAGATCTGACGCTAGTGATTCCAGAATTGTGCCCAGCAGTCCAACTGGGTCAGAGGGGGCGTCTGAGGTTGGTCCTAGACGTTCAGCTCGCACAACAAAAGGTAAACCGCCAGAGAGATTTTCTCCTTCAAACTACTCAGCCGTGATTGTTTGGATAGGTTTAGCTCAGTGTAAACCAGACAGTTATGAGGAGGTTTTGCAATTGCCTGATGAGGAAGCTAGTAAATGGCACGCAGCAATGGAGAAAGAGATGGAATCCATGAAGACTATGAAAGTATTTACACCAACAACACTGCCAGAGGGCAAACAGGCAGTGAGTTGTTGTTGGGTATATAGAATTAAGACTACAGCAACAGGTCAGACACAGTGTAAGGCAAGACTTGTCGCTAGAGGATTTACTCAGAGGAAAGGGTTGCATTACACTGAGGTGTATGCACCAACTTCTAGAAGTGAGACATTTCGTATGTTGTTGACTGTCGCAGCACAGAGAGGTTTTCAAGTGGCTCATTTTGATATAAATGTTGCTTATCTAAACTCAGATCTCGAAGAAGATTTGTACATGTTACCACCACCAGGTTTTGAGGGCAAGAAACCAAACCAGGTGTGGAAATTGCACAAATCGATCTATGGACTCAGACAGTCAGCAAGAAATTGGAACAAGTGCCTAAATGATGTTTTGGAGAATATGGGTTTCCGCAAGAGTCTAGCCGATAGCTGCCTGTATCTGAAAGGATCAGGAGACGAGCAGGAGATAGTCCTGATTTTTGTTGATGATATTTTGTTTGTTAGTAAAACACAGAATCAGGTAAAGAAGTTTGCAACAAAGCTTGGAAAGAAGTTTCAGCTTAAGAATCTAGGTGATGTGGAGATGTATCTAGGAGTTCAGATTAATAAAACTGAGGATGGCAGTTTTTTACTTTGCCAGAAAAGCAAGATTGAGCAGTTGTTACAGAAGTTCAGAATGTCTGACTGTAATGGTGCTAAAACACCAATGGAGACAAATTTTGAGAAGGATAGTCAAACTAGTAATGATGAGAAATTTGAGAGGCCAGAATTGTTTCAGTCAGCTATTGGAAGTTTATTGTATCTGTCTCAGTGGAGCAGACCAGATATTGCTTTTGCTGTGAATTTGCTAAGTAGAGAGGCCTCAAATCCCAGTAAGATTGCCTGGAATGGTATCAAGAGAATGCTGAGATACTTGAAAGACACTAAGGATTTCTGTCTCAAGTTGTCAGCAGAAGATGAATCACAGTTACAGTGTTGGTCAGACAGCGATTGGGCAAATGCTGAGGACAGGAAATCAGTGTCAGGAATAGTAGTGAAATTTGGAAAATCTCTAGTTGGATGGAAATCCCAAAAGCAAAGTCTGGTTACACTTTCCTCTACAGAGTCTGAGTACAGTGCTCTGTCAGATCTCTGTAGGGAACTAGAGTACTACAGATGTTTGGTCCAAGAAATCAATGGAAATTGCTGCCTACCCATTACGGTATGGGAGGACAATCAGCCGTGTTTGAAATTGGCAGAATCTGGTCAGTTTAAATCCAGAACCAAACATCTGGACATCCGTTACCACAACGTATGCCAGAGCATACAGAATGACTTGGTGAAACTGAAGTATTGTCCAAGCCAGAAGAACCTCGCTGATGGGTTCACCAAACCATTGAGCTTCCAGAAGCATGGAGAGTTCTGTGAAGGTTTGGGTATGGGATGAGTAAAAAACTCACAATGTTTTCCCCAACATTCACTGCGAGAGGGGGTGTTGGAGTATCAGATTTGGTGCTTACAGGGTTAAAATCAAATATGTTGTCATGCGCAGTGAAATGTTGGAGGAGATAAAAACTCCAGGTGCTTTCAGTTTGTTAGAGCGGAGTTAGTTAGAGTTAGAGTTAGTGTGCTCAGCTGTGTTCTTTCTTAGCGTGTGTGTTGCAAGACGCTGACATGCTGGCTTGTAATCCTGGATGTAAATATATGAGTTAATTGTAAATAAACTAGGCAGTAGTTTGTCTCAAACTGTCAGACTGATTTATTCCTTGAGCACTGGCAGAAGACAGTCCGCTGCGCTAAATCTCGAGAAGAAATAGCTACTCTGCTGATCCCTGTGTGTGGAGATTGGAAGATAAGCAGAGGCACGCAGGGAAAGTGTGCCGGACCAGCTATATTTCTCTCCCAGCTGTATGCTGGGGAGAACTTTTTGGCTCAACGGCCGCTCAAAGCTAACATATACTTCAGGTCCCAAGATGTCTATCAAATGTAAGGATAAGGCTAGAGACAGGTTGCCTAAAAGTAGAAGCCTGGATCAGCATTCAATCTATATATGTGTGGTTAAAAGGACACCTAAATCCAAAAGGCCTACTTCCCTTGATATTTACTGATAATTATCAATGTAAGTGGGTCAAATCTGTACAGGGTTATCTAATGAAAACTGGCCTCTCCCCCCCCCCCCCAGCACTTTTATCCTCAGGAATAGAGAAAGCAAAACAAATAGTCAAGCAAAGAATAGAGGACATTGAGTATCAAACAGACCTCACTAGTATCCAAAATATGGCAGCTAGGAGTTACGTTAAAAACCTTATGGAACCAGCCAAGTATTTAACAGCTCTGGAAGCTAAAGGATCTAGAAGAGCCTTTATGTTGGCAAGGTGTTTGGCCCTCCCCTCTGCTGTATTGGAAGGGAAGTATAAAAATACCCTTTTGCTGAAAGGCTCTGTTCCTGCCCCCTGAGGGAGATTGAGACCATTGAGCACATGTTCTTCACCTGTCCGTTGTATGAAGCAGCACACAAAGAGATTATTATCCCATTAATGGAAAGAATCCCTGGACGCTCAGAGGGAAAAAGACTTGAGTTCCTCCTTTCAGATGTTGACACGAAGATCTCCCGTCAAGTGGCTAGATTCTGTGTGATGATACTTCGACTACGGAAGTTAAATGTCAACTAGCTCTATGCATGCTAACATGTTTTAATTGTATTTTTAATCCATGATATTATATGGTTTTATATGGTCTAAGGACTGTACATAAATTCTATTCTATTCAACATCTTCCTGCACCAAGAGGAGGAGAAACAGCAGGATGCAGTGGCTCTGGTTCAGAACCATGTAATCCTGCCAGGGGCTCCCAGTAGAGACTGCACTCAGGCTTGGGAGAAGCAGCCCCAAAGCTCTCAGTTGCCCCCGGACAACATGGCCTGTTTTGATGGCCAAAGCAGCCATTACGGAAGTATCGCTGCTGCAGGTTGCAGCTGGATGGTGGGTTGGTCAGATCAGGACACCCAGGCCATGGGATGGGATGGTGGCGTCCTTCTGGATGCCCATCCCCAGCTCCCAGGGTGTAACAATGTGGCTGTGGGTGCCTGTCACCCTGAAGAAGGTGGACTGTGGGCCTATGGGGACGGACAGCTGGGCAAGCAGGCTTTCCCACCCCACCAGCAACTTGGGGCTCCCATTGTGAAAACAGGGCTGCTTTCAAATGCTAATTTTTGAAGAAGTTATGTCAGGAAACTGGATAGGATGCCAGCAGGACAGGGATCTCAACAAGATCTGCCTAGAAGAAGTTGCCTCTGCTGCCTCGTGACCCTTTAGTTTAAATAAAGCTGTGTTGTTGTTTTTAAGAATGTGATTCTGTCTGGTTTTGGATGACACATCACACTCTTACCACAAACTGTGCCATGACACTGTGGGGAGAATAAACTGGGGAAGAGAAGAGCCACCACCATCTTGAACAACTCAAAAGAAGACTGATAATAAGCATGAACAATAAACAAATAAAGAACAATAAATAAATAAAAAACAAATACATCTACTGATGCCTTCTCCTACTGCCTTTAAACTGAAAGAGGTCAGTCTACTTCATGATTTCATGATTTCATGATATATATACATCTGGGGGCTGTTGCCTAAAAAAGCCCCTCTGTATTTAGGAACTGTTAGAACTTGCAGGCATTTTGCCCTTATATTTGGGCTGCATGATAAAAACTAGTCAGATCAAGGACACAATTTTTGGTAGAAGATCATTTATTTCAATGTGCAATATCAAAACAGGCAATTTGCCTGTGGGTGCCTGTTACCCTGAAGAAGGCAGACTGTGGGCCTATGGGGATGGATAGTTGGGCGAGCAGGCTTTTCCACCCCTCCCATGGTACCCAGGGACTTTGGCCAGCAGGGGGGCAGCATCAGCAGTAGACTGTTACTGCCAGGGGCTGATGCTCATGGAGGCAGGCTCTTAGCTACAATATGTTATCTCTATAAATATATGCATCTGGAGGCTGTTGCAAAATGAGAAGACGCGTGCCTAAAAAGGCCCCTCTGTATTTAGGACCTGTTAGCACGTGCAGGTATTTTGCCATTATATTTGGGTTGCATGATTAAAAACTAGTCAGATCAAGGACACAATATTTTGGGGGAAGATCATTTATTTTGATGCTCAATATCAAAACAGGCATGGCTTTAAAGTGGTATAGATAGGGTTCCATTTTGAAATCATAGGAAATCATAAGGGTTTGTGCCTTGGATTCATATTTTTGAGCCACTGCGAAGGATGCACTAAAGGATCCATATGGCCAGGGTTCCACAGGGTGGAAAATATGGTAGCCCTTGAAGGGCTTGAAGTTTTCTTGCCCTAAGAGCTTTGAGGAATCAAAATCCACTTCTTCCATTACAATGATGGCAAAAGAGGTACCCCCATGAACAAATGAACAAAGGATGAAACAAACATAGCCCCTGTGATCCTGTCTCCGCAGATTGGAAAATATGGAGATGTACCCCTTGAAAGGCTTGCAGCTTTCTTGTCCTGTGAGCTTTGAGGGATCAAATTCTACTTCCTCAGATGGGGTGGGGTGCAAATACATGGCTCGTATATTTATGCACCTCTCTAGCCAGATATATTTCAGATACAGTACTTGGGTACATCCTCCCATTTTCTGCCAGAAATCACACAGTTGAGTTTGTGGAGTCTGTGGAACAGAGATCTGCCTGATGTACTGATTTTATTCCCTGAGGGCCAAATTTAATTTACTGGTTTTATTTTGTTTACAGATCTGATTTTTTACTGTATTGGTTTTATTTTATAAATTTGGATGTATTTATATCTAATTATATTTTGTATACTGTTGTAAGTAGCCCAGAGTGGCCAGATGGCCTGGGCCCGGACTACCTGTCAGAGCAAATCGTCCAGCGATCAACCTTAGCCTGTCCAGTCCGGCAGTCGCGAGTGCACTCGCTTCGGGTTGCCACTCCTCAAGAGGCCCGGAAGACCTTCACATGCAACCGGGCCTTCTCGGTGGCAGCCCCTTCAATCTGGAATAGTCTCCCAAGCGAAGTGCGCTCTGCAGAGTCCCTGCTGGCCTTCTGTAAAGTGTTAAATACTCTGCTTTTCCAGGAGGCCTTTGGCGAGCTTGTGCAGTTTTTTTTTCTCTCCATCCATATCTTGTTCCTACTAAGTTCCCTAGTTGCAGGGCCTGTATGAATTGTCAGGGTGCCAAACTATTTTAAACCGTTAGAACTGTTGTGTTTATAGTATTATTACGTTGCTTGTCTTGTTGTGCTTTAATTGTTTCATTAATTATTGTAAGCCGCCCAGAGTTCCTACGGGAAGATGGGTGGGGTATAAATGTAATAAATAAATAAATAAATAAATAAATAAATAAATAAATAAATAAATAAATAAATAAAAATTTAAGAAATAATAAATACATAAAGTGGGATAAAGGCAAAAAGGAGATGGAGGGCTTGCTTGAAGCTGCACGACCAGAAAGGGGGGGGGGCAGCGGTGCTAGACTGCAGCTTTCCAGGAGCACCTGAATTGCCCCAGCCCCACCTCTGATCAGGGATGGGAGGGTATTTTGGGAGGGGCAGCCCTTGATCAACACCTACTGCAAGATCTTCCCCTGAAGATCCTCTTTGGTTCCTGAGAAAATGCCACTTCATCTCCTGAGAAATGGGCTGTTTTCAGAAAAGAACTGCCAAGAAAACCAATACAGGCAAGAGCCAGCAGCTTTTTTTTATTGATTGCATTCTTTTTTTTTAAACAGGGTCTGATAGGTCAGTGACCTGGAGAGCCACTGTCCCAATCGGGGACACAAACATCCTGGAAAAAGTAAAATAGGGCCACGTATCTTAGACATGGTAGAATTTTGGAGTGGGAAGGGGTGCCAGGGGTCACTGAGTTCAGCCCTATTCAGGGAGGCACTGGGGGGGGGGGACATTGATCTCCGAAGACTGCAGGGGCCAAGAGAGGGAAGAGGGGGATCCTGGAGAAACTGCCCGTGAAATGAATTCCACTCGCTTCAACCAGTGGGATTTCCCTGCAGCTGTTTGGGAGGGCCTGGATGGGATGCAGATTTCAGGGAAGAATGACCTTAAGGGGGATTGGATGTGAGTGCAGGTCCTTCCCTGCAATCTGAAATGAAGTGCTCTGCAAGGAGGCAGTGGAGGGGAGGCACCGGCTGGCTTCATTCTGAATAGGACTCTATTGCACGCTGAGATCCCTGCTGGTGGGGGAGTAGGCGGACACTCTGAAAGCCAGGTGCCTCTCCAACCTTGGGGAGTCCATCCCAGGAAGCAGAGCCAGAGGGTGTGGAGTGGGGCTTGACATGGTCTTCTTTCCCTCTCCCTTCCATGCAGGATCATCAAAGGCGGTAGCATCCAAGGGACCCTCCCAGCAGAGGAGCCGCATCAAATATACACCAAGCCAATTGGCCACCCTGAGAGAGGCCTTTGCCTTGGACCTCTACCGGGGCTGTCCATAGCTGAAAGAGCTGGCAGGCCTCTTCGAGATCTGCTATGACTGCCTGCAGGTCAGCTGCAGTGCTCTTGGCCCTCCTGCCTTCCTGGCCCAGGAGGGGGCTTTGGGGGAAGAGCCTTGGTGCGATTGGGGTGGAGGGGTGGGGGTTACTCCTGCCTGAGGCACCTGAGGTGGGGCCTAGGGGTATTTGGGGAGCTGGTTTGAGTAAAGGGTGAGGGTTTGGGAGTGGACCTGAGAAGAGAGGGTGTCCTGGGATGAGGTCTCCTGCCTAGGGATGCAGAGAGGGAAACTTTCTTTGGTTAGCAACAGCAAGTGTTTTCAGAATGGCTTCTGCAGCTTCACCATCTCTCTTGATACTGAATATTGACTGGGAGATCTACATACAGACTGGGCAATCTCGGTCTGGGAATAATATCATTGTTTTCTCCCTCCCCATCTTTTTGTCTTAGGTTTGGTTTCAAAACAGCAGAGCAAGGGACATGGAGTTCAGAAGTAGAAGGAAGAAATAGGCTCCACCCTCCAGGACCCCTGCCCCAACAACATTTTCCTGCCCCAATAGGAGGAGAAACAGCAGGATGCAGTGGTTCTGGTTCAGGGTCATGTAATCCTGCCAGCCTCCCCCCAAGCAGAGACTGAACTCCAGCTTGGGAGCAGCAGCCCCAAAACTCTCAGTAGCCCCCGGACAACATGGCCTGTTTTGATGGCCAAAGCAGCCAATATGGAAGTACTCCTGTGTGAGGAGGCAAATGAGGAAAATATAAGCCCTTGAGAGTGTGCAGTCTGATGGAAAAAGAAGAAAATAAAGACAATATGAAATATGAGCAGTTAGGGGAAGATATTTCATATCTGAAAGTGAGTGAAGTGAAAATAGAGGAGGCAGAAAATATTGACGAAGCATACCAGGTGATAGAGGTGGAGGAGGCGCGCCAACGGGTAGAGAAACGGTTGGTGAAGGAGATAAATCATTTAGGAAAGGATGTTGGAACCCAGAAGGAGGAGAGACATTGGAGGGAGCAGGAGGAAACGAGGGACTGGAGGTCCCTGGAACCACTGTTGTAGTTGGTACAGGTGAAACCTGTCTTATGCCTGGGCAATACAGAGAGGATGAGGGAGAGGTGGAGAGGTACACCAAAGGAGAATCCGGTAGCACCGTGGGCAAAACACCCCTGTTGTGGGAGTCAGTGTTATGGGAGGTGTTCCGTGGACCCTTATTACGTTCGCCAGAAGAATGTGTGCCACAGGACATCTTTGAAAACTCTGATGTTGACATTTGTTTAAAGAAAACAAAGAAATCGATGTAAAACCTATTCTCAACGAAGTTCAAGTTGTAAGAAAGAAAGAGAAATCAGAGTTGGATAAAACTTTGTTTCAAATGAATACAAATGGACTGGAAAGTCATCATTTCAACTCGGAACCAGGATGCCCTGTCCTCGAACCCTCACACCCTGCTCCAGATGGAAGTTGGATGGCGGGTTGGGCAGCTGAGGGCACCCAGGCCACGGGATGGGATGGTGGAGTCCTCCTGGGTGCCCATTCCCAGCTCCCAGTGGGTAGCAGTGTGCCTGTGGGTGCCTGTTACTCTGAAGAAGGTGACTGTGGGTCTGTAAATTACTGTTCCGTGAGTAAAGGTACCCACTTTGTTTCTCTGTTATATATTTTGTCTATGTACTATATGCTATTATGCTGTTATACTGCTGAATTTTGTATCAATGTACTAATGTGATTCTTCCCTCTATGCTTTGTTGAACTTTGTAGAAGTTCTGTGATGCTGTGATATATTTTGTACATTTGTAACATAGTTGTTTGGTTTTAAGAAAAATCTGCCTCTGGCTCTAACAATTTATTTATTAAGTATTGCTTCTGCTTGCTGATTAAATAGTATATACTCTGAAGAGGTTATGGGCCCATAGATGTATCCATAATATGTTTGCCAGGATGAATCTAACAATGTTTGTGCTAAGATTCTAATAGAGTGGCAAAGAAAGAAGAATTATCAGTTTGGAATGTCTGACAGACAGTGAAGGCTGGGAGCTGGTGACTGGTGGACACCAGAGAACACAAGAAGGTGTGGGTGTCGTTTGCCATGAGTTGAAGCAAATATATTTTTCAGAGTTTTCTACGAACAGCTGTAACTAATGAAAGCCAGAGACTTTAAAAAAGGAGAAAGAGAGTTTATCTTCTGAGGGACAGCCTTCAGATAAGGAAGTGGAAGACTTGGCAGAACTCCTGAGAGTTTCCCGTCTTCAAGGACAAAAATTAAAAATATAGGCAAGCATGGCAAATTTAAATATCAGCTATTCCTTACCTTTTGTTCATCTTAATGATTTTAATTTTCTATCTTGGGAATGAGGATGAAATGATATCTGATCTCTCAGGGGTTGTATGATATTGTAGATAACCCTCCTGATCAGGAAATGAATGAAGACGAAAAAGATTAGATCACAAAGCTATGGCTACTATCATTCTTGGTGTTGAAGATTCACAGCTGGTTTATGTCAGAGAGAAAGAAACTAGTGCACAGTGCTGGCAGGCTTTATAAAATGTTTATCTAAGAGATAATGCTGGTGCAAAAATGTCTTTAATGCATCAACTGTTTAGAACAAGATTACAGTAGGGAGAATCTGGTAAAAATCACATAAAACTATGACATATTTTTCAGCAGTTTGCACAGGTTGGTGTTTAACATAATGAGGAATATAAATGTCTGGTTATTCTGTCTAGTCTTGACTCCATGTATGATTCACTAATTATGGCAATGGAAGCAATGAGGAGTGAAGATTTAACTCTTTCATATGTTACTTCTAGATTGCTCAAAGAAAAACAGCATAGAATGGAAAATAAAATGAGTAAAATGTATGTGTCTAAACAGCAAAGCTCAGAAAATATTCAATTTGTCAAGAAATGTTTTTCCTGTGGCAGTTCATAACATTTGAGAAGACATTGTGATAAATTGCAGGAGGTTGTGAAAACTTCAAAACGTAAGGAATTTACAACCAAAAAGAAAAAAGGAGGTGGTTACCAAGCCTCAGTGACGTGGTAAATGTACAAATACTGATCAATGTGTTATCAACTCAGGCACTTCTATACATTGTATTAAATATAAGGAAATGTTTTCTAAGCTAACAAAATTTGATTCACAGAGTGTGTCCTTGGCTGATGGGACTCTGTGCTCCAGGTAAGTGATTGGGAGGGGGAATTCCATGCCTGGGTGAGTGGTCAAGGCTTCAATCTGTCGCATGGTGGGCTCCAACAGGGCTGGGAGAAGGAGGAGGGGATGGGGAAGGAAGGAGGTTTCTGTCTGGATTGGGGCCCTGGAAGAGGAACAAGGGAAGCCCCCCTCACCACAGAGGAGCAAAGAGTCACCTTGGGTGCTGGCGCTTCAGCTTTTGTCTGCAGCCCCTTCATTGTGGCCCTTCCACCACTAGGCCCAAAGGGGAATTCGGGTTGGGCTCCTCGCCAGTGTTCCTGGGTGGAGTCCCCCAATGGAATTGAGCAAGAGGGTGTGGTGCAGAAGTGGCGGTAGGTAACAGAGGGGTAGAAATCCAGACCAAACATCTGGGTGGGTGGGTGAACAAAAAAAAAACTGGTAGCCTGCACAGCCGTCGGGAGACTGGTGGGCGACTTCTGACAGCCCCACAGGCTACCAATCGCCAGCAGTCAACGGATTGTGCAGACCTGCTGTATTCCCTTTGGCACACTGGCTATCTGCAGAGGAAAAATGCCGAGTTTCTTTGATTTGATTGACTTTTGAGTACTGGTTTTCTTCATCTTCATCCTATAAATCAGACATTTGCTTTAATGGAGATGTGCAACTTTGACCTGCAGATTCCTTTGACACAAGAAACTCTTCAGTGAAATCTATGATAGGATATATTGGCTGCATGGGACCTCTCCATATTGTGGCTCTGAGCAAGTTTGAGACATATCCTATGCCAAGTGTCGGAGATCTTCTGGATTGGTTGGGTGAAGCCTCATACTTCACCTCCCTCGATATGACAAAAGGGCATTGGCAGATACCCATAAGAGAATGTAACCAGGAAAAAACGGCCTTCAGTACCCCACGGGGGCTATCCCAATTCACCCAAATACCCTTCTGGCTGCATGGGACCTCTGCCACCTTTCAGGGGTTAGTAGATTGCCTCCTGGATCAGGTCCACCAGTTTGCTAAGGCTTAATATCGATGATATCCTGATTTTCAGTAACAGTTGGGAAGATCATTTGGTTCACTTGAGAAAGGTGTGAGAGAAAATTGTGAGAGTCCAAACACCCCAAGACGCATGGAGGCTGTTCACAAAAACAATGATAGAAGCCCAGTTGGAATGCATACCCCAAAGGAAAAAGGGCACTGCCAGATTCAAGAGGATGCCAATGTGGCTTACAGGAGCTGTTCGGGAAGTGATCAAAAGCAAGAAAAGCTCATTTAGAAGATGGAAGGCTTGTCCAAATGAGGACAACAGGCAGAAACATAAATGCTGGCAGAACAAATGCAAGGCAACAGTCAGGAAAGCAAAGGAAGACCTTGAGGAGTGTACAGCTAAAACACTCAAAGAAATAACAAGGACGTCTTTAAGTATGTTAGAAGTAAGAACCCAACTAGGAAGGCCATTGAACCATTAGATGATAATGGAAGGCAAGGGATTATTAAAGAGGAAACACAGATTGCAGAGAGACTAAATGAATTCTTTGCTTCAGTATTTACTGAAGAAGACAGATCACATGCTCCAAATGGTGCCTATCTTCATAGGGAGGGAAACCAAAGAATTAAGCCAGATAGAAATAACTCCAGGGAGGGGGTTCTTGCATGTCTTGTTAAACTAAATGCTAACAAATCACCAGGACTAGATGGCATCCATCCACAAGTTCTCAAGGCACTTAAAGATGAAATTGCTGAAGTCCTAGCCAAATTTTACAATCTTTCCCTCAAATCAGGCATTGTGCCTAATGACTGGAAGGTAGCGAATGTAACACCAATTTTCAAAAAATGATCTAGAAGCAACCCAGGAAATTACCAACCGGTCAGTTTGACATGCATCCAACATAAAGTGATGGAAACCATCCTAAAAGATAAAATTAATAGGCATGTAGAAGAGAAGGCACTGCTGAAGGAGAGCCAACATGGCTTCTGCAAGAGCAATTCACGCCTGACTAAACTGTTGGAATTCTTTGAGAGTGTCAACAAGCATGTGTATAAGGGAGATCCAGTTGACATTGTTTATCTGGACTTTCAGAAGGCTTTTGACAAAGTCCTGCACCAAAGGCTCTTGAATAAACGTGCCAGTCATGGAATCAAGGGACAGATCTTGTTCCGGATCAGCAACTGGCTAAGGGACAGGAAACAGAGGGTAGCACTAAATGGACACGTCTCTAAGTGGAGGGAGGTAAAGAGTAGGGTCCTCCAAGGTTCAGTACTGGAACCCCTGCTTTTCAACCTCTTCATAAACGATCTAGAATTAGGAGTAAATAGCAAGGTAGCCAAATTTGCTGATGACACTAAATTATACAGGGTAGTCAAAACTGAGAGAGATTGTGAGGAGCTCTAGAGGGATCACTTGACACTGGGGGAGTGGACAAACCAGTGGCAAATGAGCTTCAACATTAGCAAGTGCAGAGTGATGCACAATGGGGCACAAAACCCCAATTACATTTATAAACTGATGGGGTCTGAACTCTGTGCAACAAACCAGGAAAGAGACCTTGGTGTCCTGGTGGATGGCTCAATGAAGGTGTCAACCCTGTGTGCCGCAGCAATGAAAAAGGAAATTCAATGCTAGGGATCATTAGGAAAGGTATAGAAAATAAGTCAACAAGTGTCATTCTGCCTCTTTATAAATCTATGGTAAGGCCCCATCTGGAGTACTGCGTCGAGTTCTGGTCACCATACCTCCAGAAGGATATTATGGAAATGATAAAAAGGCATAGGAAGGCAACCAGAATGATTAGGGTACTGGAACACCTTCCTTACCATCTGAGGCTGCAACAGCTGGGCCTCTTCACTCTTATAAAATCATACATGGTATGGACAAAATAGATAAGGAAAAACTGTTTTCCCTATTGTACAACACTAAAACTAGGGGGCACTCCAGAAACATTTGGGTGCTAGATATCAAACAAATAGACGAAAGTACTTTTTCACCCAGAGGACCACTGATCTGTGGAATTCCTGGCCAGAAGAAGTGGTGACAGCTGTCAGCCTTGACATCTTCAAGGAAAGATTAGACAGGTTCATGGAGAAAAAGAGTATCAATGGTTATCATTATGGATGCCTAAGGACAACCTCCGGGTTGGAGAGATAGGCTGGTGTAAGGATGACAGGAGTGTGCTGTCTGCGAACATGTCATGTGAGAAGAGGGACCTGAAGACAGGAGAAGCAGAGAGGGAAAAAGAGCAAGACTTAATAGAATGGGTCGATGCAAGAGGGCCAAGTGACAAGAATGACAGGAGGCGGGTACAGATAGTGAGGGGTGAACCAGTAGTGGAGAGCTACTGGATAATTGATGTGTCAGTAGACGAATGGGAGAGAAGGTGCAGGGAAGATGAGGTGGTAGAGGAAAGATGGAAGAGCATTGGGGTTCAGACTGAACCAAGAGGGTGGGATGTAAGGACGCAGACTGAGGAGGGGCGAATATTTGGAACAGGGATCACAAATGGAGGGACAGACCAGGCCACGGGTAGAATTAGGATTGCCGTTAGCCGCTCCTGTTACAGCCACGAGTCCTGTGGGGGGAACGAATAATGTGACGGTGGCAAGGGGTGGCGGCGCAATCTCCCGATGAATGCTGTCCAGCACTATTGTTGCAGGACCATATGTTATGGTCCCATGATCTCGATGGGTCCTCTTACCCACAAGTAAATACGAACCCATTCCTCAATGAGGGAGAAGTTAGAAATCCTTCTGTTATGGGAGGCCTATTTAAATGTTCTTTGTTCGTTAACGTTAATGAAGTTGGAAATGTTGTTAAAGAACCAGTGCCCGCCTATGGCGTGAATAAAAGTTTGACATTTTGGGAAAAGCCGTTGGAGTCTCAGGGTCGTTCTTCAATGGAACCGTTACTGGTCCTAACCAAACCCTCACAGCAGGATCTCTCTCAATACCATTTGCAGGTTATTGTAAGAAGCTGAAGACATCTGCTTGGGAATACCCCGAAGCAAATGGCGAGCCACTGTGTGAGACAGAATGATGGACTGGATGGGTTGTGGCTTGTTCCAGCAAGGCTGTTCTTATCTTCTTATGTAAACCCGGAGAGCCATTGTTGCACCCGGGGACACAAACATCCAGGAGAAAGTAAAATAGGGCCACAAATCTTATACATGGTAGAACAGTGGAGCTGGAAGGGGTGTCAGGGGTCACTGAGTCCACCCCCTTTAAGGAAGGCATGGGGGGAATTGAACTCCCAGGACTGCAGGGGTTGGGAGAGGGAAGAGGAGGATCCTGGAGAAGCTGCCCAGGAGATGAATTCCATTCCCTCCAACCAATGGGATTTCCGGGCAGTTGCGAGGCAGGGCCTGGATGGGTGGCAGAGAGGGAGGATAGCCCAGTGGAAGTGCAGGTCCTTCCCTGCAGTTTGAAATGTAGTTCAATGCAAGGAGGCAGGGGAGGGGAGGGGCCAGCTGTCTTCATTGTGTGTTTTTTGGTGTGTGTGTGTGGGGGCTAAATCACCCAGATCCCTGCTGGTGGAGGAGGGTGGGGACATTCTGAAAGCCAGGTGCCTCTCCAATCTTGGGGAGTTCCACCCAGGAAGCAGGGGTTCCCCTTAGCCCCCATTTCCTGAGCATAGAGCCAAAGGATGTGGAGTGGGGCTTGACATGGTCTTCTTTCCTTCTCCTTTCCATGCAGGATCAGCGAAGGCAGCAGAATCAAAGGGACCCTCCCGGCGGAGGAGCCGCACCAAATATTCGCCAAACCAAGTGGCCAGCCTGAGAAAGGCCTTTGCCTTGGACCCCTACCCAGGCTGTCCGCAGCTGAAAGAGCTGGAAGGCCTCCCAGAGATCTCCTATGATCACCTGCAGGTCAGCAGCGGTGCTCTCAGCCCTCCTCCCTTCCTGGCCCAGAAGGGGGCTGTGGGGAAGAAGCCTTGATGGGGAGTGAGAAGAGAGGGGGCTATCCCTGCCTGAGTTACCTGAAGGGGGCCCTAGGGGTCTTTGGAGAGCTGCTTTGAGTAAAGGGTGAGAGCTTGGGAGTGGACCTAAGAAGAGAAGGTGTGCTGGGAGGAGGTCTCCTGCCTAGGGATGCAGAGAGGGAAACTTCACCCATGATTCTGGTTGGGAGGAAGTCTCTCAGCAAATGGTTTCTCTTGGATCTGAATTCTGATGCTGAATATTGACTGGGAGATCTACTGTACATACAGACTGTGCAATCTCTGTCTGGGAAGAATATAATTGTTTTCTCCCTCCCCATCTTTTTGTCTTAGGTTTGGTTTCAAAACAGCAGAGAAAGTGATGTGGAGTTCAGGAAATGAAGGAAGGAAGAGGCTTGCCACCAGGACCCCTGCCCTAACAACATATTCGTGCCCTAAGAGGAGGAGAAACAGCAGGATGCAGCAGCTCTGGTTCAGGACCATGCGAACCTGCCAGGGGGCCCAACAGAGACTGGACTCTGGCTTAGGAGCAGCAGCCCCAAAGCTCTCAGTTGCCCCCGGACAACATGGCCAAAGCAGCCAATATGGAAGTGCCCCTGCTTCAGGCTGCAGCTGGATGGTGGGTTGGGCAGATGAGGGCACCCAGGCCACGGGATGGGATGGTGGAATCCTCCTGGGTGCGCATCCCCAGCTCCTAGGTGGCAACAATGTGTCTGTGAATGCCTGTTATCCTGAAGAAGGCGAACTGTGGGCCTCTGGTAACGGACAGCTGGGTGAGCAGGCTTTCCCACCCCACCAGCAACTCTGGGCTCCCACGGACCGCAGGGACTTTGGCCAGCAAGGGGCCAGTAGCAGTAGCCCTTTTCTGCTAGGGGCTGATACTCATGGAGACAGGCTCTCCAGCACAGCAACATGCTGGGGGTTTTGCCAGCTCCACTTCATACTGCTCTACTCTGCAGTGATCGGTGGCCGCCCAGGGAGACATCTTGCTTTTTCAGGCCAATCCCTGGGAGATCCACAGCCAAAAAGATCTGGAAGGCCTCCTCGACATCTCCTATGATCGCCTGCTGGTTAGCAGCAGTGCCCTCAGCCCTCTTGCCTTCCGGGCCCAGAAGGGGGCTGTGGGGAAGGAGTCTTGGTGGGGTGGGGGTGGAGAGGGGGGTCCCCCTGTCTGAGGCGCCTGATGGGGGGCTTACGGGTATTTGGGGAGCTAGTTTGAGTAAAGGGTGAGGGTTTGGGAGTGGACCTAAGAAGAGAGGGTATCATAGGATGAGGTCTTCTGCCTAGGGATACAGAGAGGAAAACTTCATCCAGGCTTATGGTTGGGGGGAATTCTCTCAGCGAATGGCTCCAGAATGGCTCCCGCACCTTCACCATCTCTCTTGGATCTGAATTCTGATGCCGAATATTGACGGGGAGATCTCCATACAGACTGTGCAATCTCTGTCTCTGAAGAACATAAATGTTTTCTCCCTCCCCATCTTTTTGGCTTAGGTTTGGTTTCAAAACCACAGAGCAAGGGATGTGGAGTTCAGAAGAGGAAGGAAGAAAACGGCTTCCCCCAAGGACCCCTGTCCCAACAACATATTCCTGCCCCAAGAGGAGGGGAACCAGCAGGATGCAGTGGTTCTGATTCAGGACAAAGTAATCCTGCGAGGGGCCCCCAAGCAGAGAATGGCCTCTGGCTTGGGAGCAGCAGCCCCAAAACTCTCAGTTGCCCCCAGACAACATGGCCTGTTTTGAAGGCCCAAGCAGCCAATATGGAAGTGTGCCTGCTCCAGGCGGCAGCTGGATGGTGGGTTGGGCAGATGAGGGCCCCCAGGCCACAGAATGGGATGGTGGGAGTCCTCCTGGGTGCCCATCCCCAGCTCCCAGATGGGGTAGCAATGTGCCTGTGGGTACCTTTTATCCTGAAGAAGGTGGACTGTGGGTCTCTAGAAATGGACAGCTGGGCGAGCAGGCTTTCCCACCCCACCAGCAACTCAGGGCTCCCACGGGCCCCAGGGACTTTGGCCAGTAGTGGGGCAGCAGCAGCAGTAGCCCGTTTCTGTCTGGGGCCGATGCTCATGGAGGCAGGCTCTCTCATACGGCAACATCCTGGGTTTCTACCAACTCCACACTGCACAGTTCCTTCTCTACTCCTCAGTGGTTGGTTCCCCCCCCCCGCCCAGGACACCTCTCGCTTTTCCAGCCCAATCCCTGGGAGTACTCTGCGATGGGCAGCTCTGAAGACCCCTTCCAACAGCCCCCACACTCTTTTCTGAATGGACAGTGCACCCCTTTTCCTTCCCGATAAGGCTCCTCCTGAGAACACCCCTTTACCCCCTTCATGGTCTTTGCCGTGTCCCCCAATAAAGCTTCCTGTTACTCCATGGGCATTGTCCATGGTTTTTCTCTTGATATCTCCATCTTGTGCCCTCAGCACAAGCCTGCATTTTGCCAGTGGGAGAAGGAAGAGGCTGGATTGGGGAGGTCCCTAGGGACCTTGGCTAGCAAGGGGCCATCAGCAGCACTCCGTTTCTGCCAGGGGCTGATGCTCATGGAGGCAGGCTCTTTGATATGCCAACATCCTGGTGTTCTGCCAGCTCCACTTCATACTGCTCCACTCTCCAGTAGTCGGTGGCCACCCAGCGAGATATCTCGCCCTTCTACGCCAATACCTGGGAGTACCCTGGGATTGAAACCTAACAAGACCCCTTCCAACCACTCCCACACCCTGGTCTGAATGGACAGTAACACCCCCCCCATTTCCTTCCACCTAATTCTACTCCAGAGAACACCTCTTCATGGTCTTTGCCTTATTTCCCCAATAAACCTTATTCTTATTCAGTAAACTTGTCTGCGAGTTTTATCTTGATATTCCCCTCTTGTGCCCTCTATACAGGGAAGAGGAAGATGATGGTTTAGAGAAGCTTTTGGCCTTGGGTGAAAGAGGCTCTCTTATCCCCAAACTTTCCTGGGAGGAGCTTGAACAAAGTTTAGGAATGATTTTTCTAAAGCCTGTCATTTCTGGGAGAAAAAAAAATCTCATGGTGGTTTTAACTGGACCCTTGCTTGGACTGATGCTCTATGGATCCATCTACATGCATGTGTGAGAAGGAGGTGCCTTTCAGCCCTTCACTGTGCTAGGGTCAATATGTCTTGTGTCAGGATCATTCCCTTTTCTGCTCCAGCTTGACTGCACATCCCATACATCACCATGTTTAGGTATATCACACTTCTCTCTCTCTCTCCCTCCCTCTCTAACAAACAGTAAATATTTAGAAGTAAATATTAGGAAGAGGGCAATGATCTTCAGCCTCCTTGAATAAAATAAGTCATCCTTTGAAGTTTCCTATTTTGCCTGACCAGGATTTATGCTGTGTTTCCCTCCAGTGGCCAGCTCTGATATAACACCTTGCACATATTTCCAAAAGTTAAAATAAAACAAAAACAAAACTTTCTTCAGCATTTAAAACTGCTTCAAATCCCTTTAAATGCGCTTGAAAAGCAACTTTTGAAACTAACACTTCTCAGTGATAACATCCTAAAGGAATTATCTACAGTTATATTACATTTATCAAAACTACTCTTTAGTTGTATTTTATGTGTAACTAATGAATTCTAAGCTGTGTGGGCAATTCAACAGCTTGATCAGTCTTTCGAGTTTCTGCTTCCACCCCTCCAGCAAGCAAGTATACACTGCCCTTTGCAAACAGGCTGTTGATGTCCATTGCCCCTTTTTGGTCCGTTATCCTCATTCACCGGTAAATAATCGCAACAGACGAACGGGGTTGCCCCTCTAGAAATGTGATTGATCATTTCAGGCTTCCATTGCATGCACGCTTATCTAGGAGCACGACCCATTGAAGTCAGTGTGGGTCTGTCTTTGGAACAAGCATGTCTGGACATGCATTGCTAGCTCTTCTTTCCTGGAATACTGTATGCTAGGGCTGCTACCTAGAATGCCTAGTATATTCCAGATTTGATTTCTCTTGAACAGACTCTTGTGATAGTTGGCTTCATCAATGTGTTACAGGTGTAGCTCTTAAACTACTCAGCCATGTGTGACTGCAGCCTCTGAACTGCCTGAACTTTGCACCTAGTCTGCTCAGACGGTTCTGCACCAGGTGCAGTACATCTACACAAAAGCCACTCTGAACTCTGCCTGCCCATTGAGTGAGAAACAGGGGTGCTCCTGAGGGGAGATATCAGTGCCCAGGCACACCCAAGCACCTTCCCTTGGAACCTGCTTAATAAAATGCCTTGTACAACCTCTCTGAGTCAAGTTTGCTTGTTGCTGATACACAAGGAAGCTCAGGGCCATTCTTAAGGAACTAGTTGTAGGAATGGAACTCTGGTATTAAGTGAGGAGTGCCTATAATAGTACCTGGAAGTTAGCAGCCATTAGCTCTCCCCCACCCCCATGCAGTCAATCTATCAATTGGGGGTTAAGGGATAACACCTCCCGCAGCAAAGAGATCCTACCCAACACAAGCCTCTGAATTGAATTTTCAAAGAAGGAAAAATGGCTTTTTAAACCTAAAAATGTGGCTGCAGCAGGCAGAAAGCCACAGCTACACGCACAGTCACGCAAACATTCTGGAACTAAATGTGAGGGAAAGGAGTAAACAAAAAAGCCAACCCTACAGAATCATCCCTCCTCCCATGAGGTATCAGCCACCCTGCCCCAAATCTCCAAAAAATAATTAGCTTGAAGAAGAACATCGACCTAAAATACACCCTCCCTTCCCAAATTCCCAATAATCAAATAATTAAAGATTTCAAAGCATTTGCTGCCATGCAAATGGAAGCAAGGCAGGCATGCATAACTCAGCAGTCAGCACAGTAACTGCCAGTGGCAAGACTCTAAGTAGAAGTGAAAAGGAACGCCCTGGGGGAAAGGCTTTATAAAGCCTATTAATTGGGAACACCGGCTCAGCCCTTTCTGTAGTGCTATTGGCTGTCTGCCGTGTCAATCCAGGAGTCCCTAGGTCCCTCCCAGGGTTGCCCAGAGCTCCTGATTGGCTTCAGCAGGTTTCAGAGGCCACCAGAGGCATTCAAAGAGCCCAGAGTACTATGATGCATATATACAATGAATCGATAAATATGTGATGAATACAATGAATCAATGAATAAAACTAGGTAAACATTTATGGCATTGCATTCATCAGGGGACTCTGCTAACAATGAATACGAATTGATGAATTTTAACAAATCGGCCGTATTAATCAGAAAACTCTAGATGTGAGTAGGTACAACACATACCATTGGAGAAACATACACGTGCTACAGCCTCTCCTCTTAAATTAATGTTGTCATGGCTGCTCCATCCAATGCAGACGGGAAAGCTTTGTTCCAACTCCACATCCCTTTATTTGAGTTAGGTAAATTGAGGAAGAAAAGCCGCACTGGATGAAAACCTCTTCAGATGTGTTATGTGCAATATGTCCCTTGGCTTTTTGAAATAAAAAAAGGAAGAGGTTGAAGTTATCAAAGAATGTCACTGGAAACCATGGTGAAAATCATCCATACTATGTAAAAGAAAGATAGTGAAGAAAGACACAGCCGATAATCAAATCATTTGACATGTGGTGTTGATACAGATATAAAAGGCAGACAAAAAAGCAGAAAAGCAGGTGCTCAGTCAAGTCAATCCTTGTCAATCAAGTCAATGAGTAATCTGAGCCTATCCTATCCTGCACATATAATGGAAATACAGAAGTGACTGGAATACACTGTATTGGTTGGGAAAGTGTGGAGGGGCAGAAGGAAGAAAGGAAGATCTAACATGATACGGATTGACTCAGTAAAGGAGGCCACAGGGATTAGCTTCCAATATCAGATCAGGCATTAATGGAAAAGACAATATTGCAAGATTGGGGTGGGAGTAGCAGGAGGAAAGGAGAATGTAATGGGGGAATGCTGTTGGTTTGCAAGATCTGACCAGAGCTCTTAACAATTGGAAATTTTGAAAGCCAGTAACTCCTGACCTATAGGTTTGTGGGGGGTGGGGGGTTTACCTCCCCTTCTATCTCCCCAACCTTCATCTCAATGTTCGCCCCTCACCCTGAAGCAGCCTGTGGCTGCTGTTGCTATGGTCTTCTTCATTGCAAGTAAGCCAGGAAAAAAAAACCTGCTTTGAAATGAGTCACAAAGAAAAAAAAAAAAAAACCCTAAAAGACAATATTTAGGATTAATAACAATGACTGTGTAATACTCAATGAGTACAACATGGAAATTGGAAAAACAAAACCTATTAGCAGCAGCCTGCTCACAGAAGAACAGGGAAGATGGGGTCAGTCTAGCCTCTTATGGGAGAGACTTCCAGAATGTAGGGAAGGCAGTAGAGCAGTGGTTCCCAACCTGGGGGTTGGGACCCCTTTTTGGGGGGGGGTCCAATGACCATTTCACAGGGGTCGCCATGAGCCAGTGAAGAGAAAGGCACAATCGGCTTGGGTCTGGAGGAGGAAGGTGGAGAAGGGGGGGAAGAGTGAGTTACAGCTTGATAGGTTGGAGGGGATGTCAGTCAATGGCACCGGAGGCTGCAATTGGCTGAGGGTGCCTGTAGAGGGAATTTCTCAATGGCGCCTGTGACAGTGGCCTGCCAAAGGGGAGTTGTGGCCTCTTCCAATCAGAGCAAGGGGGTCACCACCGCATGAGGAACTGTATTAAAGGGTCGCGGCATTAGGAAGGTTGGGAACCACTGCAGTAGAGGGACCAACAGGGAAGCACATCTGGGGACCCTTCTAGATGCAATTGCTCCCCCTACTATAGTAGAGCCATTTTGAATGGCTCAGCCAAACCTTATTTTTAAAATCCTAAATTAGAATCAACTTAAAGTGACCACAATGAACTTTTCAAGGTAAGTGCGACATTTAAGAAGCAATTTTGCCAAGAAGTTTCCATGGCTGAGTAGGGATTTGAATCCAGGCCTCTTAAGTCTGTTATGCCAACTTCACCACCCTGGGTGTTCAAAGGGGATGTATTTCTGAGTAAAAACCTAAGGTTAGCTATGATCTGAAGACACGGCTACACAGAAAGGCTTCCCCTGTTGCTATGATTTGCTATTTATCCTGTCTTGTTCCATCTTAACCCATCCTAGACTTCTGTTTTGATTTGATTGATTTAATCATGCTTATTATGTTTATTATGTTGAATTGTTTCCTTATTTTATTGTGTTATTGTGTTTTGTATTTTGTAATTGTTTATATCTTGTAAACTGTCCAGTGTGGCCATGATGCTAGATGGTGCAGTATAAAAATCTAATAAATAAATAAATAAATAAATAAATAAATAAATAAATAAATAAATAAATAAATAAATAAATAAAATGATGGGGTGAGGTGGGGCAGGGAATTCTGGGTACTTAAGGTCAAAGAAGCTGTTTTCCCCAAGCTCTGCCCATCACACCCCATATTGGCTTTCACACTGAAGGCAACAGTAGGGTTGACCAGAAGGCTGTGCTTCGTAACTCAAAACCCATTTGCCTGAATTTAGGGCAGAGAAAGAGCAGACATTCTACCACATCCATGCCAGATTTGGTGCAGTCTCATAGGTAATTTTTTTTTGGGGGGGGAGGGTCTGAAGCACTCCTATTTTTCAATTTGCCTTATGGAATGTTCTCTCATGCCCTGATTCTTATAAATGATACCCCTATTTGAACACATGCACAAGTCCTTTAGCACAGTCCTCCTTTGGAAGAGGTATCCTGGCCTTTAATGTGGCAATTCCCTTTTTGTTGATGTGTAAGTGCCAGGATGGGTGTGGTGGCTCAGCGGACTAAGGCACCAAACCTGTAGACTGCAAAGTCGGCAGCTCGGCGGTTCGAATCCCAGGTGCCACGCAGCAGAGCGAGCTCCTGCTGATAACCCAGCTCCTGCCAACCTAGCAGTTCGAAAGCATGGAAATGCAAGTAGATAAATAGGTACCACCGTAAAAAACGGGAAGATAAATCAGTGTTTCCTTGCAGCCATGCCGGCCACATGGCCATGGACTTGCACAACACTGCCTCTTCGGCTTGAATACGGAGATGAGCACCGCCCCTAGAGTCGGACACGACAAGCCTGCATGTGCAGGGGGAACCTTTACTTTTTTACCTTTTTATGTGGCCACCATAAACCACCACTAGCACCATCACCACAACCTGTTTCCCTGGACAAGCAGGAATTTGAAACCAGTCTCTTGATTCTTTCTCTGACACATTGGGCCTTTTTACACGATCCCTAAGATCCGCTGGCCACTTAAATTCAGACCAGAAATCTTAGGGGTTCGTCGCTCTTCCTGTGTCCCCACCCCCTCCGCACTTCCTGGCTGCTGGCTGCGTGAGGGGAAGGAGAAAAAGAGACAGAGAAGCATGCCGCTCACCTCCGTTCTGCCTCTCGTCTCTGTAAAAGTAGCTCTTAAAGGGGCGGGAGCCAAAAAAACAACAAACAGAAGCAAGGAGAGCCCCGCACTCACTATCATTACACCGGATCAAACAATTTTCACCTCCAAAGAGCAGGTACCTGAAAGCTGCGCTGGGACGCGCTAAAGTGGGCGGGGTCGCACTTAATTTCCTGTTAACTCCGGAGCTGGTGGGTAAACATTTTTAAGCTCCGGAGCTGGGAGCCATTTGCCCCGGAGTTTAGGGGTCGTGTATAAACGCCCTGTGTGCTGCACCTCAGTGGTTATCAAGAGACATCTTTATAAGCACCATAAAAACTACAAAACAGGCCACCTTTTGAATCCTGCAAAACACTTCACCAAGATGGGCTTTTTTCGTGGGGGGGGGCTGGAGAGAGAAAATCTTCCCTGAATCATCTTGATCACAGCTGAGGGTCGATGACTATATAACACTAATACATTTATGAAATTAGATATGTGGGTGCCGTAAATGTTTTGATTGGTAAAAGTATCTAATCAGCCCTTTCATGTTTTTTTAAATAAAACGGCTTGGGGTCGGAGCAAGGTCATTATATAAGAAAAAGCAAACCACACACACAGATAAGTACTTATGAGGCGCAGACAATTTATGGCATACTGAGTCAAGTTGGTATAAACTTCAGATACAAGGTAAGTCCCAGTGGTGGGAAAGCCCTGCTCCGACCATTCCTCTATGTAACTGACGGTTGCCTAGCTAGCTAAACCATGGTGGTGACCTCTCTTTATTTTCCTTCTACATAAATTCCTTTTCAGTCACCTGCAGAATATAGAAGATACAGGGCATTTCAGAGAGTGCCCTATGCCTTTATTTACAGTATGTGGTTTAAACCCCAAGTTTCTCTCAGTGCTATGTCCCAAGGTGGTTTCCGATCGCAGTCATGTGCAATGTGAAGAGTAGACCTCTATGTCCACATAAATAATGGCTAATTGTGATATTGGCAGCGGAACGACAGGCATCCTCTAAAAGCAGCAGGATCCTGAGTCCCGATTTATCAACATTCTGGTAAACCTACAGCACTAACAAGACAATACAGTACTGTAATAATAATAATAATAATAATAATAATAATAATAATAATAATAATAATAATAATAATAATAATAATAATAATAATAATAATAATAATAATAGGCAGAGGCCCTGATTTTTGCAGCTCAAGAACAAGCTATCAGAACAAATACAGTTAAGGCTAGAATAGAAAAATCAGCTGAGTCCCCCACATGTAGACTCTGCAAAGAGGCAGATGAAACTATTGACCATATATTGAGTTGTTGCAAGAAAATTGCTCAGACTGATTACAAACAGCGTCATAATGTAGTTGCTCAAATGGTCCACTGGAATTTGTGTCAGAACTATCATCTGCCCATAACAAAGAACTGGTGGGACCATAAGCCTGAAAAAGTGACTGAAAATGAGCATGCAAAATTACTTTGGGACTTCCGAATACAGACAGACAGGGTTTTGGAGCATAATACCCCAGATATTGTGATTGTGGAGAAGAAAAAAGTGTGGATCATTGATGTTGCTATACCAGGAGATGGTAGAGTCACTGAGAAACAACTTGAAAAAATTACCCGATATCAGGATCTCAAAATTGAACTTCAGAGACTCTGGCATAAACCAGTACAGGTGGTCCCAGTGGTAATTGGCACACTGGGTGTGGTGCCCAAAGACCTAAGCAAGTATCTAGAAGAAATTGGAGTGGACAAAGTCACCATCAGTCAGATGCAGAAAGCCACCTTACTGGGATCTGCTCGCATAATTCGCCGATACATCACTGAGTCCTAAACGCTTGGGAAGCGTTCGACTAGTGATTGGTAATATAAAATCCAGCGTAGATAGCTGCGTGGTTAAATAACAACAACAACAACAACAACAAACAACAACAACAACAACAACAACAACAACAATAATAATAATAATAATAATAATAATAATAATAATAATAATAATAATAATAAAAAAGGTGGAGGGGATCTTGTGTCCCCTTTAAGACCAGCTGCACACAACCCGCTTTCTCTCTTGCTTTATGACGTGGACTGTCGCTTAGGTAACGTGACAATTACAAAATCTGTGATTTGGTGGCCTTCCCCCCCTCCTGTTATCTTGGAAATCTTTGGCTGGGCTCCCGGTTGGAGTTGCTTGAAAGGCATTCCTTTTTTTTCTCTGTCTGTCTGTCTGTCTATCTGTCTGTCTGTCTCTTTCCACCGTGGTGGTGGTGGTGGTGGGGGGAGTTGCTTGCTCTCCGGCTCGCCTTCTCCACTGTTGCCGGTAGAGGGCGCCTCTGCGGCGCAGGACGCTTATCAGCCGAGGCTGCTGCTGATGGTGCTCGGAGGAGGAGGAGGAAGAGGAGGAGGAAGAGGAGGAGGAGGAGGAGGAGGAGGTCGAAGTGGCGATCTGGGCAAGAATGGCGGCACCGGCAGCGACGAAGGAGGGCTCGAACTATTTCCGCCGCACGACGCCCTTCTGGATGGTGGTGATCCTGGCCGGCATGGGCTACTACGGCGTAAGTGGGAGAAGCCGGCGGCTTGGCGAGTGGGCTTCTTCCGAGAGGGAGGGAGGGAAGGGGAAAGCCCGAGGGAGGAGGGCAAGGCCGCCGGGTCCCGCTGCCCGCCGGTTCTGGGGGGGGGATGTCTCCCTGAAACCGGATTAAGAAAGCAAACGCCAGCCTGCCCGGGGCGAGCGTGGCGAAGGCTCCTCTCCTGGCCGCGGCGGAGGCTCCCGCTGCAGCCTGATTATACAACGCCTTTACCTGGGAGTCAAGCAAGCCTCATTCATTCAGTGCCCTCTGGGATTTGCTTTGCTCCCATCGGGATGGGAGCACAAAGCTTTTGAGTCTGACTGCATGGCGCTCTCTGCTGGGTTCGGGGCGGATGGCCCCCCTTTGGCGTTCTCCGTGGCTCCCGTGGGCATTGCTTCCTCCCTCTTCGCCCCGAGGTTTCAGTGCAGTGGAGCCTCAGGATAGGGGTCTGTGGCGCTAGTAGATGTAGGTCACAATCGCAGCGAGCCCGTATTCAAAGTGTAGGTCGCTTCCTGCCCAGGTATGGAAAAGTCAATTTTGGGGTGCAACTTTTAGTGGCCCGACGGTGGCAGGGGAACACTGGAAGGTGTAGTCCAGAAGGGCACCCTTACAGGTTGTGTTTTACTCATCGCACTGATGAGCGATCCTGCCCCGTGTATGTTTCAGCAAAATAACACAGGTAAATAGAGAAACCAAGAGCAGAGAGAGAGAGAGAGATGTTGCCAAGTTCTGCAGGCGCTCATTGGGGATTTGGGGAGCAGAGGAAGGCTGGTGTGATTGGGATAAGTGCTTCTAGCCTTACAAATCTGTTTTGTTGTTGTTGTTGTTCAGTCGTGTCCGACTCTTCGTGACCCCATGGACCAGAGCTCGCCAGGCCTTCCTATCTTCCACTGCCTCCCGGAGTTTAGTCAACTCCATATTGGTTGCATGCAGATCTGAGCTTGTCCAAATGCTATATTTTTGTACTGTGTATTTGCATTGATGGGGTTTGTAGTTGTGTTTCATATTTATTCTCATCTGATATATCTGAAGTGACAAGTTGAATGGGTGCATACTAAATTCTGAACAGAACAGAATTCTCAGGACTCTATCCTTGACAAAAGATTTGAAAAGAATACTTTTCTGCATGATAATTCATAGGCTCTCCTTCCTTGCTGGTTTGGAGATTTGGGTAGTTGTAGTCCCTGAAAGTAACTTTCCCCAGCTCTAATCCTTGTTTTGTTAGTAGAAGCATCACACACAAACACAAAATTTGTGTGTGTGCACGCGCACATACACAGTGGGGCCCCAGGCTCACCTGGGATATGTAACACCCTCCTCCACCACCACCACCCTCTTTCTTCTACAGGTTGCAACCTGGCAGCCAGGGAAGAAAAATCCCTTTCTCACTAGTCCACAGCAAACCAGTGTGCAAGCAGCAACAGCAGAGTAAATTGTATGTTGTACCTATTGGAACAAATATAGTATTCTTGGCCTGCAAAGTTGTGTAAGTCTGTGGTTGGCCATTGCATTCTGAAATCTCTTATACAAAGGGAGGAGGGATTTAGTGTTTTCTTTTCATGGTTGATTTGATATATGCTGACTAGTTTAGTGGCTGTGGACCTGGCCACACTGGCTGTTTTGGGTGTGGAGTGAATCAGGGTACAAAGGGTCAGTTGAGGATGGGGAGGGGAGTGACGTGCCCTTTGACATACTTCTCCTACCCAACCTGCAAATAACCCCTTGTAGCCTGATGATAAGCTTTCATTTAAGTCAGGCATGTCCAAACTTTGGCCCTCCTGATGTTTTGGACCACAACTCCCAGAATTCTAAGCTTAGATTGCCAATGACAAAGGACTGTGGGAGTTGCGGTCCAAAACATCTGGAAGGCTGGAGTTTGGACATGCCTGATTTAAGTGCTTTCCCTTATCGTATGAGAAGGTTCAGCACAAGTGAAAAAAAGTTTGACATCAGTCCCATTTTGTTTTCTCCTCCCATCCCCCATCCCCTTTTCCCTTCCCTTTGCCCCTACACACACACACACACACACACACACACACACACACACACACACACACACACACACACACACACACACACACACACACACACACACACACACACTTGGAATCTGCAGCTGCTGGACCCTGCTATATCCCAGTTACAGACAAAAAAGCATGCCAAAAAGGATGCATGTCCTACTACTGGGCCAGAAAGGTGCACAGCAGGAGACGGATGGCTTGATCTATGTAAAAACACATACGGGCATGGTCTTCTTATCCAAACCATGCTGTTAGGGATCCATCTACCATATCTACTGTCTATGCCAGTGTGGATGCCCTCTGTGATTATTGTTATTTGAAAGATACCATGTCTACTGCTCAATTTCTCCTCATCTTTCATGCACACCCCATCCTTTTAATCTCAGGATCCAAAGAGGAGGATAGCAAGTGAGACAGCTGTTGAAAATGTTGATTCAGCATTTGTGGGGAAATTGTAAGCATCCCAGAATGACTCCTGCAGTCCTGCTAGGTTCTCTGCTGAGAGAAATCTAGAAATTCCCTCTCTACAATTGCCTTTATTATTTCCCTTAATAATAAAAAAGTGAAAATTCAGAGTTCCCCATTGGCAGATAGTTTCTGAGTTGTACCATGTTATGTGTTTATAGATTCATAGAGGTATTTGTCAGAATGGTTCATTATATATATATATAGCAATGACTCTTTCATGACCTACTTTCATTTAGGCATCATGGGACAAGTAAATGAAACACAAATTAATTTGACATGCAAATACATTCACTAATCTATGTACATAATGTTTAAGGCTGGCTGTAGGTAAATATGGTTAAAGCATAAACATATATTTGGAAAACCACTGCTCTGGTTTTTACAGACACTCCACCAGTTTCCAGATGCATGGTCCTATAGCCCTCCACATTGTTGTAACCCCACCAGGAGATGTAAAAAGTGCTTAAGAAGAAAAAAGGGCCCTAACCCCATTTACAGCAGATAGAACAGATAGGGCAATGTTGAGCTTGAAAAACAAAGTGTGATGTTGACATACCTGTGATACATAACCAATAAAACATATCATCCTGTGGTTCTCTCTGTTTCCCCTAGTGGGTAGTCTTTGCACCAACAACAATCCCATACAACTGGCTGGGACCACTGGGACACTTCACTAAATATCTGGTAGAAAACCATAGCCTGCTTTTGAAAAATGGGTAAGTTGAATTCAGAAACCAGAATTGTTTCCCTTCCAGACCTTTATCGAGGTGGCTCTGCCTGGTGGCCCGCTTCTCAATGCCCAGATGCTACTCTTGGACACTACAGTGAGAGTTCTGTTTCTCTCTGAGGGATACATCAGTCTGAGGAAATACCATCAATGGTGTCCCTTTCAGATGTTTTGTAAAGCTGTTTCTCAGTGCTTTGAGTACAGAATGCAGTTTTGAAACAGAATGGAGCGCCTACAGAGCTTTGGCATTAATTTTCTTTTAAAAAGGAAAGAAAGAAAGGTTCTAGATCTTATGGCTGAAAAAAACAATGAGATTAAAAGTGTTTGGGTGATGCTTGCTTAAATCTCAAATCCCAGAGCGAGTGAATAATGAAGGTTTTCATAGCCGAGTCAAACTAGATTTGATTAGAGTGCCCAGGTTTTTGAAATTTATTTAGGCAGTCACACTACCTAAACATTGGCTGTTGTTTTTGCCTCTGAACTGTCTTTCCAAAATCTCAATGAGACTGCTTTATTTGAAACCAACAAAAATATTTCTGCTGCATTTATAACCTGCTGCTACTATGTGCTGTCAAGTTGACTCTGACTTAGGGCCTTTTCACACGACCCCTAAACTCCGCGGCAAATGGCTCCCAGCTCCGGAGCTTAAAATTATTTCCCCACCAGCTCCGGAGTTTACAGATAATTAAGTGAGACCACGCCCACCTAAGCGCGTCCCAGCGCACTTTTCAGGTACCTGCTCTCCGGAGGTGAAAATTCCTGATGTGGATATAACAGTAGTGACTGCCGGGCTCTCCTTGCTTCTGTTTGTTCTTTTTTTGCCCCCCGCCCCTTTAAGAGATCTGAATGCAGTGCCAGGAGCAAAGCGAGATGGCAGAACGGAGGTGAGCGGCATTCTTTTCTTCCTTTTTTTCTCCCTCCCCTTACACAGCCAGCAGCCAGGAGTGCGGAGGGGGTGGGAACGCAGGAACGGCGACAAACCCCTAAGATCTCTGGTCCGAATTTAAGTGGCCAGCGGATCTTAGGGGTCGTGTGAAAAGGCCCTTAGGGCAATCCTTTGAATGAATGATCTCTAAAATCATAGGATAATGGACTTGGAAGGGGCCCTACTCAGTATAGAAATCAAAAGCAAAGCATATGTGATGAATGGCTCTTGAATGCCTCCAGTTTTGAAATACCACTTCTAGGAGGAATTGGTTCCATTATTGTACTGCTCCAACAGGAAGTGCTTTCCTGAAATTCAATGGAAATCTGGCTTCCTGTAACCTGACCCCATTATTATGTGCCCTGCATTCTGGAATGATTGGGAACAGATCCTGCTCTTCCTCTGTATGACAACCTTTCAGATATTTGAGGAATGCTATACTACCTCCCCTCAATCTTCTTTTCTTAAGGCTAAACTGCTGGAGTTACTGCAACCTCGCATGCTGCATTTAGTAGATTTGGCTGAGTGGGACCTTTCTGGGCTGGGATGACTATCAATCAATCCAGCAGCCAAGAAAGGCAGTGGATGCAGGTGGGTGTTCAAGCTGAAACCAGCTGCAAATGGAGAGGTGGAATGCTACAAGGCAAGAGTGGTTGCAAGAGGAAATAGGGAGGAGGCTTCGATGAAACCTTTGCTCCTGTTGCCGAGCCCACCACAGTAAGAATGCTCCTGAATGCGGCAGCCTCCAGAAAGATGCAAGTGAAGCACCTAGGTGTTAAGACTGTGTTGCTACATGGGGAGATTGTGGTGGAGCTGTATAAAAAGAGCAGCCAATCAGACTTCAAACATACTTGCATAACAAGCCTATTGAGCAAAACAGCAAGAAGAAGAAGAAGAAGAAGAAGAAGAAGAAGAAGAAGAAGAAGAAGAAGAAGAAGAAGAAGAAGAAGAAGCAGCAGCAGCAGCAGCAGCAGCAGCAGCAGCAGCAGCAGCAGCAGCAGCAACAACAACAACAACAACAACAACAACAACAACAACAACAACAGGCCTTAGAAATAAGGCTTACATTCAGTCTGGTCATCTCACGAATGGCTGTTAATACAATGCAAAGTTGAAAATGGGTTTTAATGGAAGCAGGGCAGAATGCTACTAATGTGAAGGCAACTTTGCTTTGGGGCACTTCTTGGAAACCTGAAGGCAGACCTTGAGCAGCCTTAAAAGTGAGCAGACTGGGATGCAGAGAGATCTGCAGGCAAGAATACAGTCCTAGGAGCCCCACGGGAGCTCCATTCAGATGATCTCATGTTGTTTAATTCCCTCCAATCAAAAGCCGTGTTTTCTTACTTACAGGTATTTGCTTGCCTGGCTGGTTCATATAGGAGAAGCCTTGTACGCTTTAAAGATATGCAAGTAAGTTATTTTCACATCTTCCTTTTGTTGGGGGCTTCCTTTCTGATTTGCGTAAAGAGCAGCTGAAGTGACAGACTTGTGCTTTACCTGAAATACCATTGGGCCAGGTGGGCAAGCAGTTGCCCATGCCCTGCAATGCACTTACAGAAAGGTTTAGAATTTCACCTCCTGTTTGTGAGAATTAAGCCAAAGCAAAATCTTCTGGTGGATTGACATCAGAGCTCTCTCTCGCCTTATGGTTTTATCAAAACTGAGGCAAATGGTACCGTATGTTCCAAAAACATCACGTGGAGAAAACATGGAATTGACTAAGAAGATGAACTTGAAAGTTGAGATATGGCATGGTGGTTACCTATGGGTGATTTGTTGTACTGGGGGGAAAGGTGGGTTTGAAAAAAGTACTGTATTTTTCCAGCTATAAAACACCCCCTACTTTCCCAACCCCAAATTACAGTTTCGTGACCTTGTGGTTCTCTCCTCTGGTGTACTGTGGTGTACAATTTTTAGACTTAACAATTTTAAATAAAAATATAGTCTTATACATGGAAATATGGTGGTGTGTCCAATGGCACCATCCTCAAAGAATCTGCCCAGCCATGTTGCCCTTCATCTTGGAATGTGGGACTATGACTGTTTAAAAGGAAGAGGTTCTGGCCATCTTTAAATCTTAAAATGTTTTCCTGCACATCCCCTTTCTTCAGGCTAGATCTGATGTAGCATGTGAATTAGACCCAACTCCCCCCCCCCCCGGGTACGCTCTAAAAGACTTGGGAAAGGAGAGCTCGTGAACAATGTAGGGTTGAGGTCAAGGAGTGCTAGAGATGGAAGAACCAAGGACAATTAGGTAAACTTCCGCCTGATTTTTGGTCTCCATCCAGCAGCTTTTGATAGCCATCCCCTGTTATAGGAGTGCCTCCTGACCCTCTTGAGATGGTTTTCAGGAGGAAGCATGAACTTCCTGTCCATGGACTTCCTTAGGTTAAGTTAACACATAGCTTTCTGTAGGCCATTCTTGGTTCATCGCAGTACCTGCACATTCTTCTCTACACTGTTGTCCTCACAACACTGTTGTTGGCTTCTGTCCATATTCATCATTCAACCTGCTTTAACTACAGTATAAACATAATACGCCAATTCAGTTGATGCAAGAAGTCCAGAAGTTTAGACTTGGTAGAAGAGGGACATTCTCTTGGCTGTAGAATGTTGTTAAGTGTTGGTTTGTGACTAGTAGGTGGGTTGCCCGTTATTGCTGGGTTTTTTCTCCACTTTTAACTCATCCATCTCATGACACTCAGGAAGAGGGCTGCTGCTATCCAGGGTGGAAGCTCAAAGTGACATATGGTGTTTTGTTTTTTGTTTTTTTTTTGTTTTGTTCTACACTGACAGCCAGTGTGTAGTAATATGGTTAAAATATTGGATTGAGATGGAAGAGACCTGGGTTCAAATCCCCACTTAGGCATGGATCTTGCTGGATGACCTTGAGTCAGTCATACACTACCAACCCGAACTGCTTCCCCGAGTTGTGGTGAAGATAAAGTGGGATGTGGGGTGGGGATCATTTTTGGTGCCACTTTGAGCTCATTGGAAGAATGGCAGAAGGCATCTAACAAAGAAATAGGCCAGGGCTGCTAGAAGCCATAGTTCAGCAACATCTCAAGGGCCAGACATTGTCCATCCCTGATGGTGAGGATGGCATGTGCATATGATGCTTATGCTTTTAGGGAGTATCCCCAGCTGACTTGGGAAGGAAGAGATTGAGGGAGGTCAGGCTTAGTTTAATTTTACATACATTACTCTCCAAGTGTGCTGCTTATATACCACCCATACTCTTAAAGCACTTGCTGTGCTATTTACATTCTAATTTTGCGGGCTACATCCTCCACCCCACTCCCCACCTCCCTGTGAGCTGGGTGCTCAAATTGCCAAGCTTGGAAATCAACTTTGAGCTGGCTACCTTAGCTCTTTGGGTGATGAGCAGAGTCTTATTTATTATTAATTTATTTATTGGACTTATATACTACTCCCTATAGCCTTAATAGTCTACTCTGGGTGGGGTACGGAATAATAAAGAAAAAAATACATACAAAGTAATGCATTATAGAAGAAACAAGAGAATTAAGCATATTAAAATACATTGTTATACAAATATAATCCATTCATAGTAACATAAATTAGAAATCAACAAAAAAAGGAAGTTAGAAGCGGAGTTGGAGACATGGTGGTGTTATAGGTGTCCTAACAATTGACAGAACTTCAGGAAAGCTTGTTTGGAAAGCTGTGTTTTTAAAAGGTGTTTAAATATTCCTAGCGTGGGGGGCAGGCAGATGTCTGGGGGCACCTGGTTCTACAACCAGGGTTATAACCCTATGGGCTGTTAGTGCTGGGAAGCAGAGGTGCCATAGATGCTGCACATCCAAATTCCCAAATGCAAAATGATACTTTAGGGCAGGGGTGCCCAGACTTTTTGTAAGGAGGGCCAGATTTGGTGGCTGAGAATGTGTCAGGGGCCGGTCGCTCCCCAACCCTGCCACCCCATTGCAAGCCCCACCCACTGACCCCTTGCAACCCCACCTGCAGGAAGGAAGGCGGGGACCAAGGGAGGGAGGGAGGGAGGGAGGTGGAAACCAAGAGAGGAAGGAAGGAAGGTGGGGAACAAGGGAGGAAGGAAAGAAGGAAGGTGGGGACCAAAGGCAGCACAGGGACCTGTGGCCACCACAGGGGAATGTGTGGGTGAAGGAGGGGGAGGGAGGGGTGGGCCAGTCAGCTGCGGGCCACTCAGAATGGCCTGAAGGGCTGGATTTGGCCCCTGGGCCGGACTTTGGGCAGGCCTGCTTTAGGGGCTACTGCTACCTCCCTGGTCTTTCAGGAACAACCTTGTTTTGTTTACTCCCTGGGTGATTTGGAGCCACTCGCATGTTCTCCACCTAAGCTCTCCTGGAGTACCGGTGTGAGGATGAATTGGGGAGGAAGAGAATCTTTGGTGCAACCTTGAGGGACAATTGGGGCATGAATGTGACAAAGATGATAATATTAAAAGTATTGCATCAATGCTGGATTCATGTTTCTGCTTCTTCTCTGCAGGGAGAAAGGTATCACGGATGTTTATACCCAGTTTCTGTGGTTTGTTCAAACGCTTGCATTTGGAATCGCTTCTCTTTCCTATTTGCTGTCTTATACACCGCAGAGGAAAAAGCAGTGAAGAATGCGGGCAGAAGAAAAGTAGAGCAATGGGATGACACTTGGGTGGTATTTTCTGCCATGCACTGAATAGGTCCCTAAATATATAATGTGTTCCATGTATAACATACTTATGGTTAGCTAGGAAGGCATCACTGCCTTCTAGATGTCTCTGTTGGGTTTGGGGAACTATGAATAAAATCAGGGGACCGGTTGATGCAATAGTTGTTGACCTTTATTATGTGAGAGAGGGCCTTTCTGGCTGGGCCACGGAAGTCTGGTTTTAAGTAGTTGAGACCAAAGCACCTGATTCATCTGTGACTCTAACCCATGCCTGCCCAAAGTCCGGCCCGGGGGGGGCATGGCAAATCCGGCCCGCCAGGCCATTCTGAGTGGCCCGCGGCTGGCTGGCCCACCCCTCCCTCCCCCTCCTTCACCCCATGTTTTTTTTAAAAGAAAGTGGGGTGGGGCTTGCAGTGGGGTGGCAGGGTTGGGGAGCAACCGGCCCCTGACACATTCTCAGCCACCAAATCTGGCCCTCCTTACAAAAAGTTTGGGCACCCCTAACCTGTCGCTCCCCCCCCCCCCCGAGACAGTCACAAATTCATCAGCCCTGCCTGAGACACAAGTTAGGTGCAGCCGGACTGTAGATCTGCTGTATTTCCTTTGCCACCCTTTAGCGGGTGGACATGTAAAACACGCAAACATACACAGGGTGTATAATTTTATCCAAAGTTTGGAACAGTTGCTTTTCATGGACTGTAATTTCCAGAAGCTCTCAAGCAGCATGGATCTTGGCCATGCCAGCTGGCATGTGGCATTCTGGGAACTGTGGTGAACAAAACACAATTGCCCATCTCTACTAGGTTTCTAATTCCCGCAAGTGGCTTTGCACCCTCATGGATCAAAGGATGCATCTCCCTTACTGCCCCGTATTTTCTGTCTTTGTCCAGAAGTCATACTGAGTTTTAATTGCTCTGTCCCGTCCCCCTCCCCCAGAAAATGTAGCAAACATTGCACCCTGAATGTCTTGCAGTCTTTTTAACCTCCCCCCCCCACCCCCGTTGGCATTATCTTGGCTTTGAGTGTAATAGGTAGTTCTTTGGGGGTGGTTGTCTGATGGCCCTTGCCTCAATGTTGGCTGTGCTAGCTTAGGCTGATAGGGGCTGACAGCCTGTGCAGGGACGCATCAGGGAACCTGGTGAGCTGAACCCAAAAGGACTGTGCCATGGAGCTTCAACACCACCCTCCCAAATTCCCAGCCCCACCTTGCCTCAAAAGAAGGCATTCATCCTGCCTCACCCAGTCACCAAGCCACACTCCTGCAGAAGAAGGGACCAAGGATTCTGCTCTTTTGGGTAGGCCCACAAGCACCTGGACTGGGCAAAAGTGCCAACTCTCTCTGTCACTCCGTGCTGGCCTTCTGGCTAGGCAGTTTCTTTTCTGCTCAGCTGTCCTGGCAGAACTGGAGAAACTCATGCTTTTTTAGATGGCAACTCTTAGGATCCCCTAGGTCAGCGATGGCGAACCTTTTAGAGACCGAGTGCCCAAACTGTGGCTTGAAACCCAGAATTTTTGCGCAAAGTGCCAATACAGCCATTTAACCTGAATACAGGTGGCTGTGAAAGGGCGGTGTTGGGTGCCCACAGAAAAGGCTCCAAGTGCCACCTTTGGCACCCATGCCATAGGTTCGCCATCACTGCCCTAGGTAGTGTCTTCATTCGTTAGTGATGCACCCTGGTGATCTTTGGGAGCTGTAGTCTTCTGTGCTCTGTTAGGCCCAAATTCTTTAGTGCTGTTACCACACACAGTGACCTGTTGCACATGAAGTTGTGTTTTAACATAACACAACATAGTATCAATGCCCCTTGGCACTTACAGGAGCCCTGTTGCTGTAAAGTGGTGCAATCTCCAGCGCCAGCAGTTGTATAGAGCGATGGTTCCCCAACCTAGGTTAATCTCAAAAGCAGTTCCCATAAGTCTTCACCACCATATGTGCTGCCTGAGATTCCTGGGAGTCGCAGTCCAAGAACATCTGGGTACTGAGATTAGGTACCACTGGTGCCAAGCACACAAGCATTTAACACAGATAAAGCAGTTCCATTTGGCATTTCCTAACAAAATCTGTCCTTGGCTCGTGAAAATCTTATTTCTTACAGATACAGTTGAATTGTTTTCTAGGTTCTTCTTACAAACATGCCGTCTTACTGTTTTATGTGAACATTTTTGTGAACTCCGTAAATCGTGCCTTTTACTTTGTGCCTCATACACTCAGATTGACTTCTTTAATGTACTGTATCTTGCTGGTGGAAAGATGGTGCTTTTAACTGCTGCTCTTCAGTCTACTAATAAGATTGAAAATCAGGGAGGTGAGGTGTGACTGTGTTTTAATATCTAGTGAGTTCATAATGAAACTTGAAATAAAACTGGTGTGATCAATAAGCATGGCTCTGTATTATTATTTTTAATTAAATGCTTCTAGGAATCTCTTGTATTATGAAAGGAAGAAGTCATAATAGTAGTACTGATCAAAAATAAAAATGACAAAAGGAAAAACTGAGGCTTCTTAAAAACTACCTGCTACATTATAAATTGGATTTGTCCATGAAAGCTCACATTAAATATAGCAGTCTTTAAGGTGCCACAATATTTTGTCTTTGTTTGTTTGTTTTACTTTGTTTTGTTTTGGCCTGACATTGGTATGTGCCAAGAATTTGGAATTGAATTATATCAGCTCTAATAGGACCTTCAACGTAAGTGGGATTTCTAAGGAGTGAGCCTCGTGGCGCAGTGGTTAAATGCCTGTACTGCAGGTAAAACTGTTCACGACCTGGGGTTCAATCCCAGGTAGCAGGCTCGAGGTTCACTCAGCCTTCCATCCTTCCGAGGTCGGTAAAATGAGTACCCAGCTTGCTGGGGGGGGAGCAATGTGTAGCCCGCACACTATAATTAAAAAATTGTAAACCGCCCAGAGACTACTTGTAGTGGTATGGGGCTGTATATAAGCAGAACACTTTGCTTTGCTTTGCTTTATCAGTTACCACTCCCTTAGTGAGTTTTAATGACTGAGCAGGGATTTAAACCCAGGTTTCCTGAGTCCTCAGGGCGGCGTGGTGGCTCAGCGGGCTAGAGCGCTTAAACTGTCAGCTGCAAAGTCAGCAGCTCGGCAGTTTGAATCCTGGGTGCCACACAGCGGAGTGAGCTGTCACTGTTAAACCCAGCTCCTGCCATCCTAGCATTTCGAAGGCATGTAAATGCAAGTAGAAAAAAGTAGGAAGGTGAAGAATGTTCTTTGTGCAGAAATGTGTTCAGCCATGCCAGCCACATGGCCACAGACTTGCGCAACACTGGCTCTTTGGCTTAAAAACAGAGATGAGCACTGGCCCTAGAGTTGGACACAACTAGTACGCATATGCGAGGAAAACCTTTACCTTCCTTAGTCCCAGTGCATCAGTGTACTGCATCACACTGCATGTATCTTATATGTAAGTTAACAGACAAAAACCCCACAATTTTCTTTTTATTTATGCTACCAAGAAGAAATAACTTCCAAAGGGAGCCATGTTTTAAATTTAGATGTTTCTAATTGCACTTTCTAACTGAAGCAGAAAGGAGCGGTTTTGGTGCTGAATAAGTTCCTGGTAGTTAACCTGTAGACTTTTTTCAGTAAAGTGCCCTTGGTAATCTTTTTCCACATGGAGAACAATAACAAAAAAGAAAACAAATATGTTTTAGCACATTTCAAATTAAAAAAAAAAACTTTCAGTGTGAGATTTCATGGGATGGAGTCTACTTTGTCAGACACGCTCAGCACACCACCAAAGGAAGAAATGTAATTACCGTACTTATTTTATCTGCCATCTGGAATAGGAACTGGCAAACCACTCCATTATTCCTGCCAAGAAAACTCCATGGATATGGAGTCACGAAGAGTCGGTCACAACTGTAACGACACAACACACACAATCTAAGGTATTACTCTCTCAAAAAAATTGTTTCTGATTACCACTCTAATAGGGGTTTTCTAAATGCATGAAATATTTAAGGAGTGGTTTTACCAACCACTGCCCTGGGCCCATTGATGTTTCTGTAATCCTCTATTTCTGAGTTAAAGGTTAAGTGTTTCCTGCTCAGCTGAAAATTTGAACAGGGATATTTGATCTAAGAATGTAAGAAGAGTGTTACTGTATCACATCCTAGGTCTGTCTAGTTCAGCATTTAGTTTTCTCTGGTAGCTAATCATGTTGTATAAAAGAAGTCCATGGGTAGGTGGGAAGAGGAGGGCATAGCATAGCCCAATTCCTGTTGAGAGTCCCAGAAAATTAAATACTGAGGCATGAGGCCTCTTGATACTCTTGAGCAGGGGTCCTGTTTTTGAGAGTCCCAAAAAATGCTCACAAAAATACTGAGGTCCCATGAGGACCTTGGGGGCTCATGATACCCCTGCTCTTGAGAGATATACATCCATCAAGATAAGGAGGAAAAATCTCAATCACCAGCCACATATTTAGTTTCCTTTGTCCCACTTGGGGGTGGGATCCGCTACAGATCCATTGTTTTGGATGACAGGGCCTGTCATCTAGGCCAGTGCTCCCCAACCTTTTTGTCCCCGCGGACCGGGAAATTTTAATAATTTTTCTGTGGCCCGAAGCGGGGGTGGGGGTGGGGAGGGGGAGAATCGAAAGGGGGTCTGGCGGGAGGCAAAAGGGGGTGAAAACAAAGGATGGGAGGGAAGGAGGAGGGGAGGCACGAGAGCGGCGGCGGCGGCGGCACTCACCGGCTTTGGGCGTCGGGGGTGCCACTCCCCCCACACGGGCGGGGTGGGGGAACCCGGGGCTCCTGGGCAGGCGGGCCCCGCCTCCTCCTCCAGCGCCCGGGAGCCGCGTGCGGGTCTCGCTGCTGGCGCCCGCTTGCTCCTGCTGCCGCCGCTGCCGTGGGCCTCCTCCTCCGCTGGGGAAAGGGAGCGGGCGCCAGCAGCGCTTTCCCGGCGGAGGATGAGGCCCACGGCAGCGGCGGCAGCAGGAGCAGGAGCAAGCGCGGCGCCAGCAGCGAGACCGCGCGCGGCTCTGGCTCATCCACCTCCTGCTCCTGCTCCGGTCAGCAGCAGCAGCAGCAGCGGGGTGGCTGCTGCTGCTGTCGCCCCGTCCGCGCCAGCCGCCACCACCCCTCCGCAATTGCCCTCGCTGCTGCTGCGGAGGAGGAGGAGGAGGACGCGCTGCCGCCACCGTGGCTGCTGCTGCTGCTGCTGCTGGTGGAGGGCGAGGAGGAGGAGGGCAGAGGAGGAGGAGGATGCGCTGCCGCCACCGGTGGGCGGAGGAGGGAGGCAGCGGCTCCTCCTGCGCTCCTCCAGCCTTCCTCCAGCCTTCCTCCTCCACCGGCCGCCCGCGGGATAGAAGAGGAGGAGGAGGAGGGCGGCGGAGGAAAAGGGGAGGAGCCTCCCCGGCGTCCCCAGGCGGCCTGGTGCCGACCGGTCCACGGACCGGCACCGGTCCGCGGCCCGGGGGTTGGGGACCACCGATCTAGGCTACAGGATTTGGTATTCCAAAGTGGTCACCCATCCAAGTACTAACTAGGCCCGACCCCGCTTAGCTTCCGAGATCTGACAAGATTGGGCTTCGAGGTGGTATGGATGCTGTGGCTTAGTACCAAATTAAAATGGAAAACTTAAATTGAGAATAACAAGCTCATAACACTGCAAATTAGGAACATTAAAGGATTTGCCACAGAAGTGTTTCAACCACACAAGTCTTCAGCACTGGCGCAAAGTGTGACACCCCTCTGGATAAACACATCTCAGGACTTCGTCGAAGATATGGTTTCTACTCTTGCCTTAAACAAAGGGCCAAACTAGGCTTGAGATGGGAGCTCTGTGATAAGGGGTGATGATGACTGGAAGTCAGCTTTTTCCCCCAAAGGAGGGAACAGCTTGTAGCATCTCTTCTTTGGGTGGTTGCTTGTTCCTCTGCAGTTACTGTTTGGAACATTTCAGAATATAGGTAGAGTTGGGCACTAGTGCTGTTCATTCTAAAGCAGGCATGTCCAAAGTGAGGCCCAGGGGCCAAATGTGGCCCGTTTTCAAATTCTGAGTGGCCCACGGCTTCTTCTCCCCACCGGCTCAGCCTGTGACACATCCCTGCCAGCTGGCCCCTCCCCATACTGGATGGAGACATCAGCTTGCAGTTTTATGGTTTGCCTGCCCTCCCTGTCTCTGTCCATGCCTCCATCCACCTGCCCAGCCTACCCACCCCCGCCTCTTTGCATGTTATAGAAACTTGTCCAAAGTCCCGCCCAGGGGGCCAGATGTGGCTGAATTGTTGGCCCTCACACACATTTTCACCTCACCAAATCTGGCCCTTCTTGCAAAAAGTTTGGACACCCCTGTTTTAAAGCATATGTCTCTCTGCAATGTGCCTCAGTTCAGACATTTCATGCAAGAGTGGGTGAGCATCAGTTAACAGCAGCTGCGGAAAAGGAGGAGAAGGGCAGACAATGTGGATGCAGGTATAACTAGTTGAAGAACAAACATTACAGGTAGGCAACTTGTTTTGCTTCTTTGTGGGCTTTGTGTATTCATACACAGGGGTGAAGGCCAAGTCACCAAACAGTACCGGTTGGGTAAGGTTGCCTCACAGATAGCTGGTGGAGTGGCTCGTTGGAATGCTGCAGAGGAATATTCATCAGTTGATATGCCAGCACGAGCAGTTTCACAATTCATTTGGCCAAGGGATGTGATTGAACAGACTGTGTCAGAAAGAACTGTGAAGAGGGAAATAGCATAGCCATTTGTACAGTACTAATATTCTAGAACACTTTGACATTTAATATGTGGAAATATTTTTGCACCATTATAGGTGAAAAGAGAGAAAACAGTGTCTTGTGAGAGGTGAAAGGTTGAGAAAGCCTGTGGTAGACAACAAGCTATCAAGTTGAAGGAAGGCTTTGCTTGGGTACCAAGCTAGATAGTGTTGGCCCACCTGGAGGACAAACGTCCTCTGCATGGTATGCATTAGTATTGGCTATGGGGAAGCCTATATTGCCCATTAGCAGGCCCAAAGAGGAAGTACCAGCTTCTCAAAGGGGGACTTTTATGAGTTGCAGAAGAATGGAAGACAAAAAAAGGAGATAGATTCCAAGGTGGAATTAATAGAGCAGGGCTGGGTTGGGTATTGGTGTGACATGTAGGAATTTATTGACCTCTGGGAAGATACAAAGCAAGGAATGCTGTTTGGAATGCGGGACCAGGTGAATTGATAATTCAGATCAGTAAAATTTAATAGGGAAAAAAATCCCACATATCTCTAACAGATAATAAGAACTGCAGAAATTGGTAAGGCCAACAATTACCTGGGTTGAAGACATGCTCTGTAACAAAATAACAACAAACAGGTTGCCATTCATGATTGTAGTGTGTGTGTGTGTGTGTGTGTGTGTGTGTGTGTGTGTGTGTGTGTGTGTGTGTGTGTGTGTGTGTGTGTGTGTGTGTGTGTGTTGTGTCATTACAGTAGTGACTGACTCTTCGTGACTCCATGTCCATGGAGGTTTCTTGGCAGGAGTACTGGAGTGGCTTGCCAGTTCCTACTCCAGTAGTAGCAATACATAAATTATTTTCTCACAGTTTGAATAATCTGGATTGCATTACCCCAGTCCAGATCTTCCACGCCATTATTATTATTATTATTATTATTATTATTATTATTATTATTATTATTATTATTATTATTATTATTATTATTATTATTATTATTATTATTATTATTTCCCAGATCCCCCTTGATATTCTATAAATATCTGAGATGACACTTTCCACAATTGTACTAGAACTGTGGCTTTCCTTCAGTAGGGAGGCTTTCAGAGGGAATATCAGGCAAAGGCCTACATAGCTTGTATGTGTGTGAATGTGGTGCAGTGCATCCTGAAACATGACAACTGATTCCATGGCTGCAAGTTTCACCAAGCCCACAAGGCTAAGAGCCCACAAAAAGCCCAAGGGAGCAACAGTCACTCTCATGGGTCAGCACAGCTCGCAGGGTTGAGGCCACACGACCTTCTTTACAGGAGGGACAATACCACTATCTACCCTTGTTCCTGCTTTTCTTGTGTCCCTTCTGAGTTTAACGGCAGTCCTCACAATAGACAGGAGGAAAATGGTCAGCCCTTTTTGGTTAGTGTTTAGGTAGATGCCTAGATGCCCTAAGCACATCCGATCTCACTTGATTTCGGAAGCTAAGCAGGGTCAGCCCTGGTTAGTACTTGGATGGGAGACCACCAGGGAATACCAGGTGCTGTAGGCGCCTGAAGTAGGAACTGGCAAGCCACTCCAGTACTCCTGCCAAGAAAACACCATGGACATGGAGTCACAAAGAGTCGGTCACAACTGTAACGACACAACACACACACACACAGTGTTTGAAGGTGGCTTGGTTTTGCCATTTAAAAAAAAACACACACACCTGCTTTTTAGTTTTTGACATGCCTGGACCAAGTGGCCTGAATGTTTTAACTTTCCTTATGGGATCAGGTTGCTTAAAGGGACTTTTTGCAATGAGCTAGCTTTACAGCACAAACTCTGGCACAACATTAAGTAAAGCAAGGTATATATTTTTAAATTATAGGGAGAAAGCCGGAGCAGATGCCTGTAAGAATTTAATGGATATTTTTCTGGCTCTTTCCTGTATCTTTAAACAGGGCTCTTGAATCCAGGATGAAGGAATCAAGCCTTCTGTTCAGTTTTTCCATTCCTCTCTCCTCTACCTCTTGGCCCATTCACTTTCCTTTAAATCTTTTTTTGTCTGAAAAAAGGGTGGCAAGCTAGAGAGTTGTATGACAAATGCGGACATACAAAATGTATTTGTTCCAGAATGACTGTTATGATCCTATTCTTTCCTGTCCTGAGGCATGTCTGTGTTCTTAAAGGGGCCTCTATGGAATCTCTTGATGATTTCGATTGAACACAATAGGGGTTTTGTTTGCAGGTTTTGTTTTGTTTGAATCATGATAATCTGTTTGTTTTTGTTTGTTTTTACAGAAGTCTTCATAGTTGAATAAAACTCTACTCAGTTTTATATGGCTGGTACTAAAAACCACAATGGGTGAGCTTTGTGACTTAACGTGCACTCATGATTTTGTATACTATATTTTTATTCTTAACAGTACAGTTTGAATGGGGGAGGGGGGCTGAACAACTTTTTAAAGTTACCATATCAAATGCAGTCTACCAGTATGTCAGTGAAATCTGCCAGAAGTTTGTCTTGGTTGAGCTCTTGAGACATTCTTTACTTCACAACCCACACCAGCAGCATATCAACCGTCATGCTATACTACTTGACACTTGCAGTGTCAAGCTTGGGGAACAAAGGTTGGGTGTGGCAGGTCTGCATGTTTTTGATTTACTTCTATTTCCCAAAGGCTAGTCAATTATCGCAATTATCACAGAGTTCACAATTATTCTCCGTATATGTACTGACTCTCTGGGCACATTAAACAAATAATAATAATCTTAGGGCTGCAGAGCTGGAAGGAACTCTATGGATCACCGAGTCTAGCCCCTGGCAAGGAGGCCCAGTGGAGAATTGAACTCCCAACCTTTGGCTCCTCACCCAGATACCAAAAGCACTGATCTGTCCAAATGTTTTCTCTGTTTTATGCACCAGGCAACCTTTGTGCCTACCACACTCCCCTGCAACTGTATGGGTTCTGTAGGCATCTCCACGCAATATTTGGTAGAAAATCGTAAGACACTTTTGAAAACCGAGTGACCTGAGTTCAGAAGCCCATATGTTTTATCTTATTCAAACTCTGTTTCTAGCTGTCCCCTCACTCCAAGGCAGGTTGTTTCTGAAGCGGGATAGGAGGGCAAATGGTCCAGGCCACAAATATGAGGAAAGAGCTCCCACATGGAAGGACCTCAAAGACAATTCTGTCCTGGGCTTCTCAGTGTCTCAAAATAGTCGTCATATCAGAGTTTGCAGAGCAAATACATCAAATCAGGTAGCTTGAGAATGGGCTACAAGCAGACCACCAGCAAGCTCTAAGTCAGTAGTTCTCAACCTGTGGTCCCCATATGTTGCTGGAATGCAACTCCCAGAAGCCTCTACCACTCTCTGTGCTGGAAGGGATTTCTGGGAGTTGCAGTGCAGGAACATCTGGGGACCCACAGAATGAGAACCACTGCTCTAAGTGCTCTCTACTGACCCAGGGATGCTAAAGGGGCCGCACCAGGTGCAAGTCTGCTGTCTGCAGAGCAGTGCAGCTTCTCACAGTGCAAAAAGCATGGCACTTTGATGGAGTATGATTCAGACAGCTGGGATGGAGCCTAGGGGGCATTTCCATTTCACAAGAGGGAAATCCCCCTGATGGAAATCTGGCTCAATCCACATGTTCCAATCCCTTTCAACCAGCTTGGGTTACCTATTATTTACTTTTCATTTACTCAGCCTGTTTACTTACTCTGACTCTAACTGGGCTCATCTGCCATTTATTTACTCTTGGTTACTGGGATAACTATGCTTCTAATCCTGTTTGCTTTTCATTTCCCTTTACCTATTCTTGTCTACTTCTCATTAACTCACCTCCCATCTGCACATAGCAAGGACATGTGTTATTGTAATCAATAACTGTACAAAGCATGCTCTGTTCACAAGGCGATTCCCTATAGAGCAGCCAACCAGCATATGCCACATTTTCCCTTGTAACCAATCACTGATGCTGTGCATACTCTGGGATGTAAATGATATGTAATAAAACATGCCAACGGCTGGAGACGTGATGGCTCCGCTGGTCAGACAACTGGACTCGAGTCTTCTTTCATCAGGATCCTCCCACAGCACTCCTTCTCATGAAGTATCCTTCTCTTAGGTTGCAGGTCTATTCCTGAAAGAATTATTTCACTCCACATCCTGAAAATTGGGAGACTGAAAATGGGGGCCTTTGTTGGTCCCAGCGGGCAGAAGGTATAACCAGAGAGATGATCGGATGCTATCCACGAGTGCAGTTCATTCGCAAATTTATTTATGTGACTACAGATAAACACAGAATAAGATATATGAAAGGAAAACATGCCATAAAAGAAATCAAAAGAAAATCCATGAATTTCTGTCACACTGCAATGCAACGAGATGAAAAAAGTGCAGAGCAGAACAACCTAAATTAAAGTATCAGATAAAATATATAGTTATGCAAAAAAATCCCCACTGTTAGCTCTTTATAAAACACTACATTTGCCCTTGATCCTTCACCAGCCCTCTAATGGAAGCTCAGTGTGTTCAGCAGGCTTTGGCCTCAAGATTGAGTAAGAAAGACATTCAGTTACAGTTGCCTCTTCCAAGAACCAAGGTTCCTGAAGACTCAGGAGAATGTGCAGGAGAGTTGATCCAGGACAATTCAAACAGGAGGAATCGGAAGGAAACATGTTCTAAAAAGTAGTGAAATCTCTCTCTCTCTCTCTCTCTTTCTCTCTCTCTCTCTCTCTCTCTCTCTCTCTCTCTCTCTGTGGGTGGGTGGGTGTAATAAAACAGGTAAGACAGGAATGTCCAAATTCAGGCCCGGGGGCCAAATGCGGCCTGTGTACAAATTTCGAGTGGCCCCCTGCCTCTTCTCCCTGCCGGCTCAGCCTGTCATGCATCCCCGCCAGCTGGCCCTTTCCCATACCAAATGGAGGCATCAGCTTGCAGTTTTATGTTTTGCCTGCCCTTCCTGCCTCTTTCCACCCCCCCCAGCCACCTGCCCAGCCTACCCCACCTGGCTCCATTGCTGCAGCATCCTCCCTTCCTCCTTGCATGTAATACAGACTTCTCCAAAGTCCAGCCTGGGGGCCAAATGCAGCTGAATGATCAGCCCCCACATATTTTCACCTTGCCAAATCTGGCCCTCCTGGCAAAAAGTTTGGAAACCCCTGAGGTAAGACAACACAGATGTAGAATTTCCCAGATAGAGTAATCTAATCCATTGTAAAAACCGAAGCTTCTCTCAGACTCAAACAAAGGCCCAAAGGCCCCAGAATAGTCAGAATCTGCAAATGTAAAAATTACATGAGAACAAGTAAACACCTGCTAAAAAACCAAGAAAGTTCTCATTTTAAAAATAGTATTTAAGGTGTCACAATGTTTTTGTTGTATTTATTTTTTTACTTTCTTTTGTTTTTAACCTGATATGCTGGCACAGACTAAGCTATTCTAAAACTGCAAGTGGAATAAATGGGAGTCCGAGTCTCCTTGTCCCAACCATCGTGGTGCCCATAATATTCTTGTATTCTGGTTGCATCCTTTGCCTTCATTCCTAAAATTCAGTTCCATGTTAGTAGATGATGAGCTGGGAACAAAAGTGCATTTCTTTATTCCCGGAAAGTGAATCATCCTTTTGTCCTGTGATTCATGATGTGCTTCCCCTCAGGTTTAATTCTGGGCCTGGAACCATTGAAAATATCCAGCCTTGTGGCCTGTCCATACTGTTTCATTGTCTCTCATCTCCGTCGGAGCTTTGTTGCCACAAAAATCATCTTTTTGTTTGTTTGTTTGTATTTTTGTACATTCCATTGTGCACTATTCCCAGTTGATTAACAGCAGGAATAACTTGATAAAAAAACCCCCCCACACTTTACCAATGGTTTGAAAAACAGTGGAAATATCTGAAAGGCAGCATTATCATTCCAGTTAGGAATAGATATCATGTAAGTGGAACATACCAGATATGTAGGGGCCCTAGCCAGCATGAGGCAGAAACAATTACGGTACCTAAACATCAGACCATCTTTCTATGTTTCTACTGTCTGAATCCTTCATTTCCTTTTATTCTGTCGATTGTAACGCAACAAATAAAAAAGAGAGGGTGCTCCCAAGATAAGTGTTTGAAAAAACCATTGAAGCTGGGTTGAAACGTCTGTGATGCCTTTTTTTCTGTAGGAAAGAGATAGGTAAGTATTGGTAAGAGATAGGTAAGAGTAGTGCAGTATTGTTTCAATTCTTTGTTACCTGTTGTGTGCCCACAAAGTCACCTTCAACTTATGGCAACCTTATGAATGACCCATCTCCAAGATGTCCAGTCTTCAACAGCCCTCCTCAACATTTAAAGACTTAAGCCCATGGCTTCCTTTAGGAAGTCAGCCTGTCTCGTATTTCATCTTCCTCTTTGTTACTCACATCTTGCCTTTCGTTCAGTGAGCTCAAGGTGATGTAGAAGGTTTTTGTCTTTGCCACTACCTCCTCCCAATAACCCTGTTGGCCGCCATGTGGCTTTGAACCAAGTCTCCTGAGTGCCTCTCCCCTCCCGCCTTCTGGAAAGAGTTGCCAGAGGATCCGGGATTAAGATGCCATGGGCATCAGGAGTGATGATGGGCAGATATATGACTAAATATCAGGTGTAGAGATTCACATCAACAGCTCCACTCTTCCTACTCTGTTAACATTATCAACACCACCCCGGGCAGCTTCTCTGGGATTGCAGCAGCACAGGAGGCCATGAACTTACTCCAAGATCAAAGGCCTTGGCCCCTGACCCTGCTTGAGACCTTGCTTAGTGGAAAACCCTGCCAGCGAAATAGGTGCTTGTCTTTCTTGTGTGGGCGGTGACATTGTGCAAGTGGCACTACCCAATGAAACAGCCCAACCTGTGCTTGCGCACTAGGCCAACCGATTGCCACCTTTCAGAATACAGTGGAACCTTGACTTACGTCATTAATCCGTTCCAGTGGTCTAGACATAAGTCAAACATGACTTAAGTCAAACGAATGTTCCCATAGAAAGTAATGGGAAAGCGGATTAATCCGTTCCAGATGATGAAAAAGACCCCCGAAAACAGCAATTTAACACAAATTTGACTGGGATAGGAGATTCCTTCTGGGGATGTAAATGAAATGTCTCTTCAAAGAGAGGAGGAGGCAGTGGAATTATAGTCCACAAGTTATATGCCTCCACTTTTTAATGTTCATAGCAACAATGTCTAACATTTAAGTTTTATTGATTTTTAACCTGAGGTTCCAGGTTCTGAACAACTCTATGCTTACCATTAGAGTCCCACAACTTTACAGCTCCCCATCTAAAATCCTTCCATTGTGGACCAGACTTCTGCAGCCAGATTTTTTACAAGACTGAGCCGACTGTCTAACCAGCGAGGCCAGCCTCGAGCTCCTGGCCCTTCTTCTCCTCCGGCAGCAGCGGCGGCTTCGGTGAAGCCGAGGACCAGCTCCAGGTGCTCTGAGCTGGCCTCGCCGAAGCCGCCGCTGCCGGAGGAGGGGAAGAAGGCAGGAGCAGTTTGGAGGCGGCAGCTGCGATGCTGGGTTGTGGCTGCCGCCCAATTCCGGTGCCTTGCGCCGGGGCTCCAAGATGTAAGTCAAAGCCTGCGACTCAAGTCAAACAGGCCCCTTCTTGCTGCAAGTCAAATATGATGCAAGTCAAGCAGTATGTAAGTCAAGGTTCCACTGTAGCTGGAGTGGGTGATCCCCTCAGCCAAGCATATGGAGGATGGCAATCTGAAGAGGGCAAAGGGTCTCTATGAAACCTGTGCCAGAGGCCATAAGGAGCCTGGCCCCTTGGAATCAGGCACCAAGTGGGTGCAAGTTATGTACCCATTACCCACTTGTAGTACTGCATACTGACAGGGTAATGGACTCAGGAGACCTCACGCCGACTGCATCCCCACTGAACTGCAACCTCAAACAGGCTCGGCCAGCAACGCCAAGAGCCAGGAAGGAGAAAGCGTTGTTGGGAAAACAGCAGAATATGTGGGAGCAGAAGAAAAATATAACAAGAAAGGTAACAAAACAAAACAACAGCAAACCTGTCAAAGTAACTTACTTGCAAAGCTTGACTGCATAAAATGCTTCCACTAATTGAGATACCACGCTAAGCCAGTACCTGCAAAGAAGAAATCTCTGTTTTGGATCAGAATGAAATGAAGCTTGCTCAGGCTTCACCCAAAATATCCTGAGGCCTCAGTGCCTTCCCAGCCATCACCTGAGTGTGTGATCAGACAGCAATAGAGGGTGGGGTTGGATCATGCTCGAAAGAGATGCTTATGTGGGTGTGATCTTTAGCACAACCCTTCTGTGCCCATAGAATCTGATCTGGATCACTCCGGCCCAGCTCCCAAAAAGCATAGCCCTGCTTCTGGACAAAAAAAGTTGCAGATTGGAGATGAACCAGGGCCCGGCTGGTTTGTGATTTCCTGTACATGGGAATAGGATTTGGGAGCAGAAATGAGTACCGAGGTGTGGAAGAATATATGGCATAGAATAGGGATAGAATATGTCTATGAGGATAAAGGACAAATTTTATAAATTAGCAGAGATAGTATTTAATTCCACTGAAATTTATTCTAATAGATGCGAAATATTCACATTTGTGTTGGCGAGGATGTCAGGAAGCCGGTTCTTATCTCCATAAGTGTTGTGAATGGAAGACTATATTGAAGTTCTGGACATTGGTCTTCAAAGAAGTAAATGAAATAATGAAGGTAAATATAGAGGTTTGCCCTAAGATAGTTCTTTTATCATTATTTTATGAGGAGCAATGGAGCTGAGCAAAGAAAGAATTAATTTCAAATTTCTTAACAGCAGCGGGATTAGTGAGACCAAGGAATTGGGAAGTTAAGTATGGTTGTCTATTAGATGAATAACATAAAACGTTTGGAATATAGTGATGAATGATACATTAATGTGTACAGTGGACCCTTGTATAACAAACAGCTTGTATAACATAAAATTTGTATAACATAAAAATTTCCAGAGATAGGGGAAATTTGCTTAACATAATCGCCTATGGGGAGAATCTGTACAGCATAAAAATGGGATTACTCCATTTTCAATGCATTCCTATGGGAATTTGTATAAAGGAAAATTTGCTTAACATAATTTCATTTGGAACGAATTAATGTCTTTATACAAGGTACCACTGTAATTTCAAATAGAAGGTTGGGATTATTGATATATGGGGATATTTTACCTATTTTGTGTTCATAATGGGAAGGTTTGTGCGCCTCTGCAAGAATTAATGTAGTTTTGGAAGAGAAACAGGTTTTCCTAAATTCAGGAAAATGGCTCACTTCTCCAGATGTTGCTGGTGGAGAAGACCATTACTGCATTATTGTACTGTTTCTGTGATGTTAGGTTATTAAGGTTATTTTGAGTTTTTAGACTCTTCTTTGTATCTTTTTTCTAGTTTTCAAAAATAAAAAAATAAATCAAAAAGAATCACCTATATCAGTGTTTCTCAGCCTGTGGGTCCCCAGATGTTCCTGGACTGCAACACCTAGAAACCTCTTCCAGCACAGCGAGTGGTGGAAGCTTCTGGGAGTGGTAGTCCAGGAACATCTGGGGACCCACAGGTTGAGAATCATTGACCTATACCTTTCCTGTACACCTGGAAGTAAGACTGAACCGTGTCAAAGGTGGTCCAAAAAGTGAGCTAAATTGCTGTGTGATTGCATCTTGACAATTTTTTTGTATCATAGCTGTGTGCGTCAGTTGGACTTGGGTGGTGCCAACAGATTTAGTGTTAAGACACAGATCTTTCTACCTTCACTTTGGATGTTGTTTAGCACTGTGGGGGTTCTGACATCTATCTACGAACTGCCATATTAATGGCACACCGGAACATGAAGCTGCTGTCATTTTTGACCACTGGCTTTGGTAGTTTAAGGTACATTGGCACTGCAGACGAACAGAGCTCCCAGTGGTCTACACCTAATTTGTAATAAAATAAAGGTGGAAGCACACATTGGCCAAAATACTGTTGTGTAACATAATGACTCGGCCCATTCTATCCATGGGAATTTGGGCTTCCCTGAGTTTCAACTTGAAACAATAGAACTTGCATAGGAGTTGGCTCACCAAATCCCCATGATTCAATGGGCCCACTCGAATGCAACTTATGCTAAGTAACAAGATGCAAACTAATGTACAGTAATACTTTGGTTTATGAGCACAATCCATTCCGGAAACCCTAACCCTAACCCTAACCCTTGTAAACCAAAACAGTCTTATATCAAAAGCATATTTCTCCATAAGAAATAATGGGGTGCAATACATCACATAATGTACACAAAGAATGCCAGAAGTCACAAACGAAGTTGGCTAGAAGTCAACATCCACATCATGGCTGTGGAATCTGCTCTGCTTGAGACTTGCAACTGGATTTTACTCTGTATTTTTAATGTGACAATAATAAAGTGCAATTTGTAGACGTATACACACTTGACTAGATGTCCCATGACTTGAAATGGTTTGAAAAAAATAAGAAAGAATGTGGAAAACAAATTAAAGAAAAATATAAAGAAAAATAAAACAAACCCCTAATTAGCACTCCCCTTTGAAAACGTTTCTATCTTGAGCAAGGGAAATCCCCTTTCTCTCTCCTGCCCCTGCTTTAGAGACTGCCAAGGAGGGAACGTTCCAGACAATCACCCAGAATCCAGCAGGGTGGGGAGAGCGAGCCACCATTGGCTCACTTTTGATCATGTGACCTACTCCAGTTACTTGTATTGCAAGACATTGCTTGCTGATCAAGGCAAAATTTAGAAGAAATGTTTGCTTGTCTTGCAAAACGTTCTTATACCAAGTTACTCTTAAACCAAGGTATTACTGTATGATAGAAACAGTAGAGCAGCTTTGTTGGAAATGAAGAAGTTTCTACTAACTTCAGATAGGACAACGTTGAATGTTGTGAAAAATAATAAAATATAGGATTTGTTCTCAGAATAACAGCCCATCAGAACTATTTTTAAAAAACCCCAGTAAACCACCCCCAAAATAAATACCCCAATTTTGTGTGCCATGTAAATACCTCTGTATGACTTTCAAATTTTGTGGAGTGGGTGGATTTGTAAGTTGGTAGTCTGATGTCATCATCCCTGAGATGGGGTCAAGCAGCCCTGTGGTGCACTAAAGCTACCCTCCCAAATCACTGAAAATCTTAATCATTCCCCCATTCTGGTTTCTGACTTATATATAAGACAAAGTTCTAAGGAAGTTGAATCCCATAAACTACATTCCTCTCTCAGAGCACTATCCCTTACTGAAACAGTGAAACATTTCTTATCCACACCCTAAATTCATGAGGCCCTCCTAACTGAACCTTTCAAAGACAGCAGCCATAGTGATGTTAATTAGGCCCGCAGGCCTAAAGTACAGTGGCATAAACTTCAGCGGGACCTGGTGTAGGCACTGGGGTATCTGTGTGCAACTACGCCTATGCAAGAACTTAACATGGGGACAGTTTTCCTTGTGACCTTTTCACAGTTGATGTGGTTCCTTCCACATAGGAGTCCCCCTTGCCCACAGAAGGCCTAGAAGAGCAATGACTCCCTGTGGCACCTTTTTAAAAGGCCCTGCTTCCAGCAGGGAACACAAAGCAGAGTTTGAACAAGAAAATCGCTATTCGCTTCCGCATTCAACTTACCCTGTCTTCAAAAGCTTGTAATAATTTTCCACCAAATATTTAGTGTAGGTGCCTAGAATTCCCAGACGGTCATAGGGAATGGTTGTGGGCATAAAGACCATCCACTAAGGAAAACAAAACAAGATTTCTGATTAAGCCACCTGAGCCTGTAATAAGAGTAGCCAAACAGAAGGAATTGAGGTAAATAACAAATGTGTTAAGGAAACCAGCATAACCTGTGAAACAAGTTTAGATTTCTGCAATGCTGGAGGTAACAAGGCAAAAACAAAAATGGGAAAACCTTCCAGCTGGATCATGCCTGGACAGGAGAAACGGGATTTGTAAAAACAGCAATAGAACCTTCAGAAGATTTATGTCTCCCATTGTCAAGAGTAAGTTGGCACAGAAGTGGAACAAACAAACACAGAGACAAGCAAGCAAGCAAGAAACTGATTAAGGAGTACCCCTTCTATGTTCTGTACACTTCAGGGGAAAGTTGACTCTAGAGATCAGAGTCCAGGGTGCATCCTCAGCCGAATGACTTTCCCAAGCTCTGGTCTACTGGCTTTGTCCAAATCAACTTTTGCTTTTAACCCCACCCTCCACCACGAGGCCCTCCTCCCGACTTCCCAGAGAAGCTCTTACATTGGCATACAAGGTGATGAACACGACCAGCGTGGTGAAGAGTGGGTGGATGCGACGGAAATAGGTGCTGGAGCTCTGAGCCCCACCATGTGAAGTTGCCCTTGGCACCATGGTCCCTTGAAGGATCTGCCAAGGTGATGTGACTGCCCTGCTGTTCTTATAATGCCAGATGACCAAAGGAGCTCCCTCTGCTGGCACGGGAGCCAAGGGCGGAGCCACCCTCCCTCTGCAGCATCAGCTGCACGCCTAAACTTTGTAATTTGTTGTCTTTAGTGCAGTAGGCTTTGGAAATCGAGGCCAGGGTAGTGGAGGAGGGAGATAAGGAAGACAACTTAGTAATAGATGTCAAAGAGGTGGCAACATCCTTGAGTTCAAAAATAACAATCTATGAAAGAGATGGACTTGTGGATAGATTCTTCCTCGTTTCTTAGTTAGGGTAGGGCTATAGTAGCTGCAAGGAACAGGCTAGTGTGGGCTGCCTGGGAATGTTTGGCCTGGACTATAATGATCTAATCTGTGGAGGCAAGATGTTGAAACTGAGCCTGCCCTATTTTGGATACATCACAAGTAGACTGGATTACCCGGAAAGGACAATAATGGTGGGAAAAGCAAAGGGCCGCAGGGAGAAAGGAAGGCCAAACACAAAATGAACCCACCCACCTCTACAGGAAGCCATGGACTTGAGCCTACAAGAGCTGAGCGGGGCTGTTGAGGACTGGACATTTGGGAAGCCACTCATTCATAGGGTCACCTTGAATCAGTGGAAACGTGACAACACATAACATTAACAACATTCAGCCCACACTCTCACACAGAAAGGGTGCCTGCCATTTTGGTAGGTTTAAGAAACGAGCCACTCATAGATGTTAGCAAATTAGCCAATGTCCCTGCTTGGCAAGAGGGCAGGAATAGTGGGAGGCAAATATTTATGACTCTACACAGACAATTGTTGATGCGATACACCGGTGTGTGTGTGTGTGTGTGTGTGTGTGTGTGTGTGTGTGTGTGTGTGTGTGTGTGTGTGTGTGTGTGTGTGTGTGAATATTCCCAGGGTGTAATTTCCCTGAGAACATATTTATGGTACAGATTAATGAGTATGTCAAAGGCTCTGAGGTCTTGCGTCAAGGATCTCTCAATTGCTGCTGAGAGACTTGTCAGAAATCAATGGGGCAATTTCTTCTTTGAGATAAGCAGCCTTGCAAATATTGTGGCACAGACTTTAAATTTATTGGATTAAGAAGAGTAAGGCTGCCTAACATAGAAGTCCTCTGCTTCATACTCTCATTCCCATTCTGCATCTCACTCATTGAATACTCCATTTCAGCCATTCACTTCACAAAATGTCCTTGTGAGGAAAATGGGCAGGGCTCTACTATCTATGCGAAGTCTGCATCTGATATCAAACATCATATCTGACTGTCTGACAAACACTTGTTTCATCAGCAGTGGTCACCTCCTCCATTAGTGGTAGACAGTTGATTCTCAGTTCCACCACAGGTATATCACCTCTCACACCATGTCTTTATCTCATCCATCATCCCTACCAATGCCTGGATGGTTTCCATCATTTGACTAGGCTATATCATAACATTCCCGTTCACCCTGTTGGTGACCTACCTGTGATGGAATTGAGAACAAACGGTCTAATAGCATTGTTTTGTGAGAAGAGATTGCTACACTTTTAGAGGAAGAGGCCATTAAATATACCCACTTTGCATAAGCACATTCGTTCTTTTTCCGGTACCACATGGTACAAAAGTTAACCAAAGTTGTGCCCTATTTTGGACCCACAGGATGTCAACAAATACATCAGACTAAATAAATGTGTTGTATGGTCCCTCTTCACCCTATCCTCCTCAGGAAAGGTGTCTGCTTTGGTTTCCATCAGTCTAGAAATGCCTGTTTTCACATTGCTATTCACCTAGACAATTGCCATTTCCTGTGCTTCGCTCAGACTTGTTTTATGTACTGGCAAAAAAGTCCTCCCTTTTCATCCTGATGGATGACTTGTCCCTCCTACTATCTTCCACACACAAGGAATGTAGAACAGTGAGATTGGTTTAGAGTTTAGACTCTTTCTAATGGCAGATGATAACTTGGACTTACCAGTTTAGTTCCTGCCCTTGCTTTGCATAGAGAGCGCCTTCAGCCTCCTTCACATCAGTTATCAGGAACTTTTTGCAATTTTCAAAGTCTTAAGATCCTTCCACGCCATGGTACTGTATTTGGCAATAGCTGCAGACAATGTGACATGCATTAGTAAACCAGAGGGGAAGAATACAATATCTGAAGCTCCTTTTTCTCACAGCTGCACTTTGGGAACGGTGCATCTTGAATCCTGGGTTCCCTGTCCCATTCCATGGCACAGGAAAGGAGAATAAAAAAGCTGTTTGACTCAGCAGGACACTAATGCAAACCTATGAGTGTGAATTATTTCCAATGGTCTCCTCTCTAATAACAAGCAAGTGGGGATGATCACAGCTAGATGTGTTCACTTCCTACAAGAAAAATAAAGGCAAAATGTATTGCTCTTGTCCAGGGGGAGAAACACAATCCCTAGGAGATGGTTTCAGCATCAGATGGATCAACTGTTTGATGTATATAGTCTCACCATTTCCCATTCTTTAGTGTATCATTGTGAAAATCAGACAAATGTCATAACTCCATGGGGGCCTCAACCACCATGGTTCATTTCACTCTTGCATATGGCAGCAGATAGACTGAGGCTACCCATGCATTTGGGTATCAGGGAACAGTCCACCATCTGGACATACATCAGCTGAAACTAATTTCATGGAGAATAATCAACAAATAGAGTATATCTTATCAAATGCCTGGAAGCCTTCAACCAATTACACTTATGCTTATAAATGGTGAGTAGGTTTATGGAATAAAATAAATACATGATGTCAGTTAAAGAAGAACCCAGGACAATATAATTGCACATGGATTTGAAGCAGTCTCTTTTTCTAGAGATAGATCAGTGGCAAATCAACCCGAAATTCCTCTGTCATTTCAGTTTTCCAAAACTCCAACTGTAAAAATCGTTTCTTAAACAACTAATGAATGCTTACCCAGATGCTTACCTATACATCCTCAGATGCCATCATCTCTCTTATTGGTGTTATCACACTTCAACAAGGCTATGGCAATTGTGGACTTGAGGCTATTGTCCTTTATAACAAAAATTACTTACAATTACTTCAGCAAGATGAGCTAGCAAATTAGTGGAGTTGGTATGTGACCCCCCACCACCACTTTTTAAGAACAAGGTGAACAGCTTGGGTCAAATTGCCTTCAAGGTAATTAATTAGCAAAATTAGCAAAGTGAATTGCCATCAACTGTCAGAGCACATTCCAGTAGAGCAGTGTCATCTTTAACAACATTTGTGAGAGGAGTTAATTCTAAAGCAGCTGCTTAGTCACACCATCTCATAATCATGACTTGCTATAGGGAGAGCTTAAAGGGATGCCTTCATTAGCATGGCAGATTTGTCCTCCATATTCAACCCTATACAGACTATAGCTGATACACTGCATTTGTTATGCCTTCCAATGCACTGGTTGAGATTCCACCAGTGACAGTTTCTGTGCCCTAAGTGTTTATGTGGTTGCCATAGCAACATGGTTCTGAAGCAGTCCGTTGCTGCTCATTGACCTTCTGGGCTTTGCTACTGGCAGTTGTTCCTCCAGGTCTCTCCTGAATATGCCAGCGTTTTCACTTGCTTGACTGTGACCAAGTCATCAGACCCTTTATCTCATGGTACGTGTGAGACCATAAACATTAAGTCTCAATCAGTGGTTCCCAGCCTTGGTCAACCCCGGTGCTCTTGGACTCCAGAGGTCAGAAACATGGCTAGCATAGCTGATGGTGAAGCCTTCTGGGAGCTGCAGTCTAAGATCACCTAGGTTCCCCAAGGTTGGGAACCACTCATCTAGCTAGCATCAGTTCATACCCCATGTGGCTGGTGGGGCAGAGAATAACACCATCAGAAGGGGAACCAGCTACATGTTCATTGGGCATTACTCAGTCTTGGGAGTGGGGTTCTCCGGAAGAGGAACAAGGAGGAAAAGGAGTATGAAGGACAATATTTGGTTGTATAATGGCAGAAAAGTTCTATGGCTTCTACTACTCCAATCCTCCACTTAAACACTCTATTTTTTGAAAAAGGGTCTTGTACCTAGAACTTCCAACCCTGAAAAAAGGGGGAAAGAAGAAAAGGGAAAGAGGTGATGCGTAGTGAAGATTCCTGCATTTAAAGTCTGCTATGCCATGAATGCTCCTTTTAGAGGAAACACCATTGAATACAGCTCCCAATCTCCATCACTTATAGCATCACATATCAGTCAGAGAAAGACATAACTTTGTGAGGGATGGACTAGTACTTATTGCTGTGATTATCTTGTAGGCATACTCAAGATTTTATTTGACTAAAGTGGTCTCTCTCTCTCTCTCTCTCTCTCTCTCTCTCTCTCTCTCTCTCTCTCTCTCTCTGGGTGAATATTCCTATCTTACTTAGAGAGCTAATTACAGAGTTGGTAACCTTGAGATAAATAATAAATTTCTCAAAAAGATCAAATTTTATATTTAAAAATATTAGCCTAGAAAACCAGTTTAAAGCCCTGATTTTCTAATTTTTCTCATAAAGAAAACATGAGAGCTCAAAGAGATGTCTCACAAGCATGGCAGCTTTGTCCTCTGTTATTTTGACTATATATAGACCAGTGGTGGCAAACTGTTGGCACCCCAGATGTTTTGGACCAAAACTCCCAGGATTTCAAGCCTGTATTGCCAATGACAAAGGACTGTGGGAGTTTTGGTCCAAAATATCTGGGTTGCCATAATATTTCCACCACTGATATAGACTGATATATTGCCCCTGTTTTTTTAAAAAAATACAGTAATGCCTTGAATTACTAATACCTTGAATTAAGAAAAACTTGAATTACAAAAGGATGTTAACAGGTATAGGAAAATTTTGATTCATGAAAATTTAACTCTGGTTTTTGTTTTGTTTTTTGAATTTATGAAAAGTTATGGCAAAGCAGGGGCCATTGGCCTCGATGAGCCACATTGAGGAGAGATGTGAATGGGTGTATGTGAGCTGTGACATGTTTTTGGAAGGACTGGGATAATAAAAACACCTGCCTCCCTTTATTTCAGATGCAGCCTAAGAACATCCAAACTCCAAGGCTCAACTAAGAAACTGCCTGGCTTTTTCCCCATCTTGCCAAGGACCTTACATCTAAGAAATAATTCCTGGCAAATCCATCTTTTGCCAAGTTATAACCTACTGGTCCTACTCTGAGGAAGGGGGTTTTGCCCTCGAAATATTAGCAACGTTTTTTGTCAATTTTCTAGTACCCTAAACAATCACCTGCTCCACTTTTGTATTTGAAAAGTTTTCTGTTGCAATACTGCCATCTAGTGGCCACCCCAGTACAGTACTGCAAGTGGGAAGTACAAAGCATTGTATAGTCGGACCCAGAGAACAGGAACTGCCTCTTATGGAGGCATTCTGCAAATATTTGGCACTGTTTGGGGGACTTTTTGGAACTTTTGGGTAGATTTCTCAAGCGGTTGAAAAGTATAGAGCTGAGTTTCTGTCATCTGCATGCCTGCTAATGTGCTTTTTTCATTTTGGAGATGTGTGATTTCCCACTTGGATGGAATTAATCTGTTTCCAATGCATGCCTGTGGGAAATTGCATTTTGAAATAAGAAAATTTTGAGTTAAGAAGATCCCATTGGAATGAATTAATTATGTAATTCAAGGCATTACTTGTGTGTGTTTTATCGCAACCAGCACTTTTCTTAAATTGCCAGTTGGGATTCCACCAGTGACAGTTGCTATGCCCTAAGTGTTTATGTGGTCGCCATAGCAACATGGTCCCGAAGCAGTCCGTTGCCATTCATTCACTTCTGGGTTTCGCTGCTGGCAGTTGCCCCTCCAGGTCTCTCCTGCTAGTGACTGAGTCCTGAATATTCCAGTGTTTTCCTCTGCTTGACTGCAACCAAGGGCGTTTATACACGACCCCTAAACTCCGGGGCAAATGGCTCCCAGCTCCGGAGCTTTAAAATGTTTACCCACCAGCTCTGGAGTTTACAGGAAATTAAGTGCGATCCCGCCCACTTTAGCGCGTCCCAGCGCACCTTTCAAGTACCTGCTCTCTGGAGGTGAAAATTCTTTGATGCGGTGTAACGATAGTGAGTGCGGGGCTCTCCTCGCTTCTGCTTGTTGTTGTTTTGGCTCCCGCCCCTTTAAGAGCTACTTAAGAGACTGGAATGTTGCCGCGGCAAGAGCGAGAGGCAAAACGGAGGTGAGCCACATCTCTTTTCTTCCTGTTTTTTCTCCCTCCCCTCACGCAGCCAGCAGCCAGGAGTGCGGAGGGGGTGGGAATGCAGGAACAGTGACAAACCCCTAAGATCTCTGGTCCGAATTTAAGTGGCCAGCGGATCTTAGGGGTCGTGTGAAAAGGCCCCAAGTCATCAGAGGCTTTATCTCATGGCACCTGCAAGACCGTAAATAGTAAGTCTCAATCCCTGTCCCTAAGAAATGAGTAAAGCTCTGATTATAATGGACAATAGTAGATATGATGGGGATAGATATACTTGGGGAATCTGGGTTTGTAACCAAGGAGCCATGCTCAGGTTGAACCTCTTGAAATAGAAAATTTGTCCCAGCTTGAAAATAAGATATTCCTCTTCCATACTTTCCAGACTCCCCATGCATACAATTTGAATCTGGAATAACTGTTCACTGCTATCTATCTATCTATTCATGGGAAGAATATTTGTGCTAACTGACATTTCCACTGACACGATTGGGTTAGTTGTTTTATCGGCTATCATGCAAGCCTGATCATTTTGAGTGAATCGTTGTCTCTTTGTCTGAACCATTTGGCTCATTTCCTTCCAGACTGGATTCTAGAGTAACACACACACACACACACACACACACACACACACACACACACACACACACACACACACACACACACACACACACCATATTTCTTCAAGAAGACACTTCCAGTAACAACCATTGGATAACAGCCCCTCTCTCAGTCCTTTCACTTATTCTCCCCACCCCCTACACTCTCCAGTCCACATCGTTTTTTCCTGACTTTAAACTTCTGTCTTTTATGTGCACTGGATCAGCAGTGACTATGCACATAATAACTGGCCACTGTGTTTTTGACCCAGCGATGTTTTTCACTCTTCAGTAGTGGAACAAGTTGGGGAGCCGTGTAGCCTTCACAGAAAACAAATATGAAACTAGATTAGGTGATACCTTTTGGCTACTAGTAAAATAATAAAAAAGTTGCTAATATTTCGAGAGCCACACCCTCTTCCTCAGAGCTATACCAAAAGTTCAGTAGTGGGTGCAGGTGGTGCACCAGTTTTAATTGTGCAAGTGCACTCTTGACCGGGGCATCTGAGCTCAGAGACAAATCCAGGAGCTCTCCTAAGCTGTGCACCTGTGCTGTCCAAATGACAGGTCATAGTTAATATCTCTTTCTTGTGAGTATGGCGTGCAATTATATCTTTATGTTGGCATTTTGGGGCCATTTTCAGGCCATACAAACAAACTTTAATATCCTGCTCTGAAAGGTCAAGGAAAAAAATATTGGACAAGGGCTAGAACATGTGTGACTTTTCCTGGAAAACATATTGTGACTCCCTTGGGGCAGGGGTTATGAACCCCCGGTTGGGAAACATTGATCTAAGGGTTGGTTTGGGAGTGGCAATGTCAGCATCAGAGTTGCTCCATTCTTGGTGACCATGCCTTGTGGCTAAACTCCCTGTCTGGAGCAGGGTAGGGATTGAAAGTGATTTAGGATATGGGCTTCACCAGCCCTCCTTTGTCCTCCACCTCATACTGAGCATCACAGACCATCTTCCAGCTCTGTACATTCCTGTGTTCCCACTGAAAAAAATCACACGAGGTCCAGGTGCCAGTCGTACTCCATTGAAAAAGTTCTGCCTCACACTTCCATCTGGAGCTAGACACCAGGAAGGCTGTGCCCAGCATTATTGTGGCAGTTTTATTGTTTTGGGCAAGGGTGGGATTTTACTGATGACACCAGGATTACAAAAACACCAGAGAGCTTGCCAGTGGATTTTCTAGCACCCCCAAAGCAGTAAGACCATCTCTGAAGATGTCCTGTGATGTACTCTTTATTTATTTCTCCTCAGAGCAGCACTATTTTTGGAAACTTGCCATTTCCCCCCTTCATTCGTATCAGAATGTTGCACAATTTAAAAGTATGGATGTATAGAAAATATTCATAAAGTTCAGACAATTTTAAAGTGTTAAAATGATTAGGCTGCTTTTCACTGCCAGTAATAATCTTGCACGATTCATTAGGAGCTCCTTCCACCCATTTGGCATCTGCTTAAAGAGTGGAGAAGCAGAGAGGAAGCTGCAAATTGACTTGGCATGATAGATTTCTGAGCACTCTCCTTCACCAAAGTTTCACTAGATGCACCCTTGACACACACAAAAATTGGTAAACAGAAAATTTCCACCAGAAAATGTCTGGATTAGACAGAGATGCCCATACACAAACAATAAGAGCAATTGCTTTGTCCCTGTGCTTCTCTACAGGAGAATATGCTAGCGACAACTGGTATAAATCTGAACATGCCAACCAAGTGGACAAACCTCTAGAATTATTACTGGCTGCCTGAAAACTACCTTCACTGAAAAAGTCCTAGGACTTGTGATAAAAAGGATATGGCCCATTTAGCATTTACAGATAGAGATGGGCACGACCAGGGAAAATGACGTTTTCGAGTTGTTGTGTATCGGAGCCGGCCCGTTTTGGCTCGTTTCCGTTTTTCGTGAAATTTTCCAAAAATTTGTCGTTTCGTTTGTTGTTTTTCGTCTGTCGTTAGTACTGGTTTTGGGGGGGAGCGGGCTCCTGGAGGCACCTCTCTGGGGTGGGTGCCTCCTCTGGCCCGCTATGAAGGGAAAGCGGGCTCCTGGAGGCACCTCTCTGGGGTGGGTGCCTCCTCTGGCCCGCTACAAAATGGCATGCATAACCAATTGGATATTTATACCAAGGGCGTTTATACACGACCCCTAAACTCCGGGGCAAATGGCTCCCAGCTCTGGAGATTAAAAATGTTTACCCACCAGCTCCGGAGTTAAGAGGAAATTAAGTGTGTCCCCGCCCACTTTGTGGTCCCAGCGCAGGGAACAGGTACCTGCTTTTTGGATGAGACAAATATTTGATCCGGTGTAAGGATAGTGAGTGCAGGGCTCTCCTGGCTTCTGTTTCTTATTTTATTGCGCCCCACCCCTTTAAGAGATCTGAATGCTCTGGGAACAAAACGGAGGTAAGAAGGACAGTGCATGCTTTTGGGTTTTTCTCCCTCCCTCACGCAGCCAGCAACCAGGAAGTGCGTGGGGGGTGGGGACAGAGGAAGGCACATCCCCTAAGATCTCAGTCAAAACCTGGTCAAGTGGCCATGCGGATCTTGGTGGAATGGCCCCAAAAGTTTGCATGGAGAGAGGCACCTCTTTTTGGGTGTAAAAAAATAAAAACAAAATAAAATAAAATAAAATCAGTGAGACATTTTGTTGCAAGAAAACACTGGGGAAGGCTCCTCCTCAGTCAGGCAGTTTTAAAATAGCTATTTTCTGTTTGGTCCACTAAGAAGGTTTTTGGACTTGCGCATGTCAAAATAAATAAATATTGTACAGTCGCCCCATTTAGGGTTAGGGGGGTTAGCGCATGGCATGGCTAGGCTTGGGGACAACGAAGATGCACAGCCCAGGAGAGGGTAAGGTTAGGGTGAGACCCCCAGAAACCACCTCTGGGTGCCTCTCTGACCCACTAAGAAGGACAATGTACTGGCGTATGGGTTCGGGGTTTTTATTTTTAAAACTTTTTTTAGTGGGCTTTTATGCCCGACAGGCACATCCCAGAAGTCTTGGTCAAAACCTGGTCAAGTGGCCATGCAATTGGTGCAGTGGCTCCAAAAATTTGAATGGTCCACTCCCATGGCTAGCCCATCATTGCGCAGGTGTAAAAAAATAAAATAATTTTTTTCTGTGCCGCGCCGCTTGGCGAGTTGGCGAGACGACGAGGATGCGCAGCCCAGGAGAGGAGGGGGGGAGGCCGGGGACCCCCCCCCAGAAACCACCCCTCTGGTAGGTGCCCTCAGGCAGGCATATTTTCGCCTGCTTTTTTGGCCGGGAATCAGGTTTTTTTATTTTTAAAACTTTTTTCCTGTGCCACTTGGCATCGCGCGATCGCTGCGATGCCGCCAGGAACGACCACGACAAATCAGACCCAATTTTTCTTTAGTCGGTTCGAGTTTGAGTTCTGGCGGAGTAATTCTCGTTCTTTGTTTCGTTACGTAACGGAAACGAGGATTTCGCCGAGTTGTGCCCATGTCTATTTACAGATACTGTAAACTGAATTTGAAAGTGAATTTCCAAATGCTGATCTTCCCTGACAAATGGATCTATTGATGTATCAATATACCACAGATAACTTGGATGTCCTTTTCTACCCAAGAAACAATGGTCTAAGAGACAGGATAATGAGAGGTTTTCCTATGTACTAAAGCTCTGGCTTAACAATGAAGTCAGGAAAGTGATGGAATTTTAAGAACTCCCACAGTTCTGTTTTATAAATGCCACAGGATGACTTCAATATTTTTGAAGAACAATTGAGGCCTACAATGTAAGGAAACTGGCAGAGTATGAAAAGATAAATGAATTCAGGTTTAAATGATAATCTCATTCTATTAGTAATTTTCTACAAAGAAATAGAGTGGGTGCATAGATGCAATGTTAGATGTTTAATATTTCTTCTTGAGAAACTGAGTAAATATGCTTACTGGCAGCAGTATTTTTACATTGATAAGCAGAGAAACCAATTAGTAAATTCCTCAGTGGATTTCTATACTGTTGAAGCCATGAGTGAGAAAGGAGGATTATTTCATTTTAGTGAAAGTGGAATTTTTAGACAAATAGATGAAGCATTATGTAACAGTCAAAGAATGAACAGTCTCTAACAGGTGCATCCCTACCCTTACCTACTATGGAGGGAAGTGACCATACAGACAAAAAAAGGTGAGAATTCAGAGATAGCCTATTGGGGAAAGCAAAAGAAATCATGTTGACAACACCTTGGGCTTAATGACTGTTCTCTTTGCCACCCTGCAGGTACAAGAACAAGACAAGGTCCAGAGCCACAAAGCAGACTATAAACAGAAGGAGAAGAAATGGAATGGGTGAGACACCAGGAAACCCGTCTGGGGAAAGAGAGGAAGTGGAGTTGTTTACACCAAAGGCTCTTTGACAGAAGAAGTCAGTAACACCAATGCAAAACTCCACGAAAAGCACAAAATTATATTTCTATTTTTACTATCCAGTTAATACATGCCACATAATAGTAATGTGTTAGTACTGGACTTCCAATGATAAATACATGATAATGATGTATACATATTATACAATTACTCCAGAAACAATAATATCAAATATATGTATTTCATAACCAGTAACAAAAAGGGTCAGTATTTCGCAATGAGTTATAGGCTCTGCCAAAGGCGTGGGCGTTTCATCTTTACTTTATTAAATAGAGGACGTATAACATTCCACAATCCTATACCAAGAGAAATATTTATCATACAACTCCAAAAATATTTATCTGCTATAGTAGGTGCACAAAGCTCCCTCCCTTTTCAGCATCATACAGGTTATCAAAGAAAAGCAAAGAGTTCTGCTTAGATACCACCCCATAATGCTTAAAGCATGCTCTGGGTGGTTTACAATTTATGTATGCAAGCCACACATCACACCCCACCCCGACCAGCAAGCTGCATACTCATTTTACCGCCCTCAGAAGGATAGATGGCTGAGTCAACCATGAACTAGCTATCTGGGATTGAACCAGTTATATGGTCCTTTTAACAAGGCTGCAGAGCCCTACTCTTTAGATTTCAAGGTAAAGTTCTCTGTGTACTTTTAACAAGCAGAGGAGAGTTCACCCATTCTGTATTCAAAGCTTGTGGAGTCATAGCTTGTACTTTATTAATCCACCAGCATTGTTTTTGCTATAGGATTTGTTGTATATTGCTCTATTATAAGGATGTGGGTTATATTTGTAAATGATGCAATATTTTAAATCAATGTGGGAGTGTCCTTTTTCTAAATAATGAGCTACCAAAGGGGCCTCCATTCCTTGATTTTTAATTCTAGAGTGATGTTCCAAAACCCAGACCTTGATAGATCTCTTTCTGATACCAACATATATCTCTAGACATTTATATATAACAAAATAAATCACATTCTTGGTATTACAGTTACTGAAATGATTCAATTTGATTTTAATTTTTCCAATGGGGTGAATAAATTCTTTGGTTTCTAAAGTAAAAATGCATGCCTCACAATGCCCACATTCAGAATGGCCCCTAAGGATGCTGGTAGGAGGTTTGTGGAACCCAAGGTCTGAATATACAAAGGTATTCTTAGTTCTAGTATAATCAGTAGTAGGATCTCTTTGACATCCTGGTAAGCACCATATTAAATTCCAGCATTTAAGAATTATATGCTTGATTTAATAAGACGAAGGGAAATATTATCAAACACATTTTAAATTGTTTCTTGGTCTTTTACTGGGTGGTCTGGACAGTGGAGCCCGATCTACATTTCCTATCCTCCGAAGTGCAGATGTAAAAATCCTCTGTAGATACCCAAATGTTAAGAACTGATCCTCTATGTTACTGGTTATGAAATATTGATACTTGAAGTTACTGTTTCATGAATAATCGTAAATTAATGCATATACCGTTGCAAGCCTAGTACTAACATTACTCTACGTGCATTAATTGCATAGTAAAATAGAAACATAATATTGTGCTTTTCACAAGGTATTACAATAATGTGACTTAACTATCTCCATGCTCCCTTATTATTGAGGATTTACATTCCAAAAGAAGAAATGTTTAAAAAGTCATTGAGTTCCAATCCAGAGAAAGAGAAATATTGTCAGAGCAGGAAACCTATGAGAGGAAGGAGAGGAAGTGGAGTTGATGGCAGCCAAGGCTTTTGGGCTGAAGAGTCTCCCTTCCCGCCTATACAAGAAGAAGCTGAGGTGCAAAAGCCGTAGCCATCCCAGATGAAAAAGAGAAGTACTGGAACTCTCCATTTCCACGGCTCCTTGAGTGGTGAGCGTCCATTTGCTTCGGTCCGAGAAGCTGAGCTGCAGGGCAGCCGGCATCCAGTCTGGGGAAGGAGAAGAAGTGGAGTTGGCCACACCCTAGGCTCCTTGAAAGGCGATCCTTCCTACCTATCCAAGAAGAAGGCAGCTGAAGAACCAAGCATTCCTTATGGGAAATATGTCTGTGAAGATTCTCAGTCATCCAGGTGAGTTTATCTGGAAGTTGAGTCATGGTTACTGGACTTCTTTTTTGAGAGATAGAAACGTTTCGCTGTTCATCCAAACAGCTTCATCGGTCAGACCGATGAAGCTGTTTGGATGAACAGCGAAACTTTTCTATCTCTCAAAAAAGAAGTCCAGTAGCCATGACTCAACTTCCAGAGATCCTTATGGGAAAGTGCACAAAATGGAGGCTGTCACACCTATGGGCCCTTCATTAGTGACTATCCATATCCTTCCAAGCAGAAGAAGCCGAGCTTCAAAAGAAGGAGGCACCCTGGCACCATTACTTATGGTATAGAGGTAATATTCCATCCCTGTTTAAAAGACATTGGATACGGAATGCCTTAATCAAAAGTTGGTTGTCTGTTAAAGACTTATTTTACCCCAAGGCTCCTAAATGGTTATCTCCAATGGAAGCAATTAGAGGACCAGGCTCAAAGGTAGTTAGTAACACTTTAACATACAAACAACTTCTGTATGAGGACCAGACTCTTAAACCTCCAAATCAGTTATCCCTGGAAGGGGTAAACATAGACTGGTGGACTTATCAACAAATATACTCGCATTATAAACTAGTGCAGAAGGAAACTGGATTTATGGTAAATGATAATGTCTTTGATAAAATACTGTCATCAGGTGAGAAGAAACTGTTGAGTAAGTTTTACAATATGCTGTTACTTGAAAGAACAAGTGACTCACAGGTTAAAGAATGTATGATAAGATGGGCGGAAAACTGTGGGCACTCCATCTACTTAGATAAATGGTATATGTTATGGCAAACGATTAAGATGTTCAAATCCACCTCATATAAAGAGAATTGTTATAAAATGTTCTACAGATGGCATCTTAGTCCTCATAGATTATCCAAGATGTACAACTGTTCACCCATATGCTGGAAGTGCGAGCAAGAAATCGGCTCTTTCTACCATATGTGGTGGACCTGTAAAAAAGCCAAACTATTCTGGAATACGGTTAAGAACTTACTAGACATACTGTGGGAGGTTAGGTTAAAACATACACCAGAACTATTCTTGTTAAATATTATAGATACTGAGGTAACATATGATCAAAAATATGTAATTAATTATATAATAGTAACAGCCAGAATTCTGTATGCCCAACTTTGGAAGAACTCTGCAACACCTTCAAAAGATGACTTGAAAGGAAAACTATACTCGGCTATTGAAATGGACAGAATCTCCGGCCACCTGAAAGGAGAAGATGAAGAAGTTTTGTCAAGAAGATGGCAAGAGCTAATATCTGCGTTAAAAACCTTATAAATGATGTTTGCGCTATGAGATTGTTATCAATGTAAAGCGATCCCTTTTTCTTTTTTCCTTTTTTTTTATAACAATAAATAAAAATATTATTAAAAAAAAAAGAAGGAGGCACCCTGTGTAGGGAAGAATTGGGTTTGGCCACATCTGGGGCTCCTTGACTTATGACTTCCCTTTCTCTTGCATGGAAGATGAAGCCCAGCTGAAGACATCAAGAAAGTAGTCTGGAGAAAGAGTGGAAGTGGAGTTGGTGACACCAAAGGTCTCTAGATACAGCTCTCTCCCTTCCTCCTTATCTCAGAAGAGAAGTTCCTAAAGCTGCAGAAATCCATTCCAGAAAAAGAGAAATAGTATTGAACACCCTTGCAATCACTTGAGTGGTGAGTGTCCATTTGCAAAGTTTCCAATTTTAGGTGGAAAATGGCATGAATAAGCTTCTTAGATGGCCTTGGTTACTATGGCCTGCAGTGTGTGAAAGTCACACATATTCAACCCTTCCCAACAGTCATTACATATTACATTTTATTTTTATTTTGGAGTATTTTTATCCTGCCTTTCCTCTTGGAAAAGGACCCAAGGCAGTTTACAGTAATGAGGGACAATATACATTCCAGTATTCAAGACATATTCAAGTTTAAGAACAAGGAATTGAGGGATAACTTTCAGCATAAGAAGAAAAAAATTAAAACTAAAAGAATGCAAGTAGTTTAGAAAAGAGTATAAATTCTATGTCATTATGTTCAGTAGACCATCTCAAAGTTATGAGGGATGTGAACAATTAATAACATAGTGTGAATGTAATCATACAAGGAGAGAGATAAGAACAAAGTTATCAGTGGTTAAAAACACAAAGTCAAATTCATATAAAAGACACAATAGGTAGTCCATCATTCAGGGAAAGCTTGCCTGAAGAGAAAGGTCTTTTCCTGTTTTCGGAAAGGTAGCAGGGATGGGGCAGTCCTGGCCTCTAGTGGGAGGGAGTTCCAAAGTCTGGGAGCAGCAACAGAGAAGGCCCTTTCATGTGTTTTTTTGCGGCACACCTTGTGAAGGTGGCAGAATGGAGAGAACAGCCTCTCCTGATGACCTTAGCACCTGAGCTGGTTCATACTGTGAGGTTCAATCTTTGTGGTAGCTAGGACCCAGGTTGTATACTGCTTTGGTTTTGAATTGTGCCCGATAGCTGATTGGCAGCCAGTAGAGCTGCTTAAATAGGGGTGTAATGTGATCTCTGTAACCCTCTCCAGTCAGCAATCTGGCTGCTGCATTTTATTTATTTATTTATAAGATTTTTAAGCCGCCCCACTACCAGGTGGTCTCGTATGGACTCGTTGAAGTTTCCTGAGACTTTTCATTGGCAGTCCCACACAAAGCATATTACAGTAGTCCAGCCAAAACATCACTAGGGCATGTGTCACTGTGGCCAGAGCAGGTTTCTCAAGGAACGGGCATAACTCTAATTGTGCAAATGCACTCCTGGTCACTGCTGTGACCTGGGCATCTAGGCTCAAAGATGAGCCACTTTAATGCAGTGTCCCCAATTCCCATTTCAAAGAGATGAGTCAGGAGGATGCTGTGGTTTATAGTGTTCAAAAGCAGCTGAGAGGTCTAGTAAAACCAAAAGGGGCACAGATCTCCTATCCATTTCCCTGTGTAGGTCATCTACCAATGCAACCAGTGCAATCTCAGCCCCATAGCCAGGCCTGAAGCCAGATTGAAATGGATTCAGGTAGTTTATCTCATCCAGAAACCTCTGGAGCTGTGAGACCACAACCCGCTCTTGTACTTTCCCCAAGAATGGGATATTCGATACTGGTCAGTAATTGTTCAGTATTGTTGGATCTAAGGTTTTTTTAAACAGTGATTTTACTATTGCCTCCTTTAAGCATGCTGGAATCCTGCCCTGTTGTAAGGAGGCATTCACTACTCTTTCTAACCAGACTGTCTTACCTTCTCTGGCATCTTTTATGATCCATGAGGGACAATGATCCAACAGACATGTGGTGGTTTTGGGAGGTGCTTGTCAGAAAAGAAACCAAAAGCTGTTTATTTCACCATGCTTGGATTGTTTTATCTTATAATGATCCAGTTTGGACTGTCCTGCCGTATTTAAAAGATTGACCAACAATTTATTATCAGGGCTATATCATGCTGCAGTGGCATGTATAGATGACCTAAGGATATTCAGTCCTGTGTGGGAGGAACATTTGAAACCCATGGAAATAGTTATCCAGAGAACAAAAAAGGAATCTTGACTGTGAAATCTATCATGGCACGTAGCGTTGCAAAATTAAATGGTTGAGAATTTAAGGCATCTATTATTGGCCCATTCTAGTAAATAAGGAACAAGGAAGATGATTCTTAGATTAATTGGTTAATTGATTAATTCTGCAATTCATCCCATGGCAATCCCACGGCACGCCATGCTGGCACTTTTTGGTGCACAGGTCCCATCCCATATAAGCAAAACACCACACAGAGAAGTTGGTAGAAAAGTAAAGAACGGCCACATTTTTGTTGGTTCCTGCGGAATAGTTTAAGTCCACTGGTCCAAGCTGCAGGCAAGCTGTTTGCTGGCCAATGGATCCACTCAGCTTCTGCTTGATAGCTAGCCCACAGAATAAGAGGAAATAGGGAACTGCTGGCACACCACAGAATAGACCCTTGGCCATCTGCTCTGAAGACCAGACTCACCCACTCCGGAATGACCTTTCACCACAAGATCACCCACTGGACTCTGAACTTGGCATATGGATTTCCCCCTGACCCTTTTACTAAAAGTCATTCAAAATGCATCTTATCTTGAGTCCCCCTCAATTTTACCTGCTGGACAGCAGTGCCCATGCAGACACACTATCTCTAACTATCATGGCTAGAGCTGCAGTGGAAGCAAAGTTCTCTATTGTCACCTTAGAAACACAAAAGGATTTGAGGAGGATATGAGAATGTCGTTTGGACCCATGACATATTTCAGTTGGCACCCCCTTCTGACAAGATGGGATATGTAGGTAGCTTTGGCCTCAGAATATACTTCCATAGCTGCTAGTGTGCACAAGGGCCGATCAGCAGAATGAATCAGTATGGACATTGCTAGAAATTTAACATTTCAGGAATTCTTCTTAATTCTGGTTGCAGGGCCACTCTGGTGGGAGCAGTTAAAAACAAAGGAGACCTTTTCTGGTGTGGCAGTGAGGCTGCAGTCAGGAGGACCAAGCCATTCAACTTCAGGCTGAAGCAGGGTTATGTGCTTGGTGTGCAAATTTATCTGTTTGCTTCACAGCCAACATCATATTCTTGGCTTGCCATGTACTGTATCTGGCACGAGGAATACCACAGTAGACACCTTGTGTTGATTTTAGGAAGGGGGATTCACGACCAATGTTCATGATGGATCCATACACACCGGTACACAAACCTCTTTCTTGAAGACTTAAGGAGCCTTGACAGCGCAGTCAGTAGTACCATGAGTGCTCCATTATACTTCACCATCCACACTGCATTCCTGTTCCCAGGCTCTGGGTTGTTTGGGTACATTTTCTACTAACATCAGTGGAGGGACCACATGACCTTTGTGGCATAAGGGACTGTGAAAAGCTGCTGAAGGTTAGCACCACCAAGGCCAGCATGATGTGTGCTTTCAAGGACACTTGACATGCCTCTACATGGAGGATTCAAAGCCTGCCCAGAAGGAGCAGGAGGAGAACATGTCTTTCAGGGTTGCCACTCAAAGGCACTGGAAGCCATCCTGGCCATTCACCTGGATTGCCAAGGCAAACTCCTTAAGTGGATTGCATGCCCCTGGCTGGGTTCCAGTTCATGGCAGTAATTGTAGAGTATTTGTCCCAGTAAATATGGGACTCACTGCTTTAGAACTGAAGCAGCCACTTTGGTTGCAGGGAAAAGTTATTAGTAACTAACCTCATGGTAGCTGGACTGCAGCCATTCAGCAGCATATAAAAATGTATCTGAAGTGGCACAGTGACAGATAGGGAGGGGTATCCAGCTTGCTTGAGGTTCCATTATGGTGGCTTGTGTGAACACTCACTGCCTTGCTCACAAATTCTACCTGAAACACCGGGAGAATGCTTTGGGTGCTACTTTCTGCCTGACCACCTGACGTAAGAATGAGGTAGCTGAGCTTTATGATGGACACAATGGACCTGGCAAATCGCATACCAGTGTCATACATAGTCCCTTCTTATATAAGATTCCTCTTATCCAGTGTTATTGCCGCAGCTGCCCCCCTCTATTCATTGAATTGCATCTCTGCAGTTGTACCTCAACTCTGACTATTGCTAGTTTCTCACTTCTTTAGAAGGGTGCCAAGGCGTTGTGTCCAAATTGCAAGAGTATTTAGTTTGCTGCTTGCCTCCCTCTGCCAGGAAGAAGTAATGCAGGTTTGGTGACTGTCATGCTGGTTGTGACAAAGTATGGGCCAAAGACATACAGTACTGGTATTTGGTTTGTTGTTGTTGTTGTTGTTGTTGTTGTTGCTGCTGCTGCTGCTGCTGCTGCTGCTGTGTGTTGTCCAGTCACCTCTGAGGTATGGTGACCCTATGAATGAATGACACCACCCCCAGAACATCTTATCTTTAATAGCTCTGCTCAACTCTTACAGACAGAAGCTGGTAGCATTCTTTATGGAGCTATTCCGTCTCATACTCAATTTTAAGCCTTCAGTTTTTCCTAGCTCTTCCCATCTTTTCCTTTGAGTCTTATTTTTCCCATGCTGTGCCAAAAAGTACAACAAACTTGGTTTTAGCACTTGTTTTTGCCTCTAAAGAGAGTCCGGGCTTGATTTGATCTAGGATCTGCTTGTTCATCATTCTAGAAGTTCCAAGTACCTGCAAAACTCTCTTCCAGCAGCACATTTCAAACAAATGACTTTTTCCCCTGCCATCTTTCTTCACTGTTCTGGTTTTCATTATACAGTAGAATTAGTTTCCACTGTGACACATCCTTACACTTACTAATCTTTTTTAGTTTCTTCATTGCTACCCTTCTGAGTCTCCGTCTTCTGATTTCTTAGCTGCAGTGACCATACGGATTGATGAGTGAACTGAAGTATTCAAAATCTCCAATCATTCCAGTTTCTGCATTGTCAAGATTATAATTATACAGTTCTTCTGCAATCAGGATTTTGGACTTCTTAAAATTCAACTGCAGTCCTGCTTTGTCTCTGCCTTTTTTTCATTTCCCCCCACTGTCTGTTTGAAGCCATCGCCCATGTCTGCCAGTAAGATAGCAATATTTGCACATCTTAAAATATCAATGTTCCTTCCACCAGTTTTCATTCCTTCATCTGAATTTAGTCTACATTTCCGTATGGTACTTTCCATTTACAGATTTAACAGATGGGGTGATAAAATACCTCTTTGTGCAGGGAGGTTGGGAAGTCTTTGGGTCTGAGTTCCAAATCAGAGTCTTTGATACAAAGTCTCAAATCTGACTCCAAGATCATGCTACTGATTGCCAACGTTCTATGAAGACATGGCCCTTGAAGACAACAGTTCAAGACCTGTGAACAGGATGTATCAGCACATCCCAGGACATCCACACAGCGTTGTTTGGATGCCAATGGTGAGATGAGCAATGGAAAACAAACTCTTAGAAGGGAGGGAGGGAGGGAGAAATTAAGTAATCACCTGGAAAACAAAGCAAAACAGGAACAATGTCATCATCTGGATGAGCCCCCAGAATGGAACTCTACAGCCTTGCTCATCTTTATAGCAAGACCAGATTCTGTGACTAGAATACCTCAGGTAATAAATTCAATTGCATCGCCTCTGACTGCAGTCCAGGCTACTGAGGTCCCAGACTGAAATGAAAGGGGGAAGTATCCGACTGTACCTCGTAAAAATTGACAGCAAACTGGATTTTATGTAGTTTTAGCATTTCTAAGAGCTTGTCTCCCCCACACTCCCCCCATACAGTACATGAGAAAAGAGAGTCAGACTCTAAAATTATCTGACAATAGACTAAAGGTACAAAAGGGAAAGGGAAGTACTGTAACGGGACCTATACTTGGCACAAACGTCTAAGCAGTGGCTATTGAAGGCTCCGTCCAAAAAGATGAGAAATGCCATTTTATTTACTGAAAGCAACAAAAATAGCACAACATATGAAACCCTGTACTGCATGGTATGTATTGTTCCTAGATAAAGAACTGGAAATGCCCACTTGTCCAAACTACAGCCCAGTTATAGATTCAGGAGCAGCCTCGAGGAAACCCATCTCTTACTCCCATCTCTCTTTATTTGCAATATTGAAATAATACTGATGGTTCAAGTTGATGTCGTGGTACAGCTGAGCCATAACGTTGTCAGGCATTGATAAAAAATGATGATTGAGTTATTCACGGATTATGCATGTTACTGGAATGAAAGCACGCTAATTGCTAATTGATGCCTGGTTTGAGGCTTGAACGACGGGAGGCAGCTGGCTCTGTAAGGTATCACAGACAGTTATTAGATATGAAGCAAAGTTGTTCTATAGCCTGTCTCCCTTCTTATAGCCAGGAAGCTAAAAGGGCTTGCAGAGATGACCTTTGTGTCTTGGAATGACCACAATCAGTTTTGGATGATGCAATCTTCATACCTATTCCAGGGAGAGAGCTGCTTTGCCACTGCAATAGATGGGCCAGTAACCTCAACATTGAACAATTGTAATACACTCCATGCAGAGCTAACCCTGTACTTAGCCTGGGAGATGCAGCAAGTGCATGCTGCAGCAGTTAAGAAACTCAGTAAGCAATGGAAGTATCTACGTATCATGCTTGGCTACACTGGTTGCTTGTTAGCTGCATGACTTTGTTATTAACATGAAATGCTCTGAACATCTCAAGATCAGATACTCTGCAGACCACTTTCCCCCCTTCCTTCCTCATTTGCCCCCTGAGGTCCTTGAAAGAGGTTTAAAACCAATGGAGCACTGTTCCAAAACACTGCAGCCGTGGGCCTTCCTAGTGGTAGCACCTAACCCAGTGATGGCGAACCTTTTAGAGACCGAGTGCCCAAACTGTGTTTCAAAACCCAATAATTTTTCGCAAGGTGCCAATACAGCAATTTAACCTGAATACAGGTGGCTGTGAAGGGGTGATGTTGGGTGCCCACAGAAAGGGCTCTGAGTGCCACCTTTGGCACCCATGCCATAGGTTTGCCAACACTGACCTACCCTGTGAAACTCACCTTTGCTATGTTGCCCAGGAAATGCAGACCACAGTTGGGTTTTCAATGTTTTCCAAGAGCATACCCATTTACTGTGGCCTTCCCTGAGGATAACTGCTGCTTTCCATGTTATTTCAGAAATGTGTCTAATTGTTATTTCAGTAGTCTGATATTGTTTTTATTATATGCAAGAGCTAGAGATGGGAATGCCTGGATAAAGCCCCAGAACAACTGGAAAAAACACAGTTTTTTCCAAAATCATTTTTTTGTTTCCTTTACAGTGACTTATTATTTATCATTGTGAAAGAACATGTTTCATACTTCCTATTTTTTCAATTTTTCCAGAAAAACAAACAAGCAAACAACTTTGGAAAATAAAATAAAATAAAATAAAATAAAATAAAATAAGTATTCCTCCAATTTTTCTGTGCCCCCCCCCAGGTTTTCCCATTACTGACTGTATAGTAATGTAATATAAATGTACCACACATCCAACAGTCAATGAATATTGGGTATGAAACTATATTCCATTTCATATTATATTGTACACCTCATTCTTCTGCTGTATGTCCGAAGAAGTGGACATGTCCACGAAAGCTTATATTAAAATATAATTGTTGGTCTTTAAGGTGCCACATGTTTTTTGTATTTTTTTTTTTTTTGTTTTTGCCTGGAATTATAGTAACACAGATATCTTAGAGGTTTTATTCCAACAAGTAACATATAAAAATTATAAAATAAAGTAAATCTGTACTGTAGCCCAGTTTGAAAATCTGCATCCTCTGAAATCAGCTCTTTTTCAAAATGGCATTTCCTTTCATGACACTGCAGATGAAATCAACAAGTCAAGGTAGTAGAAAGTCAGATGCCTATTGATTTCTGAGGAGCTAGCAGGGACTTTTTTTCCACCTTGAAAAAACACTTGTTTCTTTCTTTCCCTAAGTACATATTTCTGTTGACTCCTCTGCAAGGCCAGAAATTATGTTTTTGCTTCAACGGCATATAGAAGAAGCAGAAGAATAGTCATCAGAAGAAGCATCCTCTGCCTGCATTAGTTCTGGGTATCCAGAAAGGAAAGATGTTTACTATGTATTTGAGAAATCTCTTCCTATAATTTATTTACCATGCCATCTTCATTTGCCCCTCAAAGTTGTAATACTGATGGCAATTGTAGGATCATGCAGAAAAATATAAATGCAAAGCTGAGAAAAAGCAGAGAGCCTGCAACTGAGACTTGAGCTAATTTAAACAGTTAGACTTGTTCATCTTCATTACAGGTGCTTCACATTTATCTGAAAAAGAACAAGATAAATCATGTACAGTAGCTACTTCCTAATGTCTTTGTTTTGTAAGGTTAACAGAATATCAATGTCATACTGATTGACTGCAATGTCATTTTACAGTGAAAGGCCCTTGACAAAGGGATCTGTTAAACCTATTCTGCGCAGAGCACTAGATACATAGATGGCGTTAAGAAATAATAAAAGCAATATATGTGTCACTCCATGAATTTCAAAACGATGCTTGTGGAGCCTTCCAGTCAACTGCAGTCGTCACCGTTCCATCCATGTCATCACTGGGTAGCGATCTAGGAGTGCGTTTTTTAATTGGGCAGTGTGGAATTTGTCTCTGGTCTCTGCAATGCAGGTGACCTGGAAGAAAACAAGGAAGAGCTGCATTAAAACTGACACCCTTTACTCTATTTATTTATTTTATTTATTCTTGTATTTATATCCCGCTTATCTACTACATGTAGTACTCTAAGCGGCTAACAAAAGCAATACATACCAAATCAACAACAATAGAATACATCAGATATAAAGCATAAACAGCATAGAATTATTAAAACAACAAAACATATAAAAATCCTCCTGCGTCCCGGCATGCGGAGGAGCAAATTCTAGCAGAATTAAAAATAGATATGGCAAAACAGACTAATTTGAAAGTGGTGACGAAGGCGGGGAGGAAAAAAAAAACCTTGGTTCTGTCTTCAGACCAAATGAAGATTTCAGCCAAGAAATTTAGAGTCGATTAAGAATTGGAAGTGCAGCAAGGATGGAACGCTGTTGCTGCCGCCCGCCATCTTGCAATTCATCCGGTCTAAAAAACCCTCCAAGGGGGCAGAAGCTGGAGGCTCTTCAAGGACCGGGCACACCTCTCAGTCGACACAAGCCCCAGGTGGAACAAAGGGAGGGAGAGGGTCCTCAGTGAAGAGTCCAGCCGGTCTAAAAAGCCCTCCAAGGGAGCAGAAGCTGAAGGCTCTTCAAGGGCCAGGGCAGACACAAACCCCAGGTGGAACAAAGGGAGGGAGAGGGTCCTCAGTGAAGAGTCCAGCCAGTCTAAAAAGCTCTCCAAGGGGGCAGAAGCTGAAGGCTCTTCAAGGGCCAGGCACACCTCTCAGCCGACACAAACCCCAGATGGAACAAAGGGAGGGAGAGGGTCCTCAGTGAAGAGTCCAGCCGGTCTAAAAAGCCCTCCAAGGGAGCAGAAGCTGAAGGCTCTTCAAGGGCCAGGCACACCTCTCAGCCGACACAAACCCCAGATGGAACAAAGGGAGGGAGAGGAAGAACTCTAGTTCTTCTGGAAGTTGAGTCATGGCTACTGGACTTCTTTTGAGAGATAGAAACGTTTTGCTGCTCATCCAAACAGCTTCATCAGTCTGAATACAGCTAGTGCAAGTCCTCCATCTTATAGTCAGTCAGCTTTGACCTCTTGTCAACCTGGTCTGAATTAGGCTCATAAGATGAACAATGGCCTGAATAGGCTCGTTACGGAGACAATAGCATCCATAGCCTTAAGGTGAACAATGGCCTAAGGTGCTGAAACCTATCAAGAATGGGTCGTTAGCTATGGCCTTGCTGGTGAAGGCTTTTTGATTTGTCTGGGTACTTTGGAAAGCAAACCCTGATAAGTAGCAGATAGACTATGCCTGAGGCTGCCACCTCTGTTGAGGGAGGGGGTTTCGATGCTCACATGAATGGCTTCCCTTACTCCTCTCTCAAACCACCTATCTTCTTTGTCTAATATGTGTACATCCTCATCTTTGAAAGAGTGTCCTTTGTCCTTCAAATGGAGGATAATACAATTGACACGATATCTCCAATGAATGGAAACATTGGACCTTCCATAATACTGTAAGTTCATTTCTTGTAGTGAGAGGAAGACATCTTGAAACAGACAGTGGTCCCTCCTGCTTGCTTCTGATTGGCCGGAACTGAATAACCAAACAGAGCTCTCCTGATATCCCTCAAGAGGATGAGGCAACCCTGAAGAGATTTCTTGCTCAGCTGCTATGTAAATTTAGACATAGATTAAGAACCCTGAAGTCACAAAGAGAGAAACTTCCCTTGGGTAAAAATGAAAAACAATTTAAATGCAAAAAGGGTGAAACAGGATGTCCTCTCACTACAGGAAATGAACATACAATACTTTTATCCCTGTATAAGACTATATTTTAACCTAAAATTGTTAGACTAAAAATTGAGGGTTGTCTTATACACAGAAGTAAGCTGAAGAGAGAGCCATGCAGTTGATAAACTGTAATTTTGGGTTGGAAAATGGGGGGGCATCTTATATATATGGGGGTGTCTTATAGATGGAAAAAATATGGGTAAGTATTTTTCCTGTAGATGACGTCTTGAATATGTAGGATTTATAAAAGCCAAAGTCTAAGTGCAGGATTAAGTGAGAAGAACCTATCCTCCCAAAACCCACCAGTGTCCACAACGGCAAATTCTGTACCTGCAGTCAATTTCTGCTGAGGAAAAAAGACCAAATGACAGTGCCCGACAAAAGTAGATTTTGACTACCCTGTGGGATCCCTTCACCTCTGTTCAACGGGTGCTTTAGTACTGAATGCCACAGGCAGAAGTGATTGTTGCCTTCCTGGAAAGAGCAGGTATACCCCCATCAAAACCAGAGAGTAGAGATGGGCACGACTAGGGAAAATGACGTTTTCGAGTTGTCGTGTGTCGGAGGCGGCCTGTGTCGGCTCATTTCTGTTTTTCGCGAAACTTTGCAAAAATTTGTTGTTTCGTTTTTCATTTTTTCGTCTGTCGTTAAACTGGTTTGGGGGGGTAGCGGGCTCCTGGAGGCACCTCTTTTTTGGGGGTGGGTGCCTCCTATCCTCACCCGCTGGGGAAAGCAGGCTCCTGGAGACCCCTCATACATGGGGGTCTCCTCTCCTCACCTGCTGCAAAATGGCATGCATGCATAGCCATATGGATATGATTGCATACCAAGTTGCACGCAGAGACACAGCAGACTGGCAGAGGCACCCCTCTTTTTGGGGTGCCTTCCCTGCATCAGTCAGGCCTCGGGGGCATGGTTTGCATGTCACACATGCTGCCGGCCGAGCCAAGCCTGCAGGAGTCACCCAGAGCCACAAGTGGCGGACTGGCAGACTCTCTGCACCCGCTGTGTCTCACTAAGAAGGGAATTGTACTTGTTGCGTGTAGTGCAATGGAAGTACAGATCTGGCTTAGGCAACAGGGTTAGCGCAAGGGCTAGGGTTAGGCTAGTTACGGGTGAGGTTAGGGTGAGTATTGGGGTGCACCTCTGGGGGCCTCTCTGACCCACTTAGAAGGACAGTGTACTGGCGTATGGGTTAGGCTTAGGGTTAGGGTTCGGGTTCGGGCTACAGTTAGTGGGCTTTTTATGCCCGGTTGGCACATCCCAGAAGTCTCTGTGGTCAACCTGGCCAAGTGGCCACTGGCCATGCGATTGGTGGAATGGCTCCAAAAATTTGCATGGTCACTCCCATGGCCAGCCCATCATTGCGCAGGTGTAAAAAATAAAAATAAAATAAAATAAAATAAAATCAATGGAGAGAGGAAAGAGGAGACATTTTGTTGCAAGAAAAACCCACTGCTACTGTAAAAATTCTGGCAGTTTTAAAATAGCAATTTTCGCATGTTTCTGTGTGGTGCTTGTGTGTTTTTGGACCACGATTTCAAAAAAAAATTGCGGTTGCCGCCCCATTTTGGATCCCCCGCCCGCACCGCATGGCATGGCGACTCGAGTCCGGCTGCCCAGGACAGGAAATGGACCCCCAGAAACCACCCCTCTGGTAGGTGCACTCTGCACTGCAGGCATATTTTCGCCTGCTTTTGGCCCGGGAATGGGGGAGTTTAAAACTTTTTTCTGTGCCGCTTCCGCTTGAAATAGTCCGGTGCTTGCAGGATTTCCCCCACCACCAGAGCAGCCCAGGACAGGAGGGGGGGGGTCAACCACCCCTCTGGTAGGTGCCCTGAGCCCTCACTCAGGCAGGCATATTTCCGCCTGCTTTTTGGCTGGGAATCGGGGTTTTTTTTAACTTTTAAAAACTTTTTTTCTGTGCCGCTTGGCATCACGGGATCGCCGCGATGCCAGGAACGACCACGACAAATCAGACCCAATTATGCTTTAGTCGGTTCGAGTTCAAGTTCTGGCGGAGTAATTCCCGTTACCGTTTCCGTTCCGTAACGGAAACAAGGAACGGAAACGGAAACGGGAATTCCGCCAAGTCGTGCCCATCTCTACCAGAGAGCTGTAATATTCTGCAGTGCCTAACTTTGGTCCGGAGAAGACAAAAGGCAAATCAGGATGGGCAAAGCAAGTTTTTTTTTAAAAATCCAACACCCTTTGCCTTACATTATCTGAAAATGTAGGAAATTGTCTCATATATTCTGATTATCAATCTATACATGGAAACCAAACATCCACACTTCCTATAGTATTGTGTTCAGCTCCAAGCATTAGGAGGAAAGAAGCTGTGTCCTGGTGAGAAATCGATCACAGTATCAAAAGGTCTGTCCAGGAGGGAAGGAGCCCAGATGGAGAAGGGATAACTCTTCAAATTTCCAAAAGCCTTGGTCTCCTTGGCCAGAACTGTGCTACTAGAACTGCTTATGCTTGTTCCAATGCCAATTTGAAGATGGCTCTTGCCAGAAACAGAAGAGGTAGGGAGAGGTAAAGATGAGCTGGAGACCATGGATAATTCCAGAGCCTCAATGTCCCTTTCCAAGAGTCACTGGTAATGTGTGAAAAACATTGTCAACTTGTTGTTAACTTGAGAGGTTCTCTTATTGATTTCCAATGAGCTCAAGATGATATCTATCTGCAGTGGATTCAGATATCTGTCTGAAATGTCCCCAGAAGGACATGTTTCCTAATCATGGTGTTGGCTGAAATATTGAGGGAGTCCTGAAAACACTGATACCAGGTTAAGATCTGCCCAATAAAACAAACAAGATTGCCTCCTTGTGGAGAGATGAGGGACCTGGACCCAACTCTGCTTTGTAAAGTCAGACTGGCTGTGGAATTGTCTGTTCTTAGTATCAGTCCATAGGCCACAGGGATGAATGCCTTAGAGCAGTAGCTTGTATCCTTTGGTTCTTGGGTGCTCCTAGACTAAAACTTCCAGAAGTCTTGACCACTAGCTGTGCTGGCCTGGATTTCTGGAAGCTGTAGTGCAAGGGCATCTGGGGACCTAAAGTTGGAGACCACTGCCTTCAGGTAAAACAAGCTGCCCAAGCTACAGCCACTTATGATGAGAACCATGCCCCCTCTACTGTGTGATCCAGGCAGATGCACACATCCCCTTTGGTTTAGCTGGCACCTGATGTTACCAGTATACTGCAATGGAAAACCCTTTGTTGAGAATTGTCTCCATAACAATTCCTTGATGAGACATGATGTTTTTGTAACAGAGATTAGAACTGACTAAAGTGCATGAAGTACAATGCCAGGCAGTTTATACTGCGATCATAGACCCTCTGGGAAGCCTGTGGATAGAGAATACTTGATCACACCTTGAAAATTAGTGTGCAGCCAATTCCATTAGTAATTCCAAAAGCAACTAAGAGGCAGGAGCTAGACCAAACTGGAAGCCTTTGCATTGAAATAATTGTTGCCCAGGCAAAATTGAAAGGATTGTCTGTATCAGTTCTGGATAGCTACATGAAGGTATGCTTTTATGAGATCTATTGGTAAAAAAAAATGACCAAAGTGAATGTCCTGCATGATGGTTTGGACAGTTTTTGTCCCAAATCTCTTGAACAAATTGTATCTTCTGATATACTTAAGAGTCAGTACTGGCAAAAGGTATTGGTCCATCCTTTTGGACCACAAGGAAGATGGATCACATCCCCATAAATGTCTCCTGACTTTAGCACTGGTTTGACCAGTCTGATCTCAAGGAGATGTTTGACTGTTAGCCAAACAACTGTTTGTTTTTGTTCTTCAAGACTGCTGCTGACAGTGAGAATGTGTTCCAGCAGTTCTGTGTGGTCTATGAAGTAGCCTTAATTGTCATTTTAGAACACCCACAGATCCATAGTCAACCTCTTCCATTCTGGGAGAAAGTAGAAGAAACATTATTTTGTTTAAATGCCTTACAAGAAGGCACCTGAAATGTTGGTTTGAGATGGGTTCTGTCAATGTGGCTTATAGCTGGACTGGAATTGAAACCTGGAACAGGGAATATATAAATTACAAAAATCCCTGGATCTGGAAAAAAAACCCTAAATGGACAAAAAAGGGAAAGGAGGGACATTTACTGTACATGTTCGGTTATGATTAAAGGTTTGATACCATAGGCAAGAAGGCTTAAAATAATAGACCCCTCAAGTAAGGATAGAGAAGAGACTCATGAGTCATGCTTGTGTCCAACTTAAGTTGCATCAGACTCTTGAGCCTTGACTCCATTTGTTCAAGATGTATTGTTAAGTCCTTATGGGCCACCCACCCACCCATCCCTACAGCCCACCTGCTGCTGTCCACCTACTTAAACTAAATGAAAGTGCAGGTTAAGCCAGAGAAACAACAGAGTTAAAAATGATTTCCTATTCTGCAAGTTAAATTTCAACATGACACTTTCTTTCCTAACCTTCCCCAGGTCTTGGGACATGTTTTGAAAAAAAAGGAAAAGAAAGGAAGAACTGCACAATGACATGTAAAATGTGATACAATTATTTTGGTACAAAATAGGTACAAATTTGGTCAGCTTGTATTAATAATGCAAGGCACAAGATTCAGCTTTTTTGTTCTAAATTTTGATCACTTGGAAATACAACCCTGAAATAAAAATCCTTTGAACAAATTCTAACAACAAATTGCACACGAATAAGGAAAAAGAACAAAACTGTTTTGTGTAGTTCATTTAAACATGTATTTTTCTTTCTTTCTTTTTAGCAAAAAGAAAATTATGTATTTTGAAAATAAAGCATATGATAGTTGGAAAGCAAAGTCTGTTTTTCTTGAAACTGGGTTCTTTTCTGTAAACATCATCTATTTTCTTGGAAGCCAAGTGGATTTCCAACATATGTTTTAATGTATGTATTCCTCCTGCTCCAAAAATTTGGAACCAATTGAAAACGTCAGCTATAAATATTCTTGTATGGCATTCTACCAGTAAAAGAAAATTAGTCCAGTGGGAATTATTAAAATTGTCCAGAGTTGGCCAAAACAGCTTAATTCCTGGTGAATAAGTGCTATGTGAAAGAAAAAGAAAACTACCTCGTTGTTATTGTGTCACCCACCCACATGAGCCAGGAAATGCACAGCTTTTCATGGGTGAATGTGTAATGTTTAAGAACAGGTTGGGTTATGAATTTTGAATAGGGCTATATTGCCAAGGAGAAACCAAAGCTTGGGGCCAATGGACACCACGGAGCACTGCTGATTATCCTTTCTCAACTCATTTAAACAACTGCACCAGTGCCATGGTAGTATTTAGTGGACAGCATCCTTGGTTCACCAAACGTCATGCTTCATGTGGCACCTCAGTCTGCCATGGCTACATCTGTGTATCACATGTAAATTGCATGGGATATGAAGACAAGACAAATGTTTCAAAATACTCAAGAGCTCAATCCAGTGAGTGCTGTATGGCCTCATTTCTTCCCAAGGAGTTGGTGAAGTGCTTGTATCTTGTGTGCCAAAACAACTTACCTGGTTATGGGTAATTTTCACTGCAAGTTAGGGTGAAAATTAGACATGTTATGGCAGGCCTGCTCTGCCCTTCACACTATGGCACTTTATTGTATGCAATTTCAATCCAGACATCAGATAACTACTGTCATAACATAGAAAACTGAATTTAGGCTGCAGTTGTAGTTGCAGTTATTTATCATTCAGTAGACCCTCTAACCACAGGCTGCTTTCACACAACCACTAAAATCCGCAGCAAACTGATCCAGATCACACACACCCCTCGGAGCAGTCATGTGGTTGATGTCATGGACTGGATCTTCCCATGGTCACGTTTTGAAAATCCGCAACTGTTCTGATCGTACGACTGAGAACCGCAGCAAAGACACCGTAACGAGGGCGAAAAGGTTTTGATGCGGATTTTATGTGTTCCCACAGACTCGAGTAATGGTCTAAAATCTGCAGCGGGACAGTGACAAGTATTTTACCACCTCAAGACCAGGTACTTGAAAAATGTGCTGGGTCCCACTTAAGTGGGTGTGGTTGCACTTTATTATTTTTTTTTAAGTCCGCTGCTTGTGGGAAAACAATTTTATGTTCCACATCTGCGAGCACTTTGCAGCATATTTTAGTGGTCGTGTGAAAGCAGTCTTATGTGTCTGTAAGACAGCTATGTTAGTGGATGAAGAAGTTTGCCGGAGTACACAACAAACCTAATCTCAACAAGGCATAAAAATGTTATTGTAATGATGCTGGTATAATAATAATTGTGAGGTTATTTCCTCCAAATAACCTAGCAGTTAAAATTTACTGATAATGATGATTTCAAGAAAGCTCAGAGAGTGAGGCATAAAGGGGACGTCACTTCAGGAGTTTACCTTCCAGTACATCTTCTTCAAAGTTCTAATTGGAGATTACAGGGGCAGAGAAACGTCTTACAACTTGATGTATAGCTGTTCAAGTGGAAGCTGCCCCGTTTAGGACTGTGAATTCCATTGGTCAATGATGGGATCAAGGCAACATTATTTTGTTTATTCTAAAGCTAATAAACCAACCAAAAGGGAAAGCACTCGATAGCTAAAAGTCAAAGCAAACAAACAGAGAACCATCTGAATACCTTATTTCATCCCTCAAAGAGCAAAATAATGTTACCTATCTGAGAACTGATTCCTTCTGACATTCCTTTCCCTTTTTGCTCTGTATCACTTGCCAGATATTTTCACTGGATCTCTGATGTTATGTACTAATTCATGACTGGTGGATTTGGATTTAATCTCTGTCACATAATTATAAAAAGATTGAAGATATCAAGGCTTGGAGAGAACTCCGAGACCCCCCCCCCAAAAAAAGCCACAGCCAGTCACAGTACCTAATTTACTACAGAGTTAGATAGACAGCGAAGCATGAAGTTCCATAGACAATCACAAATGTAATACAGTAGGTATGTAATGAGGGCAGCCTCCTTTTTCATTTCAGGGTGAATGCATCCCCAGCCACAAGCCACCCCTCTTTGCAACTGCACCATGCAGCAATTATAATAATGAAACTTAATCACAGGCTTTTGCTTACTTCACTGGTGAACAGATCAGATGTCTTGTACAGGTGTTCTTGTTTGATGTCCAGTACCCTGGAACAAAGAAATGTTATGTGAGATGGCAACAGATCTAGTCACAGTTGCACAAGAGGTCAAAGCTGACTGACTATAAGATGGAGGACTCGCACTAGCTGTATTCAGACTGATGAAGCTGTTTGGATGAGCAGCGAAACATTTCTATCTCTCAAAAAAGAAGTCCAGTAGCCATGACTCAACTTCCAGATTGCACATGGTCTGCTTGTGAAGAGTTAGTACCTTTTGAGCAATGCCTGCATAAGTCAACGGTGGGCAGAGCATGGGTCTCCACTCTCCAGATATGATTGGAGTGTAACTCCTAGCATTCTGCACCACTGGATTTGTTTGCTAAGGCCGATAGTTGTTGTAGTCGTGTACCTTGACAACCCCAGTACAAACGAGATCAGCCAGTAAGAATTAATGGGATGGGGGACAACAAGAGAGAATGGTTGTGCCGTGACCCGAATGTTGCAATTGTTTCACCCTTTTTGGCTCTCGTTAGCCATCCCAGAGTCAAACCAGCCAGTTGTTGTCAGTCCTCTGCTCCTGAAAATCTAAGCGAGGAACATCAATTCTGGTACTAAACTGTACAGGAACAGCTACTTTCATTGGGGAACAGCTGGTGCTGAGATGACCACCTGCCATGTACTTCATTTTGGAGGGCCAGATCTTCTCTTCCTCATTTGTTCCTCTACCTTGTTTCTATTTGCACTATAACTGGCATTGTACTATTTATTTATTTATTTATTTATTTATTTATTTATTTATTTATTTATTTGATTTAATTTGATTTATATACCGCTCATCTGGCAGAAAGCCACTCTGGCTTTTTTGGTGAAATGTTTTTGGTGAAATATTCAGTTTATGGCAAAACAAACAGCTGCCATTTTCCTGGTAGAGCAGAGAAAGTCCTGGTCCCACTTGAAAAGCATGAGAAGCATACAAACATTTTTAATCCTTCAACAAAGACAGCCATGCTGATCTATGAGAGGGTGGAACCACAAAATCCACTGTTGCCCAACACCTTTATTGCAGGCAACAAAAGTGCCAGAAAAGTGTGCAGAGTTGCTAGAATTCCCCTCCCACTAAAACAAATGGGATCTTGCTTGTTAGGCGTTCCCTTGATTCCAGCTGGTCTGCTCAAGCTGAGACTACCTTTGGATGTATCCCTATATTTATACACCTGTGACTGTGTATCAGATGGTGTTTTCTTGGATAGTTGACCAAGACAGGCATCCAATGAAATAAATCCCATTTGGTATACCAGGGTGCAACATTTCCCATAACATAATAAATGAGAATCATTGGTTCCATGGGTTGCTATCTAGGCATCCTCTTTCCCCCAATTATACAGGATCAACATTCTAAGGTACCTTGCTTCCTCCCGAGCCAAGATCTCCAGCAGCTTGGAAATATCTTGTGGACAGTCAGGGAGCAGGATGGAGAATTTGCACACTCGATTGTCTAGGGTGAGGGCACGATCTATGCACTGTCGCATCAGAGGTAGCTCCAGGTTACCACTGCACACAGCAACAGCCACTCTGAAAGGGCAAATTGATATCCCGCGAGTAGATTTTACTAGGTTGGAATCATACGTGCCAGCATGTTTAATACAAGCATAGACAACAAATAAAAGAGAACCACCCTAAGTCTCTTACATAGTGGGAAAGGTGGTTAATAAAAAGTTTGAACAGTTACAGTGAACCCTCTTATAACAAACTGTTTGTATAGCATAAAATCTGTACAACATAAAAAATTCTGGAGATAGGGTAAATTTAAATTTGCTTAACACAATCGCCTATGGGGCAAATCTGTACAACATAAAAATGGTCGCAATTAGGGATTACTGTGTTTTCAATGCATTCCTATGGGAAATTTGTATAAAGGAGAATTTGCTTAACAGAATTTCATATGGAACAAATTAATTCATTTATATAAGGTAGCACTGTATGTGCATATATACTGTAAGTTGTACAACACAGTGATTTGCCATTAGTGATAGTTGTCTTCTATTGAAGACATACCCAGAATGGTCTTTCCCCTGTATAAAAGCATAGGAAGAGACATGTAGGATTAGACCAAAGGCCTATCTAGTCAAGGACTTTTCGCAAAATGCCAACCAACCAATTGCCCATGCCTAGCTCACAGCAAGGATGTGAACGCAAAAGTATCTTCCTGCTCATGTTCCCACACAGCTGATCTAGAAGGTGTACCGCCACAAATAGATCCCTCCTCACTGAGTTTCTCCTATTCTTTTTAAAAAGTCACCCAAGTCCAAGGGTGACAGGAAAGCAAGAAAAAATTGTTACATTTTGGTTGTTTTACATACAGTATATCACAGAGGTGAGTACACCCCCTCACATTTCATAAATATTTTAGTACATCTTTTCATGTGACAACACTGAAAAAATGACACTTGGCTACAATGTAAAGCAGTGAGTATACAGCTTGTATAACAGTGTAAATGTGCTGTCCCCTCAAAATAATACAACACACAACCATTCAAGTGTGCTGCTTCTATGCCACCCCATAACACTTAAAGCACTCTTTGGGTGGTTCACAAGTGATTAGACAGACTACCCATTGTCGCCTGCCCCAGCAAGCTAGTTACTCATTTTACTAATCTCAGAAGGATAGAAGGCTGAGTCAGCTACGAGCTGGCTACTGGGGATTGAACCCCAGGTCATCATGAGCACAGTTCAAGCTGCAGTACAGCAGTTTAACCACTGCGCCACGAGGCTCAGTGACATCAACACGTAGGTATAATACACTAAAATAAAAACAAGAGTGAAAATGAAATAATATTTAAGATAGCATGTGCCTGAGCCCAGTCCTTTGCCAGACCCTGCAGGATTGGTCTACCTTTTGCCCTTCAGCTCTGGCAACTTCCCAGCGATGATGGCTGCCAGCCCAATAGCTCCTTCGGCATCCACAGTGGCACGCTCATACTCCAGCAATCTCAGCATGGATATCAGGATGTCCTCCTCTCTACTCAAGAAGAGAAACAGGGTCAAACTGAGCTGCTTTACACACAGGTGAGGAGGACCCCTTGCTTTCCTCACATAATCATTCAAAAGAATGGCCTGTGAGATGACAGCAGGAGGGATGAGCTGGAAGAAGTACAGTGGGTCCCAGAGTTTTCAAGCATCACACTCTCTTTTCAGAGAGGGTAGCCGTGTTAGTCTTTTCATGAATTTCAAAGAATGTTCTTTAAGTTTTACCTGAAACTCTCTTTTCAGTTTTTGAGAATTCCTCATGTCTCTCTGCCCTTTCCACCAACCAACCCGTTTAACCACACACACAAAAATAATAATTCACAATTTAACATTTTAAATAAGTACATTACAGACATAGAGAGAGAGAGAGAGAGAGAGAGAGAGAGAGAGAGAGAGAGAGAGAGAGAGAGAGAGAGATTAAAAGCAACAGAGTATTTTTCTGATCAAACGTAAGTAAAAAATGAACTCTACCTAAAGAAATAACAGAAGCAGAGCAGATTTAATATGGAAAATGCATCTCTCAAGTCTCTTGCTCCCCCCATCCCAAATTATATTTCTTTATGCCTGTCGAGTTTAGAAACCATTGATCTGATGTTTTAGACTTAAAGTTTGGAAACCATTGATCTGATGTTTTAGACTTTTAGCTAATCCCAGCCAGAGTTAATTAATTTCTGACCTTCAAAACATTGTGTCTATCTTGTGTATCACTGTTGACAGTGGCAACCCACAGGACTCGGTCTATGATGTCATAATACCCTGTGCGGTGTACTGATATCATAAACCATTGTAAACTCTAGTAAATGCTATGGGTTGTCACCGTCAATTGGACTGAGCACCACATGGACAGGCCAAATTAATCTGGCATCTGAAAAAGAAAATGAATAATAGGATACAATTTATGTGTTTAATAAAAGTGAGATTTGGGTTTGTTTGTTTAAAACAATTTGCCCAGCAATTTGCCCTGCTGATGTCCAGTGTTATAACTCCAAAGCGACAACTGAAATGGGAGAATGTTCAGTGCCATGCGTTCTTTCAGTGGTGTTCACTCTCCGGTAAACTCTTCATACATGTCAGATTTATACTGTATGATTGACTGTACCATTAGGCAAACTTAGCAGATTCAGGGAGTCGTGTCAGGAAATCAAATGGTTTGTTATTAAACGTGTTCTTAAAGTTTTACTGTGAGAAAATGGGACAGCTGCTTTTAGTATATCTGCTGCCACATATTGAAATAAACTTTCAGGCTTTTGCCATTAAGCACTTCCACTAGAGAAGGAAGGGGAAGTTGTTGTTGTTGTTGTTGTTGTTGTTGTTGTTGTGTCCCTGTTAACCAAATCTCTTTGGCAGGCTCTGTTACATAGCAATAACTAGAGAAGGATAGAAGAGACTGGCTGAAGCAATGAAACTGATTTAAACATTGACTTATCAAGTTCCCATTGATTCAACAGGTCTGAGAATAACTACTAGGTCTAAGTACAGGGTGATTAACATGACTCCTTCAACTTGCTCCATATTAAAGAAGCATTTAAACTACAATCATAGACTATAATCATATACTGTACTCAGTTGGCATGAAGTAACTCATTCCCTCTGAACTCCAAGGACCATGTTTTTAAGCAGATTTGTATGAAACTGAACAGCAAGAATTCTAAAATCTGGCAAGGAAACAAAGAACTTCAAATTTCTCTAAATGGAACTCTAACTCTTTCTCTACCTCTAGCTGAACAGGAGGAAAAACAGCATTTCCTTTATATTAAAGGGTGCTTTTATTTGTTCTGAATGACTAAATAACTTGTAGAACAAACATATGCTGGTGAACATATATATATATGTTCAAAGACTGACAGGATGATGGGGAAATGTCAGTCTTTGTATCTCATCCCATGTTTAACACACTGGGTCGATACACTTTAGTCTGATTCCAGCTATCATGACATGTCCAGGGCTTATGGTAGAATGCTTTGCCACTGTAACCAAAACAGAAGAGTAAAAATAGAAGCATTTAAGATGCAAGAGAGACATATATCATCATAATTTTTTCTCCAGAAGTTCCCATACACAATTTAAAAAGCTGTGCAGGTACAAATTACTGTATGCAGTCACCACCGCCAATTATCAATAGCATTTACAGTGTTTAAACAGAAAGGCTTTTCTGTGTGTATGCACAGAAAGTAAGGATATCAAATAGTTCCATAATTGAATTTGCCATGGGCTCAGGATCTCTTTCTCTTTAAATGTCTGTGTCTGCCAAAGCTAGACATGTAACAAAGGGATGCCACCTTGCTGGGGGATAATCCAGGCTCTGTTCCACATTATGACACTTCCCTCGCCCTTCTCACGAACCTTTAGCTCCTGACTCAACTACCATCACCATCAGTCACATTTGGTGTTCCTCCATGTGAATTGTGTGTTCTAAAGATGCTTTTTGGTAAAATAAATAAACAAATAAAGTGTGAATTGGTTCTCTGAATCACCAGAAAGTATGTGAAGCCCACAAGCCATAACAGGTCCCATGAAACCATGCATGTCCTGTACCTACCTCACAGAGACAACCTTATCAACAAATTTCCCAGTCAGCTGCAAAGAGTTGGTGCCAAAACAAGGTCCACCCACATCTGTAGATTGAAATGACACATAAAGAAATCAAGGAATTACTACAAAGTGAGTTTATATCTCCATGTAAATAGAAACAAAAAGCATAAATACAGTAGTTTGCTATTCTATAGTCTACACTGCAACATAGTAGATGACTTTTGGAAATGAAAACGATAGTAAAGTCTACAGTAGTAATTTGTGGATCTGCCCTGTTGAAATGAAGAGTTGAACAGAGGAAGGCTGATTTGTTCAAATTCTTGAAAGAAACTTAAGAGAAGATGGGTAGAAGCAGCAAAGGATTTAGAAGGAAAGAGGCAGGGGCCTGTGGAGTCAGTTAACCAGGAAGAGCTGGTCTTTGGACAAGAAGATTAGACAATGGAAAGGAATCAGGAATGGCTAGAGAAGGAGAAACCATCAGTTTCCTCAGGCACACACACACACACACACACACACACACACACACACACACACACACACACACACACACACACACACACACACACACACACACACACACGGCACACATGGCCAAGAACTAAGAAGAGATGGAGGCTGAAGTTCACATATTGGCTTGAAATCATCAGCCAAGTCACTATTGTAGTACATGGTTCAATTTTAATGCAAAGCATTGTGGATTTTTAGTGACCCGTCTCAGAATTTTCTAGATATAAAATACTCAGAAGTCATTTATCCCTCCTGGTGATGCTCGTAGTCTGTGCAGCTTGTTGAAAGCTGGGCAGGCTGGCTCTTCTCCAAGGAGGTCTCATGGATGACTGAGCTACCAGTTCTTTTACTGCAGTTCAGAAAACCTTCCAGTGAGTGAATATACAGTGGTTTTACACTTGCTCAGAACATTCCATGGAACAATCTAGAGATCAATAACTCGAGAAACCATCTCTCCTCCTCCATTCCAGCACACATGCTCCAACTATCTCTAATGATTCCCTCAGTCCTCCCACTTCCATTGCCTAGCAGCTTAATACACAGAGGAAAAATAGATAGATGTAGAGCAGGTGGACAGATTCTTTGAATTCACTGATGACTATTCAAGTAGCTACAGATACAGGTTAATAATCTGTCCCCCTTCTTTGTGGTCTCTCATGATTGGCACATATGGGTTTCCATCAAGCTTAATTGCCAGCTAGTGGTGATGTCATGTCAGAAAAGATGACAGTACAGCCAAAGGAAGCATCTGACTGGGCACAGGCATCCCATCTATAGTGCCTCACAAAAGCCATTGGCTGAGACCATATAGCAGCTGTGCTGGCATCATGGGAGTCATACACCTCTGAGAAACACAGCTCAAGTGGACACTTTCAAGTGACATTATAGAGGAACTTACAGTGGTATTTTTTATCTCTTAAGATGTTTTGATAGTTGACACAACCCACTTTGCTGGACAGTGTGATGATACTGCTTGCAAACAAAGAATTTTCTGATCTTTCTGAACTCTTTAATCCTTATGACATAATAAGCAAAAGTCTGTTTAATATCCAACACATGCAGAGACCAGTTTAGTGCTGCCCAAGGTGATTGACAGAGTGTAGGCAACCCCACTTGTTGTGCCACGAAGAATTCACAAATGACTTTGGAAAGAAAAAGTCACTTCTAGATACAAGATAACTTCATCCACATGAAGCTATGGATCTGCCTCAAAGCACAGATTTCGCTAGCTCTTCTAGCAGAAATTATGGCTACCAACAGGACTGACTTAAAAGGTCAGCAACTGAAGATCTGAATTTGCCATTGGTCCAAACAGTGACCTCATTAATTGAGATAATTGTTGGCAAAAACCATGTGTAAAGTGGATATTTAATAGTAGGATATATATTAAGAATTTCAAGAACTTTTTTAGTGTTAGATGTGAGACAATTCTAGCCAAAGGATTGTTCATTGGCTGATATGCAACAATGGCAACTAAGTATACAGTACTTTGACAGAGGACTGTGAAGGGCCATATTCTGTGAGATGTACAAGAAAAAAACAGTACTGTCTCCAAACTGGAATACATTGTGGATTGATGGGACTCGCAGATGAATACTGTACAGTAATACCTTGGTTTAAGCGTAATTCGGTTTAAGAGCATTTTGCAAGACAAACATTTCTTCTAAATTCTTCCTTGACCAACAAGCAATTTCTTGGTATACAAGCACTGGAGCAGGTAACATGATCACAAGTGACCCAAGGATGGCTCTCCCTCCCGCCCTCCCACCCTCCCCCTGCTAGATTGTGGTTGATTGTCTGGAACGTTCCATGTCAAGCAGCCTCAAAAGCAGAGGGAGGAGAGACAGGAATGGAGGTCTGCCTTGCACCAGCCAGGAACGTTTTCAAAGGAGAGTACAAGTTAGGGTTGTATTTTTCTTTATATTTTTATTTTTATTTAATTTGTTTTCCACATTCTTTCTTATTATTTCAAACCATTTCAAGTCATGGGACATCTAGTCAAGTGTGTATAGGTCTACAAATTGCACTTTATCATTGTCACATTAAAAATACAGAGTAAAATCCAGTTGCAAGTCTCAAGCAGAACAGACTCCACAGCCAGGTACCTAAACCATGGTGTGGATGTTGAGCTCTAGCCAACTTCTTTTGTGAGTTTTGGCATTTTGTGTGTACAGTTTGTGGTCTATGGGACCCCAGAATGTATGGTCTGAGTTTCCATTTTTTTTTAATGTTTTGAAATAGGAGTGTTTTATGTTTTGAAATAGGAGTGTTTTGGTTTACAAGCATGTTTCTGGAACATATTATGCTCGTAAACCAAGGTGTTACTGTATTCCACTTGCATCCATACACACATTTTGTAGAAGTCTTCCTTGATTCTGCAAGTGCTCTCCTCATTAGGGACTAATTCTCCAAATAGCCCATTTCAAATTGTCCACATCTGGATGGGATACTTTTCTTTGGTGGCACGTTAATATATCTGGATACTGAGGTTTTCACAGCATGTTGGTTAACATAAGAAGAAGGGTGGCAAACCAAAACTAGTTGGGCTCACTGTGGCATCATCAGTATTGCATCTGACCTGTCTTGTCTCAATTTGGCTATCTTTCAATAAGAGGAAATGATGGGAAATGGTACATATGATTCCTTCTCACTTCACAGTGAAGGCAACTGCTAGCAAATGTTGCCTGTGGCTGACTAAGAACAGTAATCCTTACATTTGCAGTTTGTTTGGGAGGCAAACATATTGAGAACTAACTTTCCCCAATATTTCTTAATGAGTTGGAAGGTTTGAGATGACAGTTCCTGTTTGTGAGGTTGTATCATTTATGGACTGCTTCAATTGTTATTTTTAAATTATTATTTTATTATAATTCATTAAAAAGTCATTTGGTTGGTTAAACTCCAACCAAATGGTTGAGGGATGAGAAGAGATGACTTAAATAGCATACTGGAATGTGAATAACCACAGAAGAGGGATCATTCTCATTTATTAAAACAGTACAGTAGGACCCCCTTATCCACTGATTTGCCATTTGCGGATTCAGTTATCCACAGATGGCAAGCAGCAGTGCAAGGGGTCAGATCTGCTGTGGTACAGTGGCCCAGGTGGCAGTTGTCGAGGCCGCGTGATTCAGGAGTACCCACCTGGGACATCAGTGGCATTGGTAGCAGCAGCGAAGGAGAAGGCCGTGTGGCCCAGGAGCACCCTCCCACCCACCTGCAAGTTTGGTGCCAGCAGCAACCGCGGCATAGGAGAAGCGCAACACAACCTCTTACCTTTATAAAACTGACACTTGGCATGGCTAGGTTCTTCAATAGGGTAGCCAAACTTTAATGACTGCTGCAATACAGGGAAACCCTCTGATTCCACACCCTGAGGTGGAAGAGAGAAATGCATATCATGTTTTATAGCATTTTAGCCCAGTTAATCTCTATTTTTATATATCTCCAAATTTAAAAAGAAATGGCTACTTTACTTCAGAGGTTTTTAGATTTTCTGTATTCAGAGAAATATCAACTAGTTTGCCAAGCAAACTTTATATACCTGTTTTAGAATTCTGCACAATTCTGGCAAGGCTTGCAAGGCATAGAAAAGGACAGGACTAGGGAACTCGGAACCTAGATATTTTGGATTCTAAATCCAATAATCACTGGCCATGGAAATGGGACAGATAATAATTGTAGACAAAAACATTTATAGAGCACCTGGTCGCCCACCCTTCTTGAGTATTTAATTTGCATCAGTACCATCCATCACTATGCATGAACAGATAAAATGCTCCAAAACATTGATTTTTCCACCAATTTTATCTTACATCTGATCAGTCATGCTATCAAAACAAAACAGAACTCTGTGCTTTGCTGTAATAAAAACTAGCTCCACTTTTAAAGACAGGAACATGAAATAATTCTCATTATGAACCATGCGACAAGTCTTAGTCATATTTACTTTTCTCTGCTATGTTTTCAAAGTCATTAAATATGTTAAATATCACCCCATCAACGCCTTTCCTTCAAATAATGAACTCAATGCTACCTGGAAAGTTGAAACATGGAATCAGTTGACCTTGAACCTGGATTCATTTAGGAGCTCAAGTACTAATTTTGGGATCCATTCAATGCTACTGATTAGCACTGCTAACTTAGCCCTTTCTTGAATAAAGAATTACTGTATTTAATTGCTTATTTCAGCTCAACATTTAGGGCGTTTATACACGACCCCTAAGCTGCGCTGCAAATGGCCCCCAGCTCCGGAGCTTAGAAATGTTTTCCTACCAGCTCCGGAGTTTGGAGACAATTAAGTGCGACCCCGCCCACTTTAGCGTGACCCAGCGCACTTTCCTCGTACCTTCTCTTTGGAGGTGAAAAAAAATTGATGCGGATAAGAGTGCCGGGCTCTCCTGGCTTGTCTGTTGTTGTTTTGCCTCCCGCCCCTTTAAGAGCTCCTTGAGACGGAACCAGGAAGTAACGGGGCTCGTGGCAAGTTCGACCGGCACCGGCAGGTTAGTAAAGGCTTCTTTTGGACTTGTTTTTCCCTCCTCCCCCCCTCACGCCGACAGGAGCAGGAAGTGCTGAGGGGTGGGGACGCAGGAACAGAAATGAACCCCCAAGATCTCTGGTCCGAATGTAAGGGACCAGCGGATCTTAGGGGTCGTGTGAAATGGCCCTTAGATAGCATATTGGCATGCAACAGGCATCTCCCTTCGGGGGATGAGATACTTGAATGTATCTCATAAATAAAGAGCTCACCAACATACTAAGAAGGCACAACACACATACTATCTCTCTTATGCACTGGAATTTATCTTTTGACTATGGATGGACACTCAAATCCCTCCCCTCTTCCATTCAAAGGGTAGATACCCTAAATCAGTACTAGTGTAGTCTGTGTTTCTTGACACTGAGATTTCACAGACCCAATGTTATCTAATAGCAAGGGACAACTGAACACAACACATGAAGAAAACCCTGCCAGATCAGATTGAGGGTTCATCAACATCCTCTTTCCTAGAATAAAGTAACTAAAAACAGAGCATCCAACACTGTTTGTTCCTTTAAAGATCTGAATATATTTGGCTATAATGTCAGATTTCCACAAACACAGTTTTGTCCATAAATTTTTCCAGAGCCTGGGCATTTATGTTGAAGGTTCCCCATCCCACACAATCAATACTTTAAACCCCCACATCATATCATGTCATTTCATTCACAGCTTTTCCCATTGCTGGTTACTTTTTTTAACTACTTTTCTTGGGAGTGAGGGTCAATTAAAAAAAGAAATATTGGCCTAAAGTTGTGGGGGTAGCAGTCACCTTAACATTCCCCCCTCAAGCATTTAACCCTCCAAAATAACAAGAAATAACAATTAAATGTAGTTATACAAAGAACAGTAACAGCGTTACCTGCCATATTGTCTTCTGAAGGATTGCTACTACACACATTACCCATCCCCACAGTAACTTTACAGGTATTGCTGTTACTTGCCATGCATTATTTCCATGCTTTGATGTTGTTTAACTCTCTCAAATATAAATTTGTATAAAGTGGTATTCTCATCGCATCAGAAATATGGCTGACTATCATATCACCCATGCTACTATGTTTTTTCTCTGCACTGGGCAACATATGAATCTTTGTGGGTCACCCTGGCAGGCATGACTTTAGGTAGGTAAGTAGTGGAAGTGGAAGAAGACAAAGGAATCTGTACAGCCTCAGTCCTCTGTCTACTCATATCAAATGACAGTCCAACTTCTATGCCAACTAGTTATGTCTAAGTCATATTCTCTCCAAATTCTTTTAAAACCTGAGATGTAATCCACCAAAAATCAGCACTTTTAAAACCTATTGAATTAACTGTAAACGTTGGACTTTTTTGTAACTATTTTACTGGTTAGTATAGGTTTACAGTGGTGTTGATGCTTTTAATCTATAAATTGCATGGGAAATCTTTTGGTAGGCAAATAAATAGTATGCAAAACAAAATAGCAGAGCACAGAGAGAAACTCCTAGTTCCTCTGAAGATGCCAGCCACAGATCCTGGCGAAATGTCAGGAAGAAAAACTTACACAACATGGCCAAACAGCCTTAAAAAACTCACAACAACTATAAAATAACAGATACAGTGGTTCCTTGGCTTAAGAGCAGCTTGATTTAAGAGCAATTTGACTTAAGAGTGGAAAACTATTGGTGTTTTAACTGCCGCCTTAGAAATTTTAGATATGGTCTGCTTGACTTATAATTTTTTTCATTTTTAAAAATTTTTAACTTATTTTTAAAAAAATTTAGATAGGTACCCTAACTTAAGAGTAGTTCATCTTAAGAGTATGCATTTGGAACAGATTAAATTTGTAAGATGAGGTACCACTGTATTTAAATATTACCTCAGATATCCCACAAATAATCTGGATGCATACTATTATGATCTGGCTCGGGTGCTAAGATAATCAGGAGTGGCCTTTTTCTTTGTCCCACCACCTTTACAACTTTGTCCGATGAGGACAAATGAGAAGGCCTTCTCTGTTGCTCCTCCCAGACTTTGGGGCTTCCTCCCTCAGGCCAGGCTGGCCCCCATCTTTGTTGTCCTTCCACAAGCAGGCAAAAACATTTCTCTTCAAGAAAGCTTTACCTCAGTAACTAGCTACATGTTACATGATTTTTAGATGTACTGTATTGTTATGTATTACTGCTTTGTCTGGACATTTAGTACTGCTTGTGTTTTCTGGTTTTTGTATTTTCCATTTTTCTGAGTGGAATTTGTTTTCTTTCTATATTTGTTTACCTATTGTTCTTAGCTTTAATATTTCCTTTTAATGAAGTAACATGCCTCTTCGCATTCATTATTCTTGGCCTTAAACAATGTCTTTCATGTTGTTAACAAACTTTGTATACTCATTGGACTTTAAATATTGCCTTTCAATATACAGTATCTGTGAAAATTCTCAGTTGTCTGAAAGTTGGGTCATGGCAACTGGACTTCTTTTCTTGTGAGACTGAAGCATTTCGTTACTCATCCAAGTAGCTTTCTCAGTCTTTGAGAGTCTCAGAGACTGACAAAGTCAGCCTCAAAGAGGGATGAAGCTACTTGGATGAGTAGCGAAATGTTTTGATCTCAGAAAAGAAGTCCAGTTGCCATGACTCAACTTCTGGATGGTCTTTCAATATAGTAAGCCATCTTAGGTCCTTTACAAGGAGAAAGGCAGGTTAAGATTTATTTTTAATAAACAGTAAATAATACCAAGCTCGGATTTTCTTCTGCCTCCATTATTATAGCACCATCCAAACCTTATTTCAAAATGCTTCCTGAACATGAGTGGTTGGAAGTCCTATGACCTCAGCTTCCATCCTCCTCTGCTCAGCGTTATGTTATCATCAGGGAGAATTTCTCTAGTACGCCTTCTGTTTGTGGAAGCCCATTGCCCAACATGAAATCCTGGAAGGTCAGCATTCTACTATGCTGAAGGACCCTTTGTAGATAGAAAATGATGGGGTCCATCAGGACTCTAGGTAAAATCTTAATGAATTAGGATTTCAACACTAAGGTCCAAAACTCTGGATTTGGAGATATGATTAGAACACATCAAGCTTTTGGTCTCTTGATATCATTTATCAGAAAGCTGTACTGCTTTCATTTTGCATTAAAGTATGTTATATTCCTCTTTGGAAGTAAATTCATTGAACTCTATTAGAGGCGGAAGAATAGGTAATAAGTAAATTTTCCAGAATACATACACAGGAGGTGAAATTGTACCATGGATGCTTACAATCACAGAAATCTGTGTGTTTAAATGCTTCAGGGCTGCAGCTGAGCCTGCTAGCAAACCACAGTGGGGCCCTGCTGGGAATATCACTGCGTCCAGTTTTGGCACTTGTTCGTAGATTTCCAGGCCCATGGTCCCCAACCCTGACAGATAGACAGCACTGTCTTCTCTGCAAACAAAAAAAAATCAAGCAGAAAGAAAAGATTTGATCACCAAGAAGGAAGAATATATAATTCACTTGTTCCAAGGAAAAAGAAACAACACAGTAGTAACTTTTTTACAGCCTTTATGGCTTCTACCTAGACAGAGACCAATATTATATTTTATTTTTTTAAATGTCTTGTTCAAATGCTGAAATGCTGAGCACACCACAATATGCCTCCCCCCAAAATAACAACAGCAGCAGCAGCAGCAGCAGCAACAACAACAACAACAACAACAACAACACTGAATTGTTTGCAGCTCTATTCAAAAATTAAGTCATGGCTTTTATTTAACATGTAACAAGAGCATCAATGTGGCTCAGCGCAGCTCAAACCACATTGTGGCTCAATGTGGCTCAAGATCAATATGTCTGAAGCCACATTATTTGCAAATCACCTGAACTAGCAAAAGGAAGAAGGGCACATTACTGTATTCCAAACTAGATATTAGTTCTACTTCTGTTTAACTATCACTTTCCTGTTGCAAAAATCCTGTCTTACTGGTCAGATGAGATGGCTGAGAATTCTCTGCTGGAACTCTCTTGCCATTTTCTCGGGGTTTCCTGGGGAAAGGAAGTCATTATTAAGTCCATTTAAGTTTATGGCCTAGACATGGATGTTGTTTCTTGGGGACGTGTCAGGATAGTTAGGGGGCTACCCAGATTTTTGACAAAATGAGTCCAGTGAGTCCATGGCCAAGAAAACAGTGCAAAACCCAGAGGCCTTTGCTTGTTTCTCTTGCCACTATCTCTGTCCCTACCTTTCTCATCTCCTCAATAATGCAAGCATAGAAACTATCTTGTTTCCAATTTAGCTCTTCTTCCACATGGGGGCAAAATCAATCTCACATTCGTAACAGCAAGGAATTTGTAGGAAGTGGTGGCTTTCTATTTCAGCCTGCTGTGCAAACATGTATGTGTGTGTGTTGTGTCGTTACAGTCGTGACCGACTCTTCATGACTCCATGTCCATGGAGTTTTCTTGGCAGGAATACTGGAGTGGCTTGCCAGTTCCTACTCCAGGCACCTACAGCACCTGGTATTCCCTGGTGGTCTCCCATCCAAGTACTAACCAGGGCCGACCCTGCTTAGCTTCCGAAATCAGGCGAGATCAGATGTGCTTAGGCAAAGCAGATCAATGCTGCCCAAGTCTTTCCATTATCCAGAGCCAAAGCTTGGCTCATACCTTAACCTTCAACTTGGAAGACCTCCCTGAAGGCTAACTAGAAGGATTTCAAGCGACCTAAATCTTAATTGGCCAAACTGTTTCGGTGAACAGATTAAATGGGTAAACAGAAGGCAACAAGGTTTAAAAGCCGGAATAGATCTATCATAGCTGGGAAATTGGGAGACGGAGGAGGAAATTAGGAAACTATATTTCTTCTTTGGAGAATTATGCTGAAACGCAACGGGATGTTTGTACAAAATAGCACTTGGGAACTCTTTATTCCATTTGCTGCATCAAATGGATAATCCAAAGAAAGATCCAGAATGGTTATCATCAGTGGAAGGCAGAAAAATATTGTTCTAATTCAAAATCATCTCAACAAGATATTGTAAACCTTATTGTGACCACACATGTGTCATATATTCCACATAGAATATATAAAATGAATGTAGCATTCTGCTATTAATACAAACAACATGAATTTGCTTTTTATGTTTGTGTGTGTGTGTGTTTGTTGTGCCGTTACAGTTGTGACCAACTCTTCATGACCTCATGTCCATGGAGTTTTCTTGGCAGGAATACTGGAGTGGCTTGCCAGTTCCTACTCCAGGCGCCTACAGCACCTGGTGTTTCCTCGTGGTCTCCCATCCAAGTACTAACCAGGGCCAACCCTGCTTAGCTTCCAAAATCAGGTGAGATAGGATGTGCTTAGGACATACACGGAAATAATGCATAGGAAGATTGACACATCACTAAATCCTCTTCTTGGACAGACATCTGTGGCCTCTTGGTGTTAGGGTGTTGATATGTAGAAACAAAATCTACTGTTCAGCCTAAGAGAGACTCTTCCATGAGGTGACATCAGCAGCTTCAGAATCTGGCCTGTTACTGCCATTCTATGTTTGTTCTGGACTTCAGTCCAAACATGAAGATGTCTTACTGACAAAGGTTGAGCTGAAGAGTGGATTCCTCCTACTAGAGAACCTTACTGAATGGGATTCACATAACTAACTTTCCCATTCAGAGAGAACTACTCTATAGTCACCTGATACTAGCGGCTTGTAACTTGTCTACTATCATCACATACAGCAACGTTCATGATAGATTTCTGACAGCTTTCTGCAGTAGTGTGATTGTGCAAAATGTATTCTGAAAGGTGAAAAAACAATAAATGATCGCCATTATGCTTTTTCCCCATTGCAAGATGAGGTGACCATTCTTTCCAGTTAACTAGTCCGGTAGTTCTGAGAACAAATGTTAGTAGGTAAGCCAAGTCATGAAATGGCAGCACCTGTTTAACACAAGCCCAAACATTTAGTATTGGGGGTTTTTTTGCTATATTTTACTCCCCTTATATTTCCTATAGTTCCTGTGATATAATTCCTTGATTAAGAATTTCTGTCTGACGACTGAGTCATATCCCTCCAATAAGAATTATACAAGTACAGAAATAATTATCTTTGAAGTCTTTCAGCATAGTCAGAAATGTAACATTTGGGAACAAGGGTTTCTGGGAATTGTAACCCCAGATCACCTGGTTTGCCCAAAGTTGCAAATCACTGAGCTGGAGCATTGATTTGAATGCAGTGCTGTGCCAATAATAATAATAATAATAATAATAATAATAATAATAATAATAATAATAATAATAATAATAATAATAATAATAATAATAATAAATACCCCGGATATTTTGATTGTGGAGAGGAAAAAAGTGTGGATCATTGGTGTTGCTATATCAGGTGATAGTAGAGTCACTGAGAAACAACTTGAAAAAAATTACCCGATATCAGGATCTGAAAATTGAACTTCAGAGACTCTGGCATAAACCGGTACAGGTGGTCCCAGTGGTAATCGGCACGCTGGGTGCGGTGCCTAAAGAGCTAAGCAAGTTTTTAGAAGAAATTGGAGTTGACAAAGTCACCATCAGTCAGCTGCAGAAAGCCGCCTTACTGGGATCTACTCACATAATTCGTCGATACATCACTGAGTCCTAAATGCTTGGAAGCATTCGACAAGTGATTGGTAATATAAAATCCAGCGTAGTTAGCTGTGTGGTTATTAATTAATTAATTAATTAATTAATTAATTAATTAATAATAATAATAATAATAATAATAATAATAATAATAATAATAATAATAATAATAATAATCTCATGTAAATTTCACTCATTCTTATTCAGTTTGAAAAATGAATGTAGTATGAAACGTCACAGGGAAGATGCAGAATACTGAAGAATGGTAAGCATCGAGCCAATGTTTCTCAGACAAGATGTTCCTGAGAAAAATTCTGAAAACTTTTCCTTCTTCTTTTTTCCTCCCTAGAAAAAAAAAAACCCAGGACGCTACCAGGAAGAACAGCTTCTGTTTTTGCCACATACAACAGGAGGCCAAGGTGGGGAGAACAAACCTGTGCTAAAATCACTGCTTAGAAGTAATTTCCGCTTATTGTTCCAGTTTGTTTAGGCATGGAAACCATTCAAAAGGCCTCAGAATATTATGAACTCCTATTTGGAAGAATGTCCACTTACTCTTCAAGATACAAGTAGCCATTTTCTTGTGCTAGCCTCCTGGCATGAAGTTGGGAGTCTCTTGCTGTGGAGCCATAAGAAATTACCATGGCACCATACTCGCGGCACATTTTAATTCGGGCTGGCAAGGTGCTGGTGGGCATGATGACAAACACGGGGATCTGGTGCTGTGAGGAATGATATGCTACTGCCATGGAAAAGTTGCTGTCTGATGCCACAATCACACCTTTTCTTTGCTGATCCTATAGAACATGAAATATTTTAAAAATTAGTTTTGTAAGACAGCCAAACTGGGAAGTGGGAGAGGGAAACTATGCCTCTTAAAACAGACCAGTGGTGAATCTGTTGCCTCCGTTACCAACCCCCCCTCTTGTTTCTGGGTCAACAACTGTGAGGCATAATGTACCCTTGAGAGACCAGATTTGGCCTAGGGACTATCAGTTGCTGATTCCAGTCAAAGATCATAACATTTGGGCAAATAAAAACCCAAAGCAGAAGAGGAAAATATGGACCCCAAACAGAAACTACCATATGTGATTTCTGACAGATTATGCATGCAAACGTTACCTCCCCCACCACACAAAAAAAATCTATGGCAAATATTACAGACATAAAATACGTTGGTCAAAATGCTGCTGCGCAGAATAGAAAATTGCACCAGAGTAGGCTCACTGAATCCGTGTGGATTTAGTGAGTCAATTCCTCCACAAATTCCCCTTGATTCATATGGGTCTACTCTTAACTGCAGTTTACTCTGCTAAAGTAAATTTCAAAGTAGGGCCATTTGACATAATGGAGCATTCAGAAGACATGACTTATCAAGTCGCTATGGATTCAATGGTCCTACTTACTACAGTTTGATAGCTCAGTGGTTTAGGAGAAGTTGAGAGTTTGGTTCCTCGCTGTGTGGCCTTGATCAAGCTGCAAAGATCCAGAAAAGCCCCCCAAAGAAGGGAATGTATGGTAAATCACTTCTATGTATTCTGCCCCTGGCAAACCTTGAAAAAGGTCTCCATAAATAGGAATTGACTTGTGTGTGCTGTATGTTATGCCGTTATAGTTGTGACCGACTCTTCGTGACTCAATGTCCATGGAGTTTCCTTGGCAGGAATACTGGAGTGGCTTGCCAGTTCCTACTGCAGGCTCCTACAGCACCTGGTATTTCCTGGTGGTCTCCCATCCAACTTCTAGCCAGGGCCGACCCTGCTTAGCTTCCAAAATCAGGCAAGATTGGATGTGCTTGCAGGCATGTCCAAACTTTGGCCTTCCTGGTGTTTTGGACCACAACTCCCAGAATTCTAAGCTTAGATTGCCAATGACAAAGGACTGTGGGAGTAGTGGTCCAAAACATCTGGAGGGCCAAACTTTGGACATGCCTGGCTTAGGGCATCTAATAGCCACAGGAATTGACTTGATGGCTCACAATTATTAATGCAGTACTCAGTGTGGTGCCAGCCAAATCAACTACAGTATTTAATATATATCAACATAACTGTTAAACCTAATCCACAACTACTGTATATGAAGGGCAGTATTGAGAAAGTGTCGTACTGAAGCAAAGTAAATTAAAGTGTTTTGTGTATGAATGGGATCCCGCTGGTTACAATCCAGTTCATATCAGAGTTCTTAAGAGTCAATCTCAATGTCTGTCAGTACTGCTGAAACATCCCTTTAGGGTCCCCATTCCCCAACATCAGGTCAGCAACAACTGACGGAAGGTGAAGAGTGAAGACTCTTTTTCTGTGGACCTATAGGAACTGGCAAACCACTCCAGTATTCCTGCCAAGAAAACTCCATAGACATGGAGTCACGAAGAGTCGGTCATGACTGTAACAACACAACACACACATTGCTTACAGCAGCCAGACTCAAAAGAATGAAAAGGTGAAACTTTTAGGTTTTCCATGCTAGGAAAAACTTCACTGGCTTAAACGTCTTTGGGTCTGCCATTGAAAGTACAACAGACTCATCTTTCTGTCTAAAGAAGGAAGCTAAAACATGGAAATGTCAAATCTCAAGAACGAAAAGGGTTTAATGGAACAGGCATACACTGTGATGTATGCAATACAGTGATAGAGAACAGGGAGGGTTTACAGGTGGAAGTCCTCATTCAAATTTTCACCTCAGATTTGAGAGCTTAGAAAAATTACTTTTTTGAACTGCATCAGCCACCAAAATGATGGCTGAGGCACTATGAGAGGTATAGTATGAAGACTTTATTTTTCCAGTCTCTGAGAGATTTGAACAAATTGTTATCAGCTTGGGCAATTTCTTATAAAGTGAGTGGATTTAGTATAATTTGAGAGTAGAGGATTCTCAGGCCAAAATAACTTTAACATAAACATAAGAACATAAGAAGAGCCATGCTGGATCAGGCCAACGGCCCATCTAGTTCAGCTTCCTGTATCTCACAGTGGCCCTACCAGATGCGTTTGGGAGCGCATGAGACTAGATATCTGTCTCCTGATAGCACTCCCCTGCATCTGGCCCTTGAAGTACCCCGGTTTTAAGCCTGGAGATTACACATTTCCATCATGGTTTGTAACCTGTGATGGACTTTTCCTCCAGGAATCTGCCCAATCCCCTTTTGAAGGCATCCAGGCCAGATGTCATCACCACATCCTGTGGCAGGGAGTTCCACAGACTAACAACACGCTGGGTGAAAATATATTTTCTTTTGTCTGTTCTTACTCCCCTAGCCCACAATTTGAGTGTATGTCTCCTAGTTCTGCTATTTTGTGAGAGGGAGAAGAGCTTCCCTGTATCCACTTTACTCATGCCCTGCATTATTTTGTACGTCTCAATCATATCCCCCCTCAGGCGCCTTTTTTCCAGACTAAAGAGGCCGAAATGTTTTACCCTTTCCTCATAAGGGAGGTGCCCCAACCCAGTAATCATTTTAGTTGCTCTCTTTTGCACCTTTTCCAGTTCCACTATGTCTTTCTTGAGATGCGGTGACCAGAATTGTACACAACTTTACCTTACACAAGGTTGTTACACTGGTTTCCCTACCTGTTCTAAAGACATCAGCAGGTAAAGCACACCACGCTCCTTCACAGTTCCTGTGTACTGGAGGAACTCTTTCTTTAAATATAGGTCCATCCCATACTGCTTTGAAAGCCTAGAATACTGGAAACAATGGGACATGCATCAGTTAACTTGGCAAATCTATCCATTATGCAGATGTCCATTCATAAATATGTTACATCTGGTACCCACTTCTTTGCAAAATGTGCAGTTCTGTACATCTTTTACCTTAAAATACAAACTTCTATATAAAGTTTAATCTAAAATATACATGTTATAACATGTTAGTATTTTGAAACTCTATTGCATAATTCAGATAAATGCAGATACCTGTATTTAACAAATATTACCTTCTGAGCCACATTTCTAGTCAGGAGATGCAAACAGGGTGGTTTGCTTACAAATGCAGATCCAACAAAGTCCTCAAGTATCCAAAGAACTTTGAGTTAATTATACAGATTAAATGCTGTGTCTAACAACTGATCTTCAAGGACCTCTAAGGGGAGTCCTGTTCTCAGAGAGCTTTTATTTCCTGTATGCTTAATTTCTTGTCCATATAACCCATAAATGTAACATGTCCTATAGTCTGCAATTCGATTTACTTTCTTGAGTTGCATGTTCTGCATAGTTTCATTTTATTTCAGTTGTTCTGACAAAGATTCTTTTCTGCTTATTATTACTTATTATGATGTATGTACATACAGTATGATCTAGATACACAATAACACATAGAATAATAACATTTTTATAATTTTTGCCTTCTGGCTCCCCATGTCTATCTCTATGCCCACTGACATTGTAATCTGTATCTCAGACCAACAATGGTTTTTGTTTTGTTTTGTCTTTGATAGACTTGGTATCCCAGATATAAATCCCAAATATCTCAGCACAAGATAGGCTTTAGGCTCCTTTCCATTCAGTGTGCTACTTTTTTCCATAATATATTCCACATAATACATTCAGAGAAATATAGGAGTCTAGATAATCCTTATCTTAATTATCTAATGGTCTGAATGGTTTGTTTTGAAGTTGTTGTTTTGTATGCAGTACCTCTCAGACTCTTGAATTCTATGGCCAGTACAAAATGTCTGTATTATGTATCTCTGAAGTGCTTGTTTGTTGCATTTATACCGCAGTGTCCTCATTGTCTGGTCAAGATGGTATATACTGTATGGCTGTTTTCCTCGTCTATGAGACTGAGAGAGTGAGACTAGCCCAAGGCCACTTAATGGGGATTACAGCCTGCAGATCTCAAACCCAAGTCCAAGTGTCTAATCACTATGTAACACAGGCCATCACACAGACCTTGGAGTACTTTCTCCATTACTGTCTAGTGTTTAGCATCATTAAGAGTAATCCTTATCACAGGGAGTATAATGCCAATCTGAAAGACAGACACAGCTAAGATTAGAATAGAAGGTTGTTCAACAATGCAATACCAAAGCTGTAGTTTGAACAGAGTTGCTGGGAGCAGACCTCAGAGAAGAGGCAGGTTCAACCCTCCCCTCCTTTAAAAACAACCCTAATGCTCCAGTTCATCAAATATGTATTCCAGAATTCACAAGCCACAATCCAGCAGTGTTAGATGTTCCAAGAAAAATCTCAAATCTCAATTGACTATGGTCAAATTTGACATGCAACACCAATTCCCTAAATGTCTCTTTGTAAATCTTTTTCTGAGATGTTTAGATTTTCATATTTTATATGTCTTGCCTAATATTAAAATAAGGGTTGAAAATGAACCGTGTTTGTGTCAGAATGCTGATGTGGTGCCAGATATTTTCTGGAATGCACTGAATTCCCAAAGATTTAACATTTGTTTGAAAGATAAAGCAGAGCAAAGGAAGAATACAAAATGTGATATATATTATGCTCTGGCATTCCACAAGAATGTGACTGGCTTTCTTTATTACCATATTAGGTACTGTATTTGCCTAATAGTCAACCCATTGGCCAACCAAGGTCTTGAATGTAATGAAATATGATTAAGTCATATTATTGTTTATTTATTAGATGGTTATCCATATTCAATAAAGTATTTGGAAAATCATAAAATCTCATAACCAGACATACATCTACTTTGTATATCTGTATTCTCATTTACTAAATACAATACTGACATGGCCACACCTGAACGGATAAGCCATAGCCAGAATTTATCAAGACCAATAGGAATAAAAGATCTAGCTTGTCTAAGCCTTAGGTAAAGCTAGACATTAATGGGAATGTATATTTCCTCTGACCAGTTTCCTTCTCTCATCAAGATTCTATCTGAGGTGCTCAGGGTTCTCACTTGCAAATTAAAATATTATTAGCTTTACAGTAACTGACTGTCTTCAAAACGAAGCACATAAATGCAAGATATGTAGTAAAGTAAAATCATGTGCTGTGACAAACAACTTTAACCCCAAGAGGAAGGATCTAAAAATATGCTGAACCTATTGTATAGTTTGTCTCTCTGTCTCCACTGCAAGTGGTACCGACCAGGACCATGCAGAATTACCACACATTCACTGCTTTTTAAGATGATGTGACATACAAACATACAAAAACACACCAAACCAACAGATTGGTCGACAAGAAGCACATACTCCAGTATTGGCGAACCTATGGCTTGGGTGCCAAAGGTGGCATTTGGAGCCTTTTCTGTATGCACCTGACATCGGCCCTTCACAGCCACCTGTATTCAGGTTAAATTGCTTTATTGGCACTTTGCGAAAAAATTGTGGGTTTTGAATTGCAGTTTGGGCATTCGGTCTCTAAAAGGTTTGCCATCATGGTACTATCAGTAAGGCATTATTGGTGGTGTGTAAGTTTACGTTTGGGACTAGAGATGGGCACACACTCCCTATTGCAGTTAATATCCGTTTGTCCTTTTGTCAAATGGGTTTTGTCGGTTTCCAGGCCTGAGTACTCTGATGGGTGCCTATTTAGAGGCCATGGCCCAGATTCCATGCTCTGCCCCCTGTGGACACTGCCTCTGAGTGGGTGCCCGCCAAAGGAGGCATAGCTAGGAACTGCCAAACACCCATTCATCTGAAGGATGAACCAGCACAAATCACTGAACCAGTAGTTCATGCCCATTTCTGTTTGGGACTGTAGCTCCCAGAATTTCCCAGGCAGCGTGAAAACCTCTAGGAGCTGTAATCCAAGAAACATAAATAGTCAAAGCTCTAGTCCCACTCATTATCATATAAAATATTGTTTCACTCCAATATCCATCAGCCTCATCTGCCCTGAGATCTATACTCCCAACAGCTTCTGAAAAGCCAGATTCATCAGCCTCAGTTGTGGTGTTTCTATCCACCTTCTGCATAAGCATAGATCAGGCATGTCCAAAGTCAGGCCCAGGGGCCAAATGTGGCCCGTTTTCAAATATCGAGTGGCCCACAGCCTCTTCTCCCCACCAACTCAGCCTATCATGCATCCCCGCCAACTGGCACCTCTTCATACCAGATAGAGACATAAGTTTGTGGTTTTGTGGTTTGCCTGCCCTCCCTGTCTCTGTCCATCCCCCCAGCCACCTGCCCAGCTTACCTTCCCCAGGCCCCATTGCTGCAGTGTCCTCCTCACCTCCTTGCATGTTCTAGAGACCTGTTCAAAGTCCGACCTGGGGGCCAAAAGGGCTGAATGGTCGGCCCCCAAACATTTTCACCTCACCAAATCTGGCCCTCCTTGCAAAAAGTTTGGACACCCTGGCGTAGATGGTCTCTTATCTAAACATTTCTATCTAGGGATAATACTAGATGATGCACTTGGCACATTGTTAGAAGAGGCACTCCCTTAAGTGGTGAAAAAAGCAAACTTGTCCAAGCCACATGAACAATCTGTGGGGCAGTGCTCCACTCCAGATTCAACTCAGGAGACAAAGAATTCCCATTCCTCATCTACTTCAGTGCCTGTTCGGTGCAGGCTTTAACATGCAGATTGCAACTTCAACATCCCTGTTCACCACCAAGTGCTGCATAGACAACTCTTTTTTTTTCCCCTATAATTTTATTGAGTTTTTGAGGAGGGGAAAAGGGGAAGGGGAAAAGGGAAGGGATAAAATTTAAAATTTATATTGAATATGTCAAGCAAAGTAAAAGAAAAGTAATATAACATATTGATAAATTGCCAAATATTATCACAATACTAATAAGTTTGTTACTTCTTGCCATCTTTTCCGAGAAATCTCATCATAGTCTCCCTTTAAATAGCCGGAGAGTCTGTCGATTTCAATACATTCTCTTATCTTTTCGTGGATATTCTTCTCTGTTGGCACGTTTGGTTGTTTCCAGAATTTCGCATACAATATCCTTGCAGCAACAATTACATGGTGAAGTACATATCTCTGATCATATGAAATATTTATATCTACTATATTTAATAAGAAAAGTTCTGGTCTAAGCTCTATCTTAATTTTCAGACATCTTTCTAAAAATAGTTTAACCATTTTCCAATATGCCTTTGCCTCTTTGCATGTCCACCACATATGGTAAAAAATACCACAGTCATGTTTACATTTCCAACATTTATGTGAGCAATTATACATCTTAGATAATCGGTGTGGTGCAAGGTGCCATCTATAGAACATCTTATAACAGTTTTCCTTAAAAGAAATAGATTTAAAGATTTTAACTGTATTCCACAGAGAGTCCCATTTGTTTAGATGAATAGGATAACCAAAGTTTTCTGCCCATCTTATCATAGTGTCTTTGACCTGTGTATCAATCATTTTTTCATTTAACACCATCTTTTAGTGGATTTTTCCTTCTCCAGATGTCTTGAAGTTCTAAAATGTTGGACATGTCCAGAAATGATTTAGGCAGTGTAGAGGATGAAATCCTGGATTTTCCCCTTTTGGATGTTTTCCTATCTACAGATGGGGTATGTACTGCGTTGAAATCTCCCAGTATTATTAACTGGTGGTTTTCGTATTGTAACAGTTTCTTGGCCAATTTTTCAAAAAAGATTTGTCTTCCATGGTTATCATTGGGGGCGTATATACCAACAATAATTGTTTCTTTAGATTGGATATTTGCCTGGACAAGGATCCATCTGCCTGCATCGTCTTTTTCCAGAAGGGTTGGGAAGAGCTCTGGTTTAATATATAGTGCCACCCCATTTTGCTTCTTTACTTTGTTTGATGTAGAAAATAAATTCCCCAATTTATTTTGGATTAAATATTGTTCATGCTTTCTCAAAATATGGGTTTCCTGTAGACAGATGATTGAACACTGTTGTTTTTGGAGGAGATTGAAGGTCTTCCGACGCTTCTGTGGGGTATTCAATCCATTGATATTCCATGTTAGAATTTTCTGGGCCATCTTGTTTTACTTCCAACGATATTTCTTTTTCCCTGATTTTGGCCTGAGATGGTGTTTCGGCCTGGCACCTCCCACTGCGCCATGAGAGTCTTGATCCTGCTTTGAGATCACTTGCTTGGAGGTCTGATTTTCTCGGTTGTCATCTTTGGTGGTAGTTTGAGTATCGGTTGTATCCTCACCTTCGGGAAGAAGACGGTGAAGAGGAGGAGGGAGAGTAACCCAACTTCCGTGCGTTTTTATTTGCAAAATTTCTGGCTTTCTGGTGGGATTCTATTTTCTGTAATTTCCCTTCCCATTGGAAAGAGAGACCTTGAGGGTAGAGCCACTTGTATCTTATGTCATGCTTGAGCAAAAGTTTAGTAAGAAATGAATATTCTTTTCGCAGTTGACGGACATCCCAAGGGACGTCTTTCAATATTGCCACTTTGGATTTATTAATTTCCACCTCTTTGTCTCGGATAACCTTGAGGATACAATCTCGGGTGTATCTTCTGACTAGTTTGACTATTACCTCCGGAGGTAGTTTATTTCTTCTGGTATAAGCTGTAGGTTGACGATAGATCACGTCTACCTCACGTAGGAATTCTTCAACGGGTACCTCAAGTAAGGTTGCCAAGCTTCCTCCAACTGTAGTGTAAAGGTTTTCATCTTTATCAACCAGGAGGTTTTGGATCCTTAAAATTTTGGAGGAGGCTTCGATTTCCTGCGTGAGGACCAGTCTGCTTGTTGATTCCATTGTGGCTTCAGTTTCTTCTAGACGGAAGTCGGTTGCGTTCATATTATCTTCCAAGGCTTGTAAACGTCCACCGAAGGCTTCTAGTTTAGTATCCACATTCGAAAAACCCTCTTTCATTTCCGCTCTTAAATTGGAAAACCCAATGCTTTGATCTGATATGAGCTTGGCCTGAGTTAAATTTAATTGGTTGAGTGCATCTAAAATTTGGTTTTGACTTGTTTGCTGAGACATGGTCGTTGGATGAGCCAGAGATGTAAAAGCAGACTTTTTTGATATGGGTGGAGTTCTGCTCATTGTAGAGGTAAAGAGATCAGTTGCCTCTTCTCTGAGATATTACAAGATCTCGGTTGGCTTACTACTTTCAAAGGATGTATGTGTAGTTGCATACATAGAAAAGTCCAGTAGATGGCGTATTGTACCCACTTTTCAGCCAACAGAGTCCGAAAACCCTATCAGAGGTAAGATGGATGTTTTAGGGTTAATCTGCCGTTAACGAAGGGAAAGTGAAAGTGGAGAAAAAACTGCAGCCCTTTCCGAGAGGCAGATAATGACGATTAGGCTGAAGAAGTAATTAGAGGAGAGTAGATTCTTTTCGGTAAGTTTGCTTGACTCTATTTTTGAAGGGGCTATCTGGTGGAAAGAAGCCACTTACATTGGTGGGGGAATAGACGCAGCTCGATCTCCGTCCGGATCTTCCAGAGTCTCAGCCGCACGGGAATTCCCAGGGATTACTACCCCTCACAGGGAGGGGGAACCGCACCTGGGTGCCCCGGATCGGTTCTGGGATATCTTCTGCTCCCAGCGGGTGGTCTTGTAGTGGAAATCACCCTCTAGGGACTTGGAATACCTTCGACGCTAGCTGGGCTGCATTCTGCTAGCGTCTGGGGAGGGAAGAAGATGGCTGCATAGACAACTCTTCTGAAGGAGAAGCCATCAATATGAGAGGCAAACTGCCCCACTCTCAAGCAGCGCTCCTTGTTGCAAAGCTCTGGATTATATTTAGCTGAAATTGCAATTTCCACACTTTGTTGTTTGCCTTGCCTTTTGAAGCTGCAGAAAACACATCTGCTCCATCTACACTGTATTCTATAGCAGTGGAAAGTTGTTGCAGTATTTAGCTGTGCAATTACATTCTAGGTACATAGAGAGAGCATGTCAGCATATTATTCTTCATTGCTCTATTCACCTTTGAATTTACTTAATTTGCTCACCACCTCCCTCCGTCATGTATAAGAAGGCATACAAATTAGTTTCAACAGGAAGTGACAAGGGGGTATTTCAGATGACCTTCTCATAGGGCACTGGACATTGGCCGTTACTTCACGAACCGCTCGCTTCGCGGCAAGCCCTCATTTCTGTGCGAATCGATCGTTTCAGTCCGCACGCTCCTCCTTTTTGGCTGCGATGCCACCCCGACCACGCCCCCTTTACCGTGCTCCAAGCGGGGTGAGTGATTCCCCTGCCAGCGGCCGGGAATCTTTTCGCTTCGCATCTCGCTTCGCTCCCAACGTGACGTGTGGTCTCGGTTTTTGGCTTTTATTTCAAGATTTTTTAAAAAATATTCAAACAGGGATATCGATGCATCGCTATATCGTTTCATCGCTTTGCGCTGTTACTTCCTCGCTCGAGTAGCGGCGGTGGGAGCAGGAGGAGCCGCTGCCGCCTCGCCCGGCCAGAGCAGGGCACCCGGGGCAGGCAGCGTGCAAGCGGCGGAGGGCGGGCGGCTGTGCCATGCGGGGCTCCCCCCAAGTAGCGGCGGCGGCGGCGGGGGGGCTGCCAATGATGCCAGGAAACAGTTGAAATCAGTAGAGCCATTGCAACTGACAGTCCAGCATCAGTGCATCGATACGCCGTCGGTAGGAGGCTGAAACCGGACGTTGCAAATCAGCTTTCCAATGCGAAGGGAGCACGTGAGGTAGTAATGGATTCGATCCTAAAAATTCGCCCCGTGAGGACAGAGAAAGAGGGGTGGGAGCGAAGGGAGACCACGTGACCGCCATCGCATTCAAAGCGAAGGCAATCCCGCTGCGAAGTGATGTACTTCGTGAAGTAACGGCCATTGAGAGGCCCAGGGCACAAGGGTCATTTGAGGCCCCTTCCCACTACCTCCTTAGAATATTTTGTGTTAGTTATATGATATATAATTAACTCATGTATATACTGTATGTTGTTTTATTACTTATGTTTTTATTATTGGATTGTGTATTTATTGTCTGTCTAGATCAGGGGTCCTCAACCTAAGGCCCCGGGGCCGGATGCGGCCCCCCAAGGTCCTGAATCCATCCCCCGGGACCAATTGCAACCCCCCACCACCTACCCCTGCTTTGCGAGCAAGCCAGCCTCCGCAGCTGCTTCTGTTGCTGAGGCAGATCAAAGCAGTGGGCTATGTCACTTCTCCCACTCCCCCCAACTACTACCCAGATGATCAGCATGCTGGCTAGTGGGGCATTTAGAGTGGGAAGGCTACGGCAAGGTCGCCCGCTCCCCCCACCCATTGTGGTCCGGCCCCCAGTGGTGCCTGGGGCATGGTGAACCGGCCCGCTGTTTGAAAACTTTGTAAACCACCCAGAGTAGCCATGCAGCTAGATGCAGCGGTATATAAATTTAATAAATAAATAACAAATAAATAAATTAGTTGATGAGGCCCCCCTCTGTGTGTGACTGTTCACTCATACAACTGCCTCTTGTAGTTCTGTCATTAAAAAGGCCCTGCCCGCAATGCTTTCAAATAACAAATGACTGACATGAGAGGATGTATGCCACAGGCCACTCTCATTCCCTCTAATTAATATGCCTAGTGGCTGCACATCCCACCAGTGAGATTTGGATAGATGCATGTAAAGTCCCTCACACACAAGGGGGAAAGCACCTACCCTTTCTGTGGGGTTCTACATAAACAGAGCCATTTTTACATGACAGATGATGTGGGCAAGAACAGACAAGGGGTGACATCAGAGGTAGCCTATATAGCTTTGTCTCTCTCAAACCTACCATTAAAAAAATGATAGTAGTTGTCTGGTCCTTCCTCAAGGCAAGAAACTCAAAACAATAGACAGCCTGTCTAAACAAAGGCAATTTATAAATTTCTTTGATCACACATATCAGAAATAATTCACACCTTGGGTAAAGCAAAACCAAAGTCTCCATAATAACTACTGCTCCACTAAAATTAGCAGGGTGCCTCACAAAGAAATGATTCTGCAAATGCCTTGACATTGACACACCTTGCAAACTAATATTGTGAATGAACAAATATCATACCGTACAAAGTGTTTTCTGTACTCCACACTGGATTTTGAAAGCTGCTGCACTGATATCTTCAAACCTAATAAATTTGTTATATGTTGGCTGGCTAATTCTGTCTGGGTGGCTGACTGAGTCTCTTAACAGTTCCTCATTAGGAGTAGTTAACTTCATTTCCCAAGTCTTCACTCCCCCATTTAGGTAATCTTCCTCGCCAAAGTCTTTCAGTCTTTCAGGATGGATAGAGGGTGGTCGCTGCCCAATATGGCCATTTCTTACTGGTCCATCCTTGCAGCAGTTAAGTTCACAGCGGGTGGGGATATCTAATTTCCCTGCTTTACTTTCGTCCCTAAGGAGAAAAGGAAAAACAAATATGAAATCATACTGTGAAAAGTTAATGAAGTAAAAACTTTGAAAGTAGTTCGGGCTTCAGGCCTGCATTTTTCTTGCAGTACATCTATCTTCACACACCACAACACACAAACATCAAGCAAGTAAACCACCATGTTAGCTGCAAAAGTCACAAGGGTTGAGTTGCTTAAAGGAAAACAGATTATACCACAAAAGTATTAATGTAAGAGTTTTGAAGCACCTAGGTCAGATATTAGTTTTAGAAGAGGCAGACATGTTAGTCTTGACACACTATGCAAGGATATCAGGGAAAAACTCAAGAAAAATAAAATATAAAAATAAAATCCAGAAAAAAACAATAAAACCCAATGGTTCTGTTCTGTTTTCTTTTATTTTGCTTTCTTTCTTGTTTTGCCCAATAGATCTGACAGGTGTCATGGCCATGCTTATGAGTAGTATGTTGACTTGCTTTGAAATGCTTCAGATAGTTAGGATATGACCTATTACCAGCAAGACCTCTTGAAAGTTGAACTGTAAAGCTTTGAACTGGAATTATTCAACTACTGTCCACAAAATCCACACTGATTGACAGGACTAATAACAAAATTGCCAGCTGCATAATATTGAAAATGGCTGCTATACAATTGGGAAAGGTATCTTATTTGGTGCCAGTGACATGTGTAACCAGTCATCTAACCCAGCAGTTCACAACCTTGGGTCAACCAGGTATTTTGGACTACAGTTTCCAGGAGACTTCACCTCTGACTGTGCTACCTGTGGTTTTGGGAGTTGCAGTCCAAGAACACCTGATGTCCCCAAGGGTGGACTGGGAACCATTACACAGGGGTTTTGTTAAGTAACCAGGAGGTTTTAAGTGACATGTCAAAGACAATGAACATTTGTTATCAGGTCCTACCTGGTTTCTAATACCTTCTGTAAGCAGAATAAACTAGTTTCTCTGGGAAGCACTGTGTGGTTGCTCTGCTTTTACTTCTGATGAGGACAAACTGAAAGATTTTTCCTTCAGTAAGGTACTGCTTAGTATTCCCTTCCACGACACTCCCACATAGGCTGAACTATTTGAGTTATTATTATCATATTGTTGTAAAGTACCCAGAGTGGCCTTTGCTGCCAGATGGGTGATATAGAAATCAAAATAAACAAATAAATATTATATTAAAATGGCCAATAAAATCAATATTAAAACAACAGAGCACGACAATCTATTTAAAATGCATCTCAGACCACCAGTCACTAAGGGAAAAACCTATCTGAGGAGAAAGGTCTTTGCCTGCTTGAGGAAAGACAACAAACATGGGGCCAAGCTGGCTTCCTGAGGGAGGGAACTGCAGAATCTGGAAGCAGCAACAGACAAGTCCCTCTCCTGTGTCCCTCCCCCATTTCCCCAAGCTCACTTGTGAAGCTGGTGGGACTGAGAGAAAGGCCTTCCCTGATTATCTGGAAGTTGAGTCATGGCAACTGGACTTCTTTTCTGGTGAGATCGCATAGGTTGTGACTAGACATAAATATCCACTGTAATCTGCAAGTTTTTTCAAAACAGCTCTCTGATGATACCTGAGGGTACCGTCACTGTAGTCATCTAGACAACTACAGGTTTTGTTTTGGTTGTTCCCCCCCCCCCACAACATAGTCAAGTTTCCTTTCATTTGGCTTGTTCTGACAAGGTGCTAACTGGCAATGTTGACCTTATTTTTTCCCCTCGAAGTAACTTGGCAACAGAGCACAGAAAGAATGCCTAGTTCCCTGAGCTCCTTGCCCTCTGAAGATGCCAGCCACAGAGTCGGTGAAACTTCAGGAAGAAAAATTTCCAGACCATGGCCAAACAGCCTGAAAAACCCACAAACACTAACTTTGCTACAATTTGCTTCGGTGCTGACTTTTTTTTGTTTATTTAAAATAGTTTTACCCTGATTTTCTCCTTGAAAGGATCCAAGGCAGCTTATATCATTAAAAGGATAATACTGTACATAAAAGCTAAAACAGTATTTGTACAAATATTCCAAAAGAATTAAACAAGTACTGTATCATATAAAAATGGTAAATCAAATCAATACTAAAAGCACATTTAATAGCAACAGAGCACAAAGCCCCTATCAGACTGCCAGTCACGAAACCTAATAATAATAATAATCATCATAATAATAATAATAATCATCATCATCATAATCATCATAATAATAATAATAATAATCACCCCAAGGGTGCCGCCTTGTCGTGGCGGGGGGCTTAACTGCTCCAGTAGGTCCAACCTTACCAGAGAGGTCTTGACTGAGGAACAGAACTAAGCGCACCCAACAACCCATGAATCATGGTGAAATACAATATAAAGAAGCCTATACCGGCTCGGTCGTCGCCCGGGTTAACAAGGACCACGATGGGTGTTGATGAACCTGGACATCCGTCGATAAATGGGCTACAGGTCACGGGTCCCATTGCTGAGCATCCAGGGCATGGGCCTGTAGAGTTACTGGAAGCTGAACCATCTCAGAAGCGGCAGAAATATACTCTACCAGAGAATCGGACAATCATGAAATGCTATTATAGAGCGGAACCTGAAAAACGTGGCTACCAAAAACGGATGCATCAGTTATGGAAACAAGAATATCCAAACTCCAAGATAACTGAATTACGATTAGCTGACCAGCGAAGATATATTATCAGAAACAAGGTGTTTAGTAAAGTTGAACTAGAAGAAATACAGAGGAGTTGTGAAATTGGAGGTCAACAAATTATCCAAATAGAAGGAAAAAATAGATTAATAACACCTGGGGACATTGAACAGCCAAAAGTTGAAGAAAATATGGGTGTTGCGCAAAACTTTGAACCAAAAGAAGGTTCAAATAGGATTGGAACACCAGCAGAGCTCACTATTAGGCAGCAAGAATTGAAGAATAAAATACTCACACATGCTGCATTAAATAAAGAGAGGGGAAGGCTCCCAATTTTAAAGACTGTGCCTAGAAAAAAATTGGTACAATTGATGAACGATGTAAACTCAGCACTTGCAACAATCCAGATAAGGTCAATTGAAGAGATAAATCAGCTTGCTTATAGTGCAGCAGTAATAGTAACGGAAGAACTAGGGATTCCACAATTGAAGCCCCCCCCCCCAAAAAAAATGCATTGAGAAACCACGGTGGAAAATCAGACTGGAGCTTAAAATCAAAAGACTCCGAGCAGATGCGAGTAACTTAAAAAACCTGCAGGAGGACAAATTAAAGAATGGTAAGTTCAAGAAATATTTGACTAAAAAATACTGGCTAAGTACAAGGAAAATTGGAGAAGCATTGGAAATAGTGAAGCAGCAAATAACAGCAACAGCTAGAAAAATTGAAAGATATGATGCTAGATTTACTCAGTATAAAGACAACCAGTTGTTTCAATCAGATCAAAGAAAGTTCTATCAGAGTTTAAATCAGAAGATAGGTAAAAAAGGTGAAAAGCCTGAAAAAATGGCAACCATTCAGTTTTGGAAAGACATATGGGGGACTGAGAAAGATTATAATAGAAATGCTGGATGGCTCCAAGATTTTGAGAAGAAATTCTCCAAGTGCACAATGGACCAACTAGAAATAACAGCTGATATGATCACCAAAAGAGTCAAAAACTGGACATCACCTGGCAATGATCCACTGCATGGGTTTTGGCTTAAACACCTGACCAGTCTGCATGGGAAAATGGCCCAACAATTTAATGAAATGTTGAGAACAGGTTATATTAATAAGTGGTTAACAACTGGGAAAACCTATTTGATTCAGAAGGATCCAACAAAAGGAGCAATACCTGAAAATTACAGGCCAATAACATGTTTACCAACTATGTATAAACTGCTAACAGGCATCATAGCTGATAGAGTCCAGGATTATTTGGAAGCAAATAACATCATGCCAGTAGAGCAGAAAGGGAACAAACGGGGAAGTAGAGGCACAAAAGATCAGCTACTCATTGATAAAATGATCCTAGACAATTGTAAAGCCCGGAAAACTAATTTATATATGACTTGGATTGACTATAAAAAGCCTTTGACTCAGTACCGCATAGTTGGATTATTAAGTGCCTGGATGCCATTGGAATATGTAAAAGTATTAGTGCCCTAATTGAAAATGCGATGAAGAACTGGAAAACAGAATTGTTTGTCAGGGATGAAAGCTATGGATTGGTTAGCATCAAAAAAGGGATTTTTCAAGGTGACTCTTTGTCACCTCTGCTATTTACTATTGCCCTGATTCCCCTCTCAATAATTTTGCAGAAGACAAATTTAGGTTACCAAACTGCTAAAAATTCAGGGAAAATTTCTCATCTATTGTATATGGATGACTTAAAGTTGTATGGAAAATCAGAAACTGAAATACACTCACTGACCAACACAGCCCGAATTTTCAGCACCGATGTTAGTATTGAGTTTGGACTAAACAAATGTGCCACAGTGGCACTGAGAAAAGGAAAAAAAATGAGAGTGAAGGAATTGAAATGCCAAATGGACAAGCTATTAAGTATCATCAGTCTGAAGCCTATAAATATCTGGGCATACTGGAATTAGATAATATCAAGCATGGGCAAGTGAAAAATGTGGTCAGTAAAGAATATATCCAAAGGGTCAGAAGAGTATTAAGAAGTAAGCTGAATGGTGGTAACACCATCAAGGCCATTAATAGCTGGGCCATACCGGTCATCAGGTATACTGCTGGCATTATAAACTGGACTCAGATGGAGCTAATAATTCTAGATAGGAAAACAAGAAAACTTATGACCATTCACTATGCATTACATCCACGCAGTGATGTTGACAGGCTGTATTTACCTAGAAAATTAGGTGGTAGAGGTCTTCTGCAAGTGAAGCAGACAGTTGAAGAAGAGAAGCATGCGTTGGCAGATTATGTAAAAAATAGTACAGAGCCAGCATTATTGGAGGTTAAGAACAGGGAGGTGTTTAAAGTAAATCAAACAAAGGGTCAATACAGGAAAACAACAATGCAAATACAAGCTGATAGCTGGCATAATAAAGTGCTGCATGGGCAGTTCCTCGAAAAAGTCAAAGGAAAAGTAGATGAGGAAAAGACTTGGTTATGGCTCACCAATGGAACACTGAAAAAAGAGACAGAGGCCCTGATTTTTGCAGCTCAAGAACAAGCTATCAGAACAAATGCAGTTAAGGCTAGAATAGAAAAATCAGCTGAGTCCCCCACATGTAGACTCTGCAAAGAGGCAGATGAAACTATTGACCATATATTGAGTTGTTGCAAGAAAATTGCTCAGACTGATTACAAACAGCATCATAATGTAGTTGCTCAAATGGTCCACTGGAATTTGTGTCAGAACTATCATCTGCCCATAACAAAGAACTGGTGGGACAATAAGCCTGAAAAAGTGACTGAAAATGAGTATGCAAAATTACTTTGGGACTTCCGAATACAGACAGACAGGGTTTTGGAGCATAATACCCCAAATATTGTGATTGTGGAGAAGAAAAAAGTGTGGATCATTGATGTTGCTATACCAGGAGATGGTAGAGTCACTGAGAAACAACTTGAAAAAATTACCCGATATTAGGATCTCAAAATTGAACTTCAGAGACTCTGGCATAAACCAGTACGGGTGGTCCCAGTGGTAATTGGCACACTGGGTGCGGTGCCCAAAGACCTAAGCAAGTATCTAGAAGAAATTGGAGTGGACAAAGTCACCATCAGTCAGATGCAGAAAGCCACCTTACTGGGATCTGCTCGCATAATTCGCCGATACATCACTGAGTCCTAAATGCTTGGGAAGCGTTCGACTAGTGATTGGTAATATAAAATCCAGCGTAGATAGCTGTGTGGTTAAATAATAATAATAATAATAATAATAATAATAATAATAATAATAATAATAATAATAATAATAATAATAATAATAATAAACAGTTTGGAGAAAACAGGGCACTGTTGAAGGCATCTTACATGCCCTTGAGTGCTCCTTATGCTGAATCAGGCCATCACATAGAGAGAAAGCAGGGGGCAGCACTGCCAGCATGAAATAAAATTTAAATCATGCCTGACAGCTGAACAAAAAGACAGTTCCCCATTAAAAAGAGATGGTTCTCCACTGGTCTTTGCATTATGTTGTGTTGTCATCAGTTTTTATTTCCGTTTCAGCCATACCAATGCAAACTGCAGAGTAAATCACCAATGTAGATGCGCCTCATTGGTCTCATTCTTTGGATTTTCTTTCCTCTTGCTCAGCCCTGCAGTCCATGTTCTGTCCTTTATGTTCCTCTGAGACCGCTCTTGGATTTAGAAGGATCATTAAGGCTCTTCATTGCAAAGCCAAAAGGCTTATATTCCATGCTTCATGACCGTTCAGTAACCTTTAGCATGGCTGATCATCCTCTTTTGCTGGGTTCCCATGGTGATGCTGCCTGGGTTGGTTTCTTTTCCGTCATTTGTTCAGTCTCTTTCATCTGTTTTTATCTCTTTGTTTTCAGAATTCCCCAAGGCTCTGTTGTGGGCTCTTTCTGTTTTTTCTTCTTCTTAAAGTTACCTGCCCAGAGCAGTGGATTGGCCACTAGGTGAAATGGATAAGTAAACAAACAAATTCCACAGGACAATTTATGATATCCTAAACACCTCAATTTAATTTGTACATGGTTAAAACTCAGTTCTATCTTTCTGATGCCAGGTCTTTGTTCTAATATTGAAACTGGTACTCCAAATTGTTTGTTTATCGTTTCAGTTTGGATGGTTCATCTTTGTCTCAACTTTAACCTGCCTAAGTTGAGTTGTTTCTTTTCCTCCTAAAGGGTCTTCTTTACACATGTTTTCTAGATATACTGACAATATTATAATCTACCCCTTTATGGTTTTGGTTATATTTTTGGTCCATCTCTACCTCCCCCTCCCCCACATCTCATATTCAGGCTCCTGTTTTCCTTTAAAACATTCCTAGGATTCATCCTTCTTTTGATATTTATTTTCTTTTTGTTCCTCATCACTTCTTTTGGTTGGTCTTCCACAAGTTCATATTAAACCTTTTCTTTCCCTCAAAACTTTGTAGCATATTTTCAGTAGCTGGAGCAGTTTCAGGGAAAGGGACAGAAATCCTGATGCTACTGCAGGTATTTCTTTGATTATTTTTTTTCAGGCAGGCTACCATGTTCCGAACTGAGTTGGTCTCAGCCATACTCATCACATTGCATCACCGTTACACAACATAGCATCAAAAATGCAATGCTTCGCATCGTTAGTAGTATGTTGGACATGCACTGTTCTCTGTTGAATTGCATGGCGCTGAGCAGTGTGGTTTTGTCATACCTGTTTTCTTTTAATAAATACACAAATTAATGGCCCGAGAAAGGTGGATCTCAGGCCTGCTGTGGCCTCTGCTCTTGGTAGGGTGGGGTGATACCCAGTCCAATGGTGAAAGCCCAGCTAGCCTCCTCTCCTGGCATGGCAGCTCCATATGGCAGCTGCAGAAGCTGTTGCAGCATGCTGGGAGTTAGATGTACATTTAGGGGGAGATCACAAGAGCACACTGTTCCATTGGGAGGGAGGGAGGAGAGAAGTTTTCCCTGTCCTCATGTCTCTCTCTCTCTCTCTCTCTCTCTCTCTCTCTCTCTGTGTGTGTGTGTGTGTGTGTGTGTGTGTGTGTGTGTGTGTGTGTGTGTCTGTGTGTGTGTGTCTGTGTGTGTGTCTGTGTGTGTGTGTCTGTGTGTCTGTGTGTCTGTGTTAATCATTTGTTTATGCTATGTACTGTAGTTACATTGGGGGGCATAAGAGTTATACATATATTTTGAGTTACAGAAGGAAAGTCTGGCATTACACAGAAGTCAGGGAGGCCAACTCAATCTAAGTTGCAAAGCTGTCATTCATTGTTCTGTCTCCACAACTTATAAACCTCCAGAATAAACACACTGTTATATGATTATGTCATTACTCCATGGGACCAAAAGGCAAAAATATTGAAGAAACAGCAGTAGCCTATGCTGCACCCAATGTACAAATTAATTCAAGCAGCCTGACTTGGGCTTGCCATGCATTCACTTCTGGGAAAGACTATTTTCTAGCTGAAGGCCTGCAGATAGTATTTCCCCATTTGAGTTTAGATTAAAGAAAGTTAAGCAGAACTGAAATCCATCACCACCAACCATGTAGCTGCCCAGCCGGATATGTACCTTGAGACTAGGCTTATCAGGCACAGCAGGTCAGTGACTTCTCAACCTAAGGGAGAAGTACAGTGGAACCTTGTATAACAAACAGTTTGTATAACATAAAATCTGTACAACATAAAAAATTCTGGAGATAGGTCTGGAAGTTGAGTCATGGCTACTGGGTCAGCTGCTCATCCAAGCTGTTTGGATGAGCAGCGAAACATTTCTGTCTCTCAAAAAAGAAGTCCAGTAGCCATGACTCAACTTCCAGATAAACTCACCTGAATGACTGAGAATCTTCACAGACATTCTGGAGATAGGGGAAATTTGCTTAACATAATTGCCTATGGGGAAAATCTGTACAATGCAAAAGTGGGGTTACTCCATTTTCAATGCATTCCTATGGCAATTTGTATAAAGGAAAATTTGCTTAACATAATTTCATTTGGAACAAATTAATTCCTTTATATAAGGTACCACTGTACTGCAATGTTGTTTAAATGGCAAAAAAGGTCTAAATTTGCACCTAAACATATAAATCAACACCTGCATGTTTATACAAATCAGTGATCTAGTATCCTCCTTTTGGTGACAGAGATCATATTTTCCTGTCTATAAGATGCCCCATGTATAAGATGGCTCCTACGTCTCCAACCCAAAATTACAGTTTTGGAAATGCAGCTTACTTCTGTGTAGTTTAACAAATTTAGACAAAAATATAGACTTATACACAGAAAAATACTGTATCCTTTTTGTGGGGGAACTTGCCATTGTATTTTGACTGGAAGTGAAACCCACACCTGTTATAACCAAGAACTGTGCCACTGGAGTCATCTATGTTCTGCATTCCCCTCAGGATGTCACCCTCTCTACCTTTGAACCTAACAAAAAGCAGCAAAACAGCCCAGTGACAGTGCAAAAGGTGATGGACTAATACAACGAACATTTAGAAATAAAGTTAGGCATTAATTAACTGTCCCTATAGAGAGTACTGTATTTCCTCATCTATAAGACACACTCATGTATAAGACGAACCCCAGTTTTCCAACCCAAAATTACAGGTTTGCAACCACGCAGTGGTCTCCTCGGCTTACTTCTGTGTATAAGAAAATCATCATTTTTAGTCTAACAATTTTAGACAAAAATATAGTCTTATACAAGGAAAAATACTGTAAATTTAAAAAATCCCGATGATTGTTCTCATAGATCTAGATCAGTGGTTCTCAACCTGTGGGTCCCCAGATGTTCCTGACTGCAACTCCCAGAAGCCTCCACCACTTGCTGTGCTGGAAGGGGTTTCTGGGAGTTGCAGTCCAGGACCATCTGGTGACCCACAGGTTGAGAACCACTGATCTAGAACATGCAGCAATACTGGGTGGGTCGGGAAGTGTTTCATGCCAACAAGATGTGTCCAACTTGTAGGCATCCTAACAGGGGTTTTAGGTGTGTCAGGCAAAAATAAAGAATAAAGAAGTGAAAAACATTGTGGTTCTTTAAAAATTAATCAGTAGAATGTAAATCGCAAGAAGTGGACTTGTTCATGAAAACTTTGAAGTGGATTCATCCACAAAAACCCACATTAAAATATAATAATTAGTCTTTAAGATGTCACAACGTTGTCTTTATTTTTTTATTTTTGTTTGTTTGTTTTTGCCTGACATGCTAGAACAGACTAAGACGGCTCCTTGTTCTAAAGCTGCAACTATGGAAGGGTTTTAAGGTATGTCAGATATTTGAAGGGTGTTTCTCGCATTATCCGCCCACAGGGATTCCCATGACCATTTAGGGATTTGACTTCTGCTTTATTCTCTGCTCAATATACCACACGAGCTTTCATATTTAGGCAAAATAAACTAGTTGTCCAGTTCTATGCCTGCTTGCACAGTAGCAAATCCCAATGTGTTCTTTGGAACTTACTTGTTGAGGATGATGTCCCGGACTGCAACCTGAGTTGTTTTCAACATACAATGATAGGTAGCAGTGTTTCCACACAAACCTGTTAGTTTTTGCACAGGAAAGGTAAGCAAGGCTGTGAAATACACATTTGAGAGCTGCACACATGGCGACACGTTCAGCTTTTAGTGGAATTAGTGAGGCATGCATGCAGGGTGGTTTTTAAACCTACTTTTTGGCAAACAGTTTCTTTGCACAGCTGGAGAGAAAAACACAAGAAAACCATGTGGGCTCACTTCCAAACATACTAGAAAGATGTACATTAGAACTAGGAAATTAAAAGCTTTTCCTTTTTGGATACAGTATTTATATTACAAGTCAGCTCTTTTGCCCCCAAGGAAAATAGGAAGTTACAGCAGTGCCCCTTTTGATCTGATAGTACCCCCCCCCATTCAAATCCCCCCTCTACTGCTTTTCAGTCATTATCTGAATGCAGAGTAAAAGCCGAGGCCACACACTACACATAAGATACCACCCTGGGTGTATTCCACTCAGGAAAAGATCTATTTCAAGGTAAAATGAATCCTGTCTTTTATATTTTCCTGTTGAAAGCACCAGAGTAAAAGCTAAGGTAGAGCTTTCTCATCGCTCCCCTCTTAGTTGCCCCCAATGTCAGATGCAGGGAAATAATGATTTCATAATAACAACAGCAACATCAGTATGCTACCAAGTCAATGCCAACACAATGGGGATGCTTGACAGGATTTCCTAGGTATAAAGTATTCAGAAGTGCTTTACCAGTCCTTTCTTCTAGAAAGGGCAGCTCACCCAAGGCACACACAGTTTGGTTCTTTTTCCTAGGCAGTAGAGATGGGCACGACTCAAAAAAATGGTGTTTCGTTTGTCGTTTGGTCGTTTAGGGGTCCGTTTCGGTTCGTTTTCGTTTTTGTGATGTTTTTTGCAAAAAATTTCATTTTCGTTTTGTTAGGTAATGAAACGAAAAAACAAAAATGAAAACGAAAAATTGCTGTTTCGTTAGCATTCTTCTTAGTTCAATGCATCTGCTGCAACGAAAACGAAAAACACGGCAAATTTGGTCATTTCGTTTTTGTTTTCGTTTTGTTTTTAAAAAATCGTTTTGTTTTCGTTGCGTAACAAAATGAAAAAATGAAAATGAAAATGAAAAATCGCTCATTTCGTGCCCATCTCTACTAGGCAGTGCAGTGGGAAAATAAATTCCCAACCACTGGCTCTGTATTCAGGGACACAAACCTACCAAGCTATTCACGCCAGCTGGCATTTCTTAAATTTGCATTATATCTTTAAATCTCTTCTTCCCTACTCCCAATGACATAGATGGATACCCAAGCTATTCAAACAGCAATTAATGGGTTGTTTAAATGGGTTATTCCTGGGGCTCATTATTTCCTCTTCATTGAAACACTGGAGTATTTTTAGAAATAGGGCTGTTTTGTTCTGACATTTCTAGCTGTTCTTTTACAGTGCAATTTCCACCATCATTTAAGAAATTACTGCATATGAAAATGCAGGTTTTACAATCTTATTACATTTATAGTTGTACTGTACACCATTAATAAAGCAAAGCAAAGCAAAGTGTTTTGCTTATATACCGCCCCATACCACTACAAGTAGTCTCTGGGCGGTTTACAATTTTTTAATTACAATATGCAGGCTACACATTGCCCCCCCCCAGCAAGCTGGGTACTCATTTTACCGACCTCGAAGGATGGAAGGCTGAGTGAACCTTGAGCCTGCTACCAGGGATTGAACCCAGGTCGTGAGCACAGTTTTACCTGCAGTACAGGCATTTAACCACTGCGCCACGAGGCTCCTAAATATCAAATTATCTGTATTCTGTACCAGAAGAAGAATAAGGTATAAATAAAATTTAACACTAACTGGAATTAGTAAAACCACAAAAAAGTACAACCTATAAACTCTAAATGAAATTACTAGGGCCCTTTGCCAAATGCATATTTGTGGTGGATAGTCACTGTAGAAAGATTGTAGCATTAGAAAAGAGTGTTGCATTTTCATATGAGAGTATGTGTGTGTGTGTGTGTATGTCATGTCATTACAGTCGTGACTGACTCTTTGTGGCAGGAATACTATTAAATAATAATAGTGATAATAATTTTTTTTTTTGTTATTTGGCAATGGAGTTGAAACTAAAGATCCAGATAACGCTCAATATATGAGAGTATATTGAACGTTATATGTATCTTTAGTTTTAACTCCATTGCCAAATAACAGGAAAAAAGCCACACTTCACTATTATTATTTAATAATAATTGGAAGCGGCTCGTTTGGACATCTCTTGTTACAGTGCTTTTAGCTCTTAGGAAGATTGGAATGCCAATGTATTCCAATACTCCAAATTCATACACATTAAACTAGTTTTTTTCACAGGCCAGGATCTATGGAAACAAGTGCTGGGGGCCAAGGAAATATCTTGAACCACCCTCAAAGTTAGTTAATCTCAATCGCTGACCCTGGACACTTGTGTAATGCAATTAGCTTTAAGTAGTGTTCATAATCTCCAGTCAAAATATCCTTGCAGTGTGTTTGGGACAATCCCTTCAAGGAAGACAAACAAGATAGATGATAACCAATGAGATAATTACCATTTTCTAATATTTTACGGGCCTCGTTGAACAAGCCTTTTAGACCACTACAGAAGACTCCCCAAATCTCAGAGACCCGAGGCAAATCCATGTATTCTAACTAACAGCAAAAGAGAAGCAAACAATTTCTGATGAAGTGCTGTGAATTCTAACCATCTTTACCAAGAATAATAAGTTATTCAAACTCTGAAAATAAACATGCTGATAGTAATTTCCTAGGAAGCACGTAAGACATAGAACAACAGCAGCATTATTACCTATAAAGAATGGCAATGAAATAAACACAGAAGTGAAGCAATACTCCAACTACTGTACGATAAGGAGGTAGGAAGGATCCAGGGGAGGAGATGGCCAGTGGTTCGGCCCCAGGTACAACTCTAGGACAGTCCATCATTCCTAAAGGAGAGAAACCAACACTCTAGTTCTACGTCACATGGCAATATTCTCCAACCTTTGCCAGAAAGGGTCATATTCTTCCTCTTCTTTGATGCGTTCCCTGGGAGTTCGTTTCTTTAAAGCCCTGTAGTAGAGTAACTGTGCAACAAAATTCATAGCAATTCCTTTGTGGTTATTGAAATGGTGAGATTCCCAGGAAGTGGGCAAAGCTTGCCTTTTCAAAGACTGCCAAGAAGGGCAGCGAACTACAGGAAGCGTGCCTGGCAAACAGGCTGCTAAAGACTGTCCTCCCACTCAAGATGGGACAACTAAATGACTTTGTGTATTGGCTGCTGCTATTTAAGGAGATTATTTTCCAGACCAACCTGTCCCTGTCAATTTCAGTCAGGGCTCAGATTATACTTCCAGTTAGCTGACCGTCGGCTTCCAGTTAGCTGACCGTTCGACACCTTACACATTGAACACTAAACAGAGAGCACAGTGTTGGTCTGTGATAAAGCTACAAGATGTTTGCTTGTTGGAAAGAAAGCAAACAGATAAAAGGTTTTATTGGTGCATCTCAACATATTTGAGAAAGGCTTTTGAATAGTTGTTGAAGGGGACACTATCCAAGTGAATGCTGTTTTATTCTATTACAGATTGCTATCTTTTAAACCAATTTTACGTTTTAATTACATTAATTTCATTTGATTTTATCATAGATAGTTGCCTTCATTAGTGCTCTTTTTACACTGAAACAAAATTCTCACCCATCTCTCAGGGATAACAAATTTGATCAGTTTGGGTTTGTTTGTTTGTTTGTTTAAAAAAATCAAATTTTGCAAGTTTTGTGAAAATCCTAATTTAAAAAAAAATTGACCTGCATCCCTAGCAACAAATCCAATTAATAACTATTGATGATCAATGGCTTTGGCAAGCAGATCAATATCTGTCTACACAATGTTTTAAAGGACTAAAATTATCAATAATGATAGCACAGGACCCATTCAAGAATGTTCTCCGAGATCTTCAAGCAAATATTGTTAAGCAAATTTCAGATCAGATGCAAGAGCGAAGGACTGACCATGTTTAAATATTTGAAAGGATGTCATATCAAAGAGGGGGCTGGCTTGTTTTCCATGGCTTCAGAGACTAGGATTCAGAGCAATGGTTTCAAACTACAGGAAAAGAGATTTGAACATTAGGAAGAATATCCTGACGGTTAGAGCTGTTTAGCTGTGCAATATGCTGCCACGGAGGGTGGTGGAGTCTCCTTTGGAGGTTTTTAAGCAGATGCTGGATGGCCATCTGTTGGGAGTACTTTGATGGGGGTTCATGCATGGCAGGGGGTTGAACTGGATGCCCTTGATGTCTCTTCCAACGCTATGATTCTATGATTCTTTGTTACAGGAAAGCTTTTAGAAGAATAGGACAGAAGACAAGAACAAGAAATAAATGGAGGTAACCAACCCAGACATAAAGTTGGAAGAAAAGAAGAATGGATATACTCAAAGGATTAAAAGGTGTCAAAATTGTGGCTCAGAAAATCATTTAATAAATAATTGATTGGTGTTACATAAAAGCCACTAGCCTAAAGACAAGGAGGCATTTTCTGCTCATATTGTGAAAGCAGAGGGTTCAACTGCAGATAATATGGCTTGGGTGGTGGAATCAGGAGCAACTCATTTTATGGTAAATGATAAGGGGTTGTTTGATACCATGATAGTAGCAAAATATTTTGTAACATTGGCAGATCAAACTAAAAGGAAAGTAGAAGGAAAAGGAGCTGTGTATGTAAATTGTATTGATGCATTAGTAACAGATGTATTATATATTCCCCAGTTAGAAAACAACTTATACTGAGGCAGAATACAGTTTGTCAACAGCCTGTAATAATATTATAAGTTTAAACAATGAATGAAGGATTTGCAATTCAAAGTAAAGAAATCAATCAATGTATGAGTTGCACTTACCAAATCACTGTATGCAGAAAAGCATGAGAAGTTTGTAAAACAACTGGGTTTAATGTAATGTATAAATTCATTTTTGGAAGTCTTTGTAAAATAAGGAGGGGCTGTTGGAGTTCTATTTTGCAAAGCAGGAGTAAAGAAATAGATACTGGTGTAGCAGGTAAATGAAAGCCTCTGCAGCCTACAAGAAGAAGCCTGGAAGAAAGTTCTGCTCTGCTGTATGAACTGCCCGGTGCTAATAAGAATGAGAGAGTTGCAAATAAATTGTAAATATAGAGATAGCACACTGGGGGAGTGGGCAAACCACTGACAAATTAGCTTCAACATTAGCAAGTGCAGAGTGATGCACATTGGGGCAAAAAAACAAAAACAAAAACAACCCAATTACATTTATAAACTGATGGGGTCTGAACTTTGTGCAACAAACCAGGAAATTGACCTTGGTGTCCTGGTGGACAGCTCAATGAAGGTGAAAAAAGCAAACTCAATGCTAGGGATTATTAGGAATGGTATAGAAAATAAGTCAGAGTGAGCTGGCAGGCAGGTCACCTGGTCACAGTCCTCTGAACCATACTGAGTCCTGCTTTAATTCTGTTTTAAATAGTTATTTTCATATTTAATCTTAGCACATGCAGACTTGAAATAAATCCTTTCCCTCTTCTTATATTTAATTCAGTAATTATTTTTTGTTTATGTTCCACCCCATTGTTGCACACACAACTTGGGACAGTTTACAAGTTTAAACTTAAAAACCCCACAGACCACACATAGGGTGGTTAAAAAATCATTGATAACCTTGAAGTTCGGTGAGCACAGGACAAAAACCTCAAAGGTGATTCCAGGATGGTGTGGCAGCAACTACAGCATTTCATAGCCACAGCAGCACATAGTTCTATTTTACTTTTCTGGTGCGGACATTTCACTCTGTGAATGCATAGCCTCAGGAGGATGAAACGCAGGAAGTTGGATCCCCCACAAGGCCAATTTAAAAATAATAATAAAAGCCTGTGTAGCTGCCTCAACAGATATACTACGAATCTTACACCCAGATTTGTGGGTGTAAGGACCCACACACTGATCCAAAAACTGTGTGACTACCATGTGACTTTAAACCAGGGGTGTCCAAACTTTTTGCAAGGAGGGCCAGATTTGGTGAGGTTAAAATGTGTGGGGGCTGACCTTTCAGCCAAATTTGGCTCCCAGGCCAGACTTTGGACAAGTCTCTATAACAGGCAAGGAGGCAGGGAGGATGCTGCAGCTGCGGAGCTGGGGGCAGGTGGCTTTAGGGGCTGGACAGAGGCAGGGAGGGCAGGCAAACTGTAAAACTGCAAGCTGATATCTCCCTCCGGTATGGGGAGGGGCCAGCTGGTAGGGCTGAGTGACAAGCTGAGCCAGTGGGGAGAAGAGGCCACGGGCCACTCGAAATTTGAAAACGGGCTGCATTTGGCCCCCGGGCCTGACTTTGGACATGCCTGCTTTAAACTGTGATCAAAAATCCTGATACAGTTTCCACTTTATTTTTATTGTGTACCTGGTCCCTTAGTTTGGTTCATTGGCCCTGGGTGAGAGACAGGGGACCTTTCTGTGGCTTCTCTGGGGGAGTTTGGCCTCTTGGACTCCTGAGGCAAGTCAGGACTGGGCCCCTTGCCCTGTTGCTCAAGCTGCCTTCCACCTCAACACTCACCACCTGCCTGAGGGAGGGAAGGCTTGAAAAGCGGAGCGGCCTGGGAGCTGCCTGGGACCTAGAAGACCATTGTTCCTGCTGAGCCAAGAGTCCAGTGCCATCTGCCGCTCCCTCTGCCCCTGGGTGAGAGACAGGGGACCTTTCTGTGACTTCTCTGGGGGAGTTTGGCCTCTTGGACTCCTGAGGCAAGTCAGGACTGGGCCCCTTGCCCTGTTGCTCAAGCTGCCTTCCACCTCAACACTCACCACCTGCCTGAGGGAGGGAAGGCTTGAAAAGCGGAGCGGCCTGGGAGCTGCCTGGGACCTAGAAGACCACCGTTCCTGCTGACCCAAGAGTCCAGGTTCCGTCATCCAGCAAGCGCTGCTCCAAACGGACCCTGCTTCAACCACCACCCCTTTGTCTCCACCTGCTTGCTGCTGGGTCTCCTCGTGAGTGAGAGGCACGAGAGGTAACCTAGCCAGCTTGCCAATAGAGGGGTGGGACTGGAGAGCTGGGACTCCGCCTTACAGCTTTCTAGCTGTCTGCAAGCTTGTGCTGTGGTTCCATCATCCAGCAAGTGCTGCTCCCAAACGGACCCTGCTTCAACCACCACCCCTTTGTCTCCACCTGCTTGCTGCTGGGTCTCCTCGTGAGTGAGAGGCACGAGAGACAATTTAGCTGGCTTGCCATCAGAGAGGTGTGGCGGGGGGAGGGGCATCGGGCTGATACCAACCTCTATTATTTGCCTGTGAAGGGGAGAGGGTGGTGGGATGTTGAAGCTGAATGGTGGGGTGGTTTGTTTTTATCTACCTTATTCTGTTTTGTTTTATTTCATTTTTTGTCATTTTCTTGCCATCTGAGATAGAGATAAGGACTCACAATGGAACTGATGGAACAGGAAGGAAGGAGGGCAATGGAGGGGGGAGCCATTGAGGCTGTGCTGGGTAGAGGAAGGTATGGGGGTGGGAGTGGAACGTGCCCGCGTAGGGAGAAGAGAGGTTAGATATCTTACATCTATCCCTCTTCTGGTTCCACTTCCAACCTGAAGGTATCAGGTGACCATATCAGCGAACCTACGGGCCACACGGTGCTGTTGTTGAATGCCAGGTCGGTAAAAAATAAGACCGCCCTCATTCATGATGTCATCATGGATGAGGGTGCCGACCTGGCATGCATTACTGAGACCTGGGTGGGAGAGGAAGGTGGGTTTCCCCTCTCCCAACTCTGCCCACCTGGGTATTCAGTTCAGCACCAGTGTCGCCCGAAAGGTCGGGGAGGGGGAGTTGCTATAGTCTATAGGAGTTCTATCTCCTTGACCAGGCTTCCTGTCTCCTTGAGAGGAGGTATAGAGGGCCTGTATTGTGTGCTGGGCTCACGAGACAGATTGGGGATTCTGTTGGTGTACCGCCCACCCTGCTGCATTCCAACAGTCTCCCTGCCTGAGCTGACGGAGGTGGTCTCGGACCTGGTGTTGAGGACCTCCAGACTGTTGGTACTGGGGGACCTCAACATCCATGCTGAGGCTGCCTTGGCCGGGGCGGCTCAGGACTTCATGGCCGTCATGACAACCATGGGGCTGTCTCAACATGTCATCAGCCCGACACACGAGAAAGGCCACACTCTAGACCTGGTTTTCTCAACGGGATTGGAGGATGGTGGTTTGGATGTGGAGGAGTTGGTCCTGACTCCATTGTCATGGTCAGACCACTTCCTGGTCAAGTTTAGGCTATTAGCTACTCCAACCCTCTGCAAGGGTGGGGGATCTATTAAGATGATTTCAATTATTGAGACCCAAGGATGTGGACAGGGTGCTTGGATCTGTCCGTTCTACCACCACTCTGCTCGACCCTTGCCCTTCCTGGCTAATTGAAAGATCTGCCAGGGGGGTTCGCACCTGGGTCCAGGAAGCTGTAAATGCCTCATTAAGAGAGGGAGTGGTCCCTGCTGCCTTAAAGGAGGCAGTAATTAGGCCACTCCTAAAAAAAACCAACCTGGACCCAGGGCTGGTGGGTAACTACCGGCCAGTAGCGAACCTCCCTTATTTGGGCAAGGTGTTGGAGCGGGTGGTGGCCGGACAGCTCCAGGCGCTGCTGGATGAAACGGATTTTCTGGATCCATTTCAATCTGGTTTCAGGCTGGGTTTTGGAACAGAGACTGCCTTGGTCGCCCTGTACGATGACCTTTGCCGGGAGAGAGACAGGGGAGTGCAACCCTGTTGATACTCCTGGACCTCTCAGCAGCTTTCGACACCATCGACCATGGTGTCCTTCTGGATAGGCTGGCCAGGTTGGGAGTTGGAGGCACTGTTTTGCAGTGGTTCCGCTCCTTCCTGGCTGACCGTGTCCAGAAGGTGGTGCTGGGGACAGTTGCTCCGCCCGTGGCGTTTACGTCATGGGGTTCCTCAGGGCTCAATACTGTCTCCCATGCTGTTTAACATCTACATGGAACCACTGGGAGAGGTCATCAGGAGGTTTGGGCTGAGGAGTCAGCAATATGCTGACGATACTCAGCTCTACCTCTCATTCTCCACCAATCCAGGTGAGGCGGTTTCTGTCCTGAACTCGTGTCTGGGCCAGTTAATGGACTGGATGAGGGTTAATAAATTGAAACTCAATCCAGACAAGACGGAAGTGCTGTTAGTGGGTGCTTCGCCGGACAGGTTAGAGGGCCACTTCCCTGTCTTGGACGGGGTTGCACTCCCCTAAGGGACAGGGTCCGCAGCTTGGGGGTGCTTCTGGACCCTGGTCTAACTCTGGAAGCCCAGGTGGATTCGGTGGCCAGGGGCGCCTTCCTTCAGCTGCGGAAAATATACCAGCTCCGCCCCTACCTAGACGAGCAGAGCCTCATGACAGTTACGCATGCGCTGGTAACATCCCGTATTGATTACTGCAATGCGCTCACGTGGGGCTGCCTTTGAAGACGGTCCGGCGATTGCAACTGGTTCAGAATCGTCATGGCGCGGCTGATGAGTGGTGGGGCCACCAGAGATCACATCACGCCGATTCTACGTAACCTGCATTGGTTACCAGTTGAGCTCAATTCAAAGTGCTTGTCTTGACATATAAAGCCCTAAAATGGGACCTAGATACCTGAAGGACCGCCTCCTTCCATATGAACCTACCCGGCAATTAAGATCTAGCCAGAGGGCCCTCTTGAAAGAGCCATCCCTCAAGGAGGTGAGAGGGATGGCTTGTAGACATAGGGCCTTCTCGGCAGCTGCCCCCAAGTTATGGAATGCCCTCCCAAGTGAGATCCGCCTGGCGCCAACATTGGTGACATTTCGGCGCCAGGTAAAAACCTTCCTGTTCCAGAAGTTTTTTAATTGATACAACATAGACTGGGGTCCTTTGATGGCAATTTTAGTGATGATTTTAGTATAATGTTTTACTGTTGTTTTAATTATTTATTGATATTTTATGTCTTAACTGTTTTAATTCCTTGTTGTAAGCCGCCCAGAGACCTTTGGGTAGTGGGCGGCATATAAGCTGTAAAAATAAATAAATAAATAAATAAATAAATTATTGATGCTAGACAGTAGATGATAATGTTATATACCGTATATATTATACACTGATTATAATGATCTTGTGATGTCAAGACAATTCTGAGTTATAGTGACAGTTTTCAAGGTTTTCAAGATGGAAAATATTCAGAAGTGGTTTATCATCCCCTTCCTCTGCAGGAATATTGGGACTGTGCAGCTTCTCCAAGGCCACACAGGTTGGCACAGTGGGGAATTGAACTCCAAACTGAACTACAGAGCTAGATACCATGTACTGCATATGCTTTATATATACAGTATGTGGCTCTGAAAGGCATTTCTGAGAGTGCATGAAAAATACCAGCAGAAATGGGGTTGGTAAATAAGATTTGCCATGAACAAAATATAAAACCACTGGGATCCTTTGCAGCTCCTAGTCCATCATGAGCTAAAGAAAATTTGCCAAGTGAGCAAGAAATATGAAGTCTTGTAAACAATACAGGGTGAACTATGCAAAATACAGTATGAGAAGTTGCACTAGTTTGGAGACTTTGCATAGTGTATGAAGGTCAGAAAAACCGACATTCTGGTACCATAGAACACAGTCAAACCTGACTTGTGAGTCTTATAGAATGTAAGGATCTGCCAAAGTAGTTACAAGTCTGCCATGGACAGACCACTTCTCTTTGTCACGTACTTAAGCACGACCACCAGTAGGAAGAAAGAACAAGGAGAATAAGGACATCAAATAACCCAGGAGCTTTTGAAGCACGCAAGTAGAAGGGATGAACACAATACAAAGGCATTTTGTCTGTCATGGCTGTGTCAAATGTTGGGTTTTCTAGAGGAATATATAACTGATACATCTGTAGGAGACCAGCTCATGGCAAAGATTTTAGTCAAACTTCCTGCAGAGTTGTTGTTTTTTACTGTGGTGTTAATGGTCTGAATGTCTTCTGGAAAGTGCTGAGCTGCATCCTTGGTTTAAAATTAACTATAGCCATCGAGCTGTTTAGCTTCTTAATGATGGATAAACTAGTAAAGATGCTATTATTATGCCAGCCTTCCTTTCATTCCTGCATGTGAAACTCCAGCACTGCTAGGAAATCCTCTTATCTAGTTCTCTGTGCCTTCAATTGCCCAGACTCAGGCTTTATAATTCTTGTAACAGATAACCTCCCCCCCCCAAAAAATACTATCATTTTATATAAGCAAGCACAGAGACCTTTTCATTCTTATTAAAATCTAAGTGTATATTTGTATTTTCCTACCTCTGATCCTGTTCTCTCCCCTGTAATCCTCTCTGGAACAACGGCAGTCTTGAGCCACATGTTAATCTGAACTTTCCCACTCCACCTTTCTTTTATACCCAGGAAATTCTGCATCCTTCCTTTGCTGCTAATGCTCTTACAAGCAGGTGTCAGATTATTCTGGTGAACTTTCTGTTGTCATCCAAACACCTCTTGCTACTGATTAGGATGATCTGCAAACCAAATGAACTTCCTCCAGGCTGTTGCTTATTGATTTAGAATAAGAGATGACTCAGATTACTCCCACACACCGACAACTGTTATTGTTAAGAAGCAACTGATTGCCATTTAATTCCTCTGCAAAATCGACTTGTGCTTTCTGGAATATATCAGTTTCAAATGTAATGGTTGTGGTGTTGGTCTGACATTAGGAAAGTCCAGTTTTCAGGCTCTACTGCACAAAAGCAAGCAAGCAATCAAACAAAAGAAGAATCCTATAGCAGCTTTATGCCACTATAAAGTTTAAAGAGGTAAAGAACAGCAAGCAATTGCTGCTAATTAACAAGCTGCAATTCTAAGAGTGTTTCTGAGGTATGTTCAAAAGCAAAGTGTATAGCTTATATACCACCCCAGAGCACTTAAAGTAATCTCACAGTAGTTTATAATTTAAGTAGGCAGGCTACACATTGCACACACAGAGATAAATGGGTACTCAGTTTCCCAACCCCAAAAGGATGGGTTGCGCCAGCAACCTGAACCCACTGGGATCAAACTCACGTAATGAATAGTCTTGACTACAGTACTGTGTCACAAGTCTCCACATGTTCAAGGAGTAGTTTTACCATTGTCCCCCCGACTCTTATGTCATAGTGGGGTGGGGAAGTTGAATCCTGGTCTCCTGAACCCTGGTTTGGCACTCTATTCATGCTATTGTAATGGCTTCCAATTAAATGTGTGTGTGTGTGTGTGTGTGTGTGTGTGTGTGTGTGTGTGTGTGTGTGTGTGTGTGTGTGTGTGTGTGTGTGTGTGTGTGCCGTTACAGTCGTGAACTGACTCTTCGTGACCCCATGTCCATGGAGTTTTCTTGGCAGGAATACTGGAGTGGTTTGTCAGTTCCTTCTCCAGGCGCCTGCAGCACCTGGTATTCCCTGGTGGTTTCCCATCCAAGTACTATCCAGGGCCAACCCTGCTTAGCTTCCGAAATCAAGCGAGACCGGATGTGCTTAGGGCAGACACATAAATGCCAATGACTTCAGGGGGGCTTACTTCTGAGTAACACTGTATTGGATTTTGTGGCCAATGGATAAGGTGGATGGACATCATGGTCCAACATATCAGGAAGACATCAATATAAGATGATTGCCTAAAATTATTAATTACATCCCCCATGTCTCGCTAAGTGGTTGGGTACATCTTCTAAGGCATATACTGTAGATACATTTGTTCAGGTGGTATGTGAATCAGTTCCAACTAGTAACCTCTATAGTTTCACTTACATTTCTGTTAGCATCTACATTTTACTAGAAAGGGGCATGTTTATAGGTAGACAGGGAGATGCCAGTTATTTTAAGCTTTACTAATCAGCTTTCTCATGGGACTTTGTTGTCTGTTACTATGACAAAGGATGACCCCTTGGCCAATCAGTACCCAAGCCTTAAACAGGCGGTGTGTGTGTGTGTGTGTGTGTGTGTGTGTGTGTGTGTGTGTGTGTGTGTGTGTGTGTGTGTGTGTGTGTGTGTGTGTGTGTGTGTGTGTGTGTGTGTGTTTCTCCGTCAAATTCCATGGTTTCCAAAGAAATAAAGGCCCATCAACACAGACATCCAAAAGACCTCACAATGTTCCCCCCTTTCCCCTGCAGAGAATTTGGCTGCAAAGGGGCAAGACCTATTTTACTCCTGGTTGATGAGACTCATCAAATGGTTCAACAGTCAACATGTAAGTGGCTTTGACAACACAGGACCTGGAGAGACAAACCAGGTCAAAAATTCAAAGGGAGGCTCCAGATTCGGTACTGGAAGAACAGACCAGATTGAAATGATGCCCAAAAGAAGAACATTAAAATTGGGTATGTGCACATCTATTGGATGCATCCACTGGCTTCCTTCTCCCTCTTGTCCATATAGTTGTCAGGTGGTCCTTTGATGGGTGACAATCCATTATGTCCGCATACTTTGAAAAAGGTGAACACTTTTCAAGTATGAATTGCTTGCACATGTTTCCCAACTGATCAAAATACATCTGTGCCATGTGTTTTTGCACATGCTCAATATATGCACCATTTTTCTATATTGGATGTTTTAATTTAAATGCTTGTATTTTATCCAATGTGGCTGGTGGCACAGAGCTTAAACTGCTGTACTGCAACTATAACTGTGCTCACGATCTGGGGTTCAACCCCAGGGAGCCAGCTCATGGTTAACTCAGCTGTCTGATGCACCCAAACTCCAATAGCCCCAGTCCACTCATTTTTGCTTCTAAGAAGAGTTCAAGCATGCTTTGGACTAAAAATCATTGTTGTTGTTTGGTTTTGAGTTTTGTTTTGTGTGTGTGTTGACGTTGTCATTTTTAAAGCCCTCCTCCAACACCAAATTCCAAAAAACAATTTCTTTTTTCCCCTGTTGGCTTTCTTCACTGTCCCAGTTTTCATATCTCTTAGAAACTTATGGGGGTAGGAGTAGGGCACATTATCCTGGCTTTGATCTTTGGTGACACAACCCTGAGCACTCTTTATGGTTTCTTTCCACCTGGTTTTCAACTCTCAGTCTTCTGATTTCTCACCTGCACTCTCGACTTGAACAACTGATTGAATCACGGTATTAAAAATCTTGAATAATTTCTCTATTTTCATTTGTCCATGTAAAGGTTACGTAATCCTTCTGTAGTCACATTCTGTGTCTTTTGAAAGTCCAGATGCAGTCTTCGTTGGCTCTTCTTTTATCTTCCACCATAGCTGCCTCAGACTGTTCCTGTTTTCTGCCATTAATATAGTGTTATCTGTCCATTAATTTTAACTCGTCATTCATCTGAATGTAATGCAGCTTACTGCATGATATGTCCACAGACTGAATAGATAGGGATACACGGATGTATCTGACGTTTTTTCCTCTCAGAAACCATTCTTTGTCTCTATATTCTATCCTAACTGTAGCTTCTCACTCTTTTAAGTGTTGCTTCAGGACAAGTGTTAAGGCATACCATTTATTTCAGAACTTTTCATGATCCATACAATCTGCAGCTTTCCTGTAAACTGTAAGGCATAGACTGGTTTTCTTTCGAAATCCTTTCGTATGCTTCAATAGCCAATCTATGTACTGCCTCTTCCCTTCTGGAATCTAGCTTTAATATCAGGCATTTCTTGCTCCATATAGTAAGAGTTTTTACTGAAAAACTTTGAGCATCACTTTGCATACATAGAAAATTAATACGATAGTCCCATTGTTACTACATGATATGGTCTGTGTGCCTTTGTTTTATTTTCCACATTTGTTGGCATATTCTTGTCAGGTTTTACATAGATTCCATTTCTGTAGCTTGGAGCATTTCTATCTGTATCCTATCTGCTCTTGTGATCTATTTCCTCTAAGTGCTTTGAAAGTGATTTTCCCTTCACTTTCTAAAATTCATCACAGCTTTCTTCTTCAAAGCAATCTGTGAACCCTTCTGCAAATTTGTCAATACTTTGTTTCACTGCTTATATTTCAGTTTTGCAAACAAGGTGTTGCTACAGATAAGTGTAACACCACAGCTGTTTTTCTAGAAAGTTAAGTTTATCTTGAAATCAAGAAGGTCTCAAGAATATGGTGACTCCTGTGAATGGTCTCACTAGTTGAACTGTTGTTAGTTACTGACAGCACCCATAAACAGGCAATCCCCACTACAGTCGTACCTCTACTTATGAGCAGCTTTACTTATGAATGTTTCTACTTATGAGCAGAAAACGGGTGGGCATTTTGAACTGCTGCCTTACAAATTTTAGATGCGGTTTCCTTAATTTATGAATGTTTTTATATTTTTTCAAAAAATGGTTTCCCCAGGATGCTGTGTGTCTGGGAAGCTTTAAAGCACCCGCATCATGCTTCCAGACCTCTGTGGGTTGCATGAGGTGTGGAGTGAGAAGGTGCTTTTTTTGCATGTGTGGTGGTTGAGGGGGTGGGTTCTTTTCACTGCATGCTTTAAGATTATTTTTTTAAATTGGGGTCTTTGGAATTCTTGAGTCTTTGCAATTTTATCTGCTTTTTTTGCATGTGAGGCATGTTCATTTACAGAGTGCCTGTCCTTAAACTGCACTAAAAAGTGACCTGAACCAGGTCCAAATTGTGTGTTGTGTGAGCGTGAGGCATGGTCAGTGTACCTTGCTGTCTTTAAAATGCACTGCCTTTAAACTGCACTAACAAGTGACCTGCATCAGGCCTGAAAGCTGTGTTGTGTGGGGTTTGAAAATGTTGGCTGAGGGTGAGGCTTGGTCAGTGTGCCTGCCTGGCTTTAAACTGCATAGAACTGTTCTGTATCATATATATTTTTAAATGATATGTGGTGTTGGAAATGTTTATTCTTGAAAAATAATGTTTTTGTGCAGTGTGTATGTGTGCATTTTATAAAGAGTTTTGCACACAAAAACTGATGTCTGTGTCTTTTTCCAAGCCTCTGGAACAAATTAATCTGTTTCCAATGCATTCCTATGGAAACTGCTGCTCTACTTATGAATTGTTCTACTTACGAGCATGCATTCCGAACAGATTAAATTCGCAAGTAGAGGTACCACTGTATATGTTTTAAACATGGATACAGTTAAGCACTGGAGCTTAAATAGCAAAACACAAATTTGCTGTCAATTGCATGGGAAGCTAATGTATGTTTAAATGCCAGATGTCCACATCATAAACATTTGATCAGCAAAGGATTCCCCCCCCCACAACAATGAATTACAGCCATTAAACATACTTTCCCAAACTGATGACAGTATTTTAAACCACCACTCAGCTTTTAAGATGAAAGTATGCACTGACTAAGTGACAATCCAAACAAGCATGCATTAATTTCTGGGTTTGCAGTCCAAAGTAGTTTATTTCATATTGGAGATTTCTAAAAGGTACCTAGCAAATGACAATGCAGTGCACACAGCCTTATGCAATCCCTTAAAGTGGTCAGGATGAACTACTAAACTCCTTTGCTTTTCAATCAGCATAAGCGGCCTCAAGGTTAAGTACTTAAATGTTCAAAGTCTCTTACTTGTTCTAGACTCCCATTGATCTAAATCTCTTTGCCCATCCTCCTGATGTGTCTAATTAGATCAACTTAGCCTTGAATCACAGTTCATGCTGGGTTGAAAAGCAGTTTGCAGGGCCATCTCAGGGCCATCTCTGGTCTCAGGCAGTCTTCCTTTGGCTTGAAATCTGAAATAAAATAGGACATGGAAACGCCAGGTTAGGGCTGCCAGCATGCCCACCTGCAAACAGTTGGCTATTTTTTAATATACAGTGGTACCTTGTATAAAGGAATTAATTTGTTCCAAATAAAATCATGTTAAGCAAATGTTCCTTTATACAAATTTCCCATAGGAATGCATTGAAAACAATACGACAATACGACAGCCTTCAAGAATACATTGACCTATCTAGTCTTTGCAATATACTCAATCCTCATATTTTTATTCCTTAATTTACTAGACAGATTTACATGAATTTTAACAGTTGGCTATTTTGTGTTTGGTCAGCTTATGGACCCCTTGCCAAAGGCAGAAAAAAACCAAAGCACCCTCTTGCCACATGCATATGGTTTATTCATGTAATTATTAGATATGGGCACAAAACGAACAATTTTTCATTTCAGTTTTCAGTTTTTCATTTTGTTACGTAATGAAACGACAAATGAATTTTGTCTCTAAAATGAAACGAAACGAACAGAAACACCGGAAATGTTGTCGTGCGTTTTGTTTCCGTTACTGCAATATGAGTGAATTGCTTAAAATCCTAAAAAAATAACAAAAAATTGAAATAAATGGTAATGAAATGGTAACGAAATGAACAAAAACAAAAACAATTTTTTTGCAAAAATTCACGAAAAATGGAAACAAACCGAAACGGACCCTCCAAACAACAAACGACAAACGAAATGCCATTTTTTTATTCGTGCTCATTTCTAGTAATTATGCACAAGCATATCAGCATTTCATGTTTTACAACTGCTTCTACATCCCCGATGCATTAGAACAAATAGCAGCAGCAACGTCTATTCACCAACATGTAACTCCCTTAAATCACAGCAATATCATGGAATTTGCTTCCACTCTCACAAGGCCATCTTAATGCCAATGTGTTGGCTGCATACTATAAGCCGCCCAGAGACTACTTGAAGTGGTATAGGGTGGTATATAAGCAGAACACTTTGCTTTTAAGAGTCTGACTAGACTGTGAAATCATCCTGGTCACTAAGTGACTACTGTATTTCAGGGATAGGTGCCTGCTGTTAAATTCTGAGACTCGTCCTTAGTCACACCACTCTCCACTGACAACCCAGAAGTACTGTATCCCAAAATTTATATGCCTCAACCCCTTTCAGAAATATTTTCTAAAGTTTGTTTTTAGTACACAGTTGTGAGGAGTGAGGTAGCAAATTTGCCCTTTAAAAGGGTTGTGTGTGCTTGAATGGAGGCCTGCATGAGATCCCAAGACAGACATGATGAGGCAGCTCAGTTGTACATTCTTATAATGTTTGGCTGTTTCACAATATTATTTCATATTGGGGGACTGGCGTAGGATGGAAATGGGCACCATGAGGGTTGTGGGCTGCATGCATTCCTTCAGCTCATTGGGGGGCGGGGGGAATGCTCTCCCATACATTTTTGTAGCCGTTGGTGAGCCTTCTGTTCTGAAGAGTTTGTCAGATTTCAACAGCTTGGTACCAGCCAATGGGGCTGTTCCCTCGTGGGGCCTGTTCCCGTGGCCGGATGTCCCCACCACCACCACCTTCCCAATGCCGGACCTCTGGACAACCTCCTCCTCCCATGTGGTGGTCACCATCACTCTTGTTTTGGACATCCCGCTCTGGCAAAAACTTTGAGGCCTGTAAGTCAGGCCCTCTCCTAATCTTTTCCAAAGGAAATTCCTTCCCTCTGCAAATGTGTGCAAGGAACACGCACTTTGTTAAAGGCATATTGCACTCCCAGACACATTCCAGGAACCTAATTCTGCTTTAATCTACTACATATTCTTATCAGGTTTGAGAGGGAAACACAGAGCCATAACTAGCAATGTGGGGCTTCTTTGCCATCTTGGTTAAGTGTGGGTCATATGAGATTGGCATATGTGGGCAGAGAATGGAGGGATGAAGTCTAATCTCTGGGTCTAGTTATATTGGCTCCATGCTTTTTTTGTGTTTCCTTCAGCTTGTGAGGAATGTGTGCTTTCAACAGCAAAAGCCAACAGGCTGGTTTGCAACCTTCTGGCGGCACATTTTGGCTCCAACTTTCAGTGCCCCATCCAGCACCTTAATTACATCTCTGAAGTAATCATCCCTTCCTCATACCAGCTCCCCAAAAGGCCATGGCACCTTTTTGGCTGAAGTAACATGCAAATCTTATCATATTCTTCCTCCCCACCCCTTTTAAACAATCTGTACTTTCCAAATAACATTTAGAACATATGGTTTCTATTCTGGTTGTGATTTATTTGTATCACTTTATACTGAAGACAGTGTATCACTGTATACAGTGATGCAATTTAAAGCTAGGACAAAGCTTTCTGGCATGCTGAACCATTTACACAGCTTTTCAAAGGTTAGCTCTGCATAGCACAACCGGAAGCCCCAAGAATATGTTGCAAAAGTTATTCTATTACACTGTAAATAAACAGAGCTGACATTTAATGCTGAAACATTTTTCTGCTCTCTCTAGCTTTTCCTCCCTTAACAGAACATCAAGATCACACATGAACAAAATGGCTATCGTATTGCAAAGCAGTTCATTTAAAATTTGGCAAATCAGTCAGTCTCAAAAACGGTGGCATAAAAGTTGCAGAGCTATGATGCCTGTATGGATCAGATGTCTCAGCTATCTGCTTTGTATTCCTGTGGGATATAAATAGCAACAATTCGTGCATTTGGTACCTATTTGGACATCATCTCTTCAGAAACTGCACATTTTATCAGTCAATTAGCTTGTCCACTCACAACTGGAATACAAGTCACCTGTACGATGGATGTACTGCAGAGGAAGAAGAGGATAAAGCCTAGTGTAGGTTTGGGCTAGATCAAATCAAGCCTGATTTTTTTTTGGAGGCAACAGTGTTGAAGCTGAGGCTGTCTCTTTGGACACAGGAGAAGGCGGGATTCACTGGAAAAGATCAATAATGTTGGGAAAGGTGGAGGGCAACAGGAAAAGAGGAAGACTAAATGAGAGATGGACTGGTTTCCTAAAGGAAACAATAAACTTGGGTATGCAGGGAGTGAACAGGGCTGTTAAGAACAGGACATTCTGGAGATCACCAGCAGTCAAAGGTGACAGAACATAACAAGAACAAATTTTCAGCGACAGAACATAAGAACATAAGAAGAGCCATGCTGGATCAGGCCAAAGGCCCATCTAGTCCAGGTTCCTGTATCTCACAGTGGCCCCACCAGATGCATCTGGGAGCGCATGAGACTAGATATCTGTCTCCTGATACCACTCCCCTGCATCTGGCCCTTGAAGTACCCTAGTATATCTCTATCATGGTTTGTAGCCTGTGATGGACTTTTCCTCCAGGAATCTGTCCAATCCCCATTTGAAGGTATCCAGGCCAGATGCCATCACCACATCCTGTGGCAGGGAGTTCCACATCAGCTTCTCTCCATCTTACAACAGCTCGTGGAGTTGTGATAAGGCCAAAACTGAGGAAAGGTGGAGGAGACTCATACATGTTCCCTGAATCTCTTTGAAGGAATGGTGCAATATAAAAGTAATAAATAAATTTTAAAAATACCCAATAGTTTGTATTTCATACAAAGTAAAACATGCAGCAGTCAAGTTCCAGCTTAGGGTGTGATCACACAACAAAACAGATTGCAACGAGGGCCACTGGTGGAGCAATCTGGTGCAATCTGTTTCCCCGCAATTGCACCATGCACATGGAAATGTGCTCCAGCCTGAACCTGATGTGTGCCCAAGCAGGAACTTTTGGGGCCAACTGTAGGGCTTTCACTTTTGGGAAGCTGGGCTGGAGCAAATCTTTGGCAGACAGAAAGGAAATCACTCCTGTTAGGGCACTACTTTCCAATGTGAATGTCTTTGCAGCTAATTGCTCCCAGAAAAAAACTCGTTTGAATCTCTGTGTATTCTGATGTGCAGTAGTGTTAAGGTTGTTATCTTGAATCACTCCCCTTATTGTAACATGGAGTAGTATACATGACTTTGGATAGACAGTCTGCTATGTTGAAATCTTCGGGTTCTGATTATTTATGGACAGCAGAGGATGCTACCCTTCCCAAATAGGTTACAAACAAACCACTGGGTTCTCTCTCTGGAAAGTGGAAGTGCAAATGGATTCTTCATGGCTAAAAACACGGAAAGATTGAGTACACCAGATTCTCACAAAACATACTGGCACAATAAATGTGCATCCTGTATATCCTGGGTTCTACGAGATCTGCAGACCTGATTAAAAACAGAATGGGGTATCTGGGGTTGACGATCATGTGGGGAGGACAACTACTCACTCACCCCATCCATCTTGACACATCTGAGAAAAAACTCTTGGGGCAGCACATTCTGAGTAAACAAAACTTAGCATCCTATACAGGTAGATGCAAAAAACATTATTTCAAAAGCTTGACTCATTCATTGTTGGCAGAGCATCTCTGGGCAGTATAAGGTGTCATCTGCTTCAATATGCTTGGCTTACCTTCTCCAGGATACACATACGTAACATAAGTGTCCTTCCCCTTTTGCCTCATAGCACAGATTTCTTATTTAGTAGCCATGTGCGCTGCCATACAGGCTATTTGTCCTTACCCTCACTACTACGGGGCCAGTTGTTTTGTATTTAAATAATATCATAGGCCACAACTGATGGTAGATAAATAATTCAAATAAATAAATAACATTGGTAGATAAATATTTCAAATAAATAAATAACATTCAAATAAATAAATAACATTAAATAAGAAGCATACAGAGTAGGGCAGACAAGGAACCAGCTCAGGTAGCAACTCCAAGTGTGGCAGTTGCCTAACAATCACACGTGTACTTGTTAGACATTCCCTACCAGCATAAGAACATTGGCTGTTTTATCGGTGAGGTGTTTCTGCATGGCTGTTGGCGTCTTAAAATACTGCTGAAGCTTGGATCTACCTCAGAACACTTATTCACATGATTTCACTGGTTTCTCCGATTAAACCATATTTGGGCTAAACATGCTAAGGAATGCTTTCTCCTTCCAAACAATCCCTGTGCCAAAACTCTGTGGTATTATTTTAAATTAGAAATATATTTTGAGCACTTGTGGTGTGTTGGTGTGTTTTATTGCTGCCACTCTTCTTTTTCAGAACAAAAGAATGCTTATTCAAACGTAGTTTTCAGGGAGGTTGTAGAAAAATGGAAAGTGTGCTGCTGAACACACTTGAAGCTCTGCTATTTGCCTAGGAAAGGCACAGGAGCACTCTTTGAAACAGGTTTTGGCAACAAGATGTGAACAAAAGCCTCATTTGAGTAGTATTTAAAGGAATACAGGAGAAGGAGAACCCTCTAGTGTGTGTGTGTGGGGGGGGGTTTGCCTTACTCAAGTTCTCCAATTGACAGATTATTCAAATTAATTAACATCCTGTACACACGAATCCCTTGACAGGAGTTGCACTGATGTAGTGAATACGACTCCTAACAAATATAAATACGGTACAGATATAAATTTAACTTTGCCCATACTGAGCTGTAATATACAACACATACTCTGACCAACTTGACATAAACAAATAACAATGTCTTGAAAACACATTTCAAATGGTCTTGGCTTGCTTCTAAGAAAAGTAAATCAGGTGTTGATAGTCCCCACCCCCAAAACGACTGTTATCCTTTCTTAAAAATCATTGTTTGAAATCATTTGCCAGAAATCGCAAGCTCACAGCAAGCATCTAGCCCAGTGATGGTGAACCTTTTAGAGACCGAGTGCCAAAACGACAATGCAAAACCCAATAATTTTTTTGCAAAGTGCCAATACAACAATTTATCATGCATACAGGTGGTTGTGAAAGGGCGATGTCGGGTGAACATTAGGAAGAACTTCATGACAGAGCTGTTCGGCAGTGGAATATGCTGCCACGGAGGGTGGTGGAGTCTCCTTTGGTGGTTTTTAAGCAGAGGCTGGATGGCCATCTGTTGGAAATATTGTGAAGGGGTTCCTGCATGGCAGGGGGTTGGACTAGATGGCCCATGAGGTCTCTTCCAACTCTATGATTCTATGATTCTATGATTCTAGGTTTGCCAACACTGATCTAGTCTGACATGTTTCTAACTATCTTCTCCCATTTCCTTCTTTTCTGAAGGCATCAACTAGCTCCCAGGTAATAAGGTGAAACTAGCTTTTCTGTGTTGTATCTCCTCACTTTGGCCCCATTGCTTTCTCTGTATGCACTGTTTGCAAAAATCAAACTAGACGAGTGGCAGCCAATGCCCCCTTGAAGGAGTAGAGGAAAATTCATTCAGCAGAGGGGCAGCTCTTCTCCGCAGTTTCAGCTCCTAGCCTCTTCCTCTGCTCTTGCTGCTTCTCCCTTACGCTCTCTGTGGCTCATGCGCATGTAGCAAATTCACACACACACACACACACACACACACACACACACACACACACACACACACACACACACACACACACACACACACACACACACACACACATTTCCCCCAAACAACATACAAGTCTCTCCTTCTCTCAGTTTTATCTTCACAAAAGTCATGTGAAGCAGATCTCAAGCAGCCCAAGGTTGTCCGCTAAGTTTGATAGCTCACTGGGGGACCAGAATCTAGATTTCCATAAACCCTGCAAGAAAGTACTACATCACACCAGTTCCCTTTGTTTCAAAAATGTTTCATTTGAGTATCTGATATTAGACATGCAAATAACAGCAAATATTAGAAATGCCCCATCATATTTCAAGCATGAAAATAAGCCCAGCTTCCACTTCCCTTAGAATTAGTTGATAAAAATAAACTATAATCCAGATCCCTCAGACTCCTGTAAGGTACTATAGCCAGTAATCACACATACAACCACTATGGAGTAACTCCCCTTTGGAGACCGGCTGCAGCAAGCGTTATAGTGATTTTCAATAATATTGCACAAGAGTTTATTTTTGTTTGCATCGCCCTACTTTGAGAACGAAGCAGTGTTTATAGTATATAATACCTCCCTTCCCCTTTTAAAACATATGTGCAGCCATTTTACAGTTCTCTCATATAAACTGGTGATATGTTTGCAAGGGTCCACTGAAGATGTGGAACTTGCAGCCAAGATTTTCATATAAACTGGTGATATGTAAAGCTGCTGGTGATCATATGTAAAGCTGCTGGTGATCTTTTTTTTTTTTGTGCTCAACCAACCTCATTATCTTCCTTCCTTATTAGCAGTGTTGTCTGAAGTCTACTCCCGTTCTTTGCTTGTGTGGTCTCTACTATATAGGAATTGGATACTTGAATAGAAGGTTTACACTTCCCTTTTGTATTCTTATAAACTTTAACTACTTTTAGAAGTAGTATGATAGGTGGTTTCTGCCAAGTTATGAAGTCAGACAATGTTTCCAACATTGCCATTTTTACAGGAGTATCTGACTTCTTGTGCTCTCTTGCAGGTACAGGGGCCATTGCTGATTGTATAGGTTCAGATGTTTGTGACTGTTATGACTTGGTCATCCTTTCAACTAAATCATGGCGTAAAAGAATGATCTTCAGATGGGGAAATTGGTGCTCTATGTTGAACATCTCAATCAGGCGATGACACAAAAGGTGTTTCCCAATTACTGTCCTGCTTGGCATCTGAATCTGAGAAGTACTTATCTGTTTCTTTTTCCTCTACAGGTGGTTGTGAAATTTGAAGAGCCTTTGATGTTGGAAAACTGCTTGCTTTTGATACTCTGACTTGGCACTTAGTGCAAGAATGAAGCTTGGGTCTGGTGGTGGTAAGACACTTATATTAGAAGCTACTAGGTCTCCATTTGATATTGGTAACATAGTGCTTTATTTCTCAAACGCTACTGGTTTTGAAATCCAGGTAAGTTGTTTTGGAGGGGATCTCGATATTGAGCAAGAAGAAGCTAAAGAGTGTAGTGATGATGACTTAGTTGCCTTCTCTTTATCTCATCTATGACTGTAAGGAGATGGACACCATAACTTTAAATATCACTTGTAGTAATGTTTTCTACTCCTATATGATGGGCTTCTTCTCACAATATTGAGGAGATGTTTCTCTTGATTGTGGTCTCCTTTCTCTGTAAGACTGACCTTGGGGAATGCCAACTCATGTTTTTGTTAAAACAAAACAAAAACAAAACATAGGCAAAAGGGGGGATTGTACGTACAATATCCTGAGTCCATAGTGGATATTGTGAGTGACTATTGTGGTGTTTGTTTGTGCAACATCAACCCTGACCATGATTTCATTCTATGAGCTCTGTGTCCCACCATGCATACAGAAAGGGGTGGCATATTTTCCAGAACAACACTGGATTTGTAGCACATTGGAAAATTAAAATGACTGCTCATCAAAACAAAAATGAACTTGAGGCAGCTCTGAGCCCTCCCCCCACACACTTCTCTTTCCTACTGGCTCAGAATTTCCTGTCACCTCTGACAGACTGTAGGTTGATTTGCCAAGTAAAAAGACTATCCCACCCCACCTTTTTTGAAGAACACACGACAGGGATACTGTCACAGTATTGCATGCTCTGCTAACTTATGAAATTGATTGCAGTGTGGCTGGGAGGTGGAGGCTGCTACTGGAGACTGTTCGGAAGCCTCAGCTGATTTGTGGCATAATTTTGCCTGGGACCATTGCACAAAACCTGGGACTGCTGAAATGGAAACAATTACATAAACCTGGGACAGCTTCCCTCTCTGTGTGTTTCCCCTGTTAGTTTTTGGGTTACATTCAATTTAAATGTTTTTGATTATTAAGCAGGCCCGGGTCTGGAACATCCAAAAGGAATTATTGAATGGCTATATGGGTTACCTCTGCTCCCCAGAATAAAGGTTTATATTTTGAGCTCCTGTTATGAATATCATCACAATCAGAGTCAAAGAAACGGAGCTTTTTGGTGCCAATTTTCATTCCATGCATTCTCCCCAAAGACATGCTGCTAAACCCATGTCACTGAATCTGGAGGTGGAAGGGGCAGTGAAGGCTCTTTAAACAGTCACGGCAGCTTGTTTTATTTCCAACAAAATGTTTCCTTTTATTCTTTTACATCATCTTGTAGTTTCTTACAAGATTGCACAGTTGAGCAGTGACAGGATAGCTGGTGTGTCTAATGGTTCTAATGTGTAACAGAAATCTGTGGCACACAAACACAAATAATGAACTCCATAACTATGTTCTTTTCTGCTAAAAGTGAGAGGTCACCTTTCAAGAAAGTACATCAAAAGGTCCCTGTGCCTATTTGGGCTTAAACGATACAGTGTTGGGATACATGCCTGAACGTGCAGTGAAAATATGCAGGTATAGGCTGATAACATTTGCATTGTGTATTGCCATATCTATTGATAATGTGTCTCCTTTTGTATTTGGGGAAATAAGGACCAATAGAGAATAAAAGGAAAATAGGCACAAGGGCTTTGCAGCATTCCCTGATCTTGTCTATCTTATCTGATAATTCAGTTTAGGGAGAGGATATGTCTTGCATGCCACAGGTCCCACATTCAGTCACTGTCATATTCAGATGAGTTAAATTAAAAAAAACCCAACCCAGGGCTTCTGCTGCTGATTCATCAGCCTTGCTATCAATCAGCTTCCAAAGTTGAAAAGCTACACTTCTGTTAGGACTCTGCAGTTGAAATATTACAACCTGGCCCGAGCTTTCAGGATGTCACAGGATTTTTGGAAAACCCAAACAAACAAATATTATCAGACCTACTGGTTCCACTCGCATGCACCTTTTTGTACTTCTGCACAGAGTGGAAACAACTGAACACACAAATATCCAGAATAGCTAGTGCTCTCTGTTCCCTCTTCTTTGGTGTACTCTGTTGAGCCCTTCAGCCCACATTCCATTCATGCTCAGTATAAATAAATAGTGAAGCTTTCGCCCCCTTTCACTTGCAAGCAGATTTGGCCAAAAAACTCTGAGCTTGCTTGGGAGATTGGACCCTGTGTGGAGTCTGAAGGGTGGTTAGTTTTGGGACAGGGAGGGGAAGAGAGGAAGGAAGGAGCGGCCCTGCCTTAGAAACTTGGCTGAGCCACAGACTATTTCCTCCCCAAATCTCCAACTGCCAATCCAAACTCTCTCCCCCCCTCCACTTTACTCTTTTCCAGAAGGCCAGTCTGTATTGAGCTCAGTGAGAGGCTGCTTGCTTCTTTGCATCTGCTGGACCAGGAGAGACGCCTTGAGAACAGGGCTGGGAAACCATGCTTTATGTTTGGCTTCTGCTGTTTCTTTTCACACTGGCTGGACCAGGATTGGGTAAGTGCCTCGAAAGTGCCAAAGGGTCAGCATTCGGTTCTAAAGGGAAGATAATCGCGTAGCAAATGTAAGAGGGGGTTCTTTTTTCCCTCCCCTCTGAACCTGCAAGGGGGTTGTTTTAATTGTTGATGTTCACATGAGCCAAGTTTATGGATTCTGTTTAGATAACCAACCTGAGCCATAGAGGTGGAATACATATTTTTTTACAGTGCTCTTAAATATTGCAATAAGTGTAATAAATAAATAAACAAACAAACAAACATGTTCAAATATTAGAGTATAAACAAGGCTGCACAAATGTTGCTCCCCAGGCAACAACATGGCAAGCTTAGGAAACAGATTCTGTTAATCTAAAGTATCCCTGGAAGGTAAACAGGAAGAACATTATAAACCTAGCTCTCATGTTTCCCTCCTTCTCTGTCAAGGATGCTACATACCCCAGGGTTAGGTGTTTGTTATACCATGTATGTGAGTTAGTAATTGCAGCAAGGGAGCATTTTGCAAAAAGCTGAAACCTGGAATTTGTGTTTGTGGCAATACTTTTTCAATAGTTTTCCATCAAACAGATGCTGTCATTTAGTAAAGAAGCAAATGCAGTCCTGGACATCCTGACTTAGGAGTATGTTCCATTCCGTATATTGGGTCTTAGTTCTGAATGAACTTGCCACAGCATTTGACTAAACGTCTACTTTATTTATTGCAAGATAAGGCATTCATTTTGCAAACATTTCTCACTGAAATGAACGAGACATTAAAATGTTTGCCATTAATTAGATTCTGCTGAAACTCTGCACAGTAAGCTTTTATGCTTTGTGTCACACAGTCCTCTTGTGGTACTTGGCTCCCATCCTCTCTTTCTGTGTTGAACAAATATATTAACTCATTAAATACATATATTACAGTTTTGTTGAAGCCTTTAGGAGCGAATTTCTCTTAGCAGGCACAAAGAGATGCAATCTGTCCAGGGTTTTTAATCCCTGGGGCAGGTGTGATGTTGTGAGATTTGCAAGTGCCCTCTAGAAGCACTCTTGTGTGTGCACACAAAAGCTGAGGGACTCACCAGCAAGACCAACTTGCAGGGATCCTTGCAGGGCGCTCCTAAGGATGGGCAGGGAAAGCAAAAGAGAGTCCGTATTATATGAAATGGTGCTTGGGAGAATATCACATTTCTTAAACTTGCATTATGGATTGCAAAACTGCATAACAAAAAGAGAAGCAAAAAAAAAAATCAGATGCATCTTCTGTATTTGCCTGGAAATAATAGGAATATTTTCTCTGGTTGTCTTGCTTCTTCTGCACTTGGTTGCCCACCGAGCTAATAAACCCTTTTCTCCGTTCAGTCTTCTGAGTGACATCTTTGACAGTTAGGTAGAACAATAAGTTAAGCTTTGTTCAGCGCTAATTAGCAATTACAATATTATCTCTACCCTCCACCTCCCAGTGTGTGCACATTGACCAGCAAATCAAAGTGAAAGCATGCTATGGGCACTCACCAATAGTTTCTCACTGAGCTGTAGTGAAGAACCTCTAGCCGTTGCATAGTGATACTGTATAATGGTTAGGCTCAAGGAAATAATCCATAAATTAAGAGGGGAAAACAGCTCAAGCAACTGTCCCCTAAACCTCAGGGCCAAATTAGTACTAGGGTGATAATAGAGGTTTGCCTAACATGATTCTGGCATAGGTTATATTGGTAAAGTTTTGAGTATTTTCTAAAAATATTATGGAACCAATCCAACTCCACTCACAAGCAGACTGAATAGTGATTGCCTGGTTGACAGTAGTAGACTAAATGTGGTGTTGATGTTGTTGTGGTGCTGTGCTTTGAAGCCAGAACCAATTTATAGCATCTCTAGCAGGGCTTTGAATGTGAGAAATTGAAGGAGTGGTGTTACTACTTCTACACCCGCATTAAGTTGCCAAGCTGGGCAAGGATTCGAACACAAGTCTTCTGACTACTAGTCTATTACTCTACCCTTTGCATTGCCCTGGGTATCTAAATCTAAAATGTACCGATCACTATTGGTAAAAAATACATTTTTCTTAAACACAAAGACTGATAGATTTGTATAACCTTCTAACAAGTCACAAAGGGTTAAAACAGTGATCACTGGGCATAAGCATTTACTCTGTCTGCTACAATAGCCTCATGGCTCTGGACAATCCTCTAGTGAAAACTAAGGTGGCTCTGGAAAACCATTTCTAAGTAATGGTGGGGAGCAGTTCAAGGTTTTATATTCCCAGTGTAACCACAAACCTTGCTCTGCAGTGTGTTTGCATCCTGCAGTTTCTAATAATGGGAACCAATCAGAATTTCATCTGTAAAGCAACTTCACGGGAATGCCTACAACTCTGGTTTTACAAGGCAGAGGGCTGGTTTCATTCAGACAAGACACCAAGTGAACAAGCAGAACTTGGGCAGAAAGTTGACAACCTTCCAATATTGCAAGATTTTAGCCCTTGTGTTCCAACCTCATCGTTTCATGTTTAATTACTGTTTAAATGTTTGTTTTAAATTGTTCTCAGGCAGATGGGGGAGTCTCTAATTTCAAAGCCATGCTATAAATAAGTAATATGATTAATAGAGCCCTTCAGAGAGTTTAGATCGCAAGTCATTGTTGGAAAGAAAGTAATGTCTGTGAAGTTCTCTCAACACTCTATAAAAACGTGCTAAGCATTATTATTACTACACAATGATACATTACTCCAATCCATCTCGTAAGGAAGAGCAATTGAAAGCAACATAATCCTCTTTAAAATAGTTATGTTTGATGTATCTGAGCAGCAATTAGTCTTTCAAATAGAACAGGCACAAAAAGAAAATCAAGGGTGCAAACTCCACTGAACTCAACAGTCCTTGTTTCCGAGGGTTTCACAGTGAGTGCGAAAGAACATAACACAGCTCTGTGCCTCCTGTGTTTGAACTGACAGTGAAAGAGATTGCATCTACCTGTTTTGATTATCAAGGCACACCTTCCAGAATAATTGGCCAGTGGAAGAATTCCTATGCATTGAGAAGGATCTAAGGCCCCTTGTAAGATACGGCTGCCCGGAATGCTTCTAGGCAGAAGGGCTCCTGGCAAGTCAATCAAAAGCTTTTGGACAACTGTATTGCCTTTGGGGGGGTTAGGATGGTGAGAAAGCACAAGATAAATGTAGGTGAAAGGCTGAATCTTCTGAACCTGCATCATGTCCCATGAATAGACAGCACTGGCCCTACTAGTAGATACAGACAGCAGATTTGGAGCCTCATGAACTTTGAAGCAAATTGTGAGCTAATTCATTGGTTCTTGTCATATTTTTTATTGCCAGGAGTGGGGGAAATTACAAGAGAAATTTCCTAACAGATGTGCCCCAATAAACTTGGCTGGTTTTGTGTACTGTGGACCTGGACACAGGGCATTTAACACAAGGAAGGTTTATGCCATTTGGTGGGAAGATGACTTAAACCACCTATTGTAAGTAAACGTGAAATTGCACCCCATAAACCTCTCAGGAAATAGCCCCCTTTACCTAAGGAACATGCCTTTGGGAACTGCCAGTCACCTTGTCTAGAATGAGAGCATCCCAAGATACAATGCCTGTACCTGTCTATTTGAAATAGGAAAACTAGAGTACTGGACCTGCAATCTAGATTTCACAGAAACCTGCCCCATTCTTACTGATTGGGCTCAGTGAGGAACTCCTACCTGTCTTCTAAATGTTATACTCCCCTAGAACACAGTTTGGACACCATAGTCTTAATAGCAAAACTCTAAACACACAAAGATGCAAACATTTGAAAAACATTTTTTCTGGATTAATCAGAATAGGCTCAGCCCTCGACACAGGCTCTGTGTGAGAGAATGACTTCACTAGTTAAAATTCCTCACCCCAGTTTTAGACTGACTCACCCTTGGCTGAAGGGTTTTTCTTCTTCTTCAGATAAAATCCTGTGCGCCACCAAGCTAACTCGCTTGCAGCCACAGAAGAGAACCAGAAGAGACATCCTTGCCTCAATCCAATGGTCAAGAAAAAAACACACATACCAGCACCACATTTGCCATAGTTCTACTGGCTCAGCTCTCATACTTTTTATTAGCAGGCTTACATGTCAGAAAAAGTAATTGAAGAAACTTTTCTTGCCATAGACTAAACTGATAGCTAGAACCACAGTAGCTAAAAGGTGTGTAAAATACGGCAGGGAGAGAGAGAGGCTCTTGGGGGAAGAATGTGTAGCTGCTGAATGGGGTTGCCAGATAGTCTGACTCTGTTCCAAGAGATTCCAAAGCTAGATTGTGAGGTGGGAAGAATCTGTGTGATGTCACAAGGGGCTTTATGATGTCAGACAGCAGGACATACAAAGGTTGGGGACCTAAACTACTACTTCTTCTTCTTCTTCTTCTTCTTCTTCTTCTTCTTCTTCTTCTTCTTCTTCTTCTTCTTCTTCTTCGCATTTTGTCCCATTTGGTGGTGGGGTCCGCTACTTCAAGGCTTCCTGCGTTGGGAAAACAATCCTAAAATCTCTATAAAACTCAGCTGAACTGAGATAATATGGCAACTCAAAAGCTGGATAGATTTTGTAAAACGTTGTTTGTATATTTGTTTAGGTGGCTGAGGAGGGAGCAGAATGTAGCGATTGTTGCCCTATTCGGCTAGAGCACGCCTAGGCAACATGTTACCCCTACATAGCTCACATGCAGTTCCCTCTGTGGCATTTTTATGTCCCTGTGGCCACCCTAGAGCCTTTCATGTAAGAGCGCTCTTTGAAGTCCAAATAAATCTCACGTTCCGCTTTTATTGCCTCCAAGAGCAGGGTTTTATGTTTTTTTTGGGGGGGTTGCATGGGTATGAGAGGTCTTGGGAGAATCCGCAGATGCCTCTTACTTCCCCCAATAAAGAATGAATTGGGAAGTATCAGTGATCTCCCATTTACAATTTTTTAAAAACTGGCTCAGACCAACCATTTATGGGCCAGGTGCAACCTGGTGTGAATACTGGAGAAAATATTTGACCCTCAGTCCCTCTCCTTCCTCCTGAGTTTTCCACACAAACACACATACACTGTGCAGGGCTTCTGTCCAGTATCATCTTATTTGCCACACCCAAGATGCATGTGATTTTTTTCTAAGCTCACTGCTGCTGCTGCTTCTGTCACTGCTGATGATGCTGAGGGGAAGCTCATAACCAACTCACAGGACACACTCTTGAGCCTTGACGCTGGGACAGATCTCTTGCTTCTGTCCAAATGGGACATGAGTGCACCACCGCCTTCTCTTGCTCCTGTCATTTGGGGGAATTGTCCTTGCAGAGGACAAACTAACCACTTTGTGCGGAGCTCACAGGTCCAGTGACAGCTGAGATGGGGAGGGGCTCCATGTGATATCACATGGGTGGGGCATTGGGGGAAGAGAAGAAACCAAAAGGAACATCCTGACCCAGGTGTACAGTTGGAAGCGAATAGAGATGGCACGATGAGGGCTAGCCAGACTCTCAAGACATCTTGGACATCAAAAGCAAATTCTCTCCTCCTCCAACACTGCTCACTGTGTCTCCCAACCCAGAGACTCAGAATAGCATATCAGTTCTCTAAGGCTTCATCTGGTTCCATGGGATCTAGCTGAGAGGCCCTCCTCCCCATCCTACCCCGCATCTCAAGAGGAGTCCCCCTGCATCTTAGGATATACAGGATGCATCTTCGGAATTTGGAACAGATCCAGTACAGCTCAAATTTCTTTTTAAAGGGCAAGAAAAAAAATCCCTGTTTCCCCAAAGCAGTGTGGTATCAACAGACTTCAGCAAGCAGTGCTACTGATGGAGTGGGAACAGAAGCAGTTTCAGGACTTGTCTGATGTCTGTTTCAATAAATTGTGTGTGTGTGTGTGTGTGTGTGTGTGTGTGTGTGTGTGTGTGTGTGTGTGTGAGAGAGAGAGAGAGAGAGAGAGAGAGAGAGAGAGAGAGAGAGAGAGAGAGAGAGAGATTCGTATTTTCAATTACTGGTATTTTGATTAAACTAGCCTTTATCAACACATAGTCCACTAGACTTGCATTTCTTTGTCAATCTGGGCACTTTTGACACATTAGTCCCGGTTTCATTAACTATGTTTTATGAAGTTAGGAAAAAGCATTGGCCCTATTCACTCCCTCCTACAGTGCAAGCCATGGTGTGGTGATGTTGGTACATTTCTGATGGAAGGGAGGGTGAGAGATATCCATCTGACGCTTTGGGCTTCATGACCTCATAAAACATGAAGCCAGAAATGTCATGCTTGAAGTGGCCTCACAGATTTCATTTGGAAAATGTCTGGATCAGTTGTGCTGTGCTGGAGTCAAACATCCTTGCATATCCAAAACCAGATGTATAATCAAATTATATGTCCCTTATCTCTTTAACATAATGCATGAAAAAACAAGTTAAACTCACAGATCTTTTACCAGCATAACAAAAAGCTGAAGTATCTTAAAACAATAGCCCTTTATCCTTAAATGTCTTAAAGGCAATGAAACCCAAGAGGTTACACTGGAAACAGCAAGAACAAAAATTGGCTCACTTTTTTCTTCAGTGGCCAAATAAATTCCAAGCAGATGTTGATATCACATGTGGAAATAGTTACTCGGGCTGTATAGTCCTGCATGTAGCTTTGTATCGCAGTCAGAGAATTTCTCTCTTAAATATAGCCCACATGAATTAAGACAGTTTCACAGGAAGGAGCCACCTGATTAGATAGCAGTTGCAGTGGCAGTGAGGACCCTGAGGCAGACAGCAGTGGCAGTAGGGTGAGAGCACGTAAGAAACATTTTGGATGTGGGCTAAAATCCATATGATTTGTAACTTTATGTAGCTCCTTTGCAACTTGGTTTAATGTGGCATTGTTCTCGGCCTAGAAAAACGAACAGTCTGAGGATGGTTCTGTGATTCTGAAAAGGTTGCAGAGCCCTGTTTTAAACAAAACATTCCTTTTTAAAAATGGACTTTTGTCTGCGCATACTAAAAAAGGCATGAACCCATTTTACAGGACAGACAATCTGCCTTTCAAAGGAATCTTTATCACCCTGTCTTGTTTGGCGGTGGAGATGACAAAGACACACAGAGATAAGCCTGTAGTCCAGGCATGTCCAAACTTCGGCCTGCCTCATGTTTTGGACCACAACTCCCTGAATTCTATGCTTAGATGGTCAATGACAAATGATTGTGGGAGTTGTGGTCCAAAACATCTGGTGGGCCAGAGTTTGGACATGCCTGCTGTAGTCCATGTTTTGCCACTGTGGTGTCCTCAAGGCACTGGAGGGTGGAAGTGGGGAGGCAGTCAGAACATGGCTAATAACAAGAAAAGAGAGTATTCTGACATTTGAAAGTATGGAAGACTGGTTGTTAACAAAGGAAGAGGCAGTGGAAAAAAGTTGGTGGCACTTCATATCGAGCTCCTAGAGATGGAAACAAAAGCACACATATTTACAAGGTTGCTTAGTAACAAGCTGTTATAGAGGGGAGGGTAGATGTTTTCAACTGCATCTCCCACAGCTCCAGGGAGTTCCTGTGGTGAATGTTATCGTTCAGTGGATCATCGCAGGCAATGTGGTTAAAAGCCATTGTACCAAGTTACTGTACAATGTTCTTGGCAGTTGGCATTTTCTCCCACTTGTTTCTGCCATCTATGTTATACTGTATTCACATCTTGAAAGTATTGAGAGTGAAGTGGTTTCTTTCATATTCAGTCAGGAAGGACATTGTACAGATTTTACCCATTCTCCTCTCTCTCTGACCTGGAAAACATTTTCCAAAGCTCACTGGTGGTTTACTTTTACACTCACTTTCAACCAAATTCCCTGACTTGGAGACAAGCCAGTTTCACATAGTTTTGGTTTGCACTCATCGTTCTGGAGTGGGTGGGGGCTCCACCGAAAACATTTCAAGGCTTGATAGTTGGCCAAACATTCGAGGGCCTTTCCCCTCCACTTAATTACATCTTGTTTTCCTTCCCTGAAGGCCTTTAAAAGAGGCTTGTTTGGCCATATATGAGGCGACAGCTTCCTTCAGAGAACTGCAGCGTTGAAGACAAAATAGAGAAAGCATTGTAAATAGATTGCACTGAAACTATATTATGGAAAAGTAAAATGGCTCCGACTACTAGACAGGGGAGGATTGTCCAAAGATGCAGATAGTTGGGAGGGCAGTGATGGCAGCTCTGTGGCCATTCCTCAGAGGTTCTTAGTCATTATATACTGAACGATAGAGGTAAGTACGAAGAGCCTCGTGGCACAGTGGTTAAACTGCTGCACTGCAGCTGTAACTGTGTTCACAACCTGGGGTTCAATTCCAACTCAAGGTAGACTCAGCCTTCCATCCTTCTGAGGTCGGTAAAATGAGTACCCAGCTTGTTGGGGGGGGGGTTCAATGTGTAGCCTGCATCATTACTTGTTGTAAACTACCCAAAGATTGCTTTAAGCACACTTTTATATCAACTCCCAGAAGCTCCAGTATGTCTGATGGTCTGAAATAGAGATGGGCACGACTAGGGAAAATGACGTTTTTGAGTTGTCGTGTGTCGGAGGCAGTCCGTTTCGGCTCGTTTCCGTTTTTCGTGAAATTTCGCAAAAATTAGTCGGTTCGTTTTTTCGTTTTTTCATTGTCGTTAGTACTGGTTTGGGGGGGGTAGCGGGCTCCTGGAGGGAGCTGCAGGAGTCAGCCAGAGCCACAAGTGACGGACTGGCAGACTCTTTGCACCCGCTGTGTCTCACGTACTTGCATGTAGTGCAATGCAAGTAGATCTGGCTTAGGGTTAAGACGGGTTAGCGCAAGGGCTAGGGTTAGGCTAGTTACGGGTGAGGTTAGGGTGAGTATTGGGGTGCATCTCTGGGTGCCTCTCTGACCCACTAAGAAGGACAGTGTACTGGCGTATGGGTTAGGCTTAGGCTTAGGGTTCGGGTTTGGGCTACGATTAGTGGGCTGTTTATGCCCGATTGGCACATCCCAGAAGTCTCTGTGGTCAACCTGGCCAAGTGGCCATGCGATTGGTGGAAAATTTGCATGGTCCACTCCCATGGGCGAGCCCATCATTGCAAATGTGCAGGTGTAAAAAAATAAAATAAAATAAAATAAAATAAAATAAAATCAACGGAGACTTTTTCTTTGCAAGAAAAACCCACTGCTGCTACTGTAAAAATTCAAGCATTTAAAATAGCTAATTTTCGCATGTTTCTGTGGTGCTTTGGTGGGGTTTTGGGCAACAATTTCAAAAAAAATATTGTGGTCGCCATTTTGGATCCCCTGCACTGCATGGCAAATGGATGCGCCCTCCCAGCCTGGTACAGTCAGCAAAACCTGGCCATGCGATTGGTGGAATGGCTCCAAAACTTTGCATGGTCCACTCCCATGGGCGAGCCCATCATTGCGAATGTGCAGGTGTAAAAAAATAAAATAAAATAAAATAAAATAAAATAAAATCAACGGAGACTTTTTTTTTGCAAGAAAAACCCACTGCTGCTACTGTAAAAATTCAAGCATTTAAAATAGCTAATTTTTGCATGTTTCTGTGGTGCTTTGGTGGGGTTTTGGGCAATGATTTCAAAAAAAATATTGTGGTCGCCATTTTGGAACCCCCACACTGCATGGCAAATGGATGCGCCCTCCCAGCCTGGTACCAGCAGCGCAGCAGTAGCAATAGCCAAGGAGAGGGGGGCAGGAAACCCCCCCAAATAAAACACCCTTCTGGCCTGGTAGGTGCCCTCAGATAGTTTTTGCCTACTTTTAGGGCCAGGAATCGGTTTTTTTTTAACTTTTAAAAACTTTTTTTCTGTGCCGCTTGGCATTGCGCGATCGCCACGATGCAAGTAACGAGCACGACAAATCAGACCAAATTGTTCGTTCGTCAGTTTGAGCTCGAATTCTGGCAGAGTAATTCCCGTTACCGTTTCCGTAGAGTAACGGATACGATTAACGGAAACGGAAACGGGAAGACCGCTAAGTCGTGCCCATCTCTAGTCTGAAATTATCGGAGTTGTAGTCCAGATAGAGAGCTCATCAAGTTTTATATATTAATGAGATCCCAACTCTATTAATTATAGAAACCTTAAGAGTACAGCTTTCAGTGACTATTTCCAAAAATCAGGGATTTTTGGAATTTTTGCAGAATGTAATGAATACAGATTTTTAAAAGCAAGTAAAGCAAATATGAAGTTGAAGTTTTAATTTTGCTTTTTCCCTTCCTTACAGCTGCTGTGGATCCTGTCATTGACCATGGAGAAAGCTTAGAGCAGAGTGACTGGTGTGATGATCACAATACAATCCACAGACGTTTAGATACCATCCAGGAGGTAAGAGAACCTGGCAAAATATTGCTTCAGGTACCTGGATTTCCTTTCTAATGGGTCCAGCCTATCTTAAAGCAGGACCAAAAAAAGTCCCGCCGGAGCATGGATTAGGGTGAGCTGCACTTTCCCATATATAATGTAAACAGACCACACTGGATCACTCCATAAGCAGTTCAAACAGCAATCTATTTCTCCATGTGAACACACCATGAGTTGTGCAATTCAGTGCACAACAGGTAATGCCTATGCTAATTTCTTAATTTAATTCATCTCTAAAAGTGACGAAGCTGCTTGGATGAGTAACAAAACGTTTCGAGCTTTCAAGAAAAATCCAGTTGCCATGACTCGACTTCCAGATAACCTCGCCTGGGTGACTGAGAATCTTCATAGACATTCATCTCTAAAAGTTACACACTTTGGGTATTCCAATTCTAATGGGATTGTGATTCTTTTCTAAGAACAAGCATTGGAGCAAATGGTCTTGAAAATTATTCAAAGTCACACAGGTTAAATGGTTTTCTTAAAACAAAGCCAAAAAGAACAAAACTGAATTCCTTCTGAACTCTGGCACAAATGACACCCTGCTCAGAAGTGGATTAAGGTACTACTAGTTAGAGAACCCACTTAACCCTCCCCAAGCTACAAACCTTGGTCCTTCATAGGAAATAGAGCCTAGTTAACAACTGTGTCTCTAGTTCCCAGGTAGCTTGCCTGCTGAGGTACATCACCTCCATCTTTTTTGACTTAAACATCACCTTGTCAATTCCACATCCTGTCAGCCATTTTGTCCAGGTGGTGTTTCAGGACTTCCGTACCCAGATCGGCATGATATGACAATGGCTTTGTAAAGAACCTCAGTCTGCAAACTCCAGGTGATCTCTCCCACCAAGCATCTTGTAGATTTTTCAAAGCAGAAAGTACAGCTAAGGCAGGGCCCTCAAGGGGCCTCATAGGACAATAGCCAGGGAGCACGCAAAAAGAAAAAAAATCATTACGAGGCCTGGAGACTAACATGGAAAACACTTGTGTTCTTATGAAATCAATGCCATCATGCATGGTAATCCATATAAAAGTCACATAGCAGGTAGTCCATCTTTAAGTGAAAGCTTGCCTGAAAAGAAAGGTATTTGGCCAAACATTCCAAAAAGATTCCATGGTGAACCATATCATGAAAATAGGACAAGCAGTGACATATTTTCATATTGTGGGAATGAGCCTGGACAGTTCTTTATTCCCCCTCTTCTTTCTTACTCTGGCATAGCCTTGGGGAACAGATTAGAAGCTTTTGATTTTTTAAAGAAACTTTTACATTTAAACCATAAAATGAAGGACAACATGTGGACAGATGATGATGATGATGATGATGATGATGATGATGATGATGATGATGATGATGATGATGATGATGATGGGCTACAATTCCTATAAGCTCTAACCAATTCTGCTGATAGAGTGACTGACATCTGGTAGTAACTTCTGGTGGTATTGTTGTCTATACCTGATGTAAATTAGCCTAAATGTTAACTGTGGTTTACTAAAACAACCCAGCTTTATCAGCCCTGGTTTGAATTTGACTTGTTCAAATCTAGTATATCACAGTGACTCATTTCCCACTGCACAATTTTAACCCTTTAGATCCCCTTTCCCCCAAACTGGGGATGAGTCTCTAGTCACATGAAATGATTTTTTTTTCAGGATTTGGGGAGGGCTCTTGGTCTCCAGTGGTCCTAGAGAGATGAAATTGATCTCTGTAGTTACCCACTAGTGCTCTAAATTCAATATTACAGTATGTATTTAACTGCTAAAAGTTTAAATCTTCTCCATTAGAGGGCAGTGCAAAACCAAGAATCCTATTCCAAAGTTTGTGGGGGAAATGACTTGATTTCCTTGTTCAGTTTCTATCCAAATAATAATTTTAATCATGTGCTATCAAGTTGATTCCAATTTAGGGTGGCCCTCCCAGGGTTTTATTTCATTACTTCATTGTTTTCTTTTGAAAACTCTATTATCCCACAAACTGGTGCTTTTTACCCATCTGTGTGTGTTTAGCACCAGGACAGCAGAAGCAAACAAGATTTTACATTCCTGCTCTGCAGTCACTATGGCAAAATGATTTAAATCTGTTTATCATTTTCCTGCCTGCCAGGCTCTGAACATTTGCAATGAAAGAGATAAAAACACTCTTTTAAAAGAAACAGATTTACAATTATTTTAAAATTTATTTTTCATTAAGCTGGTTTAAAAGATCAAAGACCGTGTGGAATTATTCTGTCTTGGCAGCCCGCCAGGAGCTGCCCCAGAATGGAGCCTGCCCCGACTTCCCTTCAAAGAGAGTCCCAGGAACTCAAACTCTGCTACAGGGAAACACCGTGTCTCACATACTTACAGTGGGGCTGCCTTTGAAGATTTCAAACTCCTGGCAGGCTCCAAAGGGAACAAGCATGTTTTTCAGATAGTCTGGCCCTGTACTCTTGAGGGGCATTTGTTGCTCAAAAAAACCAGTGCCTTGAATTGAACTCAGAAACCAAGCGGATGTCAGTGCAGCATATAGGGTCTCTGTAACACATGGAAGAGACAGCAGTCTAATTGTTGCATGGTATACTACCTGTCGGCTCCCAGACTGGTCCCCAGCTAGGGTTTAAAAGGCATGTGTTTGTTTGCTTTTTTTCAGCCAAGGTTAAAGCCAGTCTTCCATTTCCTTTTGTTTTGCTGTAACCTATCAAAACATAACAGTTGGAAAGCGTGGGATGGCAATGTGGAAGGAGAGGAGAAAAGAAATGTGCCACTTTATATGCATGTCTAAATACCATCAAATCCAGTTTCTATAAGTACCTACCTGCTCAGTTGTCTGGTGTAGACTAGCACCCGTCTCCTCCATAATCTGTGAGGGGTGGTGAACAGGCATGTGCTCAGCCATAACATTCATGTTTGTTTCGTGGGTTCTCTGTGAGGATGATACCTCTTTTGTTTTAGTTTCTTTTGAAGATTTGTCCTCTTGTTAACCATGCAAGGGACTGGATCTTTCAGGCTATTTTGTTTCCTATTCCACCATTCTTAGGCTGCAGTCACACATGCCAAAAGAATTCTAGTTATATCGATTTTGCTGCAATTTAAATTGTTTTATATACAGTGGACCCTTGTATAACAAATGGTTTTTATATAACATAAAATCTGTGCAACATAAAAAATTCTGGAGATAGGGGAAATTTGCTTAACAGAATCACTTATGGGCCAAATCCGTACAACATAAAAATTGGATTACTCCATTTTCAATGCATTCTTATGGGAAATTTGTATAAAGGAAAATTTGCTTAACATAATATCATTTGGAACAAATTAATTCCTTTATACAAGGTATCACTGTATTTCCATTCCATAGGTAACACTGTTTTATTTAGTCAGCTGAGCCAATCTTTTTTTATCTGATCCTGGCATCACTTATATCCTCATTGTACTAGTGAATGTGACCATTGCTATAAATGTATTAACTTTGTGATCAGGTCAGTGGTTTGTGCGCTAAGACCACTGCATAGCCACCACATTTGTGTCCTTTAAACATTCTTTCTAAATGGCTACCAATCAATTCTTTACTTTTAAAATTGTTGGTCCACAAGTTTATGGATGCATCACTTAGCTTTTGTCTCCCCTGTTGTAACTATCATCCCCACTCTGCCATGGTTTATGAATCAAATTCCAATACAGCCTTCTACAGCTTTACATAATTACATTCAAATGTAAAAGTGTTCTGCTTATATACCACCCCATAGCACTTCAAGTACTTTCTGGGCGGTTTACAGTTTAATTATGCAGGCTACACATTGCCCCCCACCCCTAGCAAGCTGTGTACTCATTTTACTGACCTTGGAAGGATGGAAGGCTAAGGGCGTTTTTACAAGACCCCTAAAATCCGAGGCAAAGGGCTCCCAGATCCGGAGCTTAAAATTGTTTTCCCACCAGCTCCAGATTAAAAAAAAAAAAATTAAGTACGACCACGCCCACCTAAGCGTGTCCCAGCGCATTTTCCAAGTACCTGGTCTCCAAAGGTGAAAATTTTTAGATGTGGATGTAAAGCAGTGAGTGCCGGGCTCTTCTTGCCTTGTGTTTGTTTGTTTTTTGCCCCTGCCCCTTTAAGAGACTGGAAGAGATTGGAATTCTTCCCGGGACAGCTCCCAACCGCAGAGCGGAGGTGAGCCTGCATTTTTTTCTCCCCTTTTTTCTCCCTCCCCTCACGCAGACAGGAGCCAGGGGGTGCGGAGGGGTGGGAACACAGGAAGAGTGACAAACCCCCAAGATTTCTGGTCCGAATTTAAGTTGCCAGCAGATCTTAGGGGTCGTGTAAAAGCGCCCTGAGTTAACAATGAGCCTGCTACCTGGAATTGAACCCCAGTAGGGGAGGAGGGACCCAGAAACAGGACAGAAAATGAATCAATTTAATATGAGATGGGTGGCATATAGAACCAGCACAAATGGCAATAAATGTACCAATTGAGCTAATAGTGATGTAAAAGGACCCAGAGGTACATATACCATGTGACTGTACATACAAATACACTGTATTTTCAAAAAGGAGGAAAAAGGAACTATTCAAATGGTTTGTGTGACTTGGCCCTTACACTCCTTCAAAAGCCATAACGAAACCTTAACAGTTGTTGTGAGTTTTTCAGGTTGTTTGGCCATGTTCTGGAAGTTTTTCTTCCTGACGTTTTGCCAGACTCTGTGGCTGGCATCTTCAGAGGACAAGAAGCTCAGGGAACTGGGAGTTCTCTCTGCGCTCTGGGGTACAGAGTGAATGAGGCTGGGGGTTTTAAAGTTGTGGGAAAGAGGAAATTTGTCCTATGCAGGAAAATAGGTGTTACCACAAACTGGAAATTTCCACAAAAGGGAATGTCTGGTGAAACGTCAGGAAGAAAAACTTACAGAACACGTCCAAACAGCCCAAAAAAACTCACAACAACTATCAGATCCCAGCCATGAAAGCCTTCAAGAATACATGGAAACCTTATCAACTGCTCCTAAACAGGAGCAAGGAAGGCAACAGAGACTGAGTTTAAAAGCCCTAAAGAACCTTTTTAAAAACTGCCTCAAAGAGCAGCGGACTATAGAGACAAATCCAATATTTTTTTATTTTATTTAGATTTGTCTTCCCTGAGGGAACTCTGGATGATTTACAATATAAAGCACAATAAAACAATGCATATTTTAAAAATGTAAAAACCACCTAACACTAACAATATACATATAAATAATTATTAACAGTAAGCTGCAAAGCTTTAAAAGAGACTGATTCCCCAGCTCAAGAGAAACAGGTGGAAGAAGGCCTGAGGCTGCATTGAGTTGCTTCAGAATGCAGGTGAGGACTTCCACAGTGGAAGAAATCAACATTCATACATACAGAAAGCTGGCACATCACAGTATTTATTTATTCACTATTAAATTTCTCACCCATCTGGCCTAAAAAGGCCACTCAGGATGGCTTACAATAATAAAATATACAAATACAGTAACAATTAGGCTACCACCCTTTCCTGGGCATGCTATTTGTCAGTGTCAGGAAAAGGTTTGAATTCTCCGAAGGGATGTTTATGAGCACATTTTTAGTAAGAAATTGGTGCTGAGTGTAGACTCAGGTTTAATAAGCACAAGCAGCTCGGCAGCTCAGTTGAATATAGAAAATCTTTTCTCTTTCAGATAATTGGTTGCAAGCTCCCTGCTATGGAGAGTTTGGACCCATTAAGGTGGTCTGCCCACACAGGCTAATGGACCCTCTTGGGTTCCAGAACGCCATGTGGGGTATTTTTGATGACCAGAATTGCCTGTTCTCAGATGGGCTCCATGACAAGTTGCTCTAAGGCACAGTCATTCAGCATGTCGAGAAACCCGGTTTCTCTTTCTTACTCTGAGCTCGCATTGGCCCAGTCAATGTGGGGATAATTGAAGTCCCCCATGATTCCTATCCTGTCACCAGATGATGATGATGATGATGATGACGACGATGACACAAATGGCTTTTTATTTGATTTCTAAATGTCCATTTGTGAAGATTCAGGAAATATGCTTATTTATTTGAAAACCATGCTTTTTAGTTAGGCATATGGCAACCTTTAATTTATTTTAATTTATGTTATTTAAAATTGATCTTTATTCCCCACCCCCACTCCCTGATGCATCTTCCTTAGGGCTTCCCCCCCTTTTTGTTCTTGTGTATTGATGTTTTAAACCTGTAAACCGCCCAGTTCCTGTTGCAAGATGGGTGATATAAAAATGAAACAAACAAACAAACAAACAAATAAATAATAGGAATAACGGCTACCTTGCCTTCAAGTTTCTCCCTCTTTTTATTAGCAAGTAGAAAAAACAGCTGACCATCTGGACTCAGAAGTCAAGTCGTTGCTCAGAACGATCAGCGAAACTGCATGGAATGTCCCTCTTCCTCCTGGAACTCCCCTGATGGACATTTTTGAAGGTATGACTCCTGTACATCTTACTAGCACTGTCTGGTTGAGACTGCTGGGTTTTGTATTTTTACCGCTAACGTCCTGCTGGGCAGGGATGGTGTTAATTATAGGATGAAACCTCTAGAGGGCCAAACATTCCTGCCACTCATTTCATTTAATTGTTTCAAAATTAAATGGGATTATTGCTCCTTATACATGGCTCCCAAATCCCATCTCCCTATTTTGCAGTTTCTGCTCAGTCCCACATAAGGATTGTGCATCTGCACAGAGCACCATTGGGGAAGCTTCTATATAGTGAGGCTAACTTCTGCCAGCAGCTCTCCTCCCAACCTCCATCTGCACATCCAAGAGGTGTGCTCACTCTAATGCTCTCCATTATGTAGAGAACCCTGTGCAGTTAAGACCACTGTGTCCATGGGATGATACATTCCAGGACCTATTGTGGAATCATAGCAAACCCTCTACATACCATTCTCTCTGGTTACCTCTAGTAGCCAATTCTAGTAATACCCATTGGAAATATGTACTTCTGTGTTGTTGTTTTTTAATTTAGTACTTTCAGGTAGTAGATAAAGGGCCTTTTTACACGACCCCTAAGATCCACTGGCCACTTAAATTCGGACCAGAGATCTTAGGGGTTCGTTGCTCTTCCTCTGTCCCCACCCCCCTCCGCACTTCCTGGTTGCTGGCTGCGTGAGGGAGGGAGAAAAAGAGAAAGAAAAGCATGCCGCTCACCTCGTTCTGCCTCTTGTCTCTGTAAGGCCATCAAGTCCAACCCCCTCGTCTCTGTAAATGTAGCTCTTAAAGGGGCGGGAGCCAAAAGCAGCAAACAGAAGCGAGGAGAGCCCCGCACTCACTATTGTTGCACCGCATCAAAGATTTTTCACCTCCAAAGAGAAGGTACAAGAAAAGTGCGCTGGGTCACGCTAAAGTGGGCAGGGTCACACTTAATTGTCTGCAAACTCCGGAGCTGGTGGGGAAACATTTTTAAGCTCCGGAGCTTGCAGCCATTTGCAGCGGAGCTTAGGGGTCGTGTATAAATGCCCAAAGTGAAACTGCAGAACCTCTCACCCCCTAGCTCACGAAACAGGTTTTTATATGTTGCACCATTGGGCGATAATATATTTTCATATTTTAAATCAAAATTGTACTATTGGGCCATCCTTTGCAGAACCTTCTGCTAGTGGAAAAGGCAAAAAAGCTGACAGGGGTCCTTCTCCAAGGAGAAAGGCAGGATAAAAATAATCAAAATACTGTAATAAATAATAAATAAACACAATGTTGAATACAATGGTTTAACTGCTCTATCAGTGATCAGTATTCTTCTCAGGATCAATGTTTTCATGGCCTGCCACCATAACTTACCTTTCTCTGTCTCTCTAGATACCAGCTGAACTTCCAGGCGATGGGCAGAAACATAAGAATAAACTTATTATGCTGTGCATTTCACTCCAATTTGGATCTCTGTGGTTTGATGTGGGATTTTAAATTAAACTGGTGTATTTAGTCATCAAAGGAACAATGTTTTATAACAAATTCTTCTATGAGGTTGAATAAAATTCATTAATGATCAATACAACAATAGTCAATGGGGGGGGGAAATGAGTGTCTGAAGAAATGCCTTCATTTAAACAGTTGGCTTTAATGAACATTTAAACATGTTTCTATATCATTAAATGTATCATAAGGGAATGACAAGGGGGAATGAACTTGCAGAAACCATCATAAGAAGTCCTTCTTTGCCTGGTGCATGAAACCTCCTCTATCTGAACAAAGGTACTCCTGGTTCAAGTCAAGCTAGCAAGGTCGATATCTGACCAATCAAACAAACAATGGCCTGATCAGCACCCTTGACAAAGTATTGATCAGATACATTTGTTCTTTAAAGCACTGGAAGAAACAACAAGGACAGAAGTAATCATGCCAGTTACCCCCCTCCCTTCCAAAAATCAGCCCTGTTGTCTTCCAGAAGGTTTATTTATTTAGAATATATTTACCCCACCTTTCTCCTTGGAAAAGGACCCAAGGTGGCTTACAATTGATGAGGGACATTATTCCCTCATTATTATGGGAAGATGCTATTCCCCCCACCCCACCCCAACGGCCGCACAAAGAGCTATCCAGATGATATGGAGGCATGGTGGACGTGGTGTCTGGTTTGTCTACCAGGCCATTGTGACCTCTGCCAGTGTAATACTGGCTCACGGGTGTTTTTTGTCTTACTCCAATGCTAGGCAACGTGGCACACAGTTCTGATGCTATTATGTGGAATGTCCTGCTTTGGGGCTTCCGGTTGGCCAATGCAAAAACAGAGTGTTTTGTCTTTGAGGTGGCTTTGGTATGATCCAGCACAGCTCTCTTCCTCTTTTCTAACTTGGAAACAGCAAGAGCTTTCTGGAGTTGCCGGTCAAATTCTACATGCTCCTGAATGAGGTACAAGTACACTTGATGCCTGCAGGGGTGAGGCATGAATGCTAGGCTTCAGAGACTGCCAGCCCATGAAGGAATAAGAACAGGGAAGCTGCAATGCACACAAGGGTATCTTTAATTTGGTGGAATACTAGGCAATATTTGCCAAAGGCAAATCAGCCAGACGATAAGCCCAGCCTTTGTGAGAAAAGCAGTTTGGAACAAAGAATTAAAATATTTTTTCCATGAAAATATGTAAGCTTGAAATACTTAGCAGTGAAACTTTGTTCTGCTTACATAAAAAACATCTTCAGCTTCTTAAACATGGGAGCCTTTATGAACACAGGCAATATTGTACACAAACTCTAAGGTAAAGGTTTCCCTTGCACATGCGTGCTAGTCGTGTCTGACTCTAGGGGTGGTGCTCATCTCTGTATTCAAGCCGGACAGCCAGTGTTGTGCAAGTCCGTGGCCATTTGGCCGGCACGGCTGCAAGGAAACACTATTTTTACCTTCCCGCTTTTTACGGCGGTACAGTACCGGCACGGCTGTACTGTACCGTACAGTACAGTATTTGTCTACTTGCATTTACATGCTTTCGAACTGCTAGGTTGGCAGGACCTGGGGTTAATAGCAGGAGCTCGCTCCACTGCGTGGCACCCAGGATTCGAACGACTGATCTGCCGACTTTGTAGCTGACAGTTTTCAGTGCTCTAGACTGCTGAGCCACCATGCCGCAACTTTAAAACCACCACCAAAACGAGTTTATTTTAAAACAAATGAAGGAAGAGAGGAGGCGTAAGATGATGCTTGCTTTCAAGACAAATAAACCTAATGACTTGCAGAAGTCACCTGTGAATTAGCTATCATAGGATGTGTATGAGTTCACAGCATTCTTATTGTTATTGTTTTGAGGTAGAACCCACGGCAGCATCTGCTCATGAAGCTGCCAAACCTGAGAGGACCTAAATACAGCCATTGATTGCCTAGCTAGTCCAATGTGGTTGAGCCATACCTGCTTCCCTGAAGGCATTCTGAGTGGCATAAACTGAAGGACGCAGCTCAACAGCGTTGCTCGAATTGAGTTATCAAAAGATAATTACTTCCGGTTCCTCTCTCTGATACGATGGATGTTATCATAACCATTTTGATTCTGGAGGCAAACAATGAGGCTAAGATATAGCCAAACCTGTACCCACAAGGTTCTTCCGCCAATAGGTTCTTCTCCTTCCTTCATTTCTTTTGCCATTTCTTTTTAACTTGAATGATCAGCTGTAACAGTCCCTTTTTGTTTCTTTCAATGTAAGCAGAATATGTACATTTACTACTTCAATGTGTACGTGGCACAAACAAAGAAAAAAAGACAACTCCAGGATACTTAGAAGATAGATACATTTATTTGTACAAATCTGCTTTTTTAAAAAGTTACATATATTTGATTTTTAAAGGCACAATTCAGAAAGCTTTGCGATGCACTCAAGTGGATTTCCTTCTAAGTCTCTTGGAAAACCTTTGGCACTATCTACTCAAAAGCTGAGCCCGTTTAGAAAACAAGGACTTGAATGGAACAATATAAACACAGGCAAACATTCAAATAAATGGGGATTTTTTGTGCATTTATCTACAAAGGAGGGGTATAATCTAGCCATTTATAAATATGGAATCCCCATTTACTTCTGTGCAAATCCAAGTCAAGGTCTGTGAAGATTCTCAGTCATCCAGGTTCGTTTAACTGGGAGTTGAGTCATGGCTACTGGACTTCTTTTTTGAGAGATAGAAACGTTTCGCTGTTCATCCAAACAGCTTCATCGGTTTCACCTCTTCAAGGTGTTTTGCTGTATTCTAACAGTGCAAATGGAGACTTTGGTTCAGACACTGAGTTCCAGAGAGATAAAGCTCACACTGTCTTCCTCCCACAAAGGAATACAGTAAGTGGATTATTGAATTCGGGATTTTCCATTAGAATCGAGCAAGATACCAGGCCAACAGTGGCATCAGGAAGACAGTCATGTTGTGGGGAAGGGAGGTTATTGGCAGTTGCAGGTTTGAGGGCCAACTTTCAGTGCAACCATGATGCACAAGGATTTGAGGTTTAATCCTTTCTTCCTGAACCATGAGACCATTGGAAATCGTACCCGGACATGCTTTTAGACCAGGAAAAGCTCCCAACAGGAAAAACAAAAGCTGATTTTCTTCCTCATCAAGTACTTGGGATAATGGTTTGGAATTTGCCACCTTCCCCTATCATCTGAATTTGGATGGAGGAATCTGAAGGGCAGGTAGCAATCACATTCCAGTTTGCATGTTTTTCACAATTTATTTGTTATTGTTTTGCTATGATATAAAGCAACTTCAGAGCCAGATTTAAGATTCTCCTTTGTAGTGGCACCCTCAGTCATGAGTGAGCAGAACCCCAACTGCTTTCTAGAAAAGGCACTTGCAATTCAGACTACAGGAAGCATGCTAATATAAAACCTGTCCTGCATCACACAAACAGGAAAGGTAAGAGTTAAGAAATAAACCCAAAGCAATATAGAATCATCTTTCACACACAAAAAGGATTTTCCTTCAAAACATAAAGCTATTCATACAACATATTTTTTCATACATATTATTTTCCCTCATAATGCAGGGGGACGGGACTATTCGTGATCTAGAGCTAACCAGTGCAGCAGCCTCTTATCATCGCAAAATCTTGGGTATTTATTTGTGCACAATTACAGGAAGAAAGAAGATGCTCTCTTTGTCAGACATGGCACTATATTGGAAGAGATTTGACAGCACGTGAAATGACAGCATAATGCCAGCGAGCGATACTCAAAATAAAAACAAAACAAAACAACCCCAAACCCATAGTTGACTTTCTCCTAGTCATTTCCACCACAGAGTTTGAGCAAGATTTTCCGGTAGTCTCCTGAAGTATCACCCTGGCAATGAAAAGACAAAAACAAAACCCAAAATGAAAAAACAAAATTCTACAGAAAAATGAAGTTGCGTTGGAGGTGAAAGTCAGAAACCAATGTGGCAGACAACAACAACATGGACTTTTCTAGGGAGCCCTGTCGGAAGCAAAGAAGATATTTTTGCATGGTAGTTTTTTTGGGATGTGATTGGATGCCACGAAGAGAACCCAGGCAAAGCAGAAAAGTAATTTTCTCTAACAGAGAAAAAGATTTTCAGGCTTGCATTATCTACCTGCAAACCAACCAGCAATTCTGCACAGAATCATTTAGATTCTTAAAAGGCCTGGTTCCATGGTATTTCCCCCCCCCTCCATATAGGAAAATGTTTATGCTCCCTCCCAATCCTGCTTATTAGGAGTTCTAGAATGTCTTTTAAAAATCACATACACACAGTAAAGGTAGAGCCTGATTCGTGATTCAGCCATTGTGAACTAAGTAATAGACCATCTTCTATAGTAATCATGTTTTTGTTTAAATAAATCAGGAATGTGAAATGATTACAACAGATGTAGCTTCATTTTTTTAACCCAGCTGAGCCTAAAGCCCCTACTGACAACTTTCATTGCCTACCATGATGCCAATTTGTTGTCTGTCGATTTTGCAAAATTTAAAATTGTGCTCCCCCAATGTTCTGGAACAAAAAGACTTCAGATAGCTGTGGTTAAATTTCAAGCACAATTCTCGCTGGTCTGCCCATCATAAATATGTACTTAATTTGGCTAAATGTGGTGTGTGAGCTGTTGCTCGTATCAACGACGGTCATCATGTTCCATCCGCCATTTTGTGTATTTAAAGCTATTCCTATGACCCAGCTATTCTATGTTATTCCCACCGGTATCGGAGTGTACAATATTGCCTAACTATGTAGGCTATGCAGCCATGCATCCTGAATCTGGAGCAGACCGACTGGAAACTAGAGCATGGATCCAGTTATAAAATTCTAGATGCATCTCCATTTTTTTCACTGAACATCTTGTTTATGTGCACTTTATATCAATGGGTTTCCATATAAATAAAGGTTGACTTTCGGACCAGCACAAAATTAAATCCACTGGCACTCCACTCGACTCCATTCTAATGCTTGGACGACCACAGGCATTTCGAGTACTGTCTCAGGGACTACATGACATTGAGAGACATGAACTGTTTTCTCTAGCAAACAGAACCTGCTCCCTGTTGCAAATGATGTGTTGCCAAAATGTGGGTCATCTGCAGTTTATTTTAACAACTCTGAGATCACCCCAGGCTCACAGGGCATTTACATCTGTTAGATTTAATGTTCTGCCCTCAGCATTACTCCTGGGTAGATTTCTCGGAATTCCCCAGCAGGAGGCATATTGTGCATGTATAGCTGGGGCTCCTGAGTCACTGTCCCACGTCCTCCTATATTGTAAGTGCTATGAAAAAGAGAAAATGATTTAGTTCATCCCTCTTGCAAAAAAAAAATGCCTAGGCTGTCTTGATAAGTTGTTTTTTATGTATTGTCTGTCGGACTGGAATCCATATGTTATTGCTCTATTTTGCTAACTTTCCCCCTTTGCTGTAACACGAAGAAGGGCTTGCTGGAAAACGCTTGATTACTTTTCTCTATTTTTTTTTGAACTTTCTGTGTCCCTCTTTGCATTGTGTGTAAATTGGGTGATATACGTTGGAAGGCCCATACGAGCACAATAAAAACTAACAAGTGTTGGAGGCTGGGATTCTAGCGACACGATAAGTAAACACAGACACATGGACAAGGGGATGGAATGGTTCCTGTGGGATCTTACCGTGATGTCTGTGTAGAGGGATTTGCCATACATTCTCTTGTATTCTTGACGTATATCCAAGAGATCAACCTCACTGCGTGACACCATGATCCGAATGAGAGTCCGGTCTTTAGTCCCAGCTCCCTAGGAGAGGCAAACCGACAGGACCAGAATAAGAGTATTTGTGTCAGAAAGCAATCCAAACCTTACAATATGTAGCACTTATAGCCCTAAAATCAATTGCCTTAAGAGGATGCTCTATGGTACTGGGGGGGGGGGGGGGATTGGAGTTTTCCGTAACGACTCTCCAGCCTTCCTGGAAAAGGATTCCTCAGATGTGTTGAATCACAACTCTCAAAACCCCCCTCCAGCAGAGCCAGGAGGATGGGACCTGAAATTCCACATATCAAAAGGATTCCGGATTGGGAAAAGGCTGAACTTCTTCTTGCTAATATTTCTTTTTCTGCTTGAAAAACTAGAGGGGGGAGGTTGACCATTCAGAAAACAATGGCGTGAGGAAGAAAGAAAAGACACTCTTAAGGCTGGCTGTTCCTTGTCTGGTGACAGCCTACTACAAATCTCACACGCAGCTATCCATCAGGACCTCATGGTAAACATGTCTCTTGAACCTGGTGTGCATGATCTGTATGGGGGAATAGCAAACCACTGTCCCAATATTCCATGTGGCTCCTCTTTATCCAGGTTCCACTCACAGAAACTGATATTCCAGGCGAAGGAAGGCCATACAGCAAGGGCTTCTTTTATCCAGAGAAGGGGATTGTAGTTTGACCCCAAACATACTACCCAAATACTACTAGTAGGCCGCAAACTTTGGTACAGTGCTGATCTACCTAAGTAGCTGGGCCCGTTCATGCACAGAAGACTGTGGGATTTCTGCTGACTTACCCTCATGGCCTTGTACAGCCTCTCCGCAAAAAAAGCCGGTATGCTTTTCATACATTTAACTGCAAATGAAATTGAGATGAACAGTTATTGGCATGCATTTTACTTTCCCCTTGATCTGCTGTAGATTACCTACAGCTTCAGAGGAGATGGGATTTTGATAATGTGTATGCAATGTGCTGTTCAAATGTCATCCGACTTAAGGAGATACTATTGTAGTTTTCAGGATAAGTGAGATACTTAGGGTGTGGTTTTACTAGTTCCATGCCACCAGTGAGTTTCCATGGCCAAGTGGGGATGTGAACCTGGGTCTCCTGAATCCTACCCCATGACTCCATTCACTTTACTACACTGATTCTCCTAAATGTAGAACCTAACATTTACTATGTGTTTATATAGCAGAGGCTGAGCATTCAAAATCCTCTACTATTACAACCCTGACACTAGCAGCCCCAGAAGCTGGACTACAGTTCTTATCATCCCCAGGCAACATACCCAGCATTAGGTTTGGGAAGGTTGAAGAACGCCACCCAAGATGGGGAACAATGGCTTTGCCATACATCAACCAATGGTTACTCAACAAAAGAGAGAAATCACACCATTTAATTTTCAAACAAGTCATCAAAATCAAAACCAAAACCATTGTCTATGTCTGCTTTACTTAACATACTTAAAAAAAAATAAGATGGGAAAATCAATGATACTGAATATATCCCCCACACCCTTCCACGCTGTATTCAAAATAAAAACAACAAAGAAAGTTATTTTAATAGATGGCAAGCACACAGTCATGCAGTCTGAACAGATTCTACTTGGTTTGGCCATTCCATGGAAGTGGAAGGGGAAAAAAATCAATGCAAATGTTTATTGTAACCTAACACACACACCAAACAGCAAAAATTAGACATGTCATGTAGATGAATTGGGAGATATGATTCACTTCAAAACCAAAAACTGCAAGGCAATGGATTGAACCCCCCAACGGCAAGAGCACTGCACATAGGGTTACCATACATACAGTCCTGAAAGCGTCAACGAAACAAAAAAGAACCACATATCTCCAGTTAGATTTAGGTAAGCAGGATGAATAACCTTAAGGATAAGTAAGGATAAATGCTAAGCACTCAGCATTTCTGTAGCATATCTGAAACATTCAACACCAATCATTTCATTTATCTTGATTATTATTCCTTTACCGCAAATGAAAGGCTAAAGGGAAAGAGGGTTTTTACCTTCCCGATTATTTTTCAAAGAGTTCACAGCAAATAGGAGATTTGAACTGGCACTTCTTGGTTCATGGCTAGACTGTTGAACCAAAACGCTATGTACAACTAAGTGGTGTCATCTACGTTAGAACTGGGTGGGTATGGAGTCCATGTACTACCCAAAGAGCGACCTCCATTATAATAAGGATGCAAATAAAGAAGTGCTAATTAGAAAATGTGGTGGCCCATGGACATCCTCAATAGAGATGGGCACGAAACTAACAATTCTTCATTTCCGTTTTCGTTTTTTCATTTCGTTACGTAACGAAATGACAAATGAATTTTGTCTCTAAAATGAAACGAAACGAACAGAAACACTGGAATTTTTGTTGTGCGTTTCGTTTCCGTTACTGCAATATGAGTGAATTGCTTAAAATCCTAAAAAAGACCCACAAAAATGGAAATAAATGGTAATGAAATGGTAACGGAAACGAACAAAAACAAAAACGAAATTTTTGCAAAAATTTGCGAAAAACGGAACCGAAACGAAACGGACCCTCCAAACGACAAACGAAATGCCATTTTTCTGATTCGTGCCCATCTCTAATCCTCAACATTAGCCTTCCACTTTTTAAATTATTAACCAGTGAAGATCCAGTTGCACTTGCACACATGGATTTTATGAGTTTCTGCTTTGTGAACTTCTATTCTGGGTGGTGATTTCTGGGATTCAAAAAGCTAGAACGAGGAATTTAAGGTTTTTCCTTACATGTGGAAAACCAGACAAGGGTCCACAAAAACGCCAAATAAAGCTTGTTAGTCTTTTCAAGTGACGCTAGGCGCCTCATTGTTTGTGTTTAGGTGCTCGTTATACGCCGGGAAGCATTTTGATCCTGGAAATTTAATATTTTTAGAAAGGGGATTTCTAACAGGAAAACGCTACAGTACTTAGAACCCAAGAAAGGGGTAGTTAATGGTCAGTGCTATTTCCAGAGGGCATGGGAGTGAAGCGTGGAGGATGTAGCCAAAGGTTGCTGGGCCTTGTGCTGATTCCCTCTCTTCCTTTCACAAGATACAAAAGGCATTTTTCAGTCCAGCCCCAGGTATCTCCTCCCCAACCGCATTCATTGTGCTGTTTTGTTAAACGAACTGTCTCCCAGCAGGGTTGTCAAGACAAAAGAAAAGAAGGATGAGCTTGAGTCATAAATGAGAAGGGTGAGCTTGAGTCATAAATGCGGCCGTCAGCTCTGAGGAAAGCAAAAACAGGTCTAGCTGAAGCGAGGTGCCTAGTCACCCTTCCAGTTTGTTTTATGAGAGATCTTGTATCAAAAGAGGAATGAAACTCAGACTTGAAGAGAGGTGTCATGGTCTTAACAGCAGATCACCCACAGTTGATACACCCATCACATGGATAGAGAGCAGTGGTTCTCAACCTGTGGGTCCCCAGATGTTCCTAGACTGCAACTCCCAGAAACCCCTTCCAGCACAGCGAGTGGTGGAGGCTTCTGGGAGTTGCAGTCCAGGAACATCTGGGGACCCACAGGTTGAGAACCACTGATATAGAATAGAGGGTTCCCCCCCTTCCCCCCGTTCTTTAGACAAGTAGGTTAACCTGATGTATATCTTAAGGAGGGGGTGCCAAGACAGAGAAAAAGGGTGCAGGTGTATTTTCAGGGCAAGAACCAAACCACTGTAAAGATGCAATGGCCTTCATGCTGAGGAGACTCACTCACCTACTGCCAGCATCCCAGATTCAAGGTCTCCCGACATCTCTCTGCTGATGCTCTTCTCAATGTCACGGTTACACATGCGCTGGTACTCATTGAAAACTGGAGAGGGAGAGAACTTACACTTCAGTTTAGATACTCTGAACCCAACTCCCAGTGTTGAATCCTCGGCCAGTCCACTGCTTCTCTCCCCCCCCCAACACTTTAAAAGATTAAGCAAGAAGATGCATCGGCGAATTGTGTACTCTAGAACTACAATGAGCACCGCTGGCACACCTGCACAATCTAAGTGAGGGCATGAAGAGCAAGGAAAAGCCATAAAAGGGTGACAAGGTGCAAAGGATAACAAGGGCAGCTTTGTTAGCTCAGAAGTGTGCAGAAAAAGGGAATTTAAGGTGATGTCACCCATCTCACTATTTCTACAGTGTATATAAGTAAGGTTCAAGATGGCTAGCTTTTCCTTTTAACTGGTCACTGCTGACTGCACACTTCCATTACTCTGTGAAGTCACTTGAGATGGGGTGGGGTGGGGGGACCCAATGCCATACATGCCAAATAATTAGTATCTATCATGATGAAGCAGCCCCGGGCACCCCAAATTTCTTGCACTCCAGGGAGCCCAACATCCCAACCACTAAATGATCTCGAGATACAAAAGAGATTTTTAAAAAAATTACTCGTCACAAGAGGCACCAATCTAGGCAACGTTACCTGCTCTTAGGTGAGCTCGGCTTCTTGCACAAAGAATGGCATTGAACTTCGACTCGTCCGTTCCAAGGCGATTCTCCCCTGCTGCGTACAACGCCTAGGAAGAAAGCCAAAACGGCAGGTGCTCGTCATCCAATTGCATCAGCTTAACTACCTCAAGAATGATCTCTCTGCTTTCTAGACACTGTTTTCTCCCTCTTTAATTGTTCATGCCCAATGAACTTTCACTGACTGGAAAGTCTGGTCAGTTTGATAAGCACTGCCCTTGGTCAAGCAGAGGGCAACTTTTCTTCATGGGCATTGCCTGTGCAAGTGGTAGGATCCTGCATTACACTCTCTCCATAGCAAAAGCTCAAAAAGATACTAACCTCATTCTTTCAATGTGGTATTCTGGGACTGCGGAGTACGGCACCACTTAATCTGGCCAGGTCTATGCAGTTCTCCTCTTCAGAACTTCCCGTACAATTTCACTTTGCTATAACTACATTAACTCATGTTTCTTGAGCAGTGTATTCCTCTGCCCTAATTTCCTATCTCTAACAGTAAAATGCCCAGAATAACGGTGTCAGGGCCACTATAAAAATGGACGCCCTTATAACTAATGTCAGGCCAAGGTGTTTTAAAGCAAATATTTTCAGTTGTGAAACAGAGTTTGCACTAAGGCAACCCAAAATGATATAGAAAAGTTTCCAAGTCTCTCTCTTCACACATTGACTCCAAGTAAAAGAAATGGGTGTCTAAGCTGTAAGAAGCCTAATAAAGGATTATGAGTTTTCTTTTCATAATCTCCACAAGATGTATTTTTTAAAAGCCCAAAAAGTTTCAAGACAATTTTATACAGTAACAGTTCGTTTGAAGGACATCTTTTAAAAAATGGAAAAGTTGCAGGTGAATTTTACAATGTTTTAGAAATATACACGATTATCACTATTATTGCTGCAATGGCTAATGTTGCTGTCTAATTTGAGCAAAACAACAACCAAGACTAGTTTAAAGTGCAATTATGATTTAAAACTCTGGGAAAAGGCATACCAATATCCTCCCTCCCTCCCTCCCTCCCTCCCTCCCTTTCTTCTTCTTTTTTAAAAGGAGCATTTAGTGGATGGGTAAATATATTCAAAATTGAACTGTTCTGATCATGCTTCCCCTCTGAAAATATACACTGGGAGACCAACTAAGCATGGCAGGCGACAGCACACATCACCAAAATGAAAGGTTTTGTCCTTTTAAAAAACTCAAGTCTTTAGACATATGCCGCACTAGCAGTTTGGCTGTGCAAAGTTATAAAAAACAGTGAAAAAGTAATGAAAAAAGCTCTGCTACATTTCTCATACAGACCTGAGCATCACTTTGGACAAGTGACATGTTCACACTGGTACTTTCATCTCTGTTTCCCTGAAAAGAGAAAGCAGCATGAAGCACCATAAATGCACAATTGACAGCATTCAAAGCATGGTTGCATAAAGTCAACAGCAATTCCAGGAGGGTGGGGAGGATGACGCTGAGGCCAGCACCAAAAAGAGAGAGAGAGAGAGAGAGAGAGAGAGAGAGAGAGAGACCAAAAGACTTAAGTTGTCCGCATGTCATCTGATGCATCAGAATACCATGACTTAACAAGTAGGGTGAATGGGCACACATTGTTCTACATCACTTCTTAAATGCCATCTTGATCTTCACATCCTTCTTCCAAAGAACAATGGGATCACAAATTGCAAATGTATAACTATACAAAAAAACAAACAAACCCAAAATGGTTGGAATGTAGCCAAACTGTGATTTAGAAGTATGGGAAGAAGCCGACCTGAGCCTCAGGCAAGAGCATTTTGTGTTCACCTGTTCTCCACTAAAGCTATTAGGAACCAGGTTAAAGTAGTTACAATTTTTAAAAATTATATCCAAACCATCAAACCAGTGGGGAACAGGAGGCTGGAATAATTTGCACCTGAGCAGAATTCTTTCCCTAGTAGTCCACCAAAACCTTCTAAACGAGTCCCCAATTTCTGGCACAAATACCTCCCCTGTGGCAGCACAGAGCTGTAGCCTACCTGCCCTTTAGGCAAGGCTAGGAATGTATCGGACTATGAGAAATTACAGGAAGAGGCATTACAGGAAAAGGCCTGTTAATATACAAATAATCTCTTTCTTCCTCTACCCTGCCCCCCAATACCCACAACCACCTGGTTAAATTTACCATATAATTGTCGAAATCCTGTGGCACATTTATGCAAACGGCAAAGCTTGAGTTAAGAAATCGCCACAAACATTATACCATGGTGCCTCTTAAGACAAATTAAATTCGTTCTACAGGTCAATTTGTTTTACGAAAAATTAGTCCTACACAACGCGGTTTAACACAGTCCCCATAGGAATGCACTGAATTTGTCTTGCGAGGCATCCCATGGGAATAATTCGTCTTACGAGGTTCTCCTGATCCCGGAAATTTCCTTCGTCTTATGAGTTTTTCGTATTAAGGGGCATTCGTCTTACGAGATACTAATGTACGGTATATTGCACACGGATCTGTGAGATTGCTTAACTTGAGGCAGTAACATTTCAGCGGATGTATCGGTTTTTACATCCATCAATATTTTCCCTGTACTTTATCTGTAACACATTATTCCTGTAAGTTACAACATTGGAACTGGAGGGCTACAAGGGACCCTAGAGATTCCTGAGTCCAGTCCCCTTCAAGGAGGTAAAAGGAGGGGTGGTAACTGAACTCCCAAACTCTGGCTCTGTAGCCAGATGCCTAAGCTACTGAGCTATTTGGATGTAGGCAAATGTAAAAGTACTGTATTTGAATTCCAAATTATTAATGCATGTTTGTTTCCTTCTTTGGATGAGATCGTCTTTGATAAATTGTGACTATACAATCTGTTTTACGTCAGTAATGATAATAAAAACAGAACCCCACGGCAGCTTTTAACAATCCTATACGTACCTGAGCAAGTGAAATCAAAAGCCTCTGGAAGTGTCCCGACGTGTCACTTCTAATGGCTTCTTCCAGAGTTTTCTTAAATTCTGCAGAAGACACGGGGGGGGGGAGGCACACACTCATTTGGTAAACAATCAAGTTGATTACAGTAGAGGAAGGATAAACTATACCAGTACACATAATGCAAAGACGGAGAAGTAGGACTACTTTAAGGGGAGCGGTAGTTAATCTTTTTGTTTGTTCAAACAAGCAGTTTACGCTTCTATTTATCCTGGCCCCATTTTTAAATACTACCGGTCTGCTAGCACTAGAACCGGAAAAAGTTCTGAACCACAGCAAGACCAACCTGTTTTGTAGGCTCTGCTGATTTCCCGAATGTGGTCATTGCTACGAGATGCCAGGATCTCGATCAGGCATGCTTCATCAGTGCCAGCACCCTATGAAAGAAAAAAAGAAACCAATCTCAGCACTGCACCGGAATCCCTGCCTTCTTTTAAAGAAACAGAGGGCATAGGGCCAATGACATCAGTCTCTCAAGACTTTGAATTTCCTGAGAGCAGTGCTGGCCCTATCATTAGGCCAAGTGAGGCAACGGCCAAAGTGCAGCAGATGCTGGGTAGACGTTCTGGCAACACCTTCCTAAATCTCTGGACGATTCTGCTCTGCTAGCAAACAGTGTAGAGTAGACTACTAGCTGGGGAGGTCTTGATGCCTGTCCCACACCCTTTGAGCCAGCCCACCTCTTTGACTTCCAGTGGAGAAGAATGTTATTCCATCCCCAAGACTTCAGGCAAGACTGGTCACTTTCTCTAAAAGGAACTGTGTGCTGCTCTGAGGGGATCTTGCCCTCCACACTGGTTAAAAACGTCCTGACTCAAATGGTGATGTTCAGTCAAATCCGTCCATTTCAGAGCACTCGGAATATCTAAAAGGTGCCCTCCCATAATTAGATTTTAAATAGTATCCATATAGCAGGGACTTATTAAAACCACCGGCGGCAAGCGCCACACTGAGAGGCATTCCCCTTTGTGCGCGTGAGAAGAGGATCATGCCTCCCGTGACACAGGTGTGCTTGTGCCCACAGAACTACAGCATTTTTCTTAAATGCATGTGTGAATTCTCAGTCAGTGAAAACTCATACAGAGGGCCTTACAGTTTCTGTCTTTAGGTGGGAGCCCCTCTTCTTACCTTCCCTGGCTCTGCTTGGCAAGCCAGACCGCTTCTGACCCATGATAAGCTGGTGTTGAGTAGCATTTTAATGGAGTATTGGGGGTTGGCAAAAATTTATCTTTCATTAAGTGGCCACAGGGATGAAGAGGTTATCCATGTTTAAAGTAAACCAGTCCCATTCGGATACCAGGCTCAAAGAGTTGTTGATCTGGCTCTGGAGCCAGATGTGAGGAGCCAGCATCCCCACTATAAAGGTAAAGGTTCCCCCCGCATATGCATGCTAGTCGTGTCCGACTCTAAGGGCGGTGCTCATCTCCGTATTCAAGCCAGAAGAGCCAGTGCTGTGCAAGTCCATGGCCATGTGGCTGGCATGGCTGCAAGGAAACAATGTTTTACCTTCCCGCTTTTTACGGCGGTACCTATTTATCTACTTGCATTTCCATGCTTTCGAACTGCTAGGTTGGCAGGAGCTGGGGTTATCAGCGGGAGCTCGCTCCGCTGCGTGGCACCCGGGATTTGAACCGCCGAGCTGCTGACTTTGCAGTCTACAGTTTCGGTGCCTTAGTCCGCTGAGCCACCATGCCCCTTCATCCCCACTATAGTCTCCCAGAAAAAGAACCCAAATATGTGTAGCCTTGGGCAAATGGCACAGCCCCAGGGCAACCCCAGAAGAAGGGAACGGGAAGCCACTTCTGAGTACTCTCTACCTGGGAAACCATGGAAAAGATCATCCTAAGAATCAACTTGATGGCAAGTAATTACTAAACAAATTTAAAAGGCAGATGGCAAAGGCCACAGAGGTGCTTAGGTGGATCACCAGATACCAGAAAAGAGTGGATTAACTTGCAGATCTTAATTGGGAACACTAGGACAGGGCTCCCATTCAACACTCTTCAAAAAAATCCACAATTCCCTACTATAAGAACATAAGAACAGCCTTGCTGGAACAGGCCAGAGCCCATCCAGTCCAGCACCCTGTCTCACACAGTGGCTCGCCATTTGCTTCAGGGTATTCCCCAGCAGATGTCTTCACCTGCTTATGATTCCTTGCAAATGGTATTGAGAGATTTCCTGCCTATCTCTCCAACCCGGAGGTTGTCCTTAGGTTGTACTATTCCCTCCTCCTACCAAGAAAAGGGAAAGCAAGTTGTTTATTAAAAAATAATAATACCATTAGTGCAAAGTCTGGCAGAAACAAAAGAATACTTAGCTCAGCATCCCGAGATGCATTGTCCTATAGAGGTTTTTGAACTACATTTCCAGCCATCAGCACTACAAGCTGAGCTATAAGAGTGTGCTGGAGGCCACACCTTGAGGAATGCCGAACAAGGACAGTGTACGAAAAGCGAGCCAGTCTGCTTCCTGAGCATTGTCTTCTGAAGATGGTTAAGCTCAGGAATTGTATGAATGGTGGCTTTGAAAGAGAGGTTGAAGGGGAAGAGTCAGAGAGAGGGAGGGCTAGATAAGAATTTAGGGGTGTAAACCTTTGCAGCAATCAGTGTTTTTGTTTGCAGCCCTACAAACCTTGATGGCATCTTTTATTTCATGAACATCAAACAGGATGGGGGTCTTCATCATGGCCAAGATTGTCCTCTCAAAGTTTCCTGACAGCTCCGACTTCAGATCCTTGATCAAATCCTGTGTTTTGGTTAAAACAAAGAACCCATCTTGCTTGAAAAACGACGTATAGCTCTTTTCAAGAACGACCTAGTAAGAATAAGCTAAACATTCACAGCATGTTATGATCAGTCTTTCCGTCCAAGCAATACCAACAACTTAAGGTTGCGATCCTGACAGATGCAATCCTATACACAAGGGCTCTATGGGCGAGCACACACACACACACACACACACACACACACACACACACACACACACACACACACACACACACACACACACACACACACACACACACACACAATGCATGCCACCAAAATGCATCCATCTCTTTTCCTATAACACTTAATTTGCAGTATCACAGATCTGACTGCATATTTATTATCATAAAATACACCATCACTGTACACAGTGTACTGCATTACGGAATAAGGCGAGGACAAAAATCAGTACTCCTAACCAATGAAATGTATGCAATAAGCCTTTACTTGAAGGGTGCAGGGGGGAGAGAAAAAGAAAAAACAGGGCAAAGACATTAAATCCTCTTACATTTCTTATAATGACTTAACCCTGAGTTTTCATCCTTTAATGACTGGAGCTATCAGTTGCAAAATGGATAATACCCTTTCCTGCACCAGTGCAATCTGAGTAACTTCACAAAGTAAGTTACAGAACAAAAAATAAAATTCTATTGAAAAGCAAATAGACCCACACACCCCACACACATAACTAAATTAAAATGCAGCAATGAAGGCCAGTATACTGCTAGACATTATACTGCATGCATAGATGATGCTCCAGGCATGGTCAGAGCAGTATTTGGTGAAGTGCTATTACACCACCAGATAGCATGGCAAACAGCTGTGGCTAGTTCTTCATTTTTAGTTCCACGCAGGGAAATCCTCAACAGGACACTGGCCAAGAAATATAATCCCAAACCCTGCAGCAGTAACCCTTGTTGAGAATACATGTGATTCTGGGTTTATCACCCAGAACTCTTCAGCATGAGAGTAAAAACCTATTTTGTACCTCTGGAGACACTCTTAATAGCTCTAATACATTTGCTGCCAAAATAATTCACCTCTCTGTTGCTCTAATTATGGGATGTCCCTCTTTTAAACTCCCACTTTCACTTCCGGCTGAACTGTTTTCCATATCTCCCAATCCCATCAGGATCTGACCATTTTTACATTTCAATGCCTCCCTATCTGTGACCCAGATTCTCCCGGGCCCCCTGCCTTCAAAAGAGTTCAATCTTTCTCTTGTGCTGCCAAAAGAGCTGAATGGCAGACCCTCTCTTTATGATCCTCAAATCCCACAGCAGCAAAGACCTTTATCCATAACTCAACCTCTTATTGCCCACTGTAGGTCAGAATTCGTTGGCTAACCCTTGTTGTTGTTGTTGTTGTTGTTGTTGTTGTTGTTGTTGTTGTTGTTGATGATGATGATGATGATGATGATAATGATGATGATGTTCAGTCGTTCAGTTGTGTCTGACTCTTCGTGACCCCATGGACCAGAGTTCACCAGGCCTTCCTATCTTCCACTGCCTCCCGGAGTTTGGTCAAATCCATATTGGTTGCTTCGATGACACCGTCCAACCATCTCATTCTCTGCCATCCTCTTTTCCTTTTGCCTTCAATCTTTCCCAACATCAGGGACTTCTCCATGGAGTCCTCTCTCCTCATGAGGTGGCCAAAGTATTGGAGCGTCAGCTTCAAAATCTGTCCTTCCAGTGAACATTCGGGGTTGATTTCTTCCAGGATGGATAGGTTGGATCTCCTTGCAGTCCAGGGGACTCTCAAGACTCTCCTCCAGCACCACAGCTCAAAAGCTTCGATTCTGCGGCGATCAGCCTTCTTTATAGTCCAGCTCTCACTTCCATACATCACTACTGGAAAAACCATAGCTTTGACTATCCGGACCTTAGTTGGCAAAGTGATGTCTCTGCTCTTTAGGATTCTATCTAGGTTTGCCATTGCTTTCCTCCCAAGAAGCAGGCGTCTTTTTATTTCGTTGCTGCAGTCGCCATCTGCAGTGATCAAGGAGCCCAAGAAAATAAACTATGACATTGCCTCCATTTCTTCCCCTTCTATTTGCCTATTGGCTAACCCTAACCTACTACAAACCTCTCCCAGTTTATGCTTTGCTCCCCTCCTCTTTCTTTATAATTTCTACTGTGTTGACTTCTAGGTTTGTGAAGCCCTTAGGGCAGGGATCCCTCCTCTTGCCATCTGTGAGCCACTGTGCACACAAAGGGTGCTGCACAAATAAACAGTATCTACGGAAATATTACTTTTTCACAGAAGGTCGAGGCAGGAGAGGAAGCCTTACCTTTCCATAGGCAGTCTTGAACGAGAGCATAATCTGCTGCCGTTGCTTATTTGAACGACTTCCAAGGCAGTCAATGATTGCCTGCTCATCGGTACCTGAAAACACAAACAAGGATATTAAACTATTAAAAGTGTGTGCTCCCAGGTGGGCAGACCTAGCCCGATCAACCAAAGGCACTAGTGTGGATCTTTTCACCTTCCTTTGGCAACTATTTACACAAACAGAAAACAGTACTGTCTGGATCAGAGCTTGGACAAATTTCTCTCTCCCCCCCCCCTTTTCCCCCTCTTCCTTTCCTTTTCCTTTTGGAATGCAACTGTTAGAAGTCCTGAGTTGTGTACATCCATGGACTGGTTGGGGAGCTGATTCTGGGAGCTGCAGCCCAAAAGCATCAAGTTCTGGTCTGGGTCTTTTGTGAAATTCTATAAATGAGATAGTTTCTCTTCTTCTTCATGTGCCACGTCCTCGTAGAACATTGGCAATCAGTAGCCTGACCTGGTTTCTATCTCAGGCTATTCTAAATAGAGCAGCTGTGCTCACTGCGGACCATTGGCTTAATCACGCATGTACAAACTTCGGCCCTCCAGATGTTTTGGACCACAACTCTCAGAATTCTAAGCTTAGATTGCCAGTGACAAAGTACTGTGGGAGATGCGGTCCAAAACATCTGGAGGGCCGAAGTTTGGACATGCCTGGCTTAAGTTCTTAAACCAGAATGTTCTTCTATGCCCTGGGACATGCTTCCCATCTATTTTTCCTTGAAGGATAATCTGCAGCAGATGGCACTGGCCAATCAGACAGGGAGGCAGGAAAATGCATGTCCCTGCACAGCTCCTGATTGGCCAGCACCAGGGAGACTGAAAGATGATGTGTCCGAGGCTGCTTCCTTGTTGGAGTTTAGCCCTGCGCTACCCAAAACAAGGTTAGAGGGTGATTGATTTCGTTCTGGAAGGTAGATCCTGGTACTGAACGGCAGCTGTTCTGCTGCGTTTCCTTTTGGAACCGGACCCCTTCCAAAATGAAATGCACATGTCTACCAGTAACTAGTACAAGGCAGCCAGTGTAGGGGAGATGGAATGGTATTTCTTCACTTAATAGACTGGCCACCATATCATTCTTAATCAGTCTGGAGCTGCTACAGACCAAAGAAGAAAAGAAGCTCGCTTCCGAAGAAGGCCCCACCAAAACGGGTTGAGCCAGAGCTTTTAAAAAATGATTTAACAGGGAATAAAGATCGGTTTCTATTTTTATACATCCTGTGACTCTGTCTCCCGCTCGTATTTTGACTTCACACTGGATGTACCAGTTCCTTTTCCTTTTCACCATATGCTTCCCCTGTTGAAGTTTCTGCACCAGCTTCATAGACAGCTCCATGTAGAGACCACTACAGTAGTCTAATCTCAAGACTGCCAATGCGTGGACCAGCAAGGTGAAGGGCCTGGTGTCAAAGGAGGGATGTAGCTGGGCAATCTGCCTCAGGTAGACAAAAGGCTTAAGCATACAGGATTTTGACCCTTATGAATCAAAATCCTTTTATTGGCTAAGTGTGGTTGGACACACTCAGAATTTGTTTTGGTAAAAAATGCTCTCCACATATAAGAAGGAAATATAAGAATCATATATTGAACAATAAAAACACAGTACAAAAACACAATATAACCTATTATTAAAAAAGGAAGAAAAGAAGTAAAAATTAATTATTCAACAGTTTAATAGCTCTTGGAAAGAAACTATCTTTATATCTAGTTGTCCTAGTATGCAATGCCCTAAAATGTCGCCCTGAGGGTAACAATTGAAACAGATTATGTCCAGGATGTGTGGAATCTGTATATATTCTTCATTGCCCTCTTTTTAGCTCGTGCGGTATACAATTCCACAATAGATGGCAAATGAGTAGCAATAATTTTTCTGCAGTTCCAAATATCCGTTGAAGTCTATATCTGTCCTGCTTAGTTTCAGGACTAAACCAGACAGTTATAGAGGAATCTGATAAAAAAAAATTCAACGTCATCTGGAGAAGCCAGAGGGGGATGTAAAAAGCTGATTTTTTTAAATAACCAGAATTAGCAACTATGGGTATTTTAGCATACATTAAGCTCAAAGAATCTCAGCGTCGAGGGAAAGAGAAGCATACAGTGCTGTGTCCAGATTTTCTTTTGGGACACCTGCAGCCCCAGTTGTGACTGGCAACACTTTATAAAGAAATGCAGTGGAGAACAAAGGGCACCTTTTCATGGGACAAAGTTGCTGCCTCGTCACAAAAAGAGAAGCACCGAACTCAAGAGTTGCGGGCGCTATGACTCACCAAATCCTTTCATTGCTTTCCGTAATACTTCTGCATCCCTCAGGGGGTCAAATGATGGGGCATCGTGGATTGTGCCTCGATGTCCAGGCTATGATGTCCCAAGAAAAAGAGACGTACCAAAGAAAACTGAAAAGCTACTATAGCTAAGACATGTATAGTCACAGTCACAAAATAGGAGGGTCAACAACAAAAACCCACCCCCTTGTGCTTAACTGTTGAACGTCCTTGCCTCTTGATAAATACAGTAGACCCTCGTATAACGGAGGGTTTGTCCAACGAAAAATCCGTACCTGCACGGGGGTCCACCGCCCGCCCGCCCCCCCTCGCCCAAAAAAACCTAGCACCGCATTGAACGCATTGGAACGGATTAAATCCAGTTTCAATGCATTCCTATGGGAAATTAGAATTTGTATAACGTAATTTGATTTGGAACGAATTAATTACGTTATACAAGGTACCACTGTACGTGGGTTAGATATTTGAAGTTTCATAAAATATACAGAAACAGGATTTGAGGGTTGAGACAGAACACGTTTGTGCTTCTGATTAGCATTTCGTTATATTTCTCATTATGGAGAGGCAGGAGACGCATCAATCCTCATCCTGCACCCAAACTGTCACCTGCAAATGGCAAACTTCCTCTTCACTTTCCAGCAGTTGTGGAAAGTGAAGAGCCCACGTGGGCTGCTGTCAAGTTTCTGCTTCCGCTTTACTTGGCACTAAAAGAAAGAGGGCTCATAAATTAAATAAGGATTCTTAAACTTACTGCTCCAGGATTAATCACGGGTGTGGCTGGTCCTGGATATGACGGCATAGAAGGGTTAACAGGTGGACCAGAAGGATTGACAGGCGGCACCGAAGGGTAACTTGGCATAGGTTGCTGCCCGGGGTATGGCACCGGCTGGGGCTGCTGCTGTCCTGGTGGTGGCATGGGGCTGCCTGGATAGGACGGATAAGCTGGCATTCCCGAGGGTGGGTTTCCCCCTGGAAAGGGTGGGTACCCTCCAAAGGAGGCTTGCTGTCCTTGTGGAGGCTGTCCAAATCCACCTGGGGGAACAGGAGGATAACCACCAGGAGCCTGAGGGTACAGACCCTGAGGCATGTTGGCCCCACCAAATGTCCCTGCCATGTTAGAAGCCTGCAACAAGAAAGAGACCATCAGTCCGATGCTCACTCTCAGCAAACATACACCGAATAACGCACAACACTGACAGACAGTATTTTAGAGGGAGGGGCCTGTGCTCCAAGTTGGGGTGGGGGGCAAATGGCCTCCTCGGAAAAGCAACTGGCCATTTGAAGCAATCATCATCATCATCATCATCATCATCATCATCATCATCATCATCATCATCATCATCATCATCATCATCATCATCATCATCATCATCATCATCAACATCAACATCAATCATCTTACATTTTGGGGAATGGGGAAGGCACAGCAGGGGTTTGAGGGAGGGGGGTCACTTGGGGTCCATAAGTCATGATTTCCACTACTGGTCAAAATTCTATGGGGCAACACCAGCAAATTCGTAAGTTTAGGTCCACCCCTTGAGAGGAAATAAAGACCCCTTTGTTGCAAGCATCAGGTGCACATGCTCCAGAGAATCATAGCTGGTGCGCCTTACTCCCCTGCATAAAACTACTACTTTGCTTACATTATGCAACAGGGGTTTGGCCCCCTAATACATTACAGAAACAAAAACACAAGGCAAAAGCAATAAACCATTAGCTTCACGGAAAAACATCCACCAGGTTGGAGCCGAAATGACTCACCATGCCACTCATGTACTCTGGGTTGAACTGATTGGCGTAGTTTCCAACATTTTCTAACCCAATCGGAGGAGGATTGGCAGGAGGATAGTTGGGGGCTCCCCACGGATTACTGCCTAGAGGGAGGGAAAAGGTAATAGCAGAAAAAGTAATCTTTAATTGTTAAAGTGTGCAGATTCCTGTTCTAGTACTTCCACTATGAAAGTTGAAATGCTTTGTGCCGGGAGAAGCAGGTGCTTGGACAGATAGCTTGGAAATTTCAATTTCAGCAACTGTAATATCTTGGAGGGCTGGAGCTGAAATCTATTGTCCCAGAAAGCGACTTGCCAAACTCTACCTTAATGAGCAGCTTCTTGTGGGCTTTGATTCAATGTTTCATTCAGAGCTAGATCTCTTCAAGCTCCAATCTGGCTTCCTGTCCAAGAACCACCACATCAGGGAAAGTCCAACAGAAGCAGCAAGTTTTTTTCCTCCCATTTTGTTCCATTTCTTATTATAAATTTTACAAGGCAAGTTAAAATTATAGTACAAGAGCATCAAATTACTGATACATTCTATAACAGTGGTGGCGAACCTCAGACCCTCCAGATGTTTTGGACCACAACTCCCAGAATTCCAAGCCTAGGTAGGTTGCCATTGACAAAGGACTGTGGGAGTTGTGGTCCAAAACATCTGGAGTGCCGAAGGTTCACCACCACTGTTCTATAACCACTTTATCTTTCTCTATATACACCCGCTAATTCATCTTCTAACATAGTTAAATATGTCACACAAACAAGTTAATCACCAGTAATTATTTTAGAATATTACATTCCAGCGGTCAACATTATTTCCCATAGCACATTCTTCGTTTCTTGTACTAATTCCATATGCTAATAAAGGTTTCCAGGTTTTCATAAACTTGTCGTCATTCTGTTCACATATTTTTGTACTGAGAGATCTTGAGCATTTCTCTCTATATATTTTTTTGCAATTTCAGCTCTTGTTATATGAATTGGATTTGCAATTAGATCTTTATGAAGTAATTTTTCATTTCCATCCTTAAATATTGAAAATAATAATAGAGCTTCATTTATAATTATTCTTTGTTTTAACAAGGTTTTTATCCATGTATTTATTTCCTGCCAATATGCTTCCACTTTGGGGCAAGAGATCCACCAGCGTTCTTATGTCCCATTGCTTCCACAGTTCCTACAACAATTAGCTGTGATTTCTTTATTGATTTTATGTAATTTTGTGGGACTCCAATACTATCCACGGACTATTTTTAAAACCATTTCTTTCACTTTAACTGATATTGATTTATAAAGATATGTAGTCCATATTTCCCTCTATTCTTTCTCTGATATATTAATATTTAAATTTGTTTCCCAAGCTATTTCAGATCCCGTACCCCTAACAAATGCTTTTTCAACCAAATGATTGTATAGTGCTGAAGTTATTCCCTTCCATTTATTTCAATCCTTTTCTATGCTGTATTGTTCTAGCTCTGTAAGGGTTCTCATTAGTCCGTATCTTTGGTATAATTGATTTGACAAATTTCTTACTCGGTTGATTGTAGCCAATTAGTTTTTATTTCCTTTGTTTTATCCTCTAACTGTCTAATTGTTATTGGTTTCCTTGCCTCAAATAAGTCTTTTATTCTACACATTCCAATTCTTTTCCAATTTTTGAATTATGCATATTTCTCTCTTGACTTAAATTTGGGATAATCCAACATAGGGCACAAAGGAGATATAGGTGGAGCAAATAGTTTCATATACTTATGCCATATTTCCAATGTCCATTGGTTTCATTGTATAGATATAAGTATGAACTATTCCAATATCTTCACCTTTTACCATTTCAACCTGGTCTGGGATTTCTTCTGCCTGTATAAACTTTATAGCTTGAGTGAGTTGGAAGGCTTCATAGTATTTTATTACTTGTGGTAATAAATAGCCCTCCTATTTATTTATTTATTTATTTATTTTGCTTTGCCCATATTTAACGCTGCTTATGAAGAAGTAGCAAGACATTAGGCAAAAAACACTCCACATTTTAATGGTCAATGAGCAGCCTATTAACGGCACAGCATGCATTGGGGATAACCATATGAGCAGAAGACATGTGGGAAGAGGCACCGTCTTTGGCCTCTTTACAGGCAAATCAAAAAGCCTTCACCACCAAGGCCATAGCTAATGACCCATTCTTGATAGGTTTCAGCACCTTAGGCCATTGTTCACAAGGCTAAGGATGCTATTGTCTCCCTAACAAGCCTATTTAGGCCACTGTTCATCTTATGAGCCTAATTCAGGCCAGGGTGACAAGAGGTCAAAGCTGCCTATAAGATGGAGGATTTGCACTAGCTGTATTCAGACCGATGAAGCTGTTTGGATGAACAGCAAAACGTTTCTATCTCTCAAAAAAGAAGTCCAGTAGCCATGACTCAACTTCCAGATAAACTCACCTGGATGACTGAGAATCTTCACAGACTCTTTACACAATGCAAGTATGCAGCTGATAACAGCAGGAAAACAGAAACACTCCCCAGCTCCCATACCCATTTGATGTATTTTAACAGCTGAAGACTCTCTCTGAATGCAATTTCCTGACCTTAACAGAGGTGACTGTAATTGAGAGCATGTTAAAACTCCTGTGATAGAATTTGACGGATGGAGTGGAGTGACTGAAACAGACCATGGTCCCCTAAATTTGGGAGCCTGTGAACATGTTTCATAATGGAAGACACTGGAAGAGACACCATACAAAGTGACTGAATGAGGAACAGCCGCATCATAAAAAGCCGTTTCCTTGTCTAAGAAACTGAATGTAGGATGGAGCTTGACAACCAGCCTGAAATACCAACCTACATTACTGGGATGCACATCATCTTTTAGGTACAGGGTTGTTAAAATAAGCTAGATTTATAAACTACAGTTGCAAGTTGCTATGCTTCTGTAAGCGAAGAAAAGACTAACCACAGTTTGTCCAGGTTCAGTTAAAATTATACAGCCATACCTTGGCTTACAAGCATAATTTGTTATGGAAACATGATTGTAAACCAAAACACTCAGGTATCAAAGCAGATTTCACCATAAAAAATAATGGAAACTCAAATGATTCGTTCTGGGGTCCTACAGACCCACCCAGTCTGGGGAGAGGGCCACCAAATCCATCGGAGGACTCCCTAAGGAACAGAACCTCAGTCTTATTGGGGTTCAACCTGAGCCTATTAGTCTGGGTTCACTCCATGACTGTAGTCAAGCAACACTCCAAGGTCAGGACAGGCTCCACTACAGTGGTGGAAAAGGAACGGTAGAAGCAGCAGGTCATCAGCATACTGATGGCAGCTGACTCCAAATCTCTGAATGAACTCCCCTAGTGGATTCACATAGATGTTAAACAGCATAAATCAAGACACGGCTTGTTGATCAAGGCAAAATTTAGAAGTGTTTGTCTGTCTTGCAAAACACTCTTAAACCATGTTACTCTTAAACCAAGGTGCAGTATTACTGTACCCTGTAGCTAGCTAAAACTGAAAGTGAAAGCTTCTCATAATCCCATCACAGCTTACATCAGAAGAGGAAAGTGGGGTAAGGGTGGGGTGGGGAGACTCAAGCTTTAACTATGGCTTATCACAATCTCCAAAGAAGTCCAGCAACATCATGTCTACTCTGACTGGCAACAAGCCCCCCCCCCCGCTCAAGAACCTCAAGAAGGTAGAGGGAGACTAAATGGGAAGGGGTCTTCTATACCCATTATTCCCTTCACCCGTTCCCTTCTACTACTCCATTCCCTCCATGCTGTTCATTCTTATCCCTCAGTTTAAGTAAAAGAACAAAAACAAAACAGGAGACTTACCTGGAGCCGTAGGTGGGTACCCACCTGCAGGAGGATAACCACCAGCCGGAGGATATCCCGGGTAACTCATTCTGTAGAGGTGAAAAAGAAAAGAGAAACACTGTCATTTTTTTCCTCCTTACTAGAGCTTGTCAATGGCATGTACAAATATGAAGCAGCTGAAAACAAAAGCTGCTGGGGGGATGTCTTTGAACTTACTGTTTAATTGGGGTAGAATTTAACATCAATTCAACATGGGGCAGAACAATTACTCCTCATTCTACAGTGGCCAAAATTATGTTGCTTAGTCTAGTAAGTCATGCTCACGTAAGGCCATTGAATCAATAGGAATTTAGTGAGTCAATTTTTCCATCAATACCACTGATTCCAATAGGCTTCCTCTACCTGTGCCTTACACAGCTGCAGTTAAAGTAAACTCACTAAATCAACGGGTGGAGTATATTACTCACTAAATCCATTAATTCAATGGGCCTGCCCTAGTACGATTTACTACACTAAGCAACAGGATTTTGGCCTGTCGCACCTAGAAAACAGACCCACGGAATCAACTGAATTTCTCTAAATGTGGATTTATCATTCAGCAATAAATGTCACAGGTCTATTTGAGGCATGACTACAAAAAAATTAGGCTACTGCAATCCATGGGACATAAAATTGAATTTAGATTTTGACAGATTTATTTTTACTTCACAGGTCCTCCAAAAGAGCAGGTGAAGTAGCCTCTCCATTTTGCATCTTAATCCCTCCCATTACCCATACTACAATCTTGAGAAGTAGGCTGCACTGAAGATCAGTGATTCATTCAAAAATACCCAGCAATATTCGCATACGAGCAAGGATTGAAACTAGGCTCTCCACTAAAAAAAACATTATTTCTATTGTCCTGTATTTCTAACTAGAGATGGGGATGGTCAAAATGGCAGTTCGTTGTAGTTTGTGGTTTGTCCCCCTCACCTGTGAACTGACAAACTGGTTTGTGGGAGTGGTGGGTAAGATAGCCTGTGGCAGGGACAGCAACGGTGGCTTCCCTTTGCCCTAAGTCAGGCACCTCCAAACTTTGGCCCTCCAGATGTTTTGGACCATAACTCCCAGAATTCCAAGCCTGTATTTCCAATGGCAAAGGACTGTGGGAGTTGTGGCCCAAAACATCTGGAGGGCTGAAGTTTGGACATGCCTGCCCTAAGGGAAGTGGCCACTGCCATCTTCTTAAAGGGTGGCCCAGTTTCCTTTAGGTCCTAAAGGAAATGGGGCAGCCATTTTTGCAAAGATGGTGGTGACAATGAAGCCTGAGCACCAATGGCAGCAGCAATTTAGGTAGTGTGGTTATGTGAAGTTATTTTTTAAAGCCACAGGCTGTCTGAAAAAAAAAAGGGGGACCAAATAAAAATTGAAAATATTTGTCCCTTCATATATTGTCGGGTCTTGTTCTCACTGAGTGGTGGGCTGCCAAAATAATTTTGAGATCACCAGGGGGCTCCCGGCCGGCCCAGTGCGGGCTTCCCCCAGGATCAATTGGGCCAAGAGGCTGCTGCCCCCGATCCGAGGGCTCTCACTGAGCCGTCTCCGTCGAACCCCTCTGGACCTGGTACCACGTGGCCACCCTGTCTGAAGAGCTGCTACACCTGAAAAATCTGCCCTGGACACATTTGTCACCTGTGTCGTGTCGGAGGAGGTGGTTGTTGAGACTAGCTTTTATTTATTTTTATCTATAGCACAGACCGTTGCTATTATTTACCATCTTCTGGCCTGTCCCTAGCCTCCCCCCTGTCCCCCCCCAATGTGTTTCCATCCGCCCTCCGGCTCTGTGCCCATGTTATATTTTATATTCCTTTTATCCTTATTTATTTTATTTGCATTTATTTACATTGTACACTTTATTGTTTCTTAGGTGAGTTGTATATTGTTTATCACTTTATTCTTAGTTGTTATTGTATTTTGTATCCTTGTTTTTTTTTTCCACCGCCATGTTTGCAGGGACTCATATTCCGACTGTGTCGGGCTGTGGACGGTACGCTTGTAGTCAAGGGGTTAGTCAGATCAGAAGAACTCGGGTCAGGCATCTCGTGCCTGTCCCATGTTCTGACCCCTCAGCTCACTGCCATGTGTCCAGGAGCCATCCCACCAGCGCCTCCAACCTTTCCTGTCTCCTCATGAATGCCAGGTCAGTCCATAATAAGATCCCCATCATTTATGATTCCATCATTGACGGGAGGGCTGACCTGGCTTGTATTACCGAGACCTGGGTGGGTGTAGAGGGGGGGGCTTCGCTCACCCAGCTGTGCCCACCTGGGTTCCTGGTTCAGGGAGTGGGAAGGTTGGAGGGTCAGAAGGAGGGGAGCCACCATCGTTTACAGGGACTCTCTTCATGTTAGCAGGGCCTCGACATTGGTTAGTCAAGGGTTAGAATGCCTTCACCTGTTAGTAGGACAGCGGGACAGATTTGGCATTGTGCTGGGCTACCGTGCTCCCCGCAACCCAGCGCAATCCCTCCCAGAGCTCTCGGAGTTCACTGCAGCTGCACTTTTGAAGTCCCCTCGCCTGCTGGTTGTGGGGGACTTCAATGTGCAGGCTGGCGGTGAACTTTCTGGTGCAGCTCTGGATTTCATGGAATCCATGGCCTCCATGAGTCTATCCAAGCATGTTTTATATCCTACGCACAGATCAGGGCATACCCTCGACTTGGTATTTACCTCCATGTTGGGGGACCTCAGTCTGGAGGTAGGGGACCTTGTTTCTCTACCTGTGCCATGGTCAGACCATCACCTGCTCTCTTTCTCCCTGTCGATCACCCCCCCCCCCGTGGGGACCCTCAGCCTCATGGACCCTGCCCAGTTCCGGGAACCCTTCGGGGAGCTTCCTGGTGGCTTGACTGATGCTCCGGCCGAGGCTGCGGCTGACCAATGGTTTGAAACAGCTGTTCATACCATCGACCGGATCGCCCCCAAGTGCCTTCTCCATAGCAGAGCTCGACCTTCGCCGTGGTTCACGGCGGAGTTGAGAGTGATGAAGCAGGAACAGAGAAAGCTGGAGAGCAGCTGGAGAAGAAGCCGGTCGGCAATTAATAAGACTGCAGTTGTTATCCAGACTAGGTGCTATTCTTGAGCGATCAGGGAGCCTAAGTCACCCTATTGCTCCCTGAGAATTGGTGAGGCCTCGAACCGCCAGGCGGAGCTCTTCCGGGTGGCCCGGGACCTCACCAATCCTAGTCTAGCTAGGCCTCCTCCTACTGATTTCAGTAGTGAGAACTTTGCAGTCTACTTTCGATCCAAAATAGAGGCCATCCGGGCCGGCTTCGACTCTGGTTGTACTAGCCCTTCCCCGCCATCCCGTCGCTGCACCACCTCACTCTCCTCGGTTGGATGAGCTTGGGCCTGTTTCCTCTTTGGAGGCCTCCAGGGCGATTGCCCACTGTCGGCCCGCGTCCATCCCCTTCGAACCTTGCCCTGCCTGGCTGATAAAAGCTGCCGGCGTGGGTATGCCAGAATGGGCATCCGCCATCGCCACCGCCTCCTTCAGCGAGGGGGCTTTTCCCTCCCGTTTGAAGGAGACAGTGGTCAAGCCCATTCTTAAAAAACCTGGCCTGGCATCAGACAAATTGGCGAACTATTGTCCGATTGCCAACGTCCTGTTCATGGGCAAGGTTATCGAGCGGGTGGCCGCGATCTGGATTCAGTCTTATCTGGAGGAACAGCAGTGCTTTGACCCATGCCAATCCGGGTTCAGGCCAGGTCGGGGGAACGAAACAGCTCTGGTTGCACTGCAAGATGACCTAATCCAGGCGGCCGACAGGGGTTGCTCTACCCTGTTGGTTCTCCTGGATTTGTCAGCGGCCTTCGATACCGTCGGCCACGGTATCTTACTGGATCGGCTCTCTGAGGTGGGAATCAGAGGCACTGCTGGCAGTTGGCTCCAGTCCTTCTTGGAGGGCCATCCCCAGTATGTGCAACATGGAGGGGAGTTGTCGGTCCCGTGGATACTCCCTTGTGGGGTTCCACAGGGCTTGTCTCTCTCCCCCATGTTGTTTAACATCTATGTGAGGCCGCTGGCTGGGGTCATCAGGAGATTTGGAGTCTGCTGTCATCAATACGCTGATGACACGCAGCTCTATCTCTCCTTTTCTACCTCTGCAGTGGAAGCTGTTCGGACTCTCGACCAGTGCCTGGATGTGGTCTTGACATGGACCAGGGCCAACAGGCTCAAGCTAAACCCCAAGAAGATGGAGGTTATGTTCTTCTCCATACCCAGATGGAGCTCGCCATCTGGGTATGGAGGTCCTCTCCCTGTCGGGAGGGAGTTTCTCTCCGGCCAGCAGATAGGGTTCGGAATCTGGGCGTGGTTCTGGATCCGGCGCTTACCTTGGAAGCCCAGGTGGCTGCCGTGACCAGATCCGCATTTTACCATCTTCGTCACATTGCCCAGATCCGCCCATATTTAGATGGCGACTCTCTGAGAACTGTGGTTCAAGCGCTGGTGATCTCGAGGTTGGACTACTGCAACGCTCTTTACATGGGGCTGCCCTTGACTCTCCTCCAGCGTTTGCAGCGAGTACAAAATGCGGCAGCCAGGCTGATGGTGGGTGCGCGTCATTACAACCGCATCACCCCAGTTCTGGCTCGCCTGCATTGGTTGCCTGTTGCATCTCGGATCAGATTCAAGGTCCTGGTTTTAGTTTATAAAACCCTCCATGGCTTGGGCCCGGACTACCTGTCAGAGCGGATCGTCCAGCGATCAACCTCGGCCTGTCAAGTCCGGCAGTTGCGAGCACACTCTCTTCGGGTTGCCACCCCTATAGAGGCCCGGAAAATGTCTACACACAACCGGGCCTTCTCAGTGGCAGCCCCTTCTCTTTGGAACAGCCTTCCAAGCGAAGTGCGCTCTGCAGAGTCCCTGCTGGCCTTCCGCAAAGCATTAAAAACTCTGCTTTTTTGCGGGGTCTTTGGCGAGTTATTGTAGTCCCCCCCCCGCCATCCACATTTTCGCCTCCCTCCGAGAAGTCTCGCTGCTGGGCTTTGTACGTGATGTCAGGGCGCTAAGTTGTTATAGTTGTTTCAGTTGTTGCTTTATTCTTTGTTATTGTCTTTTTATTGTGTTATCAGTTGCTCTGTCAACTTCTGTAAGCTGCCCAGAGTTCCTACGGGAAGATGGGCAGGGTATAAATCAAATAAATAAATAAATAAATAAATAAATAAATAAATAAATAAATAAATAAATTGAATATCATGATTTTTTTTATTTATCCCCATCTCTGTTCTATACAATTGATGTATTGTTAGACCAGTGCTGCCCATAAATAGCAGTTACAAAATTAAGAAAAGCCTATCTAACCCAACTTCCAAACATTACCAGAACCACATGGGTCCCAGACATTCAGAACCACAAAGCATATGAAACACTGAGCAACATATTTGCAACTACTGGTAAAATAAAGAGGCACTTTCTTTTAAAATGTTCTACAATTTCAAGTGTGTCCTCTATGCCGCTTAGAGTACCATTTGTAGTAGATAAGCGGGATATAAATACAAAAATAAATAAATAAATAAATAAATAAATAAATAAATAAATAAATAAATAAATAAATAAAACAACACGAGCAATCACTCTTATAACCAGGTAAATGTGTTTTAATACCATACTGTAAGTCAGCAGAAAAACACAACTCACTGTATATATTATGTACCTAAAATATATACTGTATTTACTACCATTTTCAAAGTGTGAGGGAATAGCAGCCTCTCCTTTATTAGTACAATATACATTTGGTGGACTATATCTGCCTGTTGCATGCAGATGTTATATCTGCACCGGCAGATATTTCAGCAGATTTCTTTTAACGTGCTCTTGAACACAACACATGCAGTTGGGAAAAACTGATCAGTTTTGGAAAAGTAGATAAAAATGAGACAGATTATGCACATATGTTACTCAAGACTTTAGGAAACAGGCAGTGTCATGTTAGACAGTTGCCAATTGCACAATGTTGTGCTGCATGGAGGAAAAACCCTACTGGTTTTTGATGTGATGTCAAAAGGTGAACATGTGAGACTCCCCTGACTTGTGTCATTCATGAAGTGTCTCCCATTATGAACAAAAGCTCCCACACTATTATAAAATAGTTCTCTTTCCCCAGAAGGTAAATAAAAAAGCAAGTCATTTCTGCTTTGGATCCTTTTTACAATTTCTGCTTTTCAAAGCCACAACTTCGAAAAGAACACACATGCACTGCTATTTTTGCCGGAGCCAACCTTCCAGAAATACATCATAGAACCAGGCCCACTAGTGGAAAAAGAGAGCCCTCCCCCTCCGTGGCACCCCTCCATATCTGTTCCATTAATAACACAAACAAATCCAAAAGAGTGAGTTTGTTGTGATATATTTAGGTCCCTCCATCTCTAAAACCGCAATGCCCTTTCAGGTTACAGCTAAATGGGCCACAGTATGCTCATTCACCACTACCATTGAATGCCAGCAAGGAAAGAGCTAGCAAGAAGCACAAGGGAAGAACTGTGTTGGGGCTTGATGGGCAGAATGGTTTGTTGTTTTAGCTACCTACCTGGCCTTGGAATTCATTTCGCAAGCAGCTAAAAACCAAAGCCGTCTGCTATGTCAACTTTTCCAACCCTCCATTGGCTCCAGGAATTACATTAGTACTGGGAGGCCATATACCAGTGATCCAGGACTGAGCTGCTCAGAAGCTGCACATGGATAGTTAGAGGAGTAATGAACCAGCCCAGCTTTCAAGCTGTTTGTGATGTACAGTGGTACAAATTTGTTCCAAATGAAATTATGTTAAGCAAATTTTCCTTTAGACAAATTTCCCATAGGAATGCATTGAAAACAGAGTAATCCCAAATCGCAACCATTTTTATGTTGTAGGGATTCACTCCATAGATGATTATGTTAAGCAAATTTCCCCTATCTCCTGAATCTTTTTATGTTGTACAGATTTTATGTTGTACAAACTGTTTGTTATACGAGGGTCCACTGTATACATATGGACCGTTGCAGACTTCAGAGAAAATTGATAAGAACAACCATACACACCCTTTGAACCTACGCAACCCAAAGACAAAGACAACAGAAAAGGGTGAGGAGCAGGGTGTCTGGAAGGTTCCGGAAGTTTTAGACCAATGAAGTAACCCTTTCAAGCTCTGGCCACAGGATACGTCCACCCTCTAATTCTGTTGACTGTCGCTGCTTTCGTTGCAATTAGCGTCAAATGGAATTAAAACGGAAGTCTTCGAACAGAGGTGCCCCGCACAGTGTTTATCATCTAGCAACATTATTGCCAAGACTAATGTCTCACCTGCCCTATGCATGTCATATACAGTACTGTAATATCTACTCAAACACAAGCTTCATTTAACAAGGGTTGCTTCTAATGACAACAGAAAGTCCCTTGGCTGAAGTATCTGTCCCTTTTACTACTTCCTAATGATATGCTATGTTTAGGAACAGAGATGAATAATCTGTAATACACTAAATGGCTTCCTTGAATTGCCCTGGTTCCTATTATAAGCTATTTTGCCATTTTAACTAAAGCAAACTGAAATACTGTAAGAGGAAACAAGAAAAAAATAAGCCTCCCCCTTCCTCCTCTGGTGTGTGATTCCTACTTCCTCCAAGTTTCCTTGGACCAAAATGAATGTTATCTCTGCATTATTGGAACATATAAAACCAAAGATCATGTCCCATATATGCATAGACTCAAAGGATCAGGATACCATGTGAACAGGCCATTGGCCTCTTTTCCCTTCAACAATCTAGATTTGTTATATCAAAAGGAAGGTAGAGAGAAACAGTGTCAGCTGTTGTGAGTTTTTTTGGGTTGTTTGATCGTGTTCTGGAAGTTTTTCTTCCTAACGTTTCTCCAGTCTCTGTGGTCAGCATCTTCAGAGGGCAAGGAGCTCAGTGAACTAGGAGTTCTCTCTGTGCTCTGGGGTATAGAATGAGTGAGTGACCGGCCATAGAGACTGGTGAAACGTCAGGAAGAAAAACTTCCAGAACACAGCCAAACAGCCCGAAAAACTCACAACAGCTATCAGATCCTGTCCGTGAAAGTCTTCGAGAATACAAGAAACACTGTCAGCTTGCAAATGCCAATTTGCAGTTTCACACTGCCTTCTCTTTTTCCAACGAGTGAAAAAAAACAGAGTGAAGGAAGACGATAGCATTGCTAGCACGAGAGTCGACCTTAGAAGCTATGCATTATTAGAAGCAGAAATGTCATAACTGCTGAAAGCATCTGGTGTCACAGCAGCTTCTGGGTTTTTCAGCCTACTGGTGTGTTTTGTAACTAGTTTTCTGAAAGCAAACAGGGCCTCCATTTGCAAGTCTGGTTTCTTGGACACAAAGCTCTGGCAAACTTGCCCCTCAAGAACAGGAACATGGTTTCAGCTTTTAATGGCACATACAGTTTGGTGCAGTTGCCTAGATGCCCTAAGCATATGTGATCTCGCCTGATTTCGGAAACTAAGCAGGGTCGGCCCTGGTTAGAACTTGGGTGGGCCACCACCAGGGAATACCAGGTGCTGGCAAACCACTCCAGTATTCATGCAAAGAAAACTCCATGGACATGGGGTTACGAAGAGTTGGTCATGACTGTAATGACACAACACACACACACAGTTTGGTGCTTGGTTGGCACCTTCAGGAGTGCAGTCTGTTGAGATGGAGATGAGAGCAGGAAAAGGGACCCACACACACACACTCACACACACACTTTGCAACTGGAGATAGCAGGGTCTCTTTCTCTCTTTTCATGACCCTGGAGTGGGCTTGGCTATCTGGCCATTCTGCATCTGCTCCCACCTGCTGTTATGGCTTGCCAAGCACTCCACAACCTCTTGTGCCTCGCCATGCCAGGCAAGCAGGAGGCCAGACTTGTGAATACAATCTACAGCTGTGACCTCCCAACTACAGTGGACCCTCGTATAACAAACAGTTTGCATAACATAACATCTGTACAACAGAAAAAATTCCAGAGATAGGGGAAATTTGCTTAACAGAATCGCCTATGGGGCGAACCTGTACAACATAAAAATGGTCACGATGAGGGATTACTCTGTTTTCAATGCATTCCTATGGGAAGCATGTATAAAGGAAAATTTGCTTAACAAAATTTCATTTGGAACGAATCCATTCCTTTATACAAGGTACCACTGTATTGCCCCGCCTTCAGCTTGGGTCACAAGTGCCCCTGGCTGAAACATCCACACTGAGCATGTGCCACCTAGCCCTATTTAAGCTCTAGAACAGGAGAGAAAGGAAAAATACAGTCCATCCTTGTCAACAGGATGCCATAGGGGAATTTTACCCCTCGCACAGATTCCAAACCCTACAGGGGCCAGGTTCCATTTACAGCAAGTTCCACGGGATGGCTGGAAAAGAAATTCAGATTCCCTCCTCATCTGCCAGCTTTCCCAGATAAAAAGAGAATCTTTTCTGGCTGTCTAACAAAGGCGCAGAAGGCAAGTGGCAACAACAGCACTGGGGATGCCGTGAAACCCCTTGTTACAGGCACATCAGGGCAACCGGTCCTTCACGAAACTGGATACTGTTTCCCTAATCGTAGGGATTAGATCCTCAGTGTTGTGTCTGTTTGAGTGGTCAACCTCCTGCTCCTGCTTTGTCCCCAGAACTGGAAGAAAGCAAAACAATAAGGCTAGAAACAGGACTTTGCATGAGACCTTTAGTTCTTGTCGTGACACAAATCTATGGATAACAAGCCCTTGGTGAAACGCATACGCTACTTTGTCGTAATCAAATTCATGTGCCATATGCTAAAATGAGTCTTTCAACAATCCAAAAGCAACACAAGGGGCAGCAGGAGATGGAATTTAGAACCCAGATGGTTGCTGTCAATCCAGGCAGTCTCTGTCCATACTTGAGTGCTCCAACACTACAATAGTGTTGAGAAAGACTAGCACGCAACATCTCACTGCCAGAAGCAACCCGGAATACTAAATATTATGCAGGTACAGTGGTACCTTGTATAAAGGAATTAATTTGTTCCAAATGAAATTATGTTAAGCAAATTTTCCTTTATACAAATTCCCATAGGAATGCATTGAAAACAGAGTGATCCCATTTTTATGTTGTATGGATTCTCCCCATAGGCGATTATGTTAAACAAATTTCCCCTATCTCCGGAATTTTTATGTTGTACAAATTTTATGTTATACAAACTGTTTGTTATACAAGGGTCTGCTGTATTACATCACACATGCACACAGGACAGGATATTACAAAGTAGTTTCCCTTGTGCTCTTAATAAGATGAGATCTATTAGATCTGTGTAATATGTGTTATCAAGACATCTCAAAAAGAACTCTCCAAAAATTGGGCCTTGGAGGTCAACTCATGGAAATCACAAATTTATCAGAATGGAGTCTGGGTACATTGCACAACCCCTGCTAGCAGCTACCAGTAGGTTCACACTTCCCCTTGCAGAATTTGGCATGAAAATAAAATGTGAATAAGTCTTCAGAACACTGAGGGGTGGGTAAAAATCGAATTAATTTAAGTCATGATTTCATTTTAAAATATCAATTTGTAAAAAATTAAATTTTAATGTAAATTTAATTTATATTAAATCAAATCCACCCAGGATCACTGGTTGTAAAGAAAAGCTCAATCTGAAGAGAAGATCAGTAGATAGAGAATCAGGACCCTATCCCAAAGGAGATGGTAACCAAGGAATGCTGAGCTGTACCTTGCAGGTAAAGGTAAAAAGGTAAAGGTTTTCCCCGCACATGCATGCTAGTCATGTCTGACTCTAGGGGCAGTGCTCACCTCCATATTCAAGCCGGAGAGCCAGTATTATGCAAGTCCTTGGCCATGTGGCCGGCATGGCTGCAAGGAAAAACTATTTTTACCTTCCCGGTTTTTATGGCGGGACTACCTATTTATCTACAGTGGACCCTTGTATAACAAACAGTTTGTATAACATAAAATCTGTACAACATAAAATATTCTGGAGATAGGGGAAATTTGCTTAGCAAAATCGCCTATGGGGTGAATCCATACAACATAAAAACGGTCGCGATGAGGGATTATTCTGTTTTCAATGCATTCCTATGGGAATTTGTATAAAGGAAAATTTGCTTAACATAATTTTATTTGGAATGAATTAATTCCTTTATACAAGGTACCACTGTACTTGCATGTACATGCTTTCGAACTGCGAGGTTGGCAGGAGCTGGGTTTATCAGCAGGAGCTCGCTCCACTGTGTGGCATCCGGGATTCGAACCGATGAGCTGACAGTTTTCTGTGCTCTAGCCTGCTGAGCCACCACACCCATGGTGGACCTTGCACTTACTACCTGCCCTTATCAGGTGAACTATCTCCAAGCATAACCTGCATCACACAGCTGTTGTGACAGAAAGAGGAAAGGGGTCTAGAAATTTTCACTCCTCTATGGCTAAACCTTGGGGCAAGGAGGTAGAATCCTTTTCTGTGAGCCACCAGTGAACGGCTCTCCATCAACTGGCCACCACCCCACCAATGCATGTACAAGAGGATCTGATAATACCAGTTTCTGGAAAAGTCACAATAAACTTTGTGTACTGGTTGTGTGAAAGGAGCTAGTCTTAATAAAACATCTGTTACCTGTTTATAAAATATACTAGAAAAAGCCTTTCAAAACTTTTTAAAAACTGACTGAGTGAGTTGATGGCCGTTTCTCCATCTAAGTTCAGTTAAATAGGAGCACCATATCACCCCTTTAAAATATTAATCAAATTTAACTGCTTGAAATCTTGACTCCTACTTATCAGCAGATGTTAAGAATAAGAAGCTCAAAAAAACAGATTGCCAGTAATACCATTTTAATTTGTTTTAAATGTTTTATAATCGCTTAATGTTGTTTTATGGTTTGCAACCCACCCCATATCTTTAAGCCCTGGAAGGAAAATAAGTAGTTATATAAATAGGTGGGTGGGTAGACAGATAAGACGCTAGGTGTCAGCTTTAATTACGATTGTTGTAAAGCTGTATATAGGTGATAAGTTTATTTGGTCCATCAACCAACATGAGATCACATGGGGCTTTTCAAATGAAGAGCCAATATTGACAAAGGACAGGCAAAGAAGGAGCAGAACAGCAGAAGCTGTCAGTGCAAGTTACCCAAGGCAATACAGACAGAATGGTTAGGACATGTTGCCTCTGGTGTGGTGTGTTCATACTTGCTCTACAACCTTCCCATTGTTTCATTTTTATGCCCCAGCATGCAACGCTTGACATAATCAAGAGTGGCCATGTTATCAATGTGCTATCAGCTTCTAAACGTGAAATCAGTGATTCAATTAGATGGAATTCCCATGTAGTAATATGACACATAATAGGAATGGCCTATATTCAGTTTTAATGCCAACAAGAATAGATATACTGTACTACAATAAACAGTCCTGACTAACAAATTCGGCTCTAAGGGATTAAGCTTTGATTTAACCCAAGAAAATATTTTTAGCATTTATTTATTTCTTATGTGCTTATTAATAATAGCAAACTCCCCCTTTCTTCAGTAGTGGAAGATGGCAATGTGGCTATAAACTAGGCATGATATTTGCTAGTGAGCCTATAAAACCAGGTTTCAGGATGTTTTGACTATGGAAATACAAGTAACCCCCCTCCTGCCCTTGTGCGCTATATTGCGGGACCGCAGTATATGAAAGAAAGCCCCCTGGGGGAAGCTGGAGAGGCCTGTTTCAGGTCTCCGGTACATACCCCAGGCTTGGTGCTGCCCCAAACGGGCCTGCAAGGGCCATCCCGGGTCCCTCAAAGGCTCCAAAAGGGCTCCCCCATGAACCATAAGTGACTTCTAGAAAACAGGAAGTGACCTCCAGATCGCTTGAAAGCACTTTGGGGGGCTCCGAGGGCCTTTCTAGGCAAGTTGAAGGACTCAGAAATGCTTTTCCGCAAACCGGTGCTTTCAAGCGATCCGGAGGTCACTTCCTGTTTTCCAGAAGTCACTTCCAGTTCGCAAGGAAGCCCTTTTGGAGCCTCTGATGGGCCCAGGAAGGTTCTGACAGGCCCATTCAGGGCAGCGCCAGGCCAGGGGTAAGTACAAGAGCCCCAGCTAGGCCCCCCAGGCCCAACCCGACTTGCATCCGAATAGCGCAGATTTTCAGGTCGGATCCCTAACCCCTGCGATAGGCGGGGGGTTACTGTCCATATGGTGACATTGAAGAATCGGATGTCACATTACAAGAATAACTGATTGGAATAAGCACTAACAAAGAACTTAAGGTGCAGTCCAAAATAGGATATCAGCAGTTCTGGCTTCAGAAAGATATACCTGTTGCTTATCCTGCATTATGGATTATCACAAAAAAGTTTTTGATAGCTTTTCCATCTTCATATGTTGTGGAAAGGGGGTTTAGTGTGGTTGTCAATCTTCTTACAAAAAAAAAAAAGAAATTGATTGCAAATCACTGAACGTGGAGATTTAAAGCAAAAAGCAAAAAGCAAAGTGGTTTAGTGTGGTTGTCAAGTGGTCTCTCAGTTTACAATTTTTAATTACAGTGTGCAAAATTGCCCCCAGCAAGCTGGGTAAAAATGGAAGGCTGAGTGAACCTTTAGCCTGCACCGGGATTCACTGAGCACAGTTTTACCTGCAGTACAGGCATTTAACCACTGCGCCATGAGGTATAAGACTATACCTCACTAATTTGAAGCCAAATATTGAACAATTGCTATCAGAGCATCAGGATCATCCCTCCCATTAACAGCATTATTTGTGTATTAATGTTATGTAAGAATTTTACTAGGTTCTTATTTGTTTCATTCCAAATCCAAATATTTACTAGCATATTGTGTCTTTTCAATAAAGATATGAATAAAAATTGTACATGTTTTTCTCATTTACAATTGTCCATGCTACAAAAGCCCCTATCAAAGTCAGTAGCACTGTGTCAGCTGTCAAAAACACATTTGAAGTTAATTTAATAAGTTTAGGCAGGCAGGGGGGTTACATAAAAAAATATTGGCGAGTGGTGTACACTGTACAGAATAAAAAAGTTTGAGACCCTCTCAACTACACCAATGTTTTCCCCCAAAATACATAGGTATTGCTTTGGATTGTGCTCTGACCCATAACAAATGCTGCCCAAATGCAAAGCAAAAAGGTCTCAGCAAGGAACAATATCATTTGAAAGATACTGGAAACCAATCAGTGCACCCAACACAAAGACCTACAGCCTTGGTCGTATGCTCCTTTGCAGGCAAATCCACCATCGAAGTGATGCAAAACAAGCCAGTGTTCAGTTCATGCAAAGCAGATAGGCTCAAAAAAGCTGAAGAATAAACTACCAGTTGACTTTGAAGCCAATCACTCTTGCTAAAATCAATTACAGTACCTAGTAATAAGTGTACCAAGGGATATATGGAGGGAGGTAGCAGCTAAAAGTGAATGACGCAATGTATCCACATCAAATACACACCCACTTTTTGCCTATCCTCCAACTACTGTACTTCCAGATTAAAATCACAGGAACACTTTTTTTCCCAAAACATCTGTGGTTCTTGAAGGTACAAGAGAGAATGTCAGGACTATAATGTGGGGGGAAAGGACTCCCATGTCTTAAAATGGATGTAACCACAGCCAAGTCCATTTGCACAGAAAATGCACAGTTATTCGGAAGTCATGTAATAGACTACAACTGGAATTAGCAGGTAAACCTAGGAAGATGGGTTTTTACCTCAAGACAATTTCATACTCATGTGAGCATACTCTTAGCCCTCAACATTTACCATAGAAGATTTGATGCTACCTGCATCAAGTCTGCTATCAAGCAGAAATTACCTGATAAAAGTATTGATTGCACTGTGGTACTACGTTATGAAGGAAGGAAGAAAAATGCCTGCTGTGAGTCTAGGATTGCCCTACGCTGCATGTGTCTTATAATAGTGAAACAGATTATGGTGGCCACATTTTAAAAAAATGGAGTATCATGTGGGTGTCTTAAAACTCAAAAGATTCTCAGCAATTCTGACCTTTGTAACACCAAAACAGAATCTTCTATTTGTTCTTGACTCACAAAAGAAATGCAGCCTTGAACTTTGCTTTATAATTCTTCTTCTGGTAATGGGAGATAAGTAATTGTGGCAATAAAGAAAACTTTTTTTTCTTTGTTAGCCTCGCAGGTACTTTCAACATGGGGTTATTTAACCACATCCATTCCCTGCAAATGGTCATATATTACGTGAATGCAGCCTTCTTGGAAGATCAAGAAATTATTCCAAAGGCCTTTGTCCTCCACCAATTCACATCTCATTTTGAAGCATGCTTGGCCAATCATATCCCTGCTCCTTCCCTTTCAACCTCCATTTCCTTTGCCTTGTTGTGCCAGTTAGAAGGAAATGGTTAATAGTTTACCCACTGGTACAATGGCTGCTTTAAAGCATGATGGTTTAGAAAGCCAAATGAAATTTGCCCCATACTGGCAGGTGCAGTTTCTATTCAGTTAACAGGCAATGAGTTCAAAGTAGCCACCTATTGGCGGCAAATTTCCAACATGAAAATGTAATTATCCTGCACTATAATTACAGGTTAATGGGGGACTACTACACTTCTTGAACTATATGTGTATCTCTTCAAGTTACTTTTTATAATTATGGGGGGTGAGCCTCAGTAATATAATGTATGAAACAATCAGATGGTTCAAGAACTGCCTTGTTCTACTGCTCCATTTTCTGATTGGTACTGAGGTGATGACAAGGTAGATCGGACATGCTTTCTGCCGCACAGTTTACTGGCTTATAGCAACCATAAACATAGCATTCTAGTCACTTCTGGGAAAACAGAGAAGTAAAAAAATGGCTTCAATAAATTATAAAGGGAGCCAATAAAAATGTGGGTGTGAGATGGCATGGAACCATTATTGTAATTGTTTTTAGAAAGCAAACATTCCCAGCTCTGTTTTCTCCTGCCTTCCTACTAGGAAAAGAGGCTGATTTACAGAAAACAGACAGTGCATAGGGTCTGGGCATTTCTATGGGGTACGTTTTTTCTCTAAGCCACTTCTTCCTAATATAACTCAACAGCTTTGGAATTTGGGCCATCAGGAAGAGCCTAGGTTAAGAGGCTCTAATGATTGGTAGGTGCATTCTCATTGTCCAATACACCGAGAGCCTTCTGTAGATCAAGAGACATGGCTACACACACACACAGTTTGATAAATGGGAATTTGAAGCATATTAGAACTAGAGAATGCAATACCTAAATGATTTTTCTATTCCCATCCACCATGTTGTGCTTGGGTAGGAAAGAAAATTATATTTCTGTTAGCCAAAAGCAATGTGGGCCTGCCAACAATGCTAGTTCCTTAAGCACCTGATAAAACCACAGGGCCCAGTGTTAACACAAATCTTGCCCCTCTCCTTAATTTTTACACCCTAAATTGGAAGCCAGTGGTTCTCAAACTCTGGCACCTTACATGCCAGTAATCACTATGTCAAACACCCTGAGTTTCACCATAATGGAAACAGAAAACCTCACATTTTAAAAAGAGAATAAAGGGATTCGGTCATTCACCATGAACTGCTGGGCAGTGGGAACATGTCCAAAGTTACTACAGCCATGCTAGAACATTGTTAAGCTGCTTATAGAGATCTAGTAGACTGAGTTTTCATAGTATGCCATATTTAATGCGTGGTTTTACCAGTCTCACTCACCAGTGAGTTTCCACTAAGGCTTTAAACCCAGGTATTCTGAGCCCTGCTCCACAATTCTAATCACATACCACACTGGTTCTTGCTAAAATGTTGCAGATAGATAATTTTGTGGAATGCAAAGCTGGGAGATGGCATATCTTCACCCTTGCCAGAGGGCATGTGGACCAAGAATGGGTGATTTTTAAAGTAACTGTTATGAGAACCCTGTATTCCACCTGTAATTTATTTATTTTTATTTATTTATCTCTAGATTTCTGTGACACCCATTTAGCAACAAGGGTATTCTGGGTGGTTTACAATAAACAAGACACAAATAATAATTATATAAAGCAACATAATATAAAACCACATAATAAACAATGCAATGACAATATACAAATCAAAAAATAAAATATAAGCTAAACAAAACAAACAAATAATGGTCAAGAGAGGCAGAGGCAGTATAGATTTAAATTAGAAAATATTACTGGAGTCATGACCCAGATTCAAGGAAAGCCTGCCTGAAGAACCAAGTCTTTGATGTTCATAAATATCCCCTGTGAAGGAGCCAGGCAGATGTCAGGAACTCAGGGGGAAGTTAGTTCCATACAGGAGGAGTGATCACCAAGAAGGCGGGGTTCTTGGTTTTTTTCCCTTCAGAACTTCCCTCAGTGTTGGAGCCCTCATTCAATTACCTGGCATGAGTGGAATGAGTGACTCAGGCTGTTCTTGGAGGGAGAAGGCATTCTAACATTCTAACAAGGCCCTAAAACATTTAGAGCTTTGTATCATCAAAACAGTGAAGTAAATGTGAAAATGCACCATTAACCAGTGTAAAGCAGCCAGTGGGGCATGCGTGTGTGCATGTGCAAGATATGGTGGAAACGTCATCTTCTTCAAATGCCGTTGTCGCATTCACGTGTATTCTGCTGCCACCATTTAACTTATTTTAGGACCAAGTGTGGTATTTGAAATCATGGAGTCTCATAGTCTTTTCTTTCAAAACAAATAAGGATGGTTTTATTGTAGTAGAAAGAATAACGATGTTCATGCCTTTTGGTATTGACTTACGTTACTAATTTTATATGAAACATGTAACACACTCTTCAAGTTAAACTACTTCATATCTTTCACATAACAAGTCCTTATAATCCCTAACTCTACACACCCTCTCTTTACATCTGCTAAGCCCTATCTCCCTCTGAATGCTCGCACAGGGATACGTATATAACTGATCACTCCGCTGGAGCATACAAAACAATATCCCTCCAACATTCTAAATAATAAATATTCATAAATCAGAGTGAATGCCACAGCCATGTCATCGTAGAACGCTGGCAATCAGTAGCATGATCTGGTTTGTATCCCAAGCTACTCTAAATAGAGAAGCGGTGCTCAATGCCAACAATTGGCTTAAATCCATAAACCAGAATGTTATTTTACGTCCTGAGCCATGCTTCCCATCTATATTCCCTTGAAGGATAACCCGTAGCAGATGGTACTTGCGACTGCACATTATGTGACCAAAATATTGTAATTTTCTTCTCTTTGTGTTATTGAAAAATTCTAGCTTTTTATTCATATGCTGCAATACAGCCACCTTAGTGACCGTCTCACCCTGGTTAATAATCCGGCTACTGTATTCTGAATCAGTTGAAGTTTCCACATTAGCCTTGTTAATTATACAGGCATACCTCAGTTTAAGAAATTAATGCACTCTCCAGTATGCTTCATCAAGCAGAGATTTCATGAACCGGAAACACATGGAGGCACAATGCATCCTGGGAAAGGAAGTCCTTTGAAAATAATTGTAAACCAAGATTTTTTTGTGGTGGTGGTGGTGGTGGAATCATAAACAGAGGCATTATTTTCAATGGATTTCCTTTCATGATGTGAAAATGTCATTAACTGAGGTGCTCTTAAACCGAGGTACGCCTGTAATTTATATACCTTTTATTACTGTAAACTGCCTAGAGTAGTCTTTGGGCTAGATGGTACAATATAGAAATCAAATAAATAAATAAATAAATAAATAAATAAATCTCAAGACTGCCGTTGCATGGACCAGTGTGGTGAGGATCAACATGGCAACTGAGCAAGGCAGAGATATTCATACACTTGTCTTTTTCCAATGCAAGTCCCAAGCCCTTAACAGAAAGTACTTAGGCAGTTAAATTTGAGCCATTCCTCCATTATTTTTCTAAGCACCCAGCTTCTCAGCTTCCCCTGAGAAAACAGAAGGGAGTAACAGATAAAGCTTCCTGACTCCTACAGATAGTTTAAAAATAAATATTTGCATTACAAATTGACTGAAGCAAGATCTGGCTTACTATGTTCTGCTTTCATGGTTTAAATGTTCCCTATCTTACTTACCATCTCCTGACTATGGCTTGGGAATGGATAGATTGCAAGAAATATGGCAAAGGGCTGTGCATGAATACCTATCTAGAAATCTCAGTGCTGTTGCTGTTTGCTTTTCTAAATGTTCACTTGCTTAGCATTGATATCAGTAAGACAGAAAAGAACAACATTCTGAAAAAGTATTTTTGTCTCAGGAAACTTCAACGAGTCCAAAACGCAGCAGCCAGGTTGCTGACTGGGGTGGGTTACAGAGATCACATTACACCTATGCTGCCAATCACCTACTGGGCACAATTTAAGGTGCTGACCTTAACCTACACACACAAAATGGCCTGAGTCCATGAAATTTTTCATGTCTGTGACATTCAACTATCTAAATGTCACAGCTGTATACACCCAATCCTGTGAATATACTGTATACCCTGTACAAAAGAGAGAATTACAAAACATCACACCCTGTGTGTTGTAAGGCATAAGCAATGGAATCCCTTACATATGTACCCTCTCATGAAGATGGCAGCATCCACATGGTGGTGCAGAACGAAACGTGTTTTGCATGTCAGTCTTGTTTGATTTCTCTACAGCATGCTCGAGAATCTTTGTTATGTAATTCTGCCAAGTGCCTCATACACAAATCTTGATATCACCCAGTCCCTGGAATTTTGAGTGAGCCGAGTGTTTCATTCATTTCAAAAGATAAAATAATCCATGCTTTGTTAGGTTTCCCCAAAGATGCCTGGGGAACCTACAAGAATGGGAGAAAAGCTAGGTTTCTTTTGGCTTTTCCAAGGGCAATTGGGGTGGGGGTGGTCTAGGGGAGGGTGGAGTGTTCAGCTTCTTCACGTTTTCTTCCCTGCGCCTTCATTTGGTTCCCAAGCCATTCAAAGATTCAAGCCACCACTTGACCTGGAGACATCCCAGGAGCCAACGTGGATGCCTGACAATTGTCCACCTCTGTTTCACCCGTGGACAAAATGTGCCAGCCACGAAATCGGTAGCTGTCTTTTTAATCTTTGGCCAGACTAAGAGCTATTAAATTCTGGCTTGGAATCCTCTACAACCTAGTTTATACCCAGTCGAGATCTCTGATGTTCTTACCACTCTTAAAGTAGCGGGATTGGACATTGAGCAGCTTGGCGTGTTAAGTCAATCTGAAGCATATAGGACTATTAAAGACAGGCTATTGATCACCGAATGGCAAGAACAGTGCAGTGAAGCTAAGACCATCAGCTCCCCACTTCGATTTAACATCCTAGTCCTACCTGGGAAGCCTGCTTTTTTTCTGACTTACCTAACATGTCCCGAAGCGCGCAGAACCTATTCACTTGCCAGATGTAATTCCTTCCCCTCTGCACTATTGTCGGGCAGGTTCAATGGAATCCCTTACTCCCAAAGAATCTGTCCATGTCAAACTAATGCCATTGAAACGCTTGAACACATCTTCTTTCACTGCCCAATTCACGATGCACTTCGTAAGAAATATCTATCCTTGATTTATTTTATTTATTTATTTATTATTGAATTTATACCCCGCCCATCTTCCCAAGGGAACTCTGGGCGGCTTACAGTGGGCTGAGTCAGCAAAGTTACAGACAACAAACACAAGCACAAGACTTGTTCAATAGAATGCAAGGGTGGGAAGACTTGGTTAAGCTTAGGTTCCTTCTCTCTACGCAAGTCATCTCCTATTTGGATAAGGTGGCCTCCTTTGCCTCTGAGATTATAGCAGCACGAGGATCTGGGTTTCCCTATTCCCCACCTCATTGGTTTGAGTAGCTAATGCATATATTAGAATCACCTGTTCCGTGTTTGATTTCCCTCCTTGCTGTACCTTATTTTATCTCGTGTTGTTTTATTTTGTCTTAATGCCAATCAAGGTTGATTTGATTTGATTTGATTAAATAAAAGAACGTTTCTTTTTTTAAAAAAATAACCTTCTTGTATGGTATGCAATATACAACCTGTGCTATCAGAGCATAGATAAGATGTAGACAAAATGTGCTGGGACGTGGGAGGAAATGCAGCCCTTGGAGGTGTTGGGGCCCTTGCCAACCCCCTCCCCCCTCCATGGCTTTCCCACACAGTGGAGTTCCCAGTATATGCTACCACTGGTTTGAAATAGCAGGGATTTCTTTTTCAATGGGTACTTCAAGGAGTCAGCTGAATTCCAGGTGGGTGTCCCAGACAAGCTGGTTCCTGAACATCTCCACTGAGATCCCTTCACTCCCCATGCAAAGACAGAAGAACTTTGGGAAGCAAAGTGGTTTCCTCTTAACTAGGGTTTGCAAGAGGCAGCTGAGGGTGCTCTGCTCCCCTCCTTGCTTCTCACACACAGGCCTTCAGCCTAGTAGCTAAAGCAGCAAAAACAGTACAGTCCTTGGTTTGAAGTAAAGCCAAGGCATATGCGGCCACGGAAGGCTGCATGACAAGAAAACCATCCTTCCAACTCTCAAGTGGTTCTCCAAGGCTGTGGCAGGCTTTCTCACTCCAGATTAATACAGTACATTCTTTGCATGCTAGGAGGAACTAAAACATCATGAGATGGCCGTGGGACCACACAAGAAAGCAGCCTTTTGAAACTCTGGGAGGTTTCATTCAAAATAAGGCTTTAGTTTTATGAATCCAACTAAGAAGCAAATGCACCAAAAATATTGAGTTATGTATGGGCACAGAAATTTCAGAAAGCACTACCAAAAAACAGTTTACGTGTGCATTTCCTGATTTGAATTTAATGGCCTGATAAAAACGGCAATGGGAAATAAATCATGCTCAGAAACTTTTAGATTAAATCACTCTCACCCAACCATCTCAAATGTACTTTTCAAGCCTTACTCTTCGCAGTTCAGCACTAGGAGTTAACAGTATGTATCCTCATGACAGTTTGCTTGGGGAATTCTGGGAGTTGCAGTCTAAAATCACAAAGATAGACACATTTCTTAAGTACGTTAAGTCCCTCTTATTTCAGCACGAATTGAGATCATGGATACACATCTCACAGAAATGCATGAGATTTTAAAATACCATGGCTGGATTATGCTTCACTATATTGTTTAATTGTGGCTACACAGTGCTTAAGTATGGGTTCAACAGACCTAACCTAGGCTTAGTAGCCACTTAAAACTTCTCTTTGCCATCATGTTCCTCCCTCCTGCCTCCAAAAGAGGCCGATATTTGTAACACGGCACTGGACCTCTGACCAAAGCTGTGTTTGGGTGAAGTGGGGATGAGTGGCTGTTCTCTTCAGCAAGCGGAGAGAAAAATTGGAGCCTGCTGCCACCTCACTAGGCCTCAGCAGTCCATCTCATGTTTTTTCCAGGAGCCCCTGAAGTTTGGAGCAGCATGGGGGACAAATTTTGCCCCTTCTCTTGCGATGCTGGTAGCATCAGAGAAAGCCATCTGACAATATGGGGGGCAGGGCTTTTTACTGGCACGCTGACCTCAGAGGTAGCATATAAAAATATTCATCACGGGTGAGCGGAAGAGTGCATTTGAAGATTCCATATTGCGCTATAAAATTCTAGATACCTCTACCTCCCCATATTTTTGTGTACGTTAAAGAAATATTTTCCCCTCAATAATATTATGGCAACATTATCCAACAAACACTCTGGGCCAACTACTTCTAAATACAGTGGTGCCTCAATTTACAAATTTAATCTGTTCCGAATGCATGCTCTTAAGTCAAACTACTCTTAAGTCGGGGTACCTATCTAAAAATTGAAAAAATAATTTTAAAAAATCAAAAACAAATGTAAAGTTGAGCAGACCGTATCTAAAATTTGTAAGGTGGCAGTTAACGACAACAGTTTTCTGCTCTTAAGCCAAATTGCTCTTAAGTCAAACTGCTCTTAAGTTGGGGTACCACTGTACTGGGTGGGATCCAGACTTATTATATTTGTAGCAAACTCACAAGGCTATTAGTGGAACTCAAAGTTTGTCATGACTGATTTAGATCCTATTATCTCAAGATATGAATAAATCTGACTCCAAACCATAATTCCAATTCTGATTGTATGTTTCCAGGCTTAATTCAGTCTTCCCACTATATGCTCTTCCATCCATTATGTCCAAATGTTTTAGTAGTTCATAATTACTGTATTTAGTAGATCACTATATGACTGTTTCATTTTATTTAGCCTTCTGGCTCCAGTATCAGGAAACAGACTCTTTAAAATGCATACAAGTGCATTAGTTTTAAATTTTTGAGACACAAAAGTTACATTATTCAATTTTCTGTATGCCTTCTCTCACTATAATGGTTGGGTATCTTATTTATACTTGCTGGGTTTTTTGGTATTATCATTATTGGCAATGAAAAACAAACTTAAAATAAAAGTGTGCGAAATTCATAATATTAATATTTAATCAAACATTAACTAGTAAAGAACCAGGACATTTTGTCCTCTTGCTGTTATGCAAGTTTTATTGCTTGTTAGCACCATTCTACTTTTAAAAAAAAAAGCATTACCAGAAACCGGATTGCTTCCTGTATCCTCATTTCCTTTTGATAAGAAATTAGAAAATACAATTTCTGCCAAAAACAGGGCCATTTTAAAAACAGTGAAGACTGCACATCAGAAAACAATTAACAAGTGACTCATAAGACGCTGGCAAGTTATGTGGCTGTATGAAATTCTTTCAACTAGAGAGGAATTACTGTACCCAAAGCAAAGCCACACTTCTTATTTTATAAGTGAAAACTCCCTTGTTGAACAAATAAGACTATTCTTTCAAGGTAGCAGTTTAAATAGAGGTCTTGTGTCCACTAGTCTCACCAAGCCCGGCATTCTTTTTGAGCTAGTACCATTACTGAAGCAAACATTTTTTAACTTCCAGACACAGTTCCTCTGTAATCACTTTTAGATTTTTTTCCTATAAAAAAATTATGCCTGAAAGCTCTATAAATCCCTTAACACAAATATGCCTCTTGGGCAGTATGAGTTACAGTAGGACCCCGGTATCCGCTGGGGTTTGATTTCAGACCTTCTCGTGGATAATGAAAACAATTGATATGAGAGGACACCAAAAATCCCCAAAACTGCTGTTCTGTGATATTAGCTTGCTTTACAGCTCCTGTTTGTTTGTTACAGTAGCTTGCTTTGCGGCTGCTGAATTATTTATTTAATTTTTTATTTTGCCAACCGTGGATAACTGAATCAGTGGATAATGAAATAATCAATACGGAGCTCCTACTGTATAGAATTTTTTCAAGTACGGTGGTACCTTCTATAAAGGAATTAATTCGTTCCAAATGAAATTATGTTAAGCAAATTTTCCTTTATACAAATTTCCCATAACAATGCATTGAAAACAGAATAATCCCATTTTCATGTTGTACGGATTCTCCCCATAGGCAATTATGTTAAGCAAATTTCCCCTATCTCCGGAATTTTTTATGTTGTACAAATTTTATGTTATACAAGCTGTTTGTTATACAAGGGTCCACTGTATAAGACAAAACTTCTTGTGTTCTACACTTACAGGATTTGTTTCTAAAGGCTTCGCTGATAGCTGTCAATATAGATTATTTTTAAAAGGAATCAGACAAGAATTCCGTAACATTACTGCTTTGACCATGTTGGCTGGGGTGGATTCTGCAAACTGTATTTTTTAAAAGTCACTTTTCCAAGCTCTGGGTTAGACATATTTATAAGGGAAAAGGCTATTAAATGGCCCTTGGTCACAATATGGGATTCGGAGAAGCAAAAAGCAGGCAGCATCTACCTTTCAAACTGAAAAGATTAGCATCTGGTTGGCCACAGCAGGATACAGGCTGCTGATTACAAATCTAGATAGGATCTTAGTCTGATTCTTCAATGCAGTGTTAAGTTTTATTAATTTTGCAGCTTTTTTGCAGATACAGTATATTACCCAGAATCCTATAGAGGGAAAGGATGTAAGGACATTCGTGTATATGGTTTTCCCCTTTGAGTTGCCATACGTGGCCAGGAGTGTGCAGGAGTGACCAGTATATGGCGGAAAACAAGGATATGACTGTGTGGCTCCCAAGATTACACAAATGTAAGGGTGGGCAATCTTTTATTGGAATTACATGAAAAGAGGTGCAATGGATGAGAAAGTGAAGAGACAGAATTGCTTATGTGATCTGCCTTAAGATTCTGGCCATTATACAAAGCCTTCCATTACTGTCCAGTGTCTTCCTTAAAACAAAAACAATACAAAATGCAGACATTAATGTCGCAGTGGTTGTCTTCCGATAATGGGAAAAGTGTGATATGCAGACACCTCGGCGAACTGACAGGTGGGGGGGCTTCTTCAGCTTGGAAAAAGGGGAGTGCCCTTTGTCCTTCAAATGGAGGTGTACTGCTGATTCTGGTCCTGACCTGTTGCCCCTCCTATGTTGGGCCATCCTTCTGTTTAATGGCTGTTTAGTTTCTCCATTTGAAGGACAAAGGGCACTCTTTCAAAGATGAGGATGTACACATATTAGACAAAGAAGAGAGGTGGTTTGAAAGATGAGTAAGGGAGGCCATTCATGTGAGCATTGAAGACCCCTCCCTCAACAGAGGTGGTGGGCTCTGGAATAGTCTATCTGCTACTTATCAGGCTGTGCTTTCCAAGGTCCCCAGGCAAATCAAAAAGCCTTCACCACCAGGCCATAGCTAATGACCCATTCTTGATAGGTTTCAGCACCTTAGGCCATTGTTCACCTTAAGGCTAAGGATACTATTGTCTCCCTAACGAGCCTATTTAGGCCACTGTTCATCTTATGAGCCTAATTCAGGCCAGGGTGACAAGAGGTCAAAGCTGCCTATAAAATGGAGGATTTGCACTAGCTGTATTCAGACCGATGAAGCTGTTTGGATGAACAGCGAAACGTTTCTATCTCTCTCTCAAAAAAAGAAGTCCAGTAGCCATGACTCAACTTCCAGAATTCAAAGCGATGGTCACACTGAAGTGTAGAAGATAACTTTTACCATTTTTGCATTTCCCTGCAAGACAAACACATGCACAAACCTCCTAACACATCTCAACTGAAATTTGTTACCACTGACAAAGGTCACATAAATGTAATGTCAAAAATCTGGTTTTGGACTAAAGGCCTTCTCTGTTCTAAGATGATCTTCAGCTTCTTGAAAACCTCCTCCTGCAATTTGCTCCTCTAACAAGCATCTTCCATCAATCCACAGCATTCGTCCAACTTTTTTTGTAACTGGGCTAGAGTTTTCTCAAATTACAGTTATGTTTGCACTCCAGTTAGAGTGTTCCTCCGAGCTGAAGCAAGAATTTCCCTTCCTGGGCCTACTACAATTGCCTGGAAGTTGCTGCCCCTAACTATAGTGTTGGGTTTTTACAGTTTCCATAACAGCAAAGGGTGAGGTCATAGGCCATAAAAAACTACATAAGAATCAACTACAGTATTGTATTTGGTTAAGTTTATGGTGCACAAGGATACATGCCCATACATTAAGGCGGAAGAAAAGAATGGTGTGAAACTAAACAGTATCTGTTCAATGCATTTTTCTTCTTAGTTTTGCCAAGCAAATAAATTCACATTAAATATAAAAAGGTAAAGGTAAATATTCCCCCTTCACATGCGTGCTAGTCGTGTCCAAATCTAGGGTGCACAATCTCCGTATTCAAGCCAAAGAGCCACTGCTGTGCAAGTCCGTGGCCATGTGGCCAGCATGGCTGCAAAGAAAGAAAAATCCCTTCCCACTTTTTAATGGCGGTAACTGTTTATCTACTTGCATTTACATGCTTTTGAACTGCTAGGTTGGCAGGAGCTGGGGTTAGCAGTGGAGCTCACTCCACTGCGAGGCACCCGGGATTCTAACCACTGAGTGGCCAACTTTGCAGCTGACAGTTTTCAGGACTCTAGCCTGCTGAGCCATCATGCCATAATTTATCACATTAAACACAGAGAGCTCTTTTTAAAAAGCCAACTCTTTTATCTTGGCACCAGCTGAAATGAATGTGTGATAACAGTAAACTCAAATGTTCATCCCTTTTATCTACCTTTCCTCTCCATAACTGTCCAAAACAACAACTGCAACTTCATGGCCAAATACTGCAAGATTTGCTGAAGGTATAAATTGACAAATTCACATAAAATACACCAAAATGATCACATAATGCAAAGGCCAGTTTGAGTCCGTCTGGCCCTTTTCGCTCCTGATGCAGGAGATTCTTTTCTTTGTAGCTGGGTATTTAATTTTTTTCAAATGATTCAAATTAACTTTCCCCCATGTGATCAGTAGTTTCATTCTACAAAGGGTATCTCTCAGCTATTCTAGTAATGTACTGTACTAAAACTGGATGCGACATTTTGGACTATGGGAACATCTACTCCACAATCTTTCTCTACAAATTATAGAGTTTAGCATTAAATCGCATAATCACTACAGTGATGCTCTAGTTTCGTACTAGATCACTTCTGTGTGGATTTTTTTAAAAAGATGAAGATCAGTATGCACTAGAAACAACTCTGATGAACCACAGCAGATTATGTTTCTGCGTTATGTGCGTCTGTTTGTATGTCATAGAGAACTTTTCCCCCTTTCCCTATGCCAGCTTTACAACGAATCATAAAAGAAGAGCCAGAGATTAGTAGAGGACAGGATCAAATGAAAGAAGCTATGGGCTGTGGCACATATGGAACCACCTTAGATTGAGGGTCCAGTGTGGACACTAACACCAAAATAATCCATGGTCTCCATATGATCACGTAATCCAAAGGGAAACATAAAATCAAGCTACTAGTACAGTCACATACAGCCTCTTGAATGCTGGATGCTAGAGTAGACCAAGTGTGTTCACAGCTGAGCCAAAAAGGAACCAGGAAATGTCCAGCTTTCACTCATAGGGCACAGAGGCATAGCTACTGGCACAGGAAGGCTCTCAAATACGGTACTTGTTCAGGTAATGACCAGGAATGGACAGAAGAGTAATTTGCATGGAAGGGTCGGCAGGCAAATAGGAAGGATCCTTGATCATGCTTTGCCTGCCCATTCTCTTGCAGTGTTTGGATGGTATGATTTGATGGTGAGCTCCATCCCATTCAAAAGCCTGTCTTGACTTTTTCCCAAGTGGCTCCCACCAAGTGTAACTCCACAACTGGATCCATCCCAGTTTTTCCCTTCTTCAAAACTTAAATAAAGTGTAACTCCCCAACTGAAGAAAAACGTAAATAAAATTTAAAAAGTGAGACGATTTTACAGGGGGGTCGTGATGTGTGTGCATGAATATAAATGCACAGGTGCATGGTGGAAGAAGAGGGAATAAGCACACAACCAATGTCTTCTAATTCTACTTTGTATTAAAAGAGGAAGCAGGACACAATCCGAAATTTCCCTCATAACATCTAGGCCTGCCATAAAGCATCTCACACGCCCCTTTGTTACTTCAAGCCTATTGTGCCACAAGGTTGCATCCCAAAATAATCCTGGATGTAGCAGCTGCTATTGGATGTACAGAAAACAGCACAAGGGGGGGTTACAGCTGTTCCTAAACCAGATTCATCTGCAAAGGAACAACTAAAAACAGGATATCAGAAGTAGCAATGTTATTAGGAAAAACTAGAAGAGATATAGGTAGGAGGCGCCTTTATTTTGGGTTCAGCCAAGGGTGGAAGGAAGGGAAGGAAAACACAGTAACATTTGGAACACCTTCTTTGACTCAGGAAATACTTGAGACCGTGAATTCACGCTGATCACTCTATATATAACAGTATAATAACACTTCAGTTATCTAATATACTACATTCATTTTACAACCTTATATCCTGACCTACAAAAGTTCATGTGATACACACTCTAACAAGAAGTTGTGGCCATCCAAATTCTTAATTTGGTACACATTACACAACACCAAAATACTGTATATAATTTCTTATCTACCTTAATCTCATCTAGTTCTGCTAGTCATAAAGGGGCATAACATGCCACAAGAGATGCCAAATCTCCCCTAACCCACTACTATAATGTCAACAAACACTGCCCACTTGATAACAGACAAATATTCAAAGTTTAAGGATTAGAAACACAGCTCCCAACATTTCCCAGCATTCAGTTCCATGATACCTTCTCCGGCTATCTTGCCCAGCAACTCAGTACTTCTCAAAATGTCAGGAATGTATGTACACAACAAAAGATGAAACTCAGTGCAGTGCAGGAGATGATTCCTCGTTTTGGTTTAACTTTGGAATTAACCCTTTCTATTTTAGACTATACTTTGATTCCAAATCGGGGGTTGAATTCAGCCTGCTACAGAGAAGATCAGCTTGAAGAGTCTGAATTTTGGAAGACAACCCTCAAAGATATGATAAAGCACAGTCAGCTGTCACCCTAATCAAATTTGGACTCGCCTCCTCATGACAGGACATGGCCCTTTAACTTGGCTTTCCCATAGATTAACATATGAAATGTCAGTTCTCTTGGGAGGTGGGGGAGGTTTGCCTCCCTTCAGAGAGCAACATAACAACCACATTACATTAGTTCAAGAATCCACTGGCCATGAAGACTCATTCAGTCACTTTATACCAGGCATGTCCAAACTTAGGCCCTCTAGATATTTTCAACCACAACTCCCACAATCCATTGTCATTGGCAATCTAAGCATAGAATTCTGGGAGTTGTGGTCCAACACATCTGGAGGGCTGAAGTTTGGACATGCCTGCTCTATACCCCACGGCACAGAGAGAAGCTCCTTGTTCCCTCAGCTCCTTGCCCCCTGAAGATGCCAGCCACAGAGTCTGGCAAAATGTCAGGAAGGAAAACTTCCAGAACATGGCCAAACAACCCGAAAAAATCACAACTATCATGAGCAAGAAATCTTTGGCTGGTCACTGGTCATGCTCAGATGTCACAATAAAAAAGAAGTCTTTTTGCTTTGTTGTTTTTTAAAGAAAAACGTTGACTTTTTCTGAACAAGTCTGCATGCTGGTGGTGCATGGATGTCAGCTGTCTATTATCGGGCAACCGGGGACCTCAATAAGCTGCCAACCTGCGATCCTTGATCTCTGTGTTGTGACATGCTAACCTTGCAGCTAGTTTCTTTTTAACCAAACAAGACAGAGAATAACTTCAATATAGTTTAGAATTAGACTTTTCTACTTAAAATAATGACACTATGAATGAAAGATCCACAATTTGTTTAGTTGTTCTCATTTACTTTGGTAGTAATCATCCTGGAGGCACGAATATACAGTGCTTATACATCTAATAAACCAGCATACCTGTGTGGTTTAGATCTCTGGCTATGCAGCTAGAGGTTGGGAGTTCAATTCCTCACTGTGCTTCCTTAACAAGAACTGGAATTAATAATCCATAGGGTCCCTTGCAGCTCTAAGATTATTATTCCACTGGCTACTCACTTTTTGTCAACCTAATTTACCCAACAAGTTTGTTATGAGATTAAAAGGTGTGCGTGTGTGTGGGGAGGTGGATCTTAGAGCACTCTGTCTAGAAAAACTATATACAGTGGTACCTTGTATAAAGGAATTAATTCGTTCCAAATGAAATTATGTTAAGCAAATTTTCCTTTATACAAATTCCCATAGGAATGCATTGAAAATGGAGTAATCCCATTTTTATGTTGTACGGATTTTCCCCATAGGCGATTATGTTAAGCAAATTTCCCATATCTCTGCAATTTTTATGTTGTACAGATTTTATGTTATACAAGCTGTTTGTTATACAAGGGTCCAATGTAAATGTAATAAAAATGAAGAAACAAATACTTCTGCATCCCTGCCCAACAAAGCCATGTTTCTTAAATACTTTTTAAAAGGAGAGTGGAGATAAGTGTCAAAAGCATGAATGGCTGCAACCCCCCACCCCCTGCAGCTACTATGGCAAGGGCTTAACACACACCGTCCGCTTTTGCGCCAGCGAGGGAGCAGCCCTGTCCTCCCTCTACTCAGCCAGCCCAAAACCGACGCCCTGGGCGGCCGAGCAGCGCTCCCTTCCCACGAGCCGCGCTCGATCCGAGAAATTTAGCAACGTCGCTGCGCTGCAAACTCCCAGAACGCCGCCCGAGCACCAAGTCCCTCTTTGAAGTTCCTCGGGAACTCTCGTTACTCCGTTACCTTTGGTAAGAAATGGAACGGGGGGGGGAGGAGGAACGCGAGAACAGACGCCGCCCGTTGGCTCGGACGCAAAGCAAAGGAAGGAGCCCCAAGGGGCATTTCTTTCTAACTCACTCGCCTGCCTCAAACCGGGAAGAAAAGTCCCACCGATTGCGGGCCTCGCCTGGAGAAAGGAACCTGCCTTCGAGAACCCAAGGCGAGGGCCCGTCCTGCCCAGCTTTCTGTCTCCAACCGCGGCCGGCCAGATCCTAATTCCACAAAGGTCCACCACAGTGCAATGTGTGTGTATGAGAGAGGGGGGTGCCTTTCCCCTGGGAGGCTGCTGCCATCGCCTCTTACCTTGCCCGTATGCGATCAGGGGGCTCCGACGGGTGCCTCCGCTCCTCCTGCCCAGCCCTATTATGATCGCTTCCCTATTCCGGGAAGGCAAAATAAAAGCCGAGCCAAGGAGGAGGAGGAGGAGGAGGAGCTGACGCGCACCGCGGGGCTTCCTCCTTCGTTGGCCGCCTTCGTCCCTCCTCCTCGCTGGGCCCTCCTCCTCCTGAGCTTGGGGAGGCGGAAGGGGGGAGAAAAAGCTTTCAGGAGCTGGGGAACAAGTTTGGCCCCGGGGATGGCACGCTGAGTTGCGGTATACAGTATTTTTTGACTCCGATCAAGTTCTGGTGATGAAATCCATCTACATTTCCAGGCGATTTTCAGGCAAGGTATTAGGCAGATACTCGACAGGTCAAGTTCTGGTGATGAAATCTAGATAGATTTCCAGGCGATTTTCAGGAAAGGTAGTAAGTAGATAGTCGACAGGTTTAAGCTTCCTTTAGTTTTCTAACAGTTTAGGGCTTCCAAGGTTTCATTGACGCACCGGGCCCCCAGAGCCCCCATGTCAAGTGCCGAGAGAGAGCCAAAGATTATTTATTCTTTTATTTGTTACGAAGGGATTTTTTTTGCTGCCAGAGGCAGGAAAGGCGCTCCTGAAATGCCTCCTTTGACAAAAGAAGGCGGCTGCCTTTGGGTCTGGTGCACAAAGGTTATGGGGGGGGACCTCTTGCTGTGTCTCAGGTACTAAAATGTCTTGGTCCATCCCTGACTGCACCCCAGGTTCGACTGAATTCTAGTAAAACCCAAAATAAATCCAGTCTGTCACCTTTTGCACAAGGATTTCGACCTATTCTCAGTGGCTGACCTCCCAGTTGTGGAAATCCTGCCTCCAGGTTCTCAGCATCTAAACTCCTTGGAGAAGTATTACTTGTGCTTTGTGAATCTCACTCAGGGTTAGGGGCAATATTTCCTTTATGGGAATTTGTCTCCAAGCCTGCCCCCACCCCATGTAGAAACATGTGGATTATATTATATATGTATTTCTAGGAATTTTTTTTTTTTTGTAGGAGGAACTGGCAAACTACTCCAGTATTCCTGCCAAGAAAACTCCATGGACATGGGGTCACAAAGAGTCGGTCATGACTGTAATGACACAACACACACACACAGGATTTTTTTTAATTTTTTTAAATATTTTCAGACCATGCATCAGTGAACCAATGGATACTGATCCTGCAAATCCTACTGTAAAATCAAATGAAAGTAGTACAGCACAGAGGATCCTTTAGCAAAAGAATGGCATACAATATGAGATACAGAGCAAGACAGTCCCGTCAAGCCACAGGTCAAGGGATATTATGAAAACCACAGCACATGGTTATCAATTTAATATTAACTTTCCCCCCTCATCTGAATGATGATGAGAATTCATTGTCAGATTTTCTGCCTCTGGAGCCCAACGAATGTGGTTGCCATTTCCTGCTTCACTTCTAGGAGGCAAAACGGCTGTCTCCACCATTGAAATCAGGAGAAGGCAGTACAGACATGGCTTTATTTTCCACTGAAGCAGTGAAAAAAAAGTAAACTGTTCTCTACGTAGTTTTCTGCATATATAAATTCCCTGCGTATTTTTTGGGGGCGGTCACGTGCTTTTTAATGTGCAGTTAATGTCCTCTCTTCTGCGTCGTATTTTCGTATTCTGGTTCGGTCTCTACCTGTCTACTTCGCATTTTGTCCTTCTTTCCGGCTCTAGTTTCCAAGCCTCCATGGTGTTAAAGGGGAACAACTGATTTTACTGCGTATTTTCAGGGTCCCGTTGTGGTTACAGAAGCAAATAAGCATTTTCGAGTGAAGTTTCTAAATCCAGCCCCTGGCAGTGGTTTAGGAAACTTCGCTGAAACTGCTGTTCCAGGGGCGTGGTCGGCCAGGACCAGAATTTACTTCTCTTTCCGGTTAGCATGCGATCTTTTCCTATGCAGTTTGCTGCCGGGAAACTACGCAGAAAATGCTTGTAGGATGCCCTTTAAGCCTCATTGTGGATAGTTGCCTTTAGCATGGATGACATCTACTGTCCTGTCATATTAATGGGCCACTAAGGGCCTTTTCACACGACCCCTAAGATCCGCTGGCCACTTAAATTCGGACCAGAGATCTTAGGGGTTTGTCGCTGTTCCTGCGTTTCCACCCCCTCCGCACCCCTGGCTGCTGGCTGCGTGAGGGGAGGGAGAAAAAAAGGAAGAAAAGAATTCCGCTCACCTCCGTTCTGCTGTCCCGGCACTACATTCAGATCTCTTAAAGGGGCGGGGGGCAAAAAAAGAATAAACAGAAGCAAGGAGAGCCGGGCAGTCACTACGTTATATCCGCATCAGGAATTTTCACCTCCAGAGAGCAGGTACCTGAAAAGTGCGCTGGGACGTGCTTAGGTGAGCGTGGTCGCACTTAATTATCTGTAAACTCCGGAGCTGGTGGGGAAACAATTTTAAGCTCCGGAGCTGGGAGCCATTTGCGGCGGAGTTTAGGGGTCGAGTACAAAGGGCCTAAGCTCTCCTGTGCATTCTCCACGGTAGGAAGAAAATAATTAGGCAGAGGCCATTCATGTTTTCCACAAAAGCAGAACTGTGTGTGGGAACAAACGTATGTCGTTTCAAAAACTGCTTTAAAGGGGGGGGGTGTTTCTCCCAGCTCCCCATGCTTTAGAGGGAAGAAAGCAAACAAACCCAACCAGTTGTTTTGTGGAAATATAACACACAATTGACCTGTTTTGTTCGTCATCTTTGTTCCAGAAATGGAATTTGCCACGAGGGGTGATAAGGATGGAGCTATAATGATTACTGGATGTTAGGGATTTGTTTCCAGCAGCATATTTACACGGCTTGCCCTGGCTCCCGGAAGCTGCCCTGTTGCCTTCAGGTACAGCCTGGAAGATGCTCTCCAGTTGCCCTGCTTCAATAAGTTTCAAGTGTCAGTCCCATTACCTTCTGTATGTGGAAGGGAGCAGCACTGTGTTGCTCTTTGCCTCAAATAGCAAAATGCTTTAGGCTAACCCAGCAACTTCGTTGTGTTTAAATAAACCACACCTTCCTTAAACAGGTTCTATTTATAAACATGACACTGCTTACCCAAAGCAGCCAGGCCTGTTAGTGGCATGGTGACATTAACCTCATGTTGATACCATATCCTGTGCATCACACAGAAGTTGCACCATCGTTTCCAAAGAAACAGGAATTTTTCCTTCCAGGGAAATTGAAACTGGTATGAGACATGCTCTTTTCAATTTTCTTTTTTTCCTAGTAGGAAAAGAAAGGGTAGAGAATGAATGGATATTATATGGAAAATATACCTTTTATTACAAGTTTTTATTTCACGTGTACAGTATTTTATCTTCATCCCATTTAAATATAATTGGAGGCACGGCTCTGTTCAGGGGTTCACATGTTGAGAACGTGGTTAACATAAATAAGAATAAACTGCAATTAAAATATCAGTTCTCTGGTATAAATCCAAAGTATTGCTGAAATTGTATTCTATGCCAGTGCAAAAGAAAGGGGGCAGAGGCGTGTCTTTAGGTAAGCAAGTCCTAAACCATACTAGTTTGTGTTGAAGACCCTGTGACTGTTCAGATATTGTTAGACTTGTAGTGCATCAGTCCCAGCCAGCAGAGTTGGTAGACACATGCTGGAGTCCATAAAGAAGTTTTTGGGGGCCTTTTACCAGTACTTAGTAGGGCTCATAGACCTTTCTCTTCAGGGAAGCTTTCCCTCAGTAACTGACTGCGTGGGGGTGGGGGGTGGGGGGGTTAAATGAATTTTTATGCCTTACTGCTTTGAATGCGTTTTTGGTATTGCTTTTGTTTGCCATTTCTCAGAGTGCCATTTTGTTCCTTTTTTATATTTATCATTTATTTATTTATTTACAGAATTTTTTAACTGCCCCATTACCAAGCGGTCTCTGGGTGGCATACAACAATATATTAAAACAAGAAAACAACATGTTAAAACCATCAAAATAACAAACAGTCAAAAACAATCAATATACAAATACAGTTGTACCTCGTAAGACGAATGACCCATGAGACGAAAAACTTGTAAGTTGAATGAAATTTCCAGGAATAGGCGTGTCTTGTAAGACAAATGTTTCCCTATGGGTTAAATTCATCTTACGAGGTACCATTGCAGATCGGCTGCTGCAGACCAAGCAGTGTGCAACACCCGATCCCTGACATCAAGGGGGCTTTCTGAGGGAAGTGGCAAGAGGGCTGGGTGTGGGTCACCCTGTCCTTGCTTCGCCCACCAACTTCCCTCGGGTCACCTCCATTGCCGAGGCTGTGTGCGAGGGAAGCAGCGACGGATCACCACTGCTGCAGATTACCTTGTAAACAGCCCAGGCTGGGCGAGGATCACTGTGTCCCTGCTCCACCCACCGATTTGATGGGCAAAGCAGGGACCCATTGATCCATACCCAGCCTGGGCTGTTTGACAGCCTGGACTGTTTATGAGGTAAATCGCTGGACCGCAGTATATGAAAGCAAGGGCTCTTGGGGCAAGCTGTGTGGGCCTCTTTAGGGCCTCCTGCACTTACCCCAGGCCTGGTGCTGCCCTGAGCGGGCCTCCAATGGGCTTCGACCAGAAACCACTTCTGGGGCCTCCGTGAGGTCCGGGAAGCCCATTGGAGGCCCGCTCGGGGCAGCACCAGGCCTGTGGTAAGTGCAGGAGGCCCCAAGCAATCCCCCCAGTCCCAGCCTGACCCAGCATCTGCATAACACATATTTCCCTTTATCGTGGGTCAGGCTGGGTTGGGTCGGTCCCTAGTCCCTGCGATAAATGAGGGATTACTATACTATCTCAGATTATTTGCCCACATAGCTCAGCATTGCCTTACCTGATTGGCAACAAATTAAGTGGAGATGCTAGAAACTGAAGTTGTCATAATCTATATGTAAAGCTAATGCATCCCCTTGTAACCAAAAAAGACTCATGTAGTCATGGGATGTTACTTTGAAGGAGGTGGTATTGGACCTCTATGGATAGTGCTTAGCAAACTAGAAGGATTTTTTGGGGTGGGAGGGTGTTCCTTTTTAGTATTTGTATACTCAGGGTTGTTATTCAAATACTGTCTTTTAATAATGTCAGCTGCCTTGGGCCCTTTTTAAAGAAAAAAGGAAAGGTAAAAATAATTTAAATGAATAAATGATAAATAAAATTACAAACTAAGTTACTTCCAACATACCTTTAGATTAGGCCTCAGAATCAGTTGGTTTAGCAATTGCAAAACATTTTTTCAGCCATCACATCTGCTTTTTCAAGGTGGGTGTGACTTCTAGCAAAGCTCTGAGTATTTCTTGTACATTCCAATTGGTGGAGGATCGAAACAAGGCTGAAGGTTTCATCCTGAGCTTTTGCCATTAATCTCAGGATGGCACTGCAAACCTAGAATGAAGGCACCAGGATGATTCATCTAGAAAGTACTGCAATAGGCATTATAGTAATTTCACCAAAGCCTATTGGTTGGTTGAGATTATTTTGATCTTTTCCAGTCTGGCTTCCAGGTTCTGAGACTGAAGCAGGGTCAGACTCCCTAGTGGATGACCTGCACTGGAAGATGGGCAGGGAGAATGCAACTCTATTGATTTTCTTGGACCAATAATATTTGATACCTTGGAACTTGATGTTTTTCTGGGTCATCTCACTGAAGCTTGGATTTGTTGGTGTTACAATGGGTTTGATTGTTTTTGACATGTGGCTCCCATTTAACCTTAGGGCTGTGACTCACAGTTTCTTCTCGCTCTGTGTCTTGTCTTGCTTTTAAAACTCAACTTGAAACTATTGTGAAGGAGTATTTGAATGCAAGTCTTCCTCTGGTTTCTACTAACAAGCCCTGGAGAGGCAGAACCAATGCTTGGGGGAAGATCTATGGTAGATGAGGGCAAACAAGCTAAAGGGGCTTTCTATACAGACTCGTTTGGAGCAGGCTGCTATGGCCTAAATAGGATTGCTTAAGGTTGGGTATAGATCTGGAGTGCCATTTGGTGTGATCCTTATACTGTCTCCAAATTGCAGCACCAGACCCTATTTTGTCAAGGATATTTAAGAAAATGGGGAATGGGTGGGAGGTATTAAATCTCCATCCTTGCCCTCTCCTGTCTCCTTTTAGCTCCTCCTGGAAGTTTTTAATTTCCTCTCCAGAGTGATACAGCACATCAGTTATTTAAATTTGCACCCCTATGGAGCAAAGGAGGTGTTTAATTCCCCAGTATAGTCACAGGTCTCTGTCTTGTAGAATCATAGAATCATAGAATCATGAAATCATAGAGTTGGAAGAGACCTCAAGGGCCATCTAGTCCAACCCCCTGCCATGCAGGAACCCCATCACAATATTTTAGACAGATGGCCATCCAGCCTCTGCTTTAAAACTTCCAAAGAAGGAGACTCCACCACCCTTTGTGGCAACATATTCCACTGCCGAACAGCTCTAACTGTCATGAAGTTCTTCCTAACGTTCAAATGGAATCTCTTTTCCTGTAGTTTGAAACCATTGCCCTGAGTCCTAGTCTCTGAAGCCATGGAAAACAAACCTGTCCCCTCTTCAATATGACATCCTTTCAAATATTTAAACATAGCTATCATATCCCCCTCAGCCTTCTTTTAGAGAGCCTTCTTTCTTCTTTTAGAGCCTTCTTTCTTAAGCCACTTAACAATATGGAAAATTGAAAGATAAAAGCAAATTTACATTCAGAACTTCCACATTGGTTTGTTTCCAGAAATGTGCATGAAGGGAATGAACCAAAGTGGAACAATTCTATCCACACACACACACAAAAACTAGAAGCCTCTGCCAGGGACCCAAAAAGTAGGAATGCTTTGGAGACAGGCTGGTTTGTTCAAGGCAATTACATTGTATAATCATGGGGAAAGAGAAGAAACCAGCCCATTTTCACAGTGGAGCCCAACAGCAGTACAAATGCCAGTCTAATCACACCTAGAGTATATTTTGCTGGTACTGTACTGTACTCTGTTAGTTAAGATGGTGATATGTGAGCTGTTCCAGAGTGGAATTGTATTTCTTCTGCACAGCTCCCAAATACTCTTAACACTCTATCCAGGCATTTAATGGAAGAGTTAACCTATGGGCAGAGAGAGTGGGAAAGCCCCACCCCCTCCATTTTAGCTCTATTATGGGGAGAGCTATATTTGAACAGGAGTTCAATATGTGTTAAGCATCTCCATCCAATGTAGAACTCTGTAGTGTTTTGTTTTGTTTCAAGGTTTTCTGATCACATGGAGAGCCCTGCACTTACTCAGGGTCTCACATTTGTTGGGTCCTTGAAGCACTGTACACACTTAAAAGGCTTTATTGTAAGTGTTTTTGAACTTGGGAGGTAGTGAGCACTCCTGGGACTGGAGGGAGTAAATAGAAAAATTAGACAACCATCTGTCAGATATACTTTCCAATGTAGAAGAATCCAAGGGCCTTGTAGACCCTTCCTAACTCCATAACTCTTATTATTCCGTGATACACTTGCCTCACCCTACCTTATGGATCATTTGTATTTGGCCAGCTAGGAGAAAAGAAGGCTTTGTTTGCTCTCAGACGTATAACTCTGAAATTACCAATGATGAGGGGGGAGGGGGATTTATGGTGAAAGAAAAGGAAGTACCAGTATGTTTCTGCCAAAACGTGTAATCTGTTCCATAGACCATTGTTCTGTTCTGATGGAACTCTCTACTTCAGCCCCCGGGGCTAGGATGGAACAGGTACACAGCTGGCCTTCTCTAGCTAGTTAAGATTATTAACAGAACCCTTTGGGAGCTAATCCCTCATGAGAGGGAATGTAACAAGAAATCATTTTTAGGCATCCTGAGGTATCAATAAGGATTAGAGATGGGGGCAAATTGAAAAACGAACCGCATATTCTGACAAAATTTGGCCAGTTTGTCAACATTTGTTGATATGTATTCACCACACATAGAGTCCTCTGATGAATACAAGTTGATGACTTTGTTTTTAACAATTTTGGATTCATTAATTCCTTGGGCTATAGAATGCCCCCCCCCAAGGCACCAAGAGTCACCAAAACTGGAAGGGAGCATGCCCTGTCTCCTCTTTACAATCCCTCATATTTGGTGACGCTTGGGATTCCCCAACCCAGTTACTAAAGGGTACTTTCCTAGGGGGCCCACTTTGTAAGTGCATAACTCAGAGTTCTCAAATCCAGTGTTCACCAGTCTTGGCAGGATTGTCAAGGAGAGTTTGGAGAAGGTTCTCTGCATGTTTGGTGCCTCTTGGGGCCTTTTCACACGACCCCTAAGATCCGCTGGCCACTTAAATTCGGACCAGAGATCTTAGGGGTTCGTCGCTCTTCCTGTGTCCCCACCCCTCTGCACTTCCTGGCTGCTGGCTGCGTGAGGGAGGGAGAAAAAGAGAAAGAAAAGAATGCCACTCACCTCCGTTCTGCCTTTTGCTCCTGCCGGCAACATTCCAGTCTCTGTAAAAGTAGCTCTTAAAGGGGCAGGAGCCAAAAAACAACAAACAGAAGCAAGGAGAGCCCCGCACTCACTATTGTTACACCGGATCAAATAATTTTCACCTCCAAAGAGCAGGTACTTGAAAGGTGCGCTGGGACGCGTTAAAGTGGGCGTGGTCGCACTTAATTTCCTGTTAACTCCAGAGCTGGTGGGGAAACATTTTTAAGCTCCAGAGCTGGGAGCCATTTGCCCCGGAGTTTAGGGGTCATGTATAAATGCCCTTGGTTTCTGGGAGGCACTTTCCTGGGGAATCCTTTTGGAGGGGGTGAATAGCTTGGATATCTGAACCCCAATCTTCACCAAACTTGCATGGCTTGTAGAGGAAAGGCAGAGGAAGGAGGCTTGTAAATTTAGGGCCTCTAGATGCTGGTGACTTTTTATAGTCTTTTAAAGGGGAGATGCATCAATTTGTCATTCATCACTCAAAATTTGTCAATTCAACAGCCCTGACAAATCACACTTCACAACAAATCACCATTTTTTTAAATTTTGTCCCCATTTCTATCAAGGATGGGTTTAGAAGAACTATAGACAAATTATCACTTGACAGCTTTTCTGGTTAGTAATAGGTAATGGTCTAGCCGAAGTACATTCATTGCACAATACTACCTTATCATAGCTTTTATTATTCTAGCTTTAACACTGCATTGTATAGTATGCCTGTTTTGTCCCTTTGAGAAAACATTCTGCTCTTAGCAGTGCCTCCGTAGAGGCATCTGTCAATCACCCACGTGACAAAAACTATAAAGAAATTAGATCCAGACTGAACAAATTGCCAGATTTCTCTGCACTTAAATATCCAATGAACTGGGAAATGTCAGAGCTTTGGCACATCACAGTCATGTTTCCTTCTGATTGTTTCATCTCCTTCTGATGCCCATCTGTAATGGCAAGCAGGGTTCTGGATGTGCTTTCCAGATATGTATAAGAATGTACACACCAGCCAAGAATCCACGCATATAAGGGGTCTCTGAATATTGCCAATAGCATGTCTAAGTAGATTTGCCTCTAGTAGAGTTATTTCTCAATGAAATTGTGTTGTTCAGAAAAAAATCAAAATGTACTACAGTGGACGCTAGTATAACCAATGGTTTGTGTAACATAAAATCTGTACAACATAAAAAAATTCCGGAGATAGGGGGAATTTGCTTAACAGAATCACCTATGGGGCAAATCCGTACAACATAAAAATGGTCGTGATTAGGGGATTACTCTGTTTTCAATGCATTCCTATGGAAATTTGTATAATTTGCATAATAGAATTTCATTTGGAACAAAGCAATTCCTTTATACAAGGTACCACTGTATTTGTTATAGCAAATACTGTACTCAACACATATTTAAAATAAGAGTGGATAAAATGGACTTTCATAAACTAGGTTCTGCTCAAAGTGTAGAATCTTAACTGCAAGTGAACAGTTGCTCTGAATGTAGCGTTGTAGGTTGACATCTAGAATGTCATTGAGGTTCTGCATATTATCAGTCCCCCTCTAAAATCAGAGTACTTCACTGCATGCAAGTATTCCACTTATGAAAACAGTTTCCCCACTCACATTTAGCTTCCCCCATGGGAAAGCCAAGATGGAAAGGGTGGGGATATCTTGCTTTCTCTGTTCTCGTGAGTACAATTTTATGATTATCCAGGTACAATCCAGATGAAGTACAATGCTGTTTTGGTACAGTTTACATACTGCCTTCTGGATCATTAAAGTTGCAGTTCATGGAATTCTGTTCACAATGAGTTATTTAAAACAGACCTGTCAAGTGTCCAGTTTTGGCCGGGACATTCGCGCATCAATCACTCTTTCACGCTATCATCCCTGATTGGTTATTTTCACGGAAATGTCCTGGACCAGCATTTGTGTGAATGTGTGCACACATGTGGGCGAGAGATGGCGATAGAAACAGAATTGGCAGTGTCTGGAAAGTGCCCAAAGTGTTTCTGGGGGGTGGGGGAGATGGAGAGATGAGGCTTTTTCTAGGCTCCCTGGTGTGCGCTGGCAAGGTGGGGTGGGGGAACAGAGTGGGAAGGTGTGCAGAGTTTCCCCACCACCATCGCCTGACAGCCTGAGACAAGGCGCAGGGGGAGGCAGTGAGAGGAGCCAGCCTATGAGCACTCCTCCCCCACCGGCCGCACCAAACCCGAGGCTCCCAGCTTCAGGAGCAGCACCGCTGCCACCAGCAGCAGCAGCATGTACTTGTGCGCTCAGCAATGGCGCAACTCGTCGGGGGCCTGGCAAGCAGAGGAAGCCCCTCCAGCTCACAGCCCGCCTCCACCGCAGCAAGAACGATGACTCCACCCACTCCCCCTGGGCCCAGCTCCCACTCGGCCGCAGCTGCTGTTTCCGCTTCCTCCTCTTCCTCTGCCTCCCCCACCACTGTTTGTGTGTGTGTGTGTATATGTGTGCATGCAGATGGGTTGGCGGGTGTGTGTGTGTGCGCATGTGTGTGTGTGTGCGTGTGTGTGTGCATGTGCGTGTGTGCCTGCATGCGTGCATGCGTGCATTAGACCTCTCTCCTACCATCCCGGCCAGCGCTGGGGATAACTTGACAGGTATGATTTAAACTTGTTCACCTTCTTCCATCATAGATCTTATTCTTCTTGGTGTGGAGTAATGACAGCTCCTAAAAGGCCAAAAGGGCATTCTGCACCATCAAAGAGTGAATTTTTTAAAAAAAATTAATCCCCGGAAACTTTTGCAACACACTGGGAGAAAGGTTTGTGGAGAGTATGCAGCTTGAAAACAACTGCTTTAGAAACTAATATATGGGAGCCCTCTTGTGGCCAAAATGAATGACTTTCAGGTTAAATTATTTATTTATTTACCAGAATTTTTTAGCCGCCCCACGACCAAGAGGCATTTTATGTAAGAATTTGGGCATTTTATATAAGAATTCAAAAATGGATTCTTTTATGAAACATAATGTTTTGATTTACAAAGGACAACAAGCTTTATGATCTATTTTATATTGTTTGCAGCTGTCAAATATTACTAGATATAAGCTTTCTAGCCTAATACCAGACACAATGGTCTCAAGTCTGCAAACGTTTATGTAACATTTCTTAGTGTTTATGATGGTGTGGCTTTGTTTTTGCTGCAACAAATAGAACATCATTCATCTTAGCCATATACTGCAAGCACAGCATGATTTCAAAAATATGCACATATTTGAGCTGTTGTTTTCTTTTCTTTTCTTTTCTTTTGTTTTCTTTTCTTTTTGGCTGAATTCCACATTGCTTTCCATCTCACAGTAAAATGGTGTGGAAGAGTATTATATAACTACGAGAAATATCACAGCGCCCCAAAATATTCTTAAGACTCCAAAACAAAACTCATTTGCTACAACAAAGGCAACGCCAGGCTGTGTTCTTGTCTGGATGTCAATATTGGTGTATATGCTGTATTACATCTGGATTTCCATACCAACCCACACAGAGAGGGGGTTCACTCTATAGGACTCAGGAGAAGGGCTTCAAACCTCAAGAATGGCAATTTTGACTCAAATGTGCACAGTAGAAAACTGTTTAATCTCAGCAGCGTTCCTTGAAGTGGGAAGGAAAAAAACCACTGCAATTTTTGAAGATGTGTTCCAGAAGAAAAAAGCTGGCCCTGATAATCTGAAATATGTTTTTGTTTAATTATGATGACTATGAGGAAGCATAATCACATTTTCGTTCTTTACCATCTAAAGAAACAAGACATGGTTCAAAATCTATCCCTTGATGGCTTTGGCCCAGTTCCAATGACGGGGGACATGTGGGGGTCACTCTCAGTGTAGACTGCCTAACCCTCTGTGACCACATAGTTGAGATTCTCTGGGACAGCTGTGTGGCAACGCATTGGCAACGCAGAATGAAAAGGCTGTTTAACAAGACCCCATAAAATGCTGGAATGTGATACATTGACCCCTCCATTTGTACAACATCAAAAATGTACAGGGGCAGTAAGATTGTCAGAGAGTGCTTGCAGCAGTGGCGTTTTAAGCTAAAAGGAATACTGGATACGGTCCATATCTGCAAGCACATCAGGGTGAACATAGAGCCAAAACAAAATGACAACGTAAATAAGGTTGGTTCATTGTTGGTTGAAATTTGCACCAAAAGATAACCTCTTTTCTTTAAATTCAAAGTCAGATGTTACACTTAAAATCCGCAGCACCGCAAAGTGGATGCAATTTCTTCATTTTCTTCATTGGCTGAATATTTTCATTCATTTCAGAAAGTGGCAGAGGTTCAGTTTTTTTGACAGCTTAACATCAACCAAACCAACAATTTAATGTAAATGGTGGAGTTTCACCAACATTCTCCAAATACAAAAGAAGAAAAAAGTTTGAAGCTACAAATCTGATCCAGTGGTTTTGTTCCATCTGTTTTCAGGTTGAACTATTATGAATAAAGCTAGAGATCATGTGTGGTTTTATTTTTACTAATAGGACCCCAAAGGCCTTCAAGAGTACACTTTAATTTATATAATGGGGGAATTCCCACAGGAACTGTCTTTTAGCACTCCTGGATAGCTCAGTGATTTAAATCTCTTTTGACTGAAAAGCCAGAGGTTGGGAGGTTGATTCTTCGCTGTGTCTCCTTCACAGGGGCTGGACTTGATAAACCCATAGGGTCCCTTCCAGTTCTGCACATGATGGTGGTGGTGGCTTGGCATATTGTTTGGGAATAGTGGACGTGACATGAGGTTGGACCATTGAAATCTATAAAAATTATCATGTATTTTGTGTAATAATCCATGACTAACATAGTTTATTATAGCAGAAAAATTGACAGAGAAAACTACATTAAGATTCTGAATTAATCTTCTGTTGATATTTTCTTTCTGTAGTGTTGAATTCTGCAAGGAGTGTGTTGTGATGCCATCAACAATGGAGCTCTTGAGGGTATCTCCCTCCATTGCAAACCCATTCTCCTTACTGCCTAGTGTTTCACTTTCTATTCTATTTCTGCTTCTGGGGCCAGTTGAGGTTTGATTTCCTGTCCTCCCTTGTAGTCCCATTACCATGATTACTGAATCTCCTCCCTTGCAGCAAAGGAATGGATAGCACTGCTACTGATTTAAATGGGACAAGGGTTGTCTCTCTCTCTCTCTAGTTCATGTATGACCTCTTTCCACTCCCTACCAATACAGGATGAATAGTGCATCATCCTTCTGCTAGTGTGGAAATGTGGCACTTCAATCGCACATTGTTGTTACAAAAGACAGGGAGAGATCGGTTGATGCTACATCACTCTAGCAGTTAGTGCCACCCAACCAGAAATACCTCCTTCCATCTCTTCTCCTTCCTTGAAGATCACTCTGCAGGCAAATCTGTAACAGCCTTGCTAACTGCGGACTTAGCTCTGTTGCTGTTATGGGGTTAAAGTTAATGCTAGGCTACCTGTGTGACATCATGTTGTGACATCATAATGTAGCATGGCATGATGCCCAGGCAAGAGAATTTACAAGTTGATCTAGGTTGGGCATGTGCCAGTGACCAGGAATATATGCAGAAGAAGACAAATTCGAGAACAGTTTCTCCTTCAGGTCACAAGGTTATGGTGCTGGAGGCGGGGAAGATTTTGGCATTCCTGTAGCATGGAGATGAAGATAAGGCAGAGAAAACACCAACTCCAGATGATGTCTGGTGGGTTTTTTTGCTGGTTCTGTGATAACAGGCAAAGAGAAGAGGCTAGAAAACAGTCGGGAGGGCAGTATCTGGAATCTATGGACAATAGTAACCACAAGGCATGAGAAAGATAAGTGTCTGCATTTTTAGATAAGTGTCTGCCTTCTGACACCAGAACTAATTGTTTCTACCAATTCCACCACCACCACCAAATAACTAGAGCTAAGGCAAATTAAGAAAGGTTATGGGCCCTTACAAGCTGGGTGGGTAGCTCAATGAATTGGACATCTGCCTACAGAGCCAGGAGTTGGGAGTTCAGTTCCCCTGCTGTGCTTCCTGTGAGCTGAACCAGCTTGTGTGGCCTTGGGCAAGTCCCAGGGTTCTCCCAGGACAAGGTAATGGCCAGCCACTTCAGAGTATTCTCTACCTGGAAATGAGCACAATTTTTATTTATTTATTTATTTATTTATTTATTTATTTATTTATTTATTTATTTATTTATTTATTTATTTATTAGATTTGTACCCCACCCACCTGGCCATCTGGCCACTCTGACTTGACAGCATGTGATTATAACTGCGGTGGCTGCCACTGCCACTACTAATAGCACTGGCCCTTAAAAAAGATGCTGCTGGTGCAATTCTAACTTCGTACTATTTAGAATTGACTCCTTACCGAAAGCCATTCAGCCATTACGTTACTTCGATCTAATATCACATAGTTTATTTTCTTCCACCCCAAAGCTTTGAGGATGTCTTTCTGCCTACCTTGCTGTCCCACCAAACCTCCGAGCAATTGGCTTTTTGTCTGCTATGTTTAGATAGCCTGCTTTAGAGCAGAGGTTCCCAACCTTGGGTCTCCTCCAGATGTTCTTGGACTAAAACTCCCAGAAGCCTTCATTGCTAGCTGGGCTGGGTAGGATTTTTGTCATCCAAGAACATCTGAGGACTTAAAGTGAGGTACCACTGCTTTAGAGCCACCTCACACGTAGAAATCAAGCTTTCTCTTTCTCCAGTGTGCCTTGCCCTAAGATTGGTTCCCTAACTAGAGAACCAGAAAAGTGTAGCAATTCTCTGAGACTTCAGTCAATGAACTGGGATTTAGCATCCATAACAAAAAAACAACTCTGAAAATGCCTCAGTCACATGGGTCATACTGCTAGGCTACTATGATTTTTGTGGAACTTTTCTGGGCCGGGGTTGCTGCCAATCAGCTCGATAGCAGCCACTTGTTCTTGTCTACCTCATATTCTTTTTCCTGCTTTTTTCCTGTCAGATGTTAGAGTGTTAGCAATAGAGTTTGCCAGAAGAAGACAGAGTGAAGTGTTCTTTCAGCTGTGTATCCAGTCAGTCAATAATGAAGCTAATTAATCAGTTAAGCTCAGTGATGAAACAATTTAACATTTTTACTCAATATGATGGTTGTTTTTATCTATGAAGAACTGTATGTAAATAGAAACTTTTAATTCTTCCTCCTTGCCATAGTCTCTGAGCGAATTATTGAGACAACAAGTGCCAGCTGAGGTAAACTAACAAATAAGGGGTGGTCCACTGAGGGAGACTTGAAGCTGATTTGGCCTATAGGTTCCTTCCCTTTTATCTGGTGTGTAACAAGATAATGTTTTATGTCATTTTATTTAAGCCACTTTAAATATCCTCACATACTATATCCTCCACAGTTGTTTCCAATGTTTACATGTGTCAATATGGACATAGGGATGTTAACACCATTTCCCACATGGATGTTCATGTCAGGAATTCTTAAGTGTTCAAAGCCTATTGTACAATTCTTAATCATCAAAGCACCCTATTTATCTTTCAATCAAGGCAGGCTACATGGCAAAACACAGCAGAGAGAGAACAACCAATGTGGTATTAATTGGGAGATAGGGCAGAGTAAGAGAGTTGTCCATACAGTATTGTGAAAATAGATGTTTTAATGGCCCTGGTTGAAATTTCTACCCCATCCTTTAAGGAATTTCCTAGAGCAGCATAAAAATAGCTCAGAAAAGGTGGTTTTTAGTATCAGAAAATAGCTCAAAAAGGTGATTTTTAGTATCCATGTCCTTATTTGCCTTATTTGTAACAGTGAGCAATAAATGTCTCCCACTGCATTTTAGACCCAGTGATGTAACATTGTAATAAAGAGCAAAATAACTGCTACACAACATATATCAATGGCATAACATTGTAATCAAGAGCATATATATATTGGTGTTGTGTAGCAGTTATTTTGCTTTTGATTACAATGTTTTACACACACACACACACACACACACACACACACACACACACACACACACACACACACACACACACACACACACACACACACACACACACACACACACACACACAAAGTTTTCCTGCTACTGAAATCCCTACACCTTTCAGTATAAGGGAAACATTGTAGTTCTAAAGAAAGGCCAGCAGAGAGCATGAAAGCAGCCATCAATGAGAAGAAAAAGGATGTTTTGATAGTGAGTGGATTCTAATTGCAAACTCTGTTACCTCCAGAGCCACCTTCAGATGATGTGAAATGTATTTTACAAGGATCTTAAGACCTTTGGAAGGTTACATAGGCATGTACAGTCTGTCAGATAGCCTGGACTCAAGCCATGTGGGGCTTTATAGGCTAAAACCTGTACTTTGAATTGGGCTTAGAAACTGACGGTGAAATCACTATAGCGGGGGAGTTCTATGCTCCATAACCAGCACCAATCAACCACGGGGAGGCAGCATTTTTGCCAGTTAAAGTTTCCATACAATCTCCAAAGGATGCTCCATATAGAATATAGAATGTAAACTAAGGAATGAACATCTTAGCCAGACTAGATGTTTCAAGATTATGCACAACTGGCTAACTAACTTTAATTGCACAGCCATATGCAGTTGGCTGTGGATGCCCATGAGACATGGGCATCCATGCTCAAGGACGAGTCCAGGAGCACTCCCAAACTGGGAACCCCAGTTTCCAGTGGGAGTGAACTACCCAGCACGGGCTGCATCTTTGTTCCCTGATCTGCCTTCTACATTGTCTGCCCCGTGATGGATTTCTTTTTAGTAGTACTTTAGCTTTAATTGAAAATTTTTCACTCGGAGGCTCTTTCCTGGTACCCAACCATATTAAAACAAATATCAAATCAAATAAAAAGCCCACCTTACTCTTCCTTCTCTATGACTGAAAAAGGAGTGAAAGATCATTGGGGGGGACCCACACCCAATGGAGAACATAGGTATGGATGGCAGGAAAAAATACTGATAACTACAATGCAGAAATCAATATATTTAAGAAGAACAAATGTTCCTTTTTGGAGAGCTTTTTCCAGTTAAATTAATGGCTACAATAATAATTAACTACTGAGGAGGCATCTTGGAACTATAAATGGAACGATTTATTTATTTATTTATTTATTTATTTAAACTATTGTTCAACACTCTACTCCCTGGCACCTCAAAATACTAATATAATATACTGGTATGTTTGCAAGAGTAGCAATACAATACTCTCCTTCATTTCTGATTTGAAGCTTATCGCTGAATAGTATTAAAACTTAAGGAAATGTTTTTCATTTGTTATCTCTCAGTTCCTTGCAGCTTCATTCTGCTGTTGTAAAGGCAGAGATTAGATATCCTGCTGCTATGTTTTGTTTTCCTTTTCAGCTTTTTGAAGCTTATCACTGAACTAATGTAATCCCATTAATGGAAGCTTGTAGGGACCTCCCCTTCCCATCTGTGTCCAGTTAAGAGTTTTGGTTCTAATTAAATTAAATGAGTGAAGGAAGGAAGAGTTCTAGTTGAAAATTAGGATCCTTGGAAAGCGACAATGGAAAGATTAAAAGTTGGTTCAGATCGTGCCATAATGGGAATGATTCACACACCAACAACTATAAAGAATGTCATATTTCAATAAGCCTAATGCCATTTATACAGCATAGAGTTACATTCTTCCAAGGAAATGTGGCATAGCATGCTTTGACCGAAATAGATGAAAGGGAAATTGAGGTTTCTGGAGGTCTCAATATGTAGCAAGACAATGGAAGCCTGCCTTGAATGGAAAATTTATTTATTTATTTTATTTTTGAGTATTTTTATCCTGCCTTTCTCCTTGGAAAAGGAGCCTTTCTCCTTGGAAAAGGACAGTAATGAGGGACAATATACAGTCCAGTACAATTAAGACATGTTCAAGTATTGAAAAAAGGGAATTGAGTGACATCTTACAGCATTAAAAGACAAGTTTACATTAAAGCTACAAGAGAACGCAAGCAGTTAAAAGGACAGTATTGTAAAAATAAAAGTTATGTAAAAGTTATGAGTGATGGAAACTAACATTGAAAACATAGTGTCAATGCAGTGGTTATAAACACAAAGTCTATGTGATCATATAGATTCATATAAAAGACACATGATAGGTAGTCCATCATTCAGGGAATAGTGTATATGATTAGAGCCATAATGAGATTTAACTTAGAATAATACATAATAATAAACTTTATTGTTATGCTGCCTTTCTCCATGCCTTTCTCTCTCTTTTCTGGTCTATTCAAGCAGTAGATTCTCTCTCAAGATAACCCTTTCACAAGAGGCCTTGTCCAGAAAGATGATATACAGCTGGAAAAGTAAACACCAGGGAATGCCTTGTTAAAAGTTTAGGATGATATAAAGATAAGTATGTTGCTACAAGGAGGATTTTTAAAAATACTATCAGCCAGATTCTATGATTTCATTTTTTCCCCAGTCCACAAATCAGAACAGAGGGTGTCCTGGTTAGCAAAGAATGAACATATAAAAAACAAATACCATGGGAGCCCCATGGCGCAGTGGTTAAATGCCTGTACTGCAGGTAAAACTGTGCTTACAACCTGGGGTTCAATCCCTGGTAGCCTGCTCATGGTTGACTCAGCCTTCCATCCTTCCAAGGTCGGTAAAACGAGTACCCAGCTTGCTGGGGGGTGGGGGCAATGTGTAGCCTGCATACTGTAATTAAAAACTGTAAACTGCCCAGACACTACTTGAAGTGGTATGGGGCGGTATATAAGCAGAACATTTAGGACATGAGGAGGGAGATGCAGCAGCACCTAAAGACAAGGGAGAGGTCCTTTGTTGGTCATCATTAACATAGAGAATTAATCATTAGAACTATAAGTGACTTTTTAACAGTATTCTCCCAAGTCCTTTGGGCTTTACACTTCTTTTCCCAGGTTCCATCACAGAAAGATGGAAGAAAATATTTTATAATACAGTAATGGCCTAAATGTGTGTGAGTATAAACATCTCTTTCCATCGCATTTTAAATTGCTTCTTTGACATCAGACGTGACAGTCTGCATCTGAGACCTTTCCTCTTTTTCATTATATCAGGATAGAATGCCATGCCCTCAGAAGTAGGGTGGAACAAGCATGCCTCCGTAGGTTGATCTGTGCAGGCAAGGCCCCCTTCACTGGAGCTTTGCTGTCTAAGCTACTACCTAAGACTACAAGTCCCAGAGGTTGAGAGGAAGTCATAGTCTAAGAAGTAACTGACCCAAACTTCCCTCCTTTCACAACAGCACACTACTGTTGAATATGTCTGCAGCAAAGGGGATGGCTAGCAAAACTGGAAGGTGTAGCAAGCTGGTGCACTTTGTTTCTCACATTCACTGAAGGTGAGAGAAAGAGGAGAAGACAAGATGTTGGCCGGGAATCCTCTGTCCTTGCATTTGACCACCCTGTCCCATCACTCCAGTGACAAAAGAAAGAACAAGGGCATTTAAAGGCATCAGCAAGAGCTGTTAGATCATCAGTTATCAGCATTCCAATTAGCTTTCTTTATCCATTCATCTACTTACAGTCTAACTGTATATGGACAATCTATTTCCCAGGACCTACATGTTTACATAGCTGCCTAGATGCCCTAAGTACATCCGATCTTGCCTGATTTCGGAAGCTAAGCAGGGTCGGCCCTGGTCAGTACTTGGATGGGAGACCACCAGGGAATACCAGGTGCTGTAGGCGCCTGGAGTAGGAACTGGCAAACCACCCCAGTATTCCTGCCAAGAAAACTCCATGGACATGGAGTCACGAAGAGTCAGTCACGACTGTAACGACACAACACACACACACACACACACACACACACACACACACACACACACACACACACACACACACACACACACACACACACACACACACACACACACACACACACACACACATGCTTCCACCTATTCCACATCTTAGAGCAGTGGGTCCCTTCCTTGGATCCCCAGATGTTCTTAGACTACAACTCCCAGAAACCCTGGCCAGCAAAGCTAGTGGTGAAGGCTTCTGGGAAGCTGCCTGCATCTCAACAGCCAAGTGCTACAGAGCAAGCACAGCCCAGAAGAGAATGTGACAACAAAACAACTTGTTCTGCTCCTACAGCTCATACTTATTTGGCATGCTCAGAGAAAAAAATGCCTGGATTAAGGAGGAAACACATAATCTCTCCATCTATTTCTGATCAGGAATTTTGGACTATTGTTTAAAACACACCAATAACAATACAGTGGGAACTAGCTATTGGCATGGATAAACCATCTCATTTGGCACCACTCAGTTTGCAAGCAAATTTGTGCAGTGTGGGGTATGTTTGGTGTCCAGTCTTGATTTTTTAAAAAAGCAATATGTTCAAGTTACATTTGCTACTTTACTGAACAAACAAACAAGCAAAGTTTTGAGACCTGTGCAGCCTTCTGTTAAGAGGATGCTGTCAGGCAATGCTTGTGTAGGGTTTGAAACCGATTAAAGAAATCCTTGGCTCTAGTCTAGGTGAAGTTAGTCTTGTCAGATATTCATGGATGTCATGTTCCCTGTGGTTGGAAGTAGTGAGATCTTTTTGGATGTTCATCCTTCCCCAAACTAGTACTTGGGACGAATGCCAGATTGAGAAAGGCACTACCAAAGTGACAGAAAGAGTTGCTGCTGTTGTTGTGTCGTTACAGTCATGACTGACTCTTCATGACCCCATGCCCATCGAGTTGTCTTGGCAGGAATAGTGGAGTGATTTGCAGTTCCTACTCCAGGCACCTACAGCACCTGTTATTCCCTGGTGGTCCGCCCATCCAAGTACTAACCAGGCCCGAACCTGCTTAGCTTCTGAGATCAGGCGAGATCAGATGTGCTCAGGGCATCTAGACAGAAAGAGCACTTTTGAAGAAAGCAATAACTGAAGTACTGTTAGGAGGTCAGTGGTGACAACAACCAACTCGCTACTCACTACTGTCTGCAAACTCCTCAGTTTATTTGAAATAATAATCATCATGTCAGGTCAAGAGTACTAAGTGGTTTATTAATCTGTAATTTTGGGGGGTGGAAGGGGGGTGTCTGGGGCTGTGCCCTTTGCCCATTGGCCATATAGGCAGTCTGTATGCACAGAAGGCACAGTGGGGATTCAAACTCCCAACCGCTGGCTCTGTAGCCAGATGCCTAAGCCACTGGGCCACCCAGCTGTCTATTTTAAAACTAACAAATAAATCAACATATTCATAACACATGCAGCGAATTAAGGATATTCAGGTTTCAACATTAAGAACAACTAATTAATCCCCCAGTTTCTCATACATACTGAACATCAGCAGATTAATATTCAAACCGATTGTTATGGGTCTCACAGGTGCTTGTGGGTGTTTCTGCCTGTCACGCACCCCAAAGGTGTTTTGCAGTCCAACAACAAGTAGAAAATGTTGGCCTCTGGCACCAATGTGCAAGGCAGTGAAGGGTAGCCAAGTCATTTTGACACCTAAGGCAGAAAAATCCCACAAGAGTATTTCCATTGGAAGTAAAAATGCAAAAATTAAACATCAAATCAAAAAGAATGTAATGCCTATTCATAACACCCTTAATAAGTTAGCTGAGCAGCAGAGCCAGCTGACAAGTCATAAGCATGACAAATGACATATTACATTAAGGATAAGCTTTGGGTAGAATTTTCTTTCCTGAAGCAGTGGTCTTGTCCATGTCACCATCAAATTCATCTGAGTGAGCACTCCCTCTACAGTTTCCAGTGATACAGCAAAACAAATACCCTGGGAGGATGCTAAGAAAGGGTCACCCATTTGTTGGCGCATGCTACATGCTCATCCAGAGAAGCAGTTGTTGTGAAACAGAAAATTTGTCTGACAGGGGATTGGAGACAGTGAGATGCCATGAGCAGTGCAAAGAAAGGACAGCATGGAAAGTATGAGTGGGTCAGCAACAGGTGGAATCCCCTCTGACACCATCTTTTCGTGTCAAGTGTGAGATGTCACACCTAATCCCAACCCACTCCACTTTATTGCTTTCCAACAACTGGCTTCAAACCAGAAAAGGCTTTGCACTCCTGAATTCTCGAACAAATACTGACTTCAATCGGGAGAAATGCCCTGTTTCTAAATACGACTGTTTCAAAGATAGACTGTTGCATTTTATTTAAATCTCACACATCTTTCTGGTCTCTGCCCAATTTGTCAATGTGAACTAATGTCTGGCTTGCAACTGGCTTGATTCAATTGCTCAACCCCCACCCCCCCAAAAAAGAAAACACTTCCTGCTGGTTTGGGGCAAAGCTAGCACCAGCCTGCTTAGGGGCTTTCTTAGTGTTGGAACTACACAAATATCCCACACTATGTCACCTTTCTGCATGGTAAATCATACCTGTTCCTGATTCCAGTTTTTGTGCATACATACGTATCTACCTTGACATTGGGATTACATATAGACAAGGATAAGTAAGAGAAAGAGAGTGAATGGCAATGATTATGCCTGTTGCTTTGTATCCCCGGATTGGAAAGTGAGGTAAGGGAAAGAACGAATTGGCAGCTTGACTCAACAGAGTGAAAAATCAGTGTGAAAGGAAGAGTGAAAAGTAAAGACATATCTAGTCTACACTACACAGTTGTGGCCTAGAGCTGATCCCTTCCCCGATCATAAATCACACAGACCCATTAGGTTGGGGAACAGAAGGCCACAGCTTTATTTTTACTTTGCTTACATTCTGAAGTACTCTGGCCATGTATTGGGTCAGATCCGGCCCATCAGGAGACCTGCCTGTCTCCCAATGATGCTGTCTTACCACCACCTTGAGGCACTCTGGTGTTTAGCTCTTGGAGGACCACGTGGGCATAGGCACCTTCGTGTTCCCTCTTGAGCCACGTAGCGGCGGCCGTTCCCATTCCCTAATGGGTCCGTAGGTGCCTCCCGTGGTCTGACAATTGCGCCGGCTGGATCCGTTCCCAATGCCTCCAAACCGCGACAACTAAGAAGCTGTGACAATGTTACTCGAACAGCATTAGACAACCACATGACCTACAATAACAGACCTTCCTGATGGTGCAGGTGTGTGGCTGAACACTCCGGTGGCCAGTCAGCAACTGATGGCTGCTGGGGCCGGACCCCCTTTAAGAGACTGGGCCAGCTACCCCACTGAGCCTGCATATGCAGGCAGTCCCCTGGATGTGTGAACTCGGCAGTGGCCAATCCAGAATTGGCCAGTGGGGGGTCAGCTGATGCGTGCCTCTGAGCACCACGTGAAGGGCACCATCTTCACTGGACCTGCGGAGGGATGGGAGACGGGCCACGCCGGCCACAACACTGGGCTCCGGTGAGTCGGAGCCCATTTTATTTACATTGTTTTCATTCCACTTTGATTATCATTATTGCAGTCCCAAGAAATCTTCAGGAAATCTTGGGATTGGTCATTTGAGGAAATGCTGTGAGAAGAGTGTGACTGAGAATTAATTTGGTAACATGAACAGACAGGATGCTTTGGAATTGTAGTTCAGAGGAGTGGAGTGGGAGGTCTCTGACAGACAATCTGAAATATAAATCACATGAATCCTGAAATCACCTTTGATCAGCTGCAATTTCCCTTTCATCAATAGCAATCATTCTTGCTGCTATTATGGCATCTTCCCCACTGCACAAGGGAAGCTGTGCAACAGGATTTCAGTCACAGTGTCCCTGGAGAATATATACAGTTTTTGATGAACATTTATTAATCCATTTTAAAAGAAAATTACCCAATGATGAATGATGCACACCTTCAGAATTTTCTTAGTATGCATGTCTAGTTTTATGCATTTCAGTTTCATTGTTGCGCAGCTATGGAAATTCAGACATTTTTTATTATAGCAGATTATGAATTTTACTAAGGATCTTAAAAGTGTTTTCAGAGTATGGAAGCACCTGCTGTATACAACTCAATAATCCTTTTACTGTAGCAACTCTCACCCTTGGATAGGTCAGTATCTCGTTTACCATTTTGCAGCTATCTGTGACCACCATAGGAACTTTTGTGTAATTTTATACATCTAAAGCAATGAGAGAAAACAGAGAGAGAGAGAGAGAGAGAGAGAGAGAGAGAGAGAAGGTGGGAGGAGCATTAAAGTAGGAGAAGCCTGAACAAACATAAGGGTAGATAAAAAAGAGCCAATACAATACAAAAAAAATAGTGGGGAAAGAAGAGAAGTAGCACAGAGGCAAGAGTGGGATAAGAAATAAAATGAGAGATGGGGTTCTCCAAGGTTAACAAACCACAAACCATGAATTTCCCCACCCTGAACGAATGAATTGGTTCATGGTTTTGTCAATGTTGTTGTTTACAAAGGCTCTGGGGTTGTCTAAAAAGAAAACCTCAACCCTCATCCCTTTCCCACTGCCTGTCATCCTACTGCCTTGGCTTCATTTACTGCAGTCACCACAGCCACTGCCATTTAAACATTTTTCTTCTTCACTGGCTATTGGCTGCCCCCCTCCTGCCCCAAAATGAAGCAGAAGATAAGGTAAGGAGGTGTCAGGTCATGAGAAGGGGGGGGGATGTCATGTGGATGGAGGGCTCTGTTGGTTTCTTTAATTTTAATTTTTTACGGAATTTTTAGAGAATAACTGTTCCGGCAGCATAGCTTGATTTACAAAGGGATAAATAAAAAAGGTTCATATTTGTCACTCCATATTTGTCATGGTCTCCAGCCTTGACGAATACCAAGCGATAAATATTAGAAAATTAAGCAATTTCTGATGAACATCGCAATTTGTTGTTTTGTTTTTTTAAATCCCGGGGATACTTTTAAAAATGGATTAATTCATTAAAATGCTCTGTAGGCTGCAGCATAATTTCAGTCAGTAGGTGGCAGATGCCAGACTGCTTTTGTGTTCTTTGGAGAGTAAGAGGGTTTCTTAAGAATTCTCTTAAGAACTGACGTCCTTTGTTGGGGCAAGGGAGGGCCCGATATCTAAATCTTCACTTCTAAAGCTGTCCCATTGCTGGAAAGCTACAGATTCCACATACATATTGGGGTGTTTACGTATTGAGGGTGGGTGGGTGGGGGATGAATGGATGTATAAGCAAACAAACTAATGAACAGGCATTCAAATGTGTATTCTTCCTGTGGAGTGTGTAGGAAAGGTGGAAAAGAGAGAGACCGTGTGAAATGAAATTAGCAGAACATGCTGTTCCTATTGTGTACAAACATGTCATGACACACCATGGGTAGGCATTAATAAACCATTTCTCCCATTAAACTATAATTTAAATCATTTCCAAACTCATAAAGGCCCTAAGATTAACTAAAGTCTATGCCACTTTGTGCCTATACTCTGCTACAGTATTGGTGAAACTCAAATGGAATGCACTCCTGGATCACCTGAGCTATTCCAGTGTTAAATGTGTAAGAATTGTGTTCCCTAAATATGAACATGAATATAGAAAATATAAGCCACTGGATATGTGGATTGAGGTCAATTTAAAATCATAGAACACTGAAAAATTTCAGTTCTGCATAGGATAGGTGTTACTAAATGATTTAATCTTCCTACATTCTTTTTAAATTTCAAATTATAGCTATTCAATTTACTGTGTCTGAATTTAACTTGTGGAAAAGTTCACTAGTGGTGGTAAGAAAATTAGCTTCACTGAGAAAATACATTCTAGCCTGATACAAGGGCCAAGTCATTTCCAATCTTAAATTATAGAATGCTATCGCTGGCAGAATGGCTCAGTGAGTTACATATCTGGCTGCAGAATCTGAAGCTGAGTGTTCAAGTCCAGTGTGCTTCCCAGAAAAGCCAGCCGGTTTAGCCTTGGGCAGGCTGCACAGTTCCAGGATACCCCCAGAAGAACAGAATAGCAAGCAACGTCTGAGCGCTTAGGAAACCATGAAGATAATCACCATAAATCTGAATGGAGTTGATAGCGCAAGAATATGTTAGGTAAGGATAGGGGAGGACACGTATTCCTTTTACTGAAGGTTACTTATTCTGATCAGCAATAATAACTCAATATGTATTGCAGTAGGCAGTCAATTGCAGCTGCATTGTGTCCTTATATTCTCTCATTTTCCTAAGAAACAGGTGAGCAGGATAACTCATCTCTTCTTAGCAGCACCTTCCTTAGCAGAGAAACCTTCAGTGACATTCCGAGGCCAGCTGTCTTTTCTGTGATGTTGATTTCTGCTCATCAGAGAAACTTGAGCTGCATAAAAACTGAAGCAAAACATGTTGAGGAGCCATGTAGTAGCCATTACAGAAACCAAATACAAAAGTAGAAGAGGTGATACCTTTAGGCTACTAGAAAAATAACAAAAGAGTTGCTGATATTTCGAGGGCAAAAACCCTCTTCTTCAGAGCTGTACCAACAGGTTAAAACATGGCAAAAGATGAAGTTGCCAGGAATTATTTCTTAGATGTAATATTCTTGACAAGATGGAAAATAGGGGGTTCTGGACACAACACTAATCTGAGAAAAGGGCTCCACCTGCCTCTGAACTCCCACTGGGGAAACTCCTTGATAATGGTCTTAGCTGTTACAAACAGCACAAGGATAGGGTTTTGCTGAGCCCAAATGAGAGGCTTGAGCCCTTCATAGGTTCAGTGAAATAGCCTTGAAGTATCTTATCTCTCACCCACCCCACCCAATTTCAATGTAATTCTCAGTATCCATCTGAAGAAAGTATTTCATAGAATCATAGAGTTGGAAGAGACCTCAAGGGCCATCTAGCCCAACCCCCTGCAGGAACTCTTATCACAGAACTCCCAACAGATGGCCATTCAGCCTTTGCTTAAAAACCTCCAAAGAAGGAGACTCCACCACACTCCGTGGCAGCACATTCCACTGCCAAACAGCTCTAACTGTCATGAAATTCTTCCTAATGTTTAAATTGAATCTCTTTTCCTGTAGTTTGAGACCACTGCCCCGTGTCCTAGTCTCTGAAACCATGGAAAATAAACCAGCCCCTTCTTCAATGTGACATCCTTTCAAATATTTAAACATAGCTATCATATCCCCCCTCAGCCTTCTTTTTGTAAGGCTATACATTCCCAGCTCCCTAAGCTGCTCCTCGTAAGACATTTCTTCCAAATCCTCAATCATCTTGGTCGCCCTCCTCTGGACCCGGCCAAGACTGTCAACATCCTTTTTAAATTGTGGTGCACAGAACTGGATACAGTTTTCCAGATGGGGTCTGACCAGAGCAGAATAGAGTGATACTATCACTTCCCTTGATCTAGACACGATGCTTCTGTTGATGCCAAACAAGCCAAGTGTATTAGTTTGTGCTTGGGCAAGTCTGCTAGACCTGGCAACTTTTATTCTGGAATGAAATGGATCTCCAGCTAGGACCAGGGTCCTGCTGCTGCTTGTTATCAAAAACACTATGGTTCAGTGCAAGACTAATGCTACCTGTTGCCTGGCCCTTTGTGCAGTGCCCACCCCCATTGCATAGACACAAGAAAGTAAACTGAAGCAAAGTGATCCAACCGGATCCATTGATCAGAGAGCAGTGGGCACAGCCACTCCTTCAACTTATTCCTCTTCCTCCTCCTCAGCCTTCTCAGCCATGCCATGTGAAGGATGGATGTTGTCATCGTTCTTTGTCCTGTGTTTGGAGGCGGAAGAGGCGCACAAAGTTCAGAAGTGTGGTGGCTCTCAATGGGCCATTGTTCCCTGCCTCCTTCTGTCATTCATTGTGCCTCGAGATGGTGGGGCACAAGATTGATCGGACCTCTCCAAGAAACAAGGCAGCCCTTCATCCTCCTAGGAAAAAAACGTGCTTTTCATGGTTTCATTCCAATCAAGGCACTCCGGCTACTGAACGATTTCACATTGCTCGGTGTTCATGGCCCAAGTGCTCTAAGAGCAAGAAAGAGTGGCAGGCACAGGAGGGGCAGCCAAAGCAGAGTGAGAGGGAACTGGGCAGAGATTGCCTGTCCTGGGAAAAAAAAGAATCTTCAAGGCATGTGGCTTATGCAGTCATTCTCACAGAATAACTCTCCGTTCTTCAGCATGACCACACTGCATGCAGTGGAATGTGGATTAGAAGGCAGAAGACAAATATGATTAGTTTTCCATAGTTGTATTTTACAGCAACTTTGAAATACAGTGGTACCTCTGATAACAAATTTAATTCGTTCCCAGAGGCAATTTGTTACCCAAAATATGGTTTCCCACTGAAATGAATGGGAAACCGATTAATCTGTTCCAGAGGTCCAAAAAAAGGCAAAAAAGCTGCTTGTTCTCCAGACCTCTTTATAAAATGCACTTTAAAGGCATGCAGTGCTTGAACACAAACCCCCAGAACACCCCTTGCAGTGCAATGCAAACATGGAGAAAAGAAAGCAGCAAGCCCACCCCAGCCTTTTCCTGCCAAAAATGCAAGGGGGTGATGCAAACAGACACAAACACAAGCAGAAAGACTACTCCAGCATGTTCCCACCAAAAATGCAAAAAAAAGCAATGCAGGGATTAATAAAAGCTAGCTCCCTACCTTTCCAAGTTTGAAAGGTCCAAATTCATCAGCAAAAAAAAATGTCCAGAATGGCTCCAAAATACCATTAAGAAACACTCTAACTCCTCCCACCCCTCCACAAACTACAGGGGGTGCAATACATCCTGGGTACACTTTTTTGCAAGGCATTTTGAAACATTCGTTATCTGAGGAAGCCCATAGGGAACATTTGTTATCAGAGGCAGCCCTATACCTGGAAATTTCCATTTGTTATCCAAAATATTTGTTATCAGAGGCATTTGTTATCCGGGTATGATATGTATGTGTATGACTGTACTGTATTTCTGTGCTTATGCTCCAAAGCAGCAATCAAGCTCATAGAATCAAACAGGCTGATGGTGCCTGGAGTTGTTACGAGTGACAAGTCTTATACCTTAATACCCAGATGAAATGTGATATGATTTGGTAAATGATCATCTGGTTTCATTCAGGAATTAACTCCTTTTCTTCTGCGGGGCCAGGTAAGTGGGAAATAAATCCCAGCTTATGATGAACATGGGCTTCTGATTTTAACTCATGGTCTATCACAGTGATGGTGAACCTTTTAAAGACCGAGTGCCCAAACTGTGATTCAAAACCCACTAATTTCCCACAAAGTGCCAGTACAGCAATTTAACCTGAATACTGGCTGTGAAAGGGCAATGTTGGGTGCCCACAGAAAGAGATCCGAGTGCCGCCTTTGGCACCCGTGCCATAGGTTTGCCAATACTGGTCTATCAGGTTCCATAGGGCTCATAGGAAGATGTTCAGATGTCAGAATTTCTGACTTGACATGCTGAATTACTTGTTCTTAAGCATGCTGATTATATGAGGTCATAATAATTTTGTTCCTAAGAATGAACAACATTGGCAGTGTATTTTACCCAGGGCATCTTTACCTCTTCCATTTTAAAAAATAAATCATTGCAAAGAAAAGTGCAATTGATTAACATCTATGATGACTGCTCTGAATCTCTCCAAAGTGTGTCAGGAAGGGGTTAAAGCCTCTCTTTGGAAGTGCAGCCAGCAGAAGCAGCCCAAGGTCAGTTTGCTTAGGTGTCTGCATTTTGCGAATTTTCCTTTATCCCAGGTGGATAAGGCACCTAACTCCCGGGATAAATGGGGAAGTACTATACATCATCCATTCCAAGGTCCCATCTCTCTCCACGCAGTTTGCAATTTCCAGCCTGCTGCCCTGACTCTTGAGCTACCTACAAAATGGGGTACCTCTAGGACCTAGGGGAGCAGGCCCATATAGTATAACAAATCATTTTGTATTCTTTCATTTTATTATGAAATTCTTTTAAAAATAATTTTTTAATAATGAAACAAAATAGCAAATGAAATGAAATGAAATATTATTTTTCTGTTTTGGGTCAGTCTGGAAGCAGCCCATATTCTTTGAGCAATAAATGAAGACAATAATTAAACATTTCTGCAAGTGCCATGTCCCTCATAGAACATTAGCTATCAGTAGCATGATTTTTTATCTAAAGCTATTCTAAACAGAGAAGTGGTGCCCCCTGTGAACCATTGGCTTAATTTCTTAACGTTCTACGCCCCAAGCCACACTTCCATCATTTATTTATTTATTTATTTATTTATTTATTTATTTATTTATTTATTTCCTGTTATTCCTATTTTTCCTATTATCTGTTATTAAAAACTAAAAAGGCAAAGTGCAGACACTGCTAATCATAAATTAATGAGACATAATCCCAATGGGAGCCCACATTCTTTTGCAGCACTAGCTCCCTTGCATTTATTGACTCAGATTTTTCTTTAGTGTTCTATAATTTTCTGTGCAATCCAGATACCATCATGCATACCTCTCCAATACAAGCACATTCATCATACTGCATTCACTTGTTTCCTAGGGGTGCAACCCACAGCCCCAGCAAATTAACAGTCCCCCCCATAATTTTTTTTGAATTAGAACTAACTTGAAACTCTTTTTATCTCAACCTCTGTATAATATACCAACTTGGGCAGATGGAATTGACTAGTTAATTGGAATCATACAGTCCTCTTTTTTGTGCAATGTGTTAGGCTTGCCTAGATGTGTTCTATATTCAGTGCTTTGTCTGGGGACTGGTTTACCTCCTGTACAAACAACGGCATCGTTGACAGTCTTTCAATATTGGCTAAAAAAATTACAATCTAGATTCCAACACTCTGCTATTGCAATTTCTGTCTGATTCTGTCCCTCCCTACAGATCTATTACCCTCTTTAAAAAAACTGAATCCTGATATGCTTGTATCTTAAAATCAAAAGTTGGCCTTTGAAACTATCCAGAGAAGACTGTTGTTGAATATTGACTTTCAGGAACTGTGGGGTGCTGCAAACAAGGCCTACTCTCCCGGGTTCTTCCACATACCATCCAAAATTGGTCAAACAGCTACCCATCTCTCTATCCTCAGCTGTCCTCAAAACCAGAGAGCATTTCCCCTTGCCAGATGCAATGTTATGGCTTCTGCCCTGTTATGAGGCAGATTCAGGGGAATACCTCATAATGCAAGACGCTGCCCGTGTGAGCAGGGTGCTCTGGAAACCCTAGTGCACATGGTTTTGCATTGCCCCCTCCATCATGCTCTCCGGTCAAAGCATCTTCTCCCTATTTTACAAGCCCTGGAGGGAAAATTGGACCTAGATGAAATTCATTTTATGTTAACAGTAGACTGGATGGCTTCTATTGATTCAGTAGCAGTCTTTCACAGCACAATTGTGAGGTAACGTAGCCCTGTATTTTACTGAAAGTTCTCTATAAGTTCCGTATCCAAATGTTTGTTTTACTTTGTCTTATTGTTGAATATGCCAATAAAGGTTCTTGCTTGCTTGCTCTTTTTATGATTTATTTTGTAAATCAATAAAACTAATGCTGCATATTTCATGTAAACTGCACGTAGATCACCATCCATGTCGATGTTACTGATCTTCCAAGTGACTGCACTTTCCCTTGAGTCCTCTTTTCCTGATTGGAAGGTCCTTGAAGGTGATGGCCCTTTATAGCCACCCCTGGGATGTAATGGGGATGGGGAATTAGCAGGAGAGCTTAGAAGTAAAGAAATGTAAATCATGAAATTGCAGGTAATCAATTACTATCCTTTGCAATAATAAGGCCATAACATAGTAAGTGGGAAATAATGCTGATTACATGTCATCAAACTGATTCATAATACACAACAGAAGTATCTTTAGTAGTCAGATAAGTAATGTTTTTTAATTTATTTATTATTTTTTGAATTACGTTTTAAGGCTTTTCTGGGGCATTTTGAACAGAATTTCTGATGATGCCTGCTATTCCCTTATCAAGCCTAAGAACTAACTCGGCCCTCAACCACAGCAATGTAAGAACATAAGAACATAAGAAGAGCCATGCTGGATCAGGCCAAAGGCCCATCTAGTCCAGCTTCCTGTATCTCACAGCGGCCCCACCAGATGCGTTTGGGAGCGCATGAGACTAGATATCTGTCTCCTGATACCACTCCACTGCATCTGGCCCTTGAAGTACCCTGGTTTAAAGCCTAGAGATTACACATCTCCATCATGGTTTGTAACCCGTGATGGACTTTTCCTCTAGGAATCTGTCCAATCCCCTTTTGAAGGCATCCAGGCCAGATGCCATCACCACATCCTGTGGCAGGGAGTTCCATAGACTTACAACGCGCTGGGTGAAAAAATATTTTCTTTTGTCAGTTCTTACTCTCCCAGCACTCAATTTGAGTGTATGTCCCCTAGTTCTGGTATTTTGAGAGAGGGAGAAGAGCTTCCCTCTATCCACTTTACTCATACCATGCATTATTTTGTATGTCTCAATCATATCCCCCCTCAAGCACCTTTTTTTCCAGACTAAAGAGGCCCAATTGTTTTAGCCTTTCTTCATAAGGGAGGTGCCCCAGCCCAGTAATCATTTTAGTCGCTCTCTTCTGCACCTTTTCCAGTTCCACTATGTCTTTCTTGAGATGCGGTGACCAGAATTGTACACAATACTCCAGGTGGGGCCTTACTATTGTTTTGTATAACGGCATTATAATGTTGGCTGTTTTATTTTCAATCCCCTTTTTGATAATCCCTAGCATGGAATTGGCCTTCTTCACTGCTGCCACACATTGGGGAGACACCTTCATGGAGCTGTCCACCAACACACCAAGATCTCTTTCCTGATCTGTCACGGATAACTCAGAGCCCATGAGTTGATAGATGAAGTTTGGATTTTTGCCCCAATATGCATTACTTTACATTTGGTTACATTAAAACGCATTTGCCATTTCTCAGCCCACTCCCCCAGTTTGGAGAGATCCTTCTGGAGCTCTTCACAATCTTCTCTGGTTTTTACCACATGGAAAAGTTTTGTGTCATCTGCAAACTTGGCCACCTCACTGTTTATCCCTGTCTCCAGGTCATTTATGAACAGATTGAAAAGCACCGGTCCCAGGACCGAGCCCTGGGGCACACCGCTTTTCACTTCTCTCCATTGTGAAAATTTCCCATTGACACCTACTCTTTGTTTCCGGGATCTCAACCAGTTCTCAATCCATAAGAGGACCTGCCCTCTTATCCCCTGACTATGCAATTTTCTCAGCAGCCTTTGGTGAGGGACTGTGTCAAAAGCCTTTTGAAAATCCAGATAGACTATATCCACCGGTTCACCCAAATCCACGTGCCTGTTGACCTTTTCAAAAATTCTAAAAGGTTTGTAAGGCAAGATTTACCCTTACAGAAGCCATGCTGATTTTCTCTCAGCAAGGTTTGTTCTTTTATGTGTTTTAAGATTTTCTCTTGGATGAGGCCTTCCACCATCTTCCCTGGGACAGATGTAAGGCTAACCGGCCTGTAGTTTCCTGGGTCCCCCCTCCTTCCTTTTTTAAAAATTGGTGTGACATCCGCTATCCTCCAGTCCTCCAGCACTGTGGCCGTTTGAAGAGACAAGTTGCATATTACCGTTAAGAGATCTGCAATTTCATTTCTCAGTTCCCTAATAACCCTTGGGTGGATGCCATCTGGGCCCGGTGACTTGTTAATCCTCAATTTATCAATTAGTCCTAAAACCTCCTCTCTTTTAACCTGTATTTGATTTAATTCTTTAGTCAAGAGGGGCGGCTCAGGCAGCGGAATCCGCTCAAGGTCCTCTGTCGTGAAGACAGACGCAAAGAACTCGTTCAATTTCTCTGCAATGTCCAAGTCCTCCTTAACAGACAACCATTTTAAAACATTAAAAATGCTTTGCATCAAGCTACGTAGATAATTTTGTTTTTAAAATACTCTAAACATTCATTTAACTCTCTTCTTCTGGGTTCTCCTGCTGGTCTTGTGCAGATCAGCTCTCCTGCTTTGCCTGATATGACCAGGCAAAAGATGTGACCAAACCAAATGAACTTGACTTGTAAACACTCCAGGCAGCTTTCAAACTCACAAGAGTGGAAGGCATCTAATCAATAATAAGATCAATGGCCTACTTGGTAACTTGTGAATGCTTCCTGCATGCACCCGAAACGCTAGTATTGAAAAAGAAACTGCTGACTTTGAAACAGGCGCATTTCCTTTATAGCTGGTGTGCATGTATTTAGTGGGGTATGTATGGCACATGGCAGCTGACTCAAAGTATTTCTGAGATTCCAGTGATTGGAAGCTCTTACTTGGATGAAGCGAGACTACAGATTGTGTTGTGTATCCTCAGCTCTTTGAATTGTTGTGGCAATGTTTAGATCCATCAGTTGCTTATACATGTTTTGTTACTGCATGCTTTGAAAGTACCATTGCTTTCACACAAGAGGATATTTCTAGTCCTGAGGAATAATTCCCCTAACTTAAAGGTATTTTAGTTCAGGCCAAAACCTACCCTTGGCAGCAAATCTAGGCTTCCACATCTCTGCTGCCCATCATGTCTGGTTTGCTACTGAACATTTACATTAAGAGATATCACTTTACCTCACACATCTGGCATAATGGCAACACTTACAAACCAGTGGGAGAACATCTCATTCCCACAGGATGCTCTGGTTTCGATCACAAAGTCAACACATATCAACAAAAGGGCTTTAAAGAGAGACTGCTGTTGGTTAACTGTAATTTATTGTCAAATTTTCATTTTATTCAGTTAGAACATAACTTGGACTATGAATGCTTATGTAACTACAGATAGCAACAATCAGCATTTAAATCAGCATTCTCAACATTAATATTAGAGAGTAAATATCTTCCCCCATTTTGAAATCCATGTTGTCGTTAGGAAAAATTGTGTTCTTACCCATCACTGTGGTCTGAAGAGGCCATTTTGTTCTAACTGTGTAAACATTTGGAATCTGTTCAGAAATTCATCTTCCTCCTTTTATGCTTCATGGTCCTTGAGTTCCGTCATTCTTTACAAACTTTGTCACCCTGTAACCATGTAGATATATAAACGCATATCTGCCAGCATCATGCATCAGAATGAACGCTCTAGTGTATATTCTATAAAGCTATTTGCCATAACACAAGTCTTGGGCCTTTGAGGTACCAACAAGCTCTTTATCATTTTTCCTACACAGTAGTTTTGTTAACTCACTGGCACCAATTCAGATTATGTTCTCAAGTGTGAAGACAATCTTCATAAGGCACTGTGGGTGGTTGCAATAGAAGGTGAACCTGTCCCTAATTCCAACCTCTATGAATTGTCCCTCATTCTGGTTTATATGTCTGACCTGCCAGGAAAGAGTTCTGTACCTCCCTTACTATCTTCAGAGGTCCACCACATTAACACATGTCAATGCCTTAAATACCACAAATTAAAAAAGTTCATTTTTCTAATAATTATCAAAAACTTCACATTTGTTTTCTATAAAGCAAACAGGAACCCCCTTGCCATTCTTCAAAACAGACTGGCCCGAATACATGTGTGTGTGTCTTAGTTCTCCCTCCTTGTCTGACCAGCTACTTGAGATCATCCAATACTTATGAAGAACTTTGTGCAGCCTATGAAATCGATGCAAGCCTCTTAAGCATGAAGGCAGAGAGGTCATCTTCATTTCCTAAGACCAAGTGTAGGATCTTTTGATGTGCTGCAAGGACATTGGCAAGCCTTTAGGTTCAAGGTCAAAGTCTGAGTTTTTGGTACAAATTGACAAGCCCCAAGTCTGAACCCCTATTAAAAACAACCTTTCCCCCCCCCCAGGGGGTGGGGGAAAACAGAGGGCTGGGCGGATTCTGACTTACATGTCAAATCCAAGCCATTGCAAAACAAATCAACAAACAAACCCAGAGTCAGGTCCAAGTTGAGTCACCAGAGCAACTTAAGTCTGACTTGACAGCTAGTCCCACAACTTTAGTCCCCGTTCCCTGCTGTATTGTACCTTATGCGCAAAACTGTTAAGAGTAGGCTAGGTAATTGTCCTTCTGCAGAGCTCTGTAATATATGTCATTTGGTCCACACTACTGCTATTAGCAGACTCTATTGTGACTACGTAATCCATATGATTATTACTTTAATTGCCTGCCTTTAATTATATAGTTGGTTTATGTTTACTGTTTTGGTGGATTTTTTTCTGTCTTCTGTGTCTGTGCATTCCCTTCATTTCCCCTCATCAGCTGAAATTCCAACAAATCCTGGCTGAAGAATGAGGAGCAGTTATCAATGTATATTTTACACAACCGTACATCTGTGCATGTCTGTAACAGGGCAGACTGTAAATATACAAATGGGTTGGATTCGGGGGTAACACAAAGACAGCAACGTCTAGTGAGGAATTTTTGAAGGTCTCTGTGTGTCACAGCACTAATAAGCCTTATTTGAAATCCATCCTGCATCGACACGGCAGAAAACTGAGAGGCTTGAGTCGGCATGGTGGTTTTCATTGAAAATATTTTTCAAAGTTAAAACCTAATGGTAAATTAAACTAGGCTTGGAATATCATGTCTTGGACAGAAACTAAAAACCACTAACACATACATGGCCAAGCAAATCTCAAATGATCCTCACATTTTCTGGCCACTATTGAGGTGGTTTGGTTCTCATTAACCTTAAGCTTAATGGCATTCATTCCAAACATCTGGCGCAAAAAAGGGAGATTTTGCCTTTAAACGTCCCCATCCACTCTACATTCAGGAAAAAAAAGAAAGTGTCTGTTTTTTTTTTTTGTTCTCTTTGAACGTTCAAAGCATAAACATGGAAGGATGAGAAATGTACATACAGATCAAGGCAGCTGAGCAGGCTCCAAAGGCATTCAATTTTTAAAGTTCTTGTTTTCCATGTTTTCAGTAAGGATTTCACATTCTGCTTTATATACAAAGTGTGTGAAAACAAATCACAAAAATGCCAGTTAACCAGAATCCCTAGCAAAATCAAAGGCTGCTAGTTAACTAGTACTGGGATCTGAAATGTGAGGAAACTCCAGATTACCTTTCTGTCAACACAAGCACACCGTTTCCATCTACAAATCAATATCAGGAATGGCCCAAGTCAATTTGCTCTGTGAGGCAATGAACACAGGATTTAGGAAAGCAGTCAAGAAGGTTGTCACCCTGGGCCATCACTGTGTGCTCCCTGAATGGAAAGCTTCAAGCTGACCAACGATAGGGCCAGCACTGTCTTGATAGATCTGAAAGTAAAAGATAACTGATGAGGGGTTTAGGTTTCTGAATTTCCTAAGGCTCCGACTTCCAGCCTTTGGAGAGCTTGAGTGATCCATGTCAGCATGGAAGATGTGGCACTATTTGCTTGTTGCCTTTTTATAACCAATCTGAAATCTCTCTCATGACATCCCTTACAAAATGGTTGCCTATTTTCCCACCACTTTTCCATAGATTATATTTTGTTGGTGCTCACTTCCCAGTCATTCTGCCTCTCACACAGTGAGTGGTCTGCAAAGCCTTGATTCTAGCTCCACAGAGATGCAAATGGATGTCCCAATGCATTTTGCTGCCTGAAGTAGAGTAGCAAATACTAATGCTCACTGCCTCATTGTCAGGGTACCTATTTCAAGTGTAACCCTTCAAACAAACAGGGCTCCACTCCACCTGACTGAGCAGCCATTTTGTCTCCAGGCATGGCCAAGGGAGGTGTCACATCATTAAATAGATTATTTGTGTTCTACAATTTGCTTCCCTTTTTCTTTTAGGTAGCTACCAGAGATGGAGATTAATTAAAAACAAGGAATTGTAATATTCATTGAATATCACTGGCTTATTTAACACCTGTCCCTTCATACTTGTCAGTCCAGAGACCCTAAAGAATATGAAGGGATGAATATTTTCCCTTTTTGTACATTCCCATTTTTAGACAGTCTCCCCAAATGAGCCTCCCTCCCCCTCCAAAGCCCGCTTCTCTCCTCTAAAGCCCTCTATCACCTCCCTACGTTAAGCACTGCCACCACTGGTGCTCAGGTGGCAGTAGTCACTACCATCTTTGCAAAGATGGCCACCTGGTTTCCCTAAAAGCCTATGGGAAATGAAACTGCACTTTGCAAAGACAGTGGTAGAGACTTCACGTAGGGCAAAGGGAAGCCACCGCTACAGTCTCAGCAAAGGGTGGCCCGGTTTCCCTTAGGCTAAGTTGGCAGTTTGTCCCCATCTTTTAAAATCTTCATGAAGCTTAAAATTGAGCTGGATAAAGAATACAGTACAGTTTATTGCTCTCTAGGGTCAGGGGAATGGAAAGAAGAGGAAATGGTAGACGTTTTGCCTACTCATGGAAGGTTCTCCATATTCCCAAGACAGATGGTAGTATGTAGCATGTAAACATACCCCTCATCCTAGGTCATGTGTGTGTGTGTGTTGTGTCGTTATAGTCATGACCGACCCTTTGTGACCCCATGTCCATGGAGTTTTCTTGGCAGGAATACTGGAGTGAGTGGTTTGCTAGTTCCTACTCCAGGCGCCTACAGCACCTGGTATTCCCTGGTGGTCCCCATCCAAGTACTGACCAAGGCCGACCCTGCTTAGCTTCCGAAATCAGGAGAGATCGGATGTGCTTAGGGTATCTAGGCAGCTCATCCTAGGTCATAGCCCTCTGTATCTTCCCCAGTTGAAATTCCCCTGCAGTCTGGAAACACACAAATACCTACACAAATTCCAGTACAAATCAGGCCATCTAGAAACAAAACTGAGGTGGGTCAAATTCAATTTGGACATCAATTATTTCAATACAGATTAGATCAAACAGTAATCATATACCTCTAGCTGAAACACCTTTTTTCATTGAGAATGTTTCCCTCTAGTGACTAATTCTGATACTGCCCCTTGGAAATACTGAGCAAATATACAAAAAAATGATATACAATCATATTTCCCTTGTCACATATTTGCCTTAAAATGCCTTAAAATTCTTTTAAAGGCAACTTTTTAAAGTAGCTAGAAAATATACAAATAAACTTGTAAGTACTCCGTTGTTAGCGTGTATTGCTTTTAAAATAAAACTTCATTACATCTTCATTGCAAAATGTTCTGATTTGAACTGCATTACATATAAGTAGTCTCTTCCAAGCTCTGTCTTAGATAGTGGGGAAATGAAGTAATTGTCAGTAATTACATCTCAGCAGTGCAAGCCCTGAGTGTTACATAGTAGTAGTAGAAGAAGAAGAAATAGAAGTAGTAGTAGCAGCAGCAGCAGCTGCTGCTGCTGCTCAGCAGGGGAGGAGGGGGAGGAGGTGCAAATCAGAAAAATGGTAATTCATTTCAGTTCATGATTTCTCAAGGTTGACTAATCACAAATAATGAATGTGTGATTTTTTTCTTTACAAATTAATGAAAGGATTCATCTACTGTATCTATTTTTTATTAACAACTCTAGAAAATGCCCCCACATCACCTAGAGTCACGAAAATGATAGGGAAGCTTCCTGTGACTCTCCTCTACCACCCCTGAAAGTTTTGGTAAAGTTTGGATTCTGGCTGCAAAAAGGGCCCTCAAAGAAAAGGGCCCTCCAAGTTTACTGAAGGTTGGGCTTCAGACACCTAAGTTATACGCTCAGGAAAGTGTCCCTGAGCAACTGGTTCAGGGACACCCAATCTTCACCAAACGTGGAGAGATTGTAGAGGAGAGTCAGAGATACTGCTCTGAGAGTTTATTGTCTCTAGATGCCTGGGAGGGACTTTCCTGGAGGTCCTCTTTTGGGGTCCATTACTCAGACATCAAAAATCCAATCTTCACCAAACATGAGGGGATTATAGAGAAAAGTCAGGGGACATCTACCTGCATTTTTGGTATCTTTAGGTGCTTTGGGAGGCATTTTAGTGTCAGATGAATCAACAAATTAAAAATCACAAAAAACACAAAATGCCTATTCATCAAAGATATCAATTTGTATAAATACAAACTGATGAATTACGAATGCTTGAATGATTTCTGCAATGTGTTTTTATAGTCATGCCCATCTATAATAATAATAATAATAATAATAATAATAATAATAATAATAATAATAATAATAATAATAATAATAATAATAATAATAATAATAGCAGCAGCTCAACAACAATAACATCAATAGGAAATGTTATCCTAGGGAAGAGGAGAATCAGAGTGATACTGTAGTTATGTTGTTCCAAGAGAACTGCTGTCACCAGAGGGTCAGCTGAAGGAAGGTCAAGGACTGCAGCAAGGGCCTGCCAAATCAACAGAGTGACTCCCAAAAAAAAACAGAGGGGGTCTCATAAAGCACTATTTATATCACTTGTTGCAGCCTCTCCCAGCAGTTGCAAAATGAATACAGAGACATATTTATGTCAAGCATGTGGGTCAGCCCTGGAACTTGATACTTTATAGGGTTTTTTTTTCAGTTCCATGTCAGAAGCTGAAGCAATTTTGTGAGGCTGCCCGGGATGCATGTTGTCGCGGCAGGATTTGTGCAGGGTTTCCTGGAGAATTCTAGCCTATGCCTCCTCACAGCTTGATGTTAAATAATTTTGAATGAGCAACACAACTGCGACCATGTGGATACGCCGGAGTTCCTTAACAATTGTAAGTTTTCTTAACATTTGTTGAAAAGCTTTCTGTGAAAAAGTGGGCCTTCATATTTGAATATTTAATTCCCTGCCACGGCAATAAATCAAATATGCAAGCAATACTTTGTAAACATATGTATCTTCTTTTGCCGTTCGTTAAGAAATCTGTCTGAACAACATGGGCAGATGTTTGCTTTCTTTCTCTCACGCAGATATCATCTGTGACATGACAACATAATTGTAAAATTCATTTTTCCATTTGACTATATACTTAGTCTGGCAGCTGTGATCAGATCAGATTAATCCATGCAACATGAATTCACAATAATTATGACATTCACCACAAGTAGCTTGTATAACCTTTTGAACCACTAAACAGAAATACTGAAGTATGAGCAGCTATGGTGGACTGAAGATGGGACCACCCGACCTCAAAATTTCAGGGAAAGCAGTTCTCTGTCCTGACTCTGATCAAGAGACACCTACAGATCTAAATATAACTCTAGCCCATATATGCTTTGAATAGTCCCATTCATTTAATTTTAGGTTTCACTTGGCTTTTTGGCAGTGGGCAAATACATCATATGAAGAAATTGTTACCCATTGTCATTTGACACTCATATACAGAATTGAATACAGGTGTTGGTTCACAACACTTATTTGTCAGCAGGTTAGAAACTCTTACCATCTCTAAAGTTAACGGATATAGATTCACCGCTTATGTAAAGTATTTCCCTACATAATCCCATATACGGTATTTAAAAGAACAGAGGCACCAACATCTTACTCCCAGCTAACCATATGCTCTTGTTCCATTTTGAAACCATCATACAGAGGACTGAGTGTATTTTGGAAACAATATATTATTCTGATAACAGCTTTCTCCTCACTCCCCTATTGCCAGTGTTTCAACAGTGAAGGCAATTCTGTGCTTCTCTTTTAATGGCTGGTAACAGGGGAGATAGCAACAAAGCACCCTTCTATAGATAGGGCTCCCAGATAAACTAATATGAGCGATCTAATCCATAGGGTTATGCCTGTGTCACACTGCACATTCTAGAATAGCCCTGCTATTCTAATTCCACCACTGCAGTTACCAGAGACAGGAAAGTGGTTGGATTTATACACTATGCTCTGTTTACTCAAGACAGAAGCAATCATTATTGATAGCTAGTTATTAGAAGGGGGAATTAATTAACTACCAATAGAATCTGAGGACATAAGACAGACGACCTTTTCTTACCTCATGCAATTTCCTTTGTGCTGATGCTGAGGACTTACACATAGTGTTTTTCTGAAGTTTGGTTTCTTAACTTGATTTCAGGACACCCTGAATTATATCTCTCCAATACTAATATACATTCAGATGTAATCTAGGGCTATCTACAATGCTTGCTTCTGCTCTCAAATCTTGTCTCTACGCCAACAATGCAAAACAACCAAGGAGAGGCGCAAACCCCTTCCCCCACATCCGTCACTCCTCTCACTCCATCTCTACAGCTCCACTGCACTAAGTCTATGGACAGCATCACAATATTAATTAATTATTTTAAACCCCCTCATTTACAACTGAATTGACATTGCATATAAAATCAAACATACAAACTAGTCTATGAGAAAACAAACACATTAGTCATTAAAAGGTCCTAAATAACATCCCATGAACACATTTTAAAAAACTAATTTCTGAAAAAGATAAAAGATCAACTCTAGAGAGGGAAAGCATCACCCTGATACTATGGCCAGATGTAATACTACATACACTGATGTCTACAGAACCTAGAGCAGATGTGTGGAGGATTTGGAAATGGGAACTCAGGTTAAAAGGCTGCTGGCACACAGGGGACATGAAGGATCAAAACAGAAGGGAAAGCCCCTAATTGCCCCACCAGTCAGTCCCCTTAAGAATTCTTGTACTCTCATGATCTATTGTTACGTCACAAACATGGTTATTGTGTCATACATCCTCAAACAAGCCTGTCATCACCCCCCACCCCACCCCCATTGTGTAGTTTGCACTCCAGTAGGTCCACTGAACTGGGTATTAGTTGGTCGAATTCTCTGTAAGTTCCATTGATTCAAAGGAGATTTCTCTAGTTGTCACCATACTAAGCAACAAGAATTCAGCCACTACCTATAGCCAACAATATCATGTCGCTGTCAATTTTTCAAGTCCCGGTCTGATGTGGGTATATCTTAAAAATACATGGCCAGAATCCTATTGGTGTTTGTGTGAAATCGGCATTAGTTGAGTGAACTAATTCACACTAATTAGTAAATTTTCACTAATTAGAGCAGATTACGCTCTAATTACACAACTGCAATACTGCATGCCTATTTGTCTTCATCTGACAAGGCGGTAGCAATTCTAACCCATATTAAAATGCATGAATCTTTTGAGGGCCTCTTCTTGTCAGTGGAAACTTGCAAACCCCGCCTCTTTCAGATCCTCACCAGCAGAACCTTGTCTACTTTATAGCTAGCCTATTTGAGGGCCTCAACGTTACTGCAAAGTCATCAACATGGCACTCAGCAGCTTACTGTTGTTACAAGACCTACTATGTTTTGCTCCAACCCACTTTATAGTCTCTGTTTCCAAGATCCTGTAACTGGATAGGGAGGCAGTTAACAACCTGCTCACATATGGGAAACACATCCATCCATCTCCCAAGTTTATAGCCGCTTGGCTTAATGGCATTTTCTGAGGCCTAGGTCCACTTTAAAAATCAACACACAAATAAGTGTAACTTTGGTTTCTTAGAAGTGCATTTTCCTTCATTGTTTTCCCCATGCATGCCATTAAATGCATCTCACACACCAAGGACAGAGTTTCCAAACTCATCACCAAGCCAAGTGAAAAATGAAAGTCAGTCATCTTAAAGAACACACTTCAATGATGGCTGGGCCTTTCATTCCCCAGTCCAACTTTAAACAATCCAGCACTGAAAGACAGAAATCCTTGTCTGGAGGAAAGCAGAAAAACAAAACAAAAAGACAAAAGATAAAAGTCTGCGTGGTATGTTTAGCCTCAGATTGTGAGGTTATCTGATAGCCATCTTCAGATATCTGAAGGGCTGTCACATAGAAGATGGGGAAAGCTTTTTATGGTGCTTCACAGGGGAAGAACTGAACCAATGGGTTCAAATTGCCAGGAATGTTTGGATGGTAAGAGCCCATCAGCAATACAATGTGCTCCCCCAGCAGATGGTGGTTTCTCCTCATTGTGAGGGTTTTGTTGTTGCTGGTTTTCTGGATGTCCATCTGTCAAGGAGGACAAAACTGTGATTCCTGCATTGGCAGGGGTCCTGGCAACATAATATTTGGAGTACAGTGGTCCCCCGCCCTTTCCTGGTTCATATACTGCGGTCCCACTATATTGCGGGACCGTAGTATATGAAAAAGCCCCCTGGGGTAAGTGGGCAAAGGCTGTTTCTGGCCTCCCCTACTTACCTCAGGACTGGTGCTGCCCCGAACTGGCCTGTGAGGGCCTTCTCAGGGGCCTCCAGAAGGCCTGGGAAGACCCTCGCAGGCCCATTCAGGGCAGTACCAGGCTGGGGGTAAGTACAAGAGCCCCCAGTTAGCCCCCCCCCAGGCCCAACCTGACTTGCATCTGCATATCGCGGATTTTCAATTATCGCGGGTCGGGTCGGGTTCCCAACCCCCGCAATAGACCCGGGGGGAGGGGGTCACTCTACCTTCCCACAGCCTAAAAATGGTACTTGCTGGTTAATAATTCCCCAGAGCCACATGACTATAGCCCCTAATGGATGGGGATCCTGCGAGATCTAGTTCAAGAAAAAGGAGTAGCACATATAAGTTCCGTCTCTTCCAGGTTTCCATTTCTGTGAATTTTACTCTCAGTGCAAGCAGAAACACAACATGCTAGGTTCTGTTTTAGTTACTGATAGCAACTGAAAGCGGGAAAAGACCACTGAGAAGGGCAGGCCAACCCCATACCTAAATGGCAAGGCACATAATCTATCCCACTCCTGTTCAGCTTTAGTCTGAATAGTGACTGCAAGTATACATCTGGAGGAACTTTGGCCAGTCAGAATCCCTCTCTCTGCTCAAGATGCCCTGTAGGCACCACCCTTGTGATTCAGGGCCTGAGATTAACTTCATGTGTTGTTGGGACCCCCTTTACACATTTGGCACCAAATGCGTGGTGATGCTGCGTGACCTCTGGAGTTCCATTTATAAAATAAGGGAAGGCTTTGCATGTTCTGTTTAAAAGCTGGTCACAATCTGGATCACACTCCTGACCAGTGACCTGCACTAGTGGTCTGGCAAAACAAAACAAAACCAAAAAAAAAGGAAAAGGAAAACAAAAGACAAAACAACCTTTGGCTATGCTTGGTTCCCAAGGGTGCTCTGTGCACAGCAAAAGAAGCATTTCGCCAGGATCTGTTCCTTTCTAATAATTCCTGCGGCATGCAATGGATGGCTGGAGCAGAACTTCTCTTGCTCTTTTATCATAAGGAAAGAGGTCAAGAGCTCTCGGCCTACACCAGTGATGGCGAACCTATGGCACGGGTGCCAAAGGTGGCACTCGGAGCCCTTTCTGTGGGCACCCAACATTGCCCCTTCATAGTCACCTATATACAGGTTAAATTACTGTATTGGCACTTTGCAAACAAAATTAGTGTGTTTTGAATTGCAGTTTGGGCACTCGGTCTCTAAAAGGTTTGCCATCACTGGCCTACACCATAACTTGAAGCAGGTTGAACTAACAATTTGTGGAGAGGACTGTGGGTTGTGCCAAGCAGCAAATCTGAATGTTATCAGGGCCATATGTGGTCCCTGGCTATTCAGTTACCTAACTGCTGCTTATGTTGCCTAGGCTAATTGCATGAAGTTTTCCTCCTATTCCCTGGGTCTGAAAAATCACACTATGGCACAACAGAAAAAGTATTAAGAAAATATATCATATGTACTGAACTCCTTCTTTGGTTTTTTTGGAAGAAGAGTTATTGATACAAATCTTTGGCACATTTATATAAATCTTCATTGGAGACAAAGATTTAACAAGCCTTAAGCTATGAATCTTTGAACTGTGTATATATTGCAGTCTGTGTTGTGCAATGCCATGGCAAACACAATGCATGGGCAAACATATTTTAAAAGAAATTAACTTCCAAAATTATTCCTCTGTGCATGAAATGCACAATGAAATGGAAGACGCTGCCTGCACGGTTAGCATCATCTGAAATTCAAAAGAGGAAGGTGCATGGATGGCTAGAGAAGTAAATTTTAGGGTATCTGGAAGTTGAGTCATGGCAACTGGACTTCTTTTTCTTGAGAGACTGAAACGTTTCACTGCTCATCCGAACAGCTTTGTAAGTCTGAAGAAAGCTAGTTGCCAAGTCCTCCATTTTATAGTTCACTTTGACCTCTTGTCACCCTGGTCTGACATAGGCTCATAACATGAACAATGGCCTAAATAGGCTCATTAGGTAGACAATAGTATCCATAGCCAGCTTAAGGTAAACAATGGCCTAAGGTGCTGAAACCCATAAAGTATGGGTCCTTCGCTATGGCCTTGGTGATGAAGGCATGAAGTATTTTTGACTTGTTTGGGTATTGTTGAATCACAGCCTGATAAGTGGCAGATAGACTGTGCCTGAGCCCCCCACCTCTGTTGAGAGACTTACTGTTTGACTCAGGACTTACTGTTTGACTCCCACCATCCATTAAAACACAAATTAGGGGTAATCAAATTAGGACCCTAAACCACAGAGCACTTAGTATCCCCACCCCCACAGAAGCCAAGAAGAAGGAAGACAGGCACCTGAAGACAACACTTAAGGATATTCAAAGTGGGCCTTCAACAAAGCAGTGTTTCCCACCCAGAAGAACAAGGGACCAGCCTGAGACCCAGACCTGACGGAAAAACCTGGTCATTCCCTACATGGCTGGAGTGTCTGAGAAGCTTAAAAGGATTTTTGGCAAACACCACATCCCTGTTTACTTCAAACCCACAAACACACTAAGGCAGAGACTTGTCAACCCAAAGACCTGATATCAAAACACAGAAGGAGCAATATAGTATATGTGTTCCAATGCAGTGAGGAGTGTGCAGACATCTACACTGGAGAAACTAAACAGCCATTAAACAGAAGGATGGCCCAATATAGGAGCAGTAACAGCTCAAGACCAGAATCAGCAGTACACTTCCACCTGAAGGACAAAGGGTACTCATTCAAAGATGAGGATGTACACATATTAGACAAAGAAGATAGGTGGTTTGAGAGAGGGGTCAGGGAAGCCATTCATGTGAGCACTGAAAACATATTTCTCAACAGAGGTGGGGGAATTTGATATTGGATGAGAGTTCTATATAGATGGCATGTTTTGCAGTCAGCACTTAAGATGAAACTTGGGGCACAACTGCTTAGTTCTACATGTTTTGAGGCATGGTTTCTTTAATTTTTTATGATCTTAGCTAATAAAACATGTTTTAGTTCAAGGGCAACACAGAAGACAGCTGCTAACAACACAGGATGAAATTTGAGGTGAGATGCCAATGATTTCAATCATCATCATCGTCTTAGAACTGTAGAGCTGGAAGTGACCCCATGGATTGTCAAGTCAGTGGGGAATAGGGATGGGCATTTCGTTTCAGAGCCAGTAGGTTACGAAACGAACCACGTTACCCCAGGTAGTCCTCGGAACCGGCTGATACACGCAGATCCAATTGCTTTACCTTTCTTTGTCTCGCACAGGGTTAATATCCAACAAAGAAGCATGCTGCAACATCATCTTTCCTGCTTCGTGCTGCTGGCCAATCAGAGAGGGAGGCAGGATGATGCACAGCTCCTGATTGGCCAGCATCACAGATCTAGCACAGATGAGGTCGCAGCATGCTTCCTCGTTAGATTTTAACCCTGCACAAGACAGAGAAAGGTAAAGCAATTGGATCTGTGTGTATCAGCCGGTTCTGAGGACCACCTGGGCTCGCGTGGTTCATTTGGTAACCTACTGGTTCCAAAACGAAATGCCCATCCCTAGTGGGGAATGAAACCACCAATCTCTGGCTCTGCAAGCAGATTCCTAAGCTACTGAGCTATCCAGCATTTCTAATAACTATGTTATTGTGGTGTACATTTGGTTTGTGAATGATGCCAATATACCGTTATGCACCTTTGCCCTCCCCCCAGGAAAAGTCCTGTGGACACCTTTGGCCTAGTAACTATTATTATGGTCTTTTGGCCACAATGTATTATTTATTATTTATTTACAGTATTTATTTATTAGGTTTATACACCACACCATCTCTCCCAAAGGCTACTTTGAGAGGCAGTTTACAAAGTAATAAAAAAATTGTAAATGAAACTTATATCAAACATAATTTAAAATAATCATAATCAAATGTAATGATAATAAAAATAAACAAAATTAACAAATAGGCTAAACCAGTTAAGAAAATCAGAAACACATGACAAGAGGCAGAAGGGGAAATGTCTAGCTATTATAGGTTAAAAAGATCAACTTTCCGGGAAAGTGTTTTTTTCTTCTCAAAAGAACATAAGAAGAGCCATGCTGGATCAGGCCAAAGGCCCATCTAGTTCAGCTTCCTGTATCTCACAGTGGCCCCACCAGATGCACCTGGGAGTGCACGAGACTAGATATCTGTCTCCTGATACCACTCCCCTGCATCTGGTCCTTGAAGTACCCCGGTTTTAAGCCTGGAGATTAAACATCTCCATCGTGGTTTGTAACCTGTGATGGACTTTTCCTCCAGGAATCTGTCCAATCCCCTTTTCAAGGCATCCAGGCCAGATGCCATCACCACATCCTGTGGCTGGGAGTTCCACAGACTAACAACATGCTGGGTGAAAAAAATATTTTCTTTTGTCTGTTCTTACTCTCCCAGCCCTAAGCATCTTATACATAATTTTTCTTTCTTTTAGACATAAGTGGTTAATCTCCCATAGTCTGGAGGCCACACATCCCCATCCATTAACTTTAGAGGGCTATATTCCGGTAACTACCACCTCTGAATGCTTTTCCCTATAAAAATGGGAGTTTTCATTGAAAAAAGCTTTTGCCCTCTTTAGGAGCTAAATCATCATCATTGTGTGCTGTCAGTTTAATTTTGACTTTCGGCAACTCTTGTCAGGGTTTTCAAGGTAGCGAATGCTTAGAAGTGACCTACCATTCCTTTCTTCTGGGTGCAATTTTGGGACTGTGCAGCTTGCCCAAGGCCACACAGGCTAGCTTTTCTCTCTCAAGGCACAATGGGGAACTGATCCCCCAACCAGTGACTCCACAACCAATTATCTAAACCATTCAGCTAGTGGCTACATGCATGCATGCATACACATATAATACATATACATACATATACAAATAATGTATATCCATGTATATATTTTATTTATAGTCAGACCACAGCATTCTACTCTTGGTTTTACTTTAGTTTCATGTGTAGCAGAGTTTTTATTTTGGCTCCTAGCCTTCCTTTTATTGCATGCTATCTCTGTTATCATTTGTGGTTGGTATGTTAAATGCCTTAATCTTTTCTACAGTGCACAGAGGTCATCTGCTATCAGACCATTTAAAAGTCCTGTGCAGAAACAAATACATAAATAAACAAACTGGCAACTGCTTGTACCATTGTATATAAATGTTTATTTCACCTCATCTGCTGGAACTAATATTTACATCAACAGCTTTTTTTTAACCCCAGAAGGCCTACATTTTTCTTAGAGACTTCAAATCCAAAGACACCAATCTGGAAACCTCCCATCCTTTCTTTTACTACTTAATGATAAAATAGTGGTGGCCACCCTTTATAAGAATGAAACCAGGGGATAAGATCAAAATTCAACTGCCCAGAGGTAGCCTGTGGGCTAGATGGGTGGTATAGAAATCAATCAACCAACCAACCAACCATTCAATCAATCAATCAATCAAACAAACAAACGTCACTTCATTCATTAATATGTGCTGTAGTGTGTTTAATGCAGTACCATTAACCTTAGTGGAGTTTTACTGGCAATCAACTGAGCCAGGGAATATGGCAACAGGGTAGTGTAAAAGAGGCAACAATGGAGCATCTAGGTCTGAACTATGAACTTCACAGTTTTGCAACCCAGGGCCCCTCCAGAGCACCATCTGAAGCCTCAAGGGCTGCAAGCAGTGGCCAACAGGGCTAGTGTCTACCCTTGGATAAATATGCTAGCTAAGGCCTTCTGAGTTCCAATTTGCATCCTCCAGCATCACCCTTCCTTCACATTTTTTGAAGACAGATTAGAGTTGGGTTGGCTGGATGGGTGTGTACATAAACCACATAATGTCATTTAAATATATTTTTGCTTTCACAATACTGTACATTATTGTTCTCTATAACAAAACCATGCCCATTCCTAAACATATGCATCCATGCATGTCAGCAGCTGAAACAAACATTTTACGCCTCTAACATCCGTAACTCTTTCTAAAGGGAAGTCCTATTAGACCATGAAATCCAACATCCAAATGTATCAAACAAGATCTGGTAGGAGCTCAACAATGACTCTGTGACATGGGCTGTGCCTACTATAACCAGCCTATGGCACAGAGAGGCACAGTGACCATGGTACCTTTACTGCCTGACTCAAGGTGTTGGACATTCTAGGCCAATCAGGTTCTTATGGAATATGTGGCAGAAAATCTTACAGGCATGTCATTCTCAGCAGTCACTATGAAATCGCAAGAAATTATAGGCTCCTCCCAACACCATTATTCTATGGAATTAAATGATTAACAACTTGCTATCGTTTCATGAAATCCCAAAATCTTCCCGCACCTCTGACACCTTTTCAACTGTACCCTTGACTCTTTTTCTAATGATACAGTTGCCTACACAATTGTGCCAATGGTGGCCTCCCTGAACCTGAGCATAATTAGATTCAAAGTTGCATACTACTAGCTACTTGCTATTCTTTCCTTCCAAAAACAAACAAGCACCAACTTATTCTTCTGCACGTACTGCAATGGGATTTTAGCCTTCATTATTTTAACTTATTTTTGTTTTAAAAGTATTCTGCTTATATACTGTACTGCCCCATACCACTTCAAGTAGTCTCTGGGCAGTTTTACAGTTTTAATTACAGTATGCAGGCTACACATTGTCCCCCCCAGGCAAGCTGGGTACTCATTTTACTGATTTTGGAAGGATGGAAGGCTAAGTCAACCATGAGCCGGCTACTTGGGATTGAACCCCAGGCCGTGAGCACAGTTTTACCTGCAGTACAGGCATTTAACCACTGCAGTACAGGCATTTAACCATTATTTTAACTTATTTTTGTTATAACTCAACAACAGAGCATAACTTGGCTGATTTTGTGCAACTTTTAAAGTTGTTTTTCTCGTTACCAGCATGTTGTCTCACTAGATGCTGGAAGTGGAATCTATCACATGGTTCAGGAGCTGTCTTGTGATGCTGCCTCCATGCCTCCTGCTGTGCTGTGGGTGAGGAAGGAATACAAGCAGAATATGCAGAGCTGAGTAATTCTTATAATACCAATTGCATGCTGTCAAGTAAACTCTGACTTATTTGTTTATTTATTTATTTATTGGATTTTTATACCGCCCATCTGGCATCGAGGTCACTCTGGGCGGTTTACAACAATGAACAAATTCAAACAATGGCAACCTTTTCCAGGGGTTTCCAGGTTGAGAATACTCAGAAGTTGTTTACCATGCTCCACTTCTGGGGCACCCTTGGACAGTGCAGCACGCTCAAGGCCACACCGGCTGGCTCTTCTAGGATGCACAGTGGGGGAAACAAATGTCCAACCTCAGGTTCTGCAGCTAGACATCTAAAACACTGAGCTACCCTACTAGCTCATCTCTTCTTAGGACCGCTAAAATATGTTTAATACCAGAGTCAGCAGAGTGTAACACCTTTTAAATTGTAAAGAAGGTCGGGCAATGTATAGATTTTCAGATCTTGGTGGGCTGCACCTTCCATCATCCTTCACCACTGGCCAAGGATTATGGGAGTTGAGATCTAAGAACATCTGGAGAACCACAAGTTGCTCTCCCCATGCTTAAAAGCAACTGTCTTAGTTCCTTCTGAGAAGAGTGGACGCAAAGAGTCACTTTTTAAAAATTTTTTTAGCTATAATGGCAACTAATGGGTTATTAGTTATTCCTTAATAGGTTATGATACCGCAATCTCCCCAACACTGGGGCTGACCCACGGCTTGGAGGGACAAGAAACTAATTACTTTTTGAAGCAATGAAGCAACTTTCCAAGTTCTTAGGCAAGCAACACTTCTAAAAAGAAAGAAAGAAAGAAAGAAAGAAAGAAAGAAAGAAAGAAAGAAAGAAAGAAAGAAAGAAAGAAAGAAAGAAAGAAAGAAAAGATTTCTTGAGTGCTGAAGTTGCACTCAAGTTGCTGTGTCAAGGAGCTAGCGGGAAGGTAACTCAGCCAGGAAGGAGAGTCATCCCCATGAACAACTAGTCCAAGGTTCCAAAGATGTCCACCATCAAAGATGCTGGCCTTGGATAAACCAAGGTTCATGACGCTGTCTGGGAGGCCTCCCGGCGGCATCGGACGGGACCCAACAGCTCACCGGCGATTCAACGACAGGGATGCTCGTTCCGACCCACCAAACCCGTCCCTCTCTCGTGGTCCTTAGAACCGTCCCGTGCGTTCTTTGGGGGGGGGGCGCGGGAGGAGAGCGAAGGAGGCGTGGCCCCGGCTTTTCTGATTGGGCCACCGCTTCACCCGCATTCAAATTTCGTCGCGACGCGGACCTGGCGAGCACCAATCCCCTTCCTCCTCTTCGCTCTCTCTCTCTCTCTCTCTCTCTCTCTCTCTCTCTCTCTCTCTGTCCAACTCTTGTGAATACATATTGAATGAGGCGGTCCGCTGGCACGGAGGCCGCGGTGGCTCCGTTTCTGAAGAAGCCCCGCCCTTCGGGAGGGCGAACCAGCGAGTGGGAATAAAGACAGATAGCGGATCGGCGCCGAAGAGGAGAGGGCGGAGGGTCGAAGCCCAAGAAAGTTTTGCCACCAACTTGGCTGGGCTGCTGCCGGCGCAGCAGCGACGGCCGATCAGCCGCTATGCTGGGGGTTGGGCGGCGGGCTGCCCTTGGGAGCGCCGAGCTGGCTTTAGGAAAAAGAGGGAGAGGGAAGTGGTGAGCGCTGGAAGCCCTCGGGAAGCGAAGCGAAAGCCCCCTTCCGTCTCTCCCTCCCTCTTTCCCGTAAGGGCGATCGGAAAGCGGTGGGTCAGGAAAAGAGACACCCCCCCTCCCTCCCCAAGGAGAGAAGGCGGGAGGGGGCAACCCCTCAAGTGCTCCAGCAGGGACCCTTTGGGGAAGGAAGGAAGGAAGGGGGGGCATTGCCGAGGGGGCCGCTTCGGGAAGGCAAGGATGAGCCTGTTGTCAGCCATCGACACCAGCGCTGCCTCCGTCTACCAGCCCGCCCAGCTGCTCAACTGGGTCTATCTATCCTTGCAAGACACCCACCAGGCCAGCGCCTTCGATGCCTTCCGCCCGGAGCCGCCCGCCTCCCAGCACCCGGAGCTGAGCTATCCCAGCAAGAACAACACCGAGCTGGGCAATTCCCTCAGCTCCAGCTATCTCAACAGCTTCTTACAGCTCCAAAGGAACGAGGTAAATGCCCAGGGGGTTTGGCCGCCGGTCCCTTCCCTATCCCCCCCCACCCACCCCACACACACACCGGTTGCAATGTCAGCCGGGAGGACACAGCTGGGGGAGGAAAACAAAACTTTTCCTGAGTAAATTATGGTGTGGATTTAGAAGGGAAAAATCTGTCCCCTTCCTTACACACACACACACACACACACACACACACACACACACACACACACACACACACACACACACACACACACACACACACACACCAATCCCGATCGGCTGCTGTCTGTGCAGATGCCTTCGTCTTAAATTGGATCGGGGTTTGGGCCTGGGAAATGCAGCGGGGAAGGATCGGGCTTTGGCACGCCGGATGGATCTCGCCAAGGGGGGGGGAGGAGGAACGGCCGAGCGACCAACGCTGGCGGAGCTGCGGGGGGGGGGTTGGAGGAAACGGCGGAGAAAGTTTTCCGAAACTTCGTTCCGAAAACTTTCCCACCGCCATGATGCTTTCTTCGGATCTACACACGTCTGCACAGAGCATATAGATAGACCGATGCGCACAGACGCGGGGGCGTGTAGTGATTTCTACTCGTCCCTGGGCTTTTCCGCCACTAAAACAGGATCGCTGGGTCATTGAATTAGCGCCGATTTAGGCATAAAGGTAGGAGGAGGCGGATCTGCTGGAGGGGAAAAAAAATTCCCGGTTAGGCTTAAGCGCTGTGTAAAAGAGGAGCGTTTGCGCCCAGCATGTCGGTCGAGATTCTCCCAACTGTTGAGCCGGGTCCCATAAAAGCATTCGGAGAGGAAAACGAGAAAGGGGGGAAACAGACGCACGCACGCACGCACACACACAGTTAATGTCATGCAGTGCATGTTAATTGCGGAGGTTTCCGAGACTGTTATAAATGGAGGCCAGCGGAACAATGGGTTCAAGTTGGGACGTGATCCAAGTTGCAACAAAGTTACTGCCACTGCTCTGGTTAGGGGCGTGTGTTTTTAGGGGATACTTAGGGAGGCGTGGAGGGTTGGAATCGAGTGGGAATTCTGCCGTTGGAAACTATGCTTCTTCCTTTTCCTGTTCACGCTTTTTGGCAAGAGTGCGTTGGAAGGACCGGTAGGGGGTGGGGAGGAGGCGCGCTCGATTCCTGCTCACATTGGGAGAAAAGATTATTTCTTCTGCTTTGCGTAAAACCGTGATTCAGTTTGCTTAAGCGTATCCTAAAATTCCAGGTGGAGGGGGGGAATCATGACTGGTTGAGAAACAAAGTATGCAGGGCTCCGTTTTCAAACCTGCCGTCACTTTGATTAAGGTTGCTTCCAAGAAACAAAAAAAACAAACAAAAAATCCAGAATTAAGCAATCTAGTTCTTATGCTATAATTACATCTTAAAAGTTGGCGGGTTTTTCCCCCTTTGGAGAATTCGTACAATCCGTGGCATCTCTATGGTTCTCCCCCTCCTGCTGCTCTTCTCTCTCTCTCTCATTCTCTCTCTCTCTCTCTCTCTGTCCCTCATAACCCTTCCTCTCTTATTTGCAGTGTTCATTTACATCGGAAGCCGTAAGGGGTTTTTTTTTGTGGGGGGTTGCAACATAGAGGGGCTGCCTTTTTCTATGAATTATATTATACCACCAAACAGTAAAAATAGTTGTTCAGAGTTAGGGCAAAGTTATGTGCACATTGTAGGATGCTTTGTGTATCAGCTGGAGATCCTTCATCTCTTCTCTTTCAGGAAGGGGGTAGAGCATCATCAGAGCTAAAAAGCACATTGATGGTGGAGAGGTGTGGCTGGGGCAGTCTCACCTCTGTTTCTGCCCAGATGTATTCTTATAACAGAAATGTGTATCTTCACATTTCTATTGTCCCCCCCCCAACAGTCTCTTTGACCTAGGACTACAAATTTTGTTTGACTTCAGAGGTTCATCTAAGATCAAAATGAGATGTTAATGATATTAACATCTTCTCTGTGCCTTCTCTGTGGTGGGCCCCACGTTGTGGAACCATCTCCCCAGTGAGCTGCGCCTAGCACAGTCCCTGCCCGCCTTTAAAAAGGCTTTGAAAACCTACCTTTTTAAAGAGGCATTTGGCAACCTTCTTACTTAAGTTTTTTTTTTTTCTCTTTGCCACCCACCTCATCCTTTCTGGAGGGTATTGACCCTCTCCATTTTATTGGAACTTTTTTGATTTCCTGGTTTCTTTTATTGTAGTTTTGTATTATTGTTAGCCACCCAGAGTTCTGTTCCGGAAGATGGGTGGAATATAAGTGTAACAAATAAATAAATAATAAATAATAATCATCTTGCCGATGATTTTCTCTTATTATTGTATTGTCTCCTCCTCTTTTTCTTCTTTTAAATCTTTTTTTATTTGATTTTTGCTGATGTTACTTTGGGTTTTATTGTTCCTTTAACCCTTATTGTTAACCGCCCGGAGTTCCCTGGGAAGACGGGTGGTATAAAAATAAAATAAAATAAAATAAAATAAAATAAAATAAATAACGATAACCCATGAGTAGAAAAGGAAAGTCTTAAGTAATGATGGTGGTTGACATGACAAGAGTTTCACCCATGTCTAAGATTATGCGCTTTAGTATTCATTGTTGACTAGTTTTCACAACTTAGGTGGAAGATTTCTTGTAAGTCTGATTTCACACACCTGTAAAAAAAACTACCTTTATTTCTTTTTGGCTTTAATTGTGAAAAAGTGTAAATTATTACACTTAATGTATTCTCCAAGGCTTTCACAACTGGGATCTGATAGCTGTTGTGAGTTTTTCCAGCTCTTTGGCCATGTTCTGGAAGTTTTTCTTCTAATGATGTGTTACCCTTTTAAGAGACAGGCGCTTGTGTGCTTATTCTCAATTGCACTTGCTCCAGTTCTTACACTCAACTTATGTTTACTTTACAATGGGTTGATAAACAAAGCATTGTTACGTATTTAATTTTTTAGTTACGCTCAACCTCAAATTTCCTCTCCCCTCTTCTTTCATTCTCTCTGCTTCCCACTTAAACCAGCTTTCCCTGAGCAGCCAGTCTCCAGACCCTTTGGATCACAAACCTCATTGTCCACAACACTGACTATGTTGATTGAGGTTGATAGGCAATGTAGTTTAGAATTTCGGGGGGGGGCATTCAGATGGGAAAGACTGCTGTAAAATAGTAGTGAAAGGGACACTTCTGTACAAGGAAGATAAATTAGAGAAAGTACCATTCTGAATGTTAAACATTCTGACTGTGTGTGACTGAGGGGGATAAACAGCCCATGAAACATTGAAAGGGGCTTCAGGCAGAGTAGACACTGTGCCAATGCAGTGTGTTCATTAAAGACAGATATCTGCACTTGACTGTGTCATTTTAAAAAATGCCGTGATGCAATTCTACATGCCTTCTGAAACTTTTTAAATGGATTTCAAAATGTTGAGCGAAAGTTTTAACACATCTGCCGGTGTTTTTCAGCCTCCCCAAAGAAGGAATTATACTCCAGAGATGAATTGGCCCGAGTAAATACTATCAAGGCATTTTTGAGAACAATTTCCTCTCTACTTCTTTTCTTTTGCCTGCCAAATGCCTTCCACTTTTGCTGATGCTGTGCCTTGTTAAACTGTGAACATCAGGCAATAACATCGATCCCATTCCTAAGGAAGTGATTTGGAAGCCCTGTGCAAATTTTGTCAGCACAGTACCATAGAATCTGCAAATTAGGCTGCAACTCCATGGTCAAATACTGGGGCATTTGCTCCATTTATAAAATGGGTGAATTCAAAGTTTGTTTGTTTCCTGACCACATTCTGCAAAGATGGATTCTAATCAGTTTAGCCCTTTTTGCTCCCAAAGCAATCCCCCCCCCTTCCCGGGTCCCTGGAGGACTTCTGCTTTTTCAAGCCAGAACCATTTGAATGGGCTTTCCCCTGTTTCTGATCAAAAGACCAGATTTGTGATACGTTCTTGTAAAAATGGGGTGGATGGGGGGAGAGAAAGGGAATGTCTATAGGTGGTCCTGCATTCTCTCATCTCCCTCAATCACCGTACAGGTGTGTGCTTTAAAATTTCTCACATATGTGAATTTCATTCAATCATTCATTTCTTACTTACTTAGTTTGTATGCCAGTGCGTAGTGCCTGTGTACTTTCTGGACAGCTCATGGCACATTAAAATCACTCATAATAAATAAAGCTGAATACCTTCTAGTGAAGACCATAAATAAATACCATAAATAAACCTCTCTTTAAATAAAATTAAACAGATAAAAACAGATTTAAGCACCTCAGGTGGTAAAGCACTAACAAAAGGCAGCTTTAAACTATACTTTTAATTTCTTAGGAACGGAGAGAAAAGATGATGCCTGATGAACTTCTGTCTGAAGCTTGTTCCTCTGCCCAGCGTGGTTGCAGTGACTAAATTAGGCAGCAGTTAGAGAAGGTGGGGAAACAGAACTCTCTCTTCCTTCACTCCAGACCAGAGGCGTGTTAAGAATATTTGGTACTGGGTGCAGGCAAAGTTCAGTGGGCTGGCATTCTGCTAAAGCAGGGGTGTCCAAACTTTTTGCAAGGAGGGCCAGATTTGGTGAGGTGAAAATGTGTGGGGGCCGACCATTCAGCTGCATTTGGCCCCCGGGCCAGACTTTGCACAAATCTCTATAACATGCAAGGAGGCAGGGAGGACGCTGCAGCAACAGAGCCCGGGGCAGGTAGGCTGGGAAGGTGGCTGGGTGGTGGTGGACAGAGGCAGGGAAGGCAGGCAAACCGTAAAACTGCAAAATGATGTCTCCATCCAGTATGGGGAGGGGCCAGCTGGCGGAGATGCATGACAGGCTGACCCGGTGGGGAGAAGAGGCCATGGACCACTCAGAATTTGAAAACGGGCCACATTTGGCCCCCGGGCCTGACTTTGGACATGCCTGTGCTAAAGGCTATCAAACAGAAAAGTTAAATTTTTGTGTGAAGATTAGTCTTTATGATTCTTACATTCTGACATTAGTATAGAAGTCCTGAAAGGTGGATTCCATGCATGGGTCACTGATAGCTGTTATGAAAAAGATTTCACGTGTGCCTACATCCATCTTAAAAAGGGCAGATCACAGTAATGGGGGGTTCTAGGAAGGAAGAGGAAGTAAAGCAATTTACATGATACCCAGTGGAGTGGAGTGGATGAAGTGACAGGCTGAGACTTAGGAGGCTTGAGTTCAAATCTTCACTCAGGCATGGAAGCTCATTGAAGTGGTGGAACTGACACTCCTTAACTATCTCACTAACCTTAAAAGCCCTATTAGGGTCTCCATAAGTCAGTTCCGACCTGACAGCACATAACAAATGATCACTTGAGAAAAGCAAGGGGGAAAGATGTGTAAGCTCACCTGGCTATCTATCTGTCAATCACTTTCTCTTCCCACTGCATTCAGACTATTTGTTATACAGATTGAGGTGTGTTTTTTTAAAGCTTAGATCAATGTCACTGTTAGAAGCACTAATATTTCTCATGAGTGTCTGCATTCTGAGTGGTAACATTTTAAGGAGGTAAGTTCACTGGCAATGTAATGTAATGCAATGTAGTGTAATGTAGTGTAGAGTAGTGGTTATAGTACTCAGGTGACCTGAGTCCAGTTCCTACTCCACCCCTGAGAAAGGTGGAATATAAGCATATAAATCAGTGGTGGCCAAACTTCAGTCCTCCAGGTGTTTTGGATCACAACTCCCACAGTCCTTTGTCATTGGTAATACAGGCTTGGAATTCTGGGAGTTGTGGTCCAAAACATCGAGAGGGCCGAAGTTTGGCCACTACTGATATAAATGATACTTCAATAATTAACATTATGAGATGTGAATGGAAAATAATCAGAATACGGGATCTTAAAGGACCTTGGATAAAATCCTCTTGTGTAGCTCAGTAAGTCACAGAAAGAATAGGTCCCTTGAATCATTCCAGATTTGGTGAGTCAACTCTTCTATAAGTTCATTTGATACAACCAGGGCCAGCGCTAGGTTTTTTTGCGCCCTAGGTGAAGGGCGGGGGTGGCGGGTGGGGAGGGGGCGGGCGGCAGGGATGGGGTAGCAGCGGGGGGGTGGGGTGGCGGATGATGGGGGATGGCGAGGGGCATGGGGGCAGACGGCGAGGGGCAGGGGGGACGGCAATGGGGGGAGGGGGGCAATGGGCGGCAGGTGGGTGGTGACAGGCGGCGGGGGGACGGAGGGCGGTGGCCAGCGGCGGCGGGGGTGGCAGTGGGGCAGCAGGCTGGCCAGTGCCTCCTCTCCATTTTGGCGCCCTAGGCAACTGCCTAGTTTGCCTTAATGGACGCGCCGGCCCTGGTTACAACTGTAGTTACAACTTACTATAGGATTTCAGCCATTGGTTTTTAAAAGCAGTTTACTCTTGAACGTGCTCAGTAATGGGTTTTGGTGTCATGTCGTGAATCTCCTGTCGAAGAGCTTGCTGACAAAAATGCACCTCTATCAATGCAGCCAGGCTGTTTTTATTAGGGCTGTGAAAACAGCTGGTGCATGAGTGCTAGACAATGGTACAACTTGTAAATAGCTGCTTGTGGAGAGAGTGTGAGGCTGGCCTCTAGCTGGCTAGGTAAGGAAGCTCTACCAGAGTTGGCTCTTTGGGAATTATAACACAGTAAGCCGCGAAGCCATGTGTAAGCGCAAAGGCTAGAAACAGTGTACTGTATACAGTAATTGCTAGGTGTGTCTTAATTTTTTGCAAAACTGTAACAATGCTGTGGTGGAATATAGTCAGATCCAGTCTGGAATGCACAGAACAGTATGTTGTACCAGTACTGAGAACCTCCCAAGGTCACTGAATAGCAGTTCCCATTATCCTTATCATTTGTAATTGGGATATGGCTTATGGGTATTGTAGTCCTACAACATCTAGAAGACTGCATAATACCCAAAGGGTCTTAGTTTAACATTTCGGCTCTTGCACTCATCCCAAGACACTGCTATTCTACTTCATGCTGTTGATTGGTTCCGGAAAGTTTTAGTCAGCATTTCCTCTCCTGGAACCCTCAGGAGTTTCACCACAACTCCCATCAGTTCTCTGAGCAGACGTGGAATAACTGGTGTTGTAGTCTAAAGCATATGGGGATTGGCGACATCTAATTTATGCTGTCAGCAAGCCATTTAAAATTTGTTTAAGGTCCCACTGATTTTATTTATTTATTTATTTATTTATTTATTTATTTATTTATTTGTTTATTTATTTATTTGCTGTGCTTGTGGCAAGAGACTGACACAGCCATCCTGTAGGAAATGGCCTTGTCCATTTGCCTTTTCAGAAACTTTATGGCCAACACTTTGGTTCTTTCCATGACTGGGCTGCCCTTTGAAAGTTGTGGCAATTTCAAAAGCAGAGGTTTTCTCCCTTTTAGCAAAACACTGAGCTTGGACACCGGCTGATCCCATTCTATTCCCCCCCTTTTTTTTTAACTTTCCAAGAGCTGGTATGGTGTAGTGGTTAGTGTGCTGATCTAGGACTTTGGAGATGAGGGTTTAGATTCCCTAGCAGTGTTAGGGCAACTGAATAGCTGTGTCAGCTGGTCTCGTTATTCCACTCTGGTCTACGTTGCAGGATTTTGGAGAAGAGTGCAACACATGCCACCTTGAGCTTGCTGGAGGGGAGGCCAGATAGAAATATAACTACATAACAAATGCATTTTGCAATTGTTTATTAACCTGGAATCCCACCCCATCCCCATATTCCCATTCTATGGCCAAACTGCCGTAAAGACTGTTTTACAATATATCCAAACAAGAGTAATGCCTTTTCATCTGTGGTGTGCAGAAGACCTGATCTAGCCCATGTGTATATTTGCAGAACTTATCTTGTAAAGATACCAGGGTTTGGAGCAGTATTTTATCATCTTTCAGAGACTGCCTTCCTACTTTCCTAACCTCTGCAGTTTTACTTCTGCAGAGATGGAAAAAATCTTTTTCTTTCTTTCTTTCTTTCTTTCTTTCTTTCTTTCTTTCTTTCTTTCTTTCTTTCTTTCTTTCTTTCTTTCTTTCTTTCTTTTTCTTTCTTTCTTTCTCTGGATCTCTGTCTAGTTTGGCTATCCTCTACTTAAACCTTATTCTTCCCGTAACAGCCTAATCCTAAGTGAAGATCCTGTGGCTAGGGAACCTGCTGTCGGTGCCGCCATTTTCAGGATTGGGTTCTTGGGAAGAGGGTCTCCGGTAGGGGCACCCTTGGGTTGGGAACACAGCAACTGCTGTCTTGTCCATACCTTGAAGTCTTTTAGGTGCCACGGGAGACAACCTTATGTTGATTTCGATGTATCTTTGATCAGTGTTTGAGCTAATTGCCGGTGGCTTCCTCTGAAGCTGCTACTGCTATTTTCTAATCCTTTCTTTATATCTTGATTTGCGTTACTTGCTTTCTCATTACAGTTACAAGGTGTAATTTTTGTGAAATGTGGCCTTTTACTGTAATTTCTCTGGCCTTCACTTCTTTCGTTTTCCATCTGTATTCTCTTTGTCTTTCAATCCATTGTTATTTTGAAACTTTCTTGCATAACTTGCCTCATTCTCTGAATCCTTTAGTTTGCTGGTGTTCCTGGAACTGGAACCAGATGGACCATTTCCATATGGGTTCATCACGCGAAGTGAATTACAAATTACCATGTTCTTGAACACTTTGTCTGCTTTATTTCTCAATTGAAAAACAATTATAAACTCCCTTCAAGGGCAAGAAGAAGCCCTCAGAGGACCGTCCAGTATTTAATTAATTATTTGTTGCCTTTTTGTTCCCCCAAAGTAGTTAAGAATAGTAAAATTTCTTTAAAATGCAGCTCAAACATAAAAATAGATTTCAAAAGAAACACTGTCCTTCCTTAATTGCAGCCCATCTAGATTTCAAATACCCTGAGGTGTCAGGGGTTCTCGCAGGCTTGAACACATGGCCTCCCTCTCTGTAAATCTTTGCTCTACATATGTGGTGCTGTGGCAACCTAATGTAAGGGGTGGGGTATACGTTGGTGTCCCCATAATCTAGACCAGGCATGTCCAAACTTCGCCCCTCCTGATGTTTTGGACCACAGCTCCCAGAATTCTAAGCTTAGATTGCAAATGACAAAGCACTGTGGGAGTTGTGGTCCAGAACATCTGGAGAACTGAAATTTGGACATGCCTGAATTCTAGACTTTGTCCCTATTTAAAGTGTGTTGTGTGACGCTCTTGTAATACACCACCACCACCACCACCACCACCACCACCACCTCGGGTCTGGATCAAGCTTTACTTGATTCCTGTTCATCACAACCGACCAGGGTTTGACCTTTTTAACATAAAACCAATTTGTGATGGCATCAGCCCTTGAGGATACATGACTCAGCACCCTCCCCTGGCCCAACTGCAGAGCTTCTTGCCGTGGACATTCCATACTGCCAGCTGAGCCAACCAGTTTCTAAGGCTCCATTGTCATAAGTAAAACACAGTGTAGAGATTTTTTTCAGCCTGTACAATATAGGCAATGTACTGAAGGTCTGTCTAGGAAAAAGTCTTGATGTCTCAATCCAACACATCTTTACGGCATCAAATTGTACTCCAGGAGGTCCAGAGAAAATATAACCCTCGTTATTCACAGGAGTGCAGCCAATTTAATTTATCTCTGTGGAAAAATATAAAAATAGCTGTCTGTTTTAGGGTGCTTAGCTTAGCTTAGGGTATATTTGTGTGGATTAAAAAAATGTTAAGGGCACTAGGTTTAAGGAGCCTGGTGGCTTAGTTGTTGAACTGCAATACAGCAGCCAGAACTCTGCTCACCACCCAGGTTCAATTCAGTTAGCCAGCTTGAGGTTCACTCAGCTTTCCATTCTTCCGAGGTGGGTAAATTCAGTACTTGTTTGGGGGAGGAGTAATGCATATGCTGCATAATTAAATTGCAAGATGCCCAGATAACGCTTTAAATACTATGGGATGGGATTGATTTGATTTATATGCTGCTCATCTGCCTACCAAAATATATGAGCAACACAATTTTATTTGCTTGTTTATGCTGCTTTTGCTACTTTTGCCATCCCTATAGTCAAACCTCTTTGTCATAATATAAGCTGCATTAATATTAACACTTTTCACTCTTTTTTACTAGAACATGTATTAGTATAAGAGTATATAGTGCTTAGTGGTAAATATGGTATTGAAGAGATAAAAGCAAACTAGATAGATTTTTTTGTGTGAGTCAGATCTGAATTGAAGGACATCCTAGTTCATACTCTCAAAGCTGTTCCACGTATTGTATATATATTTTGGCCTCTACATTTGCTCATGTATGAGTCTTATGTCTCTGGATCTTTTACAACTTACATTTGCCTTTTCTCCGTGTGTGTTTGTTTTTGCAATTCCATGCTATTTTATAATAATAACCTTAGCACTGCAGAACTAGGAGGGACCCTTGGTTTTATTTCTGTGTATCTGCCTAAGTGAATGTGTGTACCTGTCCTTCTCCCCCCCCCGACAAATCTATGTAGCATTCTGCATTTGTCATTCGATTAAATTACTATGTTATATAGTTAATGTTTACGTGTGTGAAGGATAAACTATTTCTGTTGTTGGCAAAATCAAAGCAGAGAATAGAAATTGGGCAAGCAAAATACTGTAGCACTTGGAAGAGGAACAGATTTAGACTGCTGAAAGACTAACTGCTGGATAGTTCATTGGCTTAGGCCTCTGGCGGTAGAGCCAGAGGCTGGAACTTAGATTCTGCCTCTATGCCTCCTTGGCAAAGGCCGGACTTGAGGATCCATAGAGTTCTTTCCAGTTCTGTAGTTCCAAGGCTTATTGCAATGCGAACATTTGTGGATGGAAATCCACGTCTTCAGACACATGGATCAAAATGGCAGGCTTCCACCATTTTGTTCTGCAGTGGCAGGGGTTGATTCCAAGTGTTTTTGTCCTCCCAACGTACACCATTGGAACTGGCTGAAAAGGAGAGCTTGTTGGCCAGTGGAGAAAAATGGTTGGCTTTCTATCTCATGACAAGTCCACAAACTGAAGACTCCTTTTTTCATCTGGGAACTTGGTTGCTGGGAAGAGACCACATATTCCACCATTTCCCAGGGAAAGGGACTTGACTTGTGAAAATCACTGTCAAGTCGGACTTAAGTCACACCGGTGACTTGACTTGGACATGGCTCAGCCCCCCTTCCCCCATGCATATACACTGAACATGATTCAACTCCTGGCTCAGAAAACACCCCCTCCCCCCCTTTTGGGGGATTTGATACCAAAGACTGGGACTCAGAACTAAAGACTTGCCTAATTGTCTGTCATTCCCTTGGTTATACAGTAATACCTTGGTTTACAAGTATCTTGGTTTAAGAGCATTTTACAAGCAAACATTTCTTCTAAATTTTGCCTTGATCAACAAGCAATGACTTGCAGTACGAGCACTAGGGTAGGTCACATGATCGCAAGTGAGCCAATGGTGGCTCCCCCCCCCACCCCGTCCAGATTGTGAGTGATTGTCTGGAACGTTTCCTCTTAGGCAATCCTCAAAATCAGAGGGAGGAGAGAGGAAGGAAGGTCTCCCTTGCACCAGCCATGAAGGTTTTCAAAGGAGAGTGCAGGTGAGGGTTTTATTTTTCTTTATATTTATATTTTTATTTAATTTGTTTTCCACATTCTTTCTTATTTTTTTCAAACCATTTCTAGTCATGAGGCAGCTAGTCAAGTGTTTATAGGGCTACAGTTTGCATTTTATTACTGTCACATTAAAAACACAAAATAAAATCCAGTTGTTAGAAGTTTTGACATTTTGCGTGTACAGTTTGTGGTCTTTGAGGCTCCAGAACAGATAATCTAAGTTTCCATTATTTCTTATGGAAAAATTTCCTTTGATATACAAGTGCTTTGGTTTACAAGCATGTTTCAGGAATGGATTATGCTCATAAACCAAGGCACTACTGTACTGAAACCTTACCTTCTTCCAAGGAGGCATTCACCACTGTGCTTAACTTAGCTTCCCTCCACAGTTGCTTCGGAATGGCAAGAATCCAGCACACTTATCTTTCAGAAAACCGAGTGAGTGTTAATTCCTCTTTCAAGTTCTCTTTAGACTAGGCTTTGGTAATTTAGTTCCTAGCTCAACCGGAAGTACCTTGGTGGAATTCAATGTTTTATTTTGTTTGCCTGTATGTTTTTAAGTCTGCTAGAATAATTTAGTGAATGGACTAGAATCAATGGTTCTCAACCTATGGGTCCCCAGATGTTCCTGGACTGAAACTCCCAGAAATCCCTTCCAGCATAGCAAGTGGTGAAGGCTTCTGGGAGTTGTAGTCCAGGAACATCTGGGGACCCACAGGTTGAGAACCACTGGACTAGATCAACCCGCAGTGTCTCTGGAACTCACCCAAATTCAGTGTAAGCTTTGTAAGCTGTGGGAATGTCAAAGCAAGCATGAACTTTTCTAAGATTGGCTTTAAGGGGGAAAGGACAGAGGAAACTTGCTCGATGGATTTGGGTGGGATCTGTGATTTATTACTGTTTCATTCTCATTTCATTTCATGATGTGCTTTAAGATGCCCCCCTCCCCCCCCCCCCCGTGGCTCAGAGCTGTAGCAGAATGTTCAGACTTGATCTAGAGGATGCATTGCTTCCATAGGGATAGTATTTGCTCAAGGAAGGAGTTTGGAAAGACTTGCTGGTTGAACTAGTCCTTCCATTGGATTACTTGTCCTACCAAACTTGAAAACAAGCAGGCAGGCAAATGAAGTAAAAATAAAAATAAAATTTTGTCCAAAACTAATTTGCAAGAGATATCTATCCACTGGTCACTCAAATGTCCGTTGTTCCTTTCCCCTACCACAAACAGGTGCCTTTGGCCCAAGGTGTTTTCAGCCACTGACCCAATCCATTTTTAGCAGACTGTCTACCCCCGTTTGGAATGTGTTGATGAGACCAGATAGAATAAGGAAAGCATCCCATCCACATTGCCCAGTGATGTCACTGTGCTGATTATGTGAGCGGGTACTGCCTCCCAAAACGGACAGAGTTCGTAGCAGGCCAGGGTGACATATTTAGTGCAGTTGATAAGGATCCCTCAGGTGGATAATTCTTAGTTGCTTGGCGTGGGGGGGGGCAATGTGTCGCCTGCATAATTAAATTGTAAACTGCCCAGGGAGTGCTTGAAGCGCTATGGGGTGGTATATAAGCAGAACACTTTGCTTTTTACTTGGAAGGAAAGGGTGTTTGCTGTTTCAGAGTATACGACAGTGTGTTTTCATTCAACATTGTCCAATAGATTTTGGAGACACTGTGGTGTCATTGTTTTCAAACTGTGTTCCAAATCTTGGAAAGGTAAGTCATATTTTTTACTGCAATGCCAAAACTACTCCAAGAAGTATGGCCAATGGACATGGGGTTTGGGGGATTCTGGGAATTTTAGTTTAAACCTCTTGCTTTCAGTTTGACTTGTTGCGAAGAGCCTTGCAGCAGCTATGTGGTATTTCAGGTCCATGAGGCATATGGTCCAGACACCAAGTTTCCATTCTCCACAGCCTGTTCGTGATTAGAAATTTTCCCACATCCCAGAGCCATGGTGTAGTATTGGGTTTATTCTAAAATGCAGTCTTCAGTTGCCATAGGTAGGCATTGAGTAGTCTGGTCTTTTCCTGGTGTGATCAGATAAGTCAACACCAATGTGATTCCCACTGACTCCATACATCTACGTACTCCAGTTAGAATTAACAACTAAATTTAACCAGTTCTTGTATATGTACCTCAAGGGTGTAGTGGTTACTGTGTTTGAGTAGGAATGCTCAGGCCATAGTCTCCACCTCACGGTAACAGTTGCATGGCCTAACCAGCTCACAGTGTCAAACTGTGTGTTGAACCTGTGAGCATAAATGTGAATGAGAGGCATCATTAAAGATAGTCAGTACCAGAACTCCATTGAACTGAGCTCAGTCATTGGTTTGTCTTCGTCATCGCTGTGTATTTCAAGTGACGGTAGCTTTTGAAGGGCATGGGCACAGAAGGGACTTGCTACCATTTGCTAAATAGCAGGCAGACTGGATTGTATGAGTAGCATATTATTACAAGTGGGCATTCCTTAAGTGCTGAAAGATGGCTGATTGTCATACTTGTATCCATTAGCTTGCAAATTACTGTAGCATGTGCTAGCCTGTGATTTGTGACTGGGAGATAGATATAGGTTTTGCAAATCTGACGACTCAGGCACAAAGCTTAGAGGGAGTTACATTCCTGGAACACAGTTGCACTTTCAGCATCTCTGTGTGTCTGTCTATGTCTTTGTGTGCTGTCAAGTTGATTCTAATTTATGGCAATCCTTTCCATGGTTTTCTAGGTAAGGAATACTCGTAAGTGGTTTATCAGTCCCTTCTTCTAGGGGTGCTGGGACTGTGGAGCTTGGTCATGACTACACAGGCTGACCCTTCTCCCACGAAGCACAGCATCTACTTACATGCTATCTCCATCGTGCCAATTGACTCTGATATATTGTAGTTAAACTGGAGATGACAGGAGTTTTACCTAGCTCCTTTCATATCCAAACCACGAGCTCTACCACTGAATGGCACCCTTCTCTTCTGGTACAAATCAAATACATGCTATGTCTTTATGTGTGTTGTGTATGTCTGTGTATATGTTGACATGATTCCCCACCCCCCATCTTCCAGGTTACAGTGTGAGGAGTTGTTGATGGTGTGCATTTTCATGGCCAGATGTGCTTTTGAAATCCAGCGAGCCAAGTTCCTTTGAAGAGTCTCTTTTTTTAAAAAAAAAAAGTTGCTTGCTTTATTTCCTCATAATTCCTGTGAATAACTCTGCTTGGTCCTACCTTGATACGGACTAAAGTTGAGCAGGCCAGCAGGTAACGCATAGCAAGGTGTAATATTGGGGAGCAAAAGAGGTGGTGGGAAAGGAACAGGTTAAGGAGGAGTGAAAGAAACAAGCTGACAACCCATTGCTGCTTGGATGAAAGAGATGGCAGTGGAGAGGTTGTTGGCTGAGGGGCTGGTGAAAGCAGACAGCCTCCAAAGACTTGCTATGAAAGCGGGCTTGCCTGGCTGAATGGTAGTGCCTGTGGATGTGACTGGCATACTGACCAAAGGAACTGGACAGGAGAAATAAAAAGCACCATTATCCACAAAGTGCCCTTGTGTTGGACCAATACTTTTTGTCCCTCTGACGCTTCTGACACAATAGCTGCCTTCTAAATAAATGCCAGTGAATGCAGCTATTTGACGCATAGACGCCTGTTGTGCCAATTGACACACATTAAGGTCGGTTTGAGTGGCACACTGACAATTAATAAAACTGTTGTGCCATAAGGAGATTTTTTTTTAAACAGATAGACTTCTTTTAAAATCGCCATCATCTCCATTAATTTGTGGATGGATTTAATATTCTTGAATCGAACCAATTGATTAAGAATAAAGTAATAGCAGTTAAAGCAAGGAGGAGCTCATGGGCCAGGCTTTTGTTAGGATTGACCTAGGACGTAATTGGCCAGAGTTCACCAGGATTCTGGCAGTGCTGCCATATGTTCTTTGGAGCTGCTCCCTCAGTTGGAATCAAGACCTTAAAAAAGAACAGGCTTGGGCCTTGGGGAGTAGGGAGGCTCCAACAGAACCGGAGATAGGAAGCAAAGATCCAAATATTACTTCCACTTAGAGTAGATGCAGTGAAGCATTGGACTTGAGAACATGAAGACCTGTGAAAGTCCCATTGTGATTCAAAAAGCTTGCTCTAGCTGGGACTCACCATCAGATTTAGCCCAGAGTGTGCAGTGTTTTGCTGAGTCCTATAAAGCCCTGTACGGTTTGGTTCTAGGCTGTCTGAAGAATCACGTCGTCCCGTAGGTGCCTTCCCAGTCTTCAGAGGAACTCCTTTGCTCAGTTCCATTGCCTTTGTAGGTATGTTGGATATTGACACAAGAGAGGGCCTCCTCTGTAGCTGGCTATGGAATGCCCTCCCTTGGGAGGTTGGGCTAGCTTTCTACTTTCTTTTCCCACTTATAGTTGAAGAGCTACTTGTTTTCAGGAAGACTTTTAATAACTATCACTGAGCCTCTTGATGCTGATTATTATTATTTTTTGGTGCTGTGCCGTGTTGTGTTTTTCTAAGTGTTTTTCAAATAAGTTTTAAATGCATTTTGTTTAAATAATGTATTCTTAATAATGATTGTATTTTTAATTGTTTGTAGGGTTAAGGTTGTTGCCTGTGAGTTACTGTATTTTAGAGGTGCTTGGGAGTCCTCCAAATAAAGGGACCCTCATTCTTCCTCTCTTACTGCCCTTCCCAGTCCAAACTGAAGACTCAGTTGACATGCAAATGCTCTGGTTCCTTTGCCAGTTATACTGGACTGATGGTTTCCATTATTAAGGCTTGCAACCCTGTGACAATTTGGCTGCAAGCAACTTCTGTTGAATTCTTTGGGGACTGTGCTTGAAATTATTTTAAAAATATTTTTATCTGATCTGAGCTGAGAAGAGCACCTATATACCCTATTTTTCTGCCTATAGGACGCCCACATGTATAAGACGACTGTTTGTGAAGACATGGGCAGTTTCACAACCGCATGGCTTATGCCCATGTATAGAAGAACCCTCAATTTTTAGTCTAATGATTTTAGACAAAAATATAGTCTTGTAAATGGAAAAATGGCAAACTGTAAAAAATGCATCATACTGTAGATCAGTGGTTCCTAACCTGGGGGTCGGGACCCCTTTGGGGGTTCAAGGACCATTTCACAGGGGTTACCATGAGCCAGTGAAGCAAAAGGCACAAACAGCTTGGGTCTGGAGGAGGAGGGGGAGGAAGGGAGGGAAAGAGTGAGTTACAGCTTGATAGGTTGGAGGGGATGTCAGTCAATGGCGATTGGATGAGGGTGCCTGTAGAAAGAAGTTCTCTATGGCACCTGTGGAAGTGGCCTGCCAAAGGGGGCTTGTGGCCACTTCCAGGCAGGGCAAGGGGTGACCACAACATGAGGAACTGTATTAAAGGGTTGTGGCATTAGAAAGGTTGAGAACCACTGGTTCAGATAGATCACTGGATTAGGAAAAAAGGCAGAAACATTTTTATTGCTGCATTACTAATAAAGTAGGCATCAGTTGAGCATACTGGGAAGGATATTATGAAGATGAGCAGCTATCACTCAAAAAAGTTTCCTTTCCTTGTTCTGGCCAGAGACTTTAGTCTACTTAAGGGATAAGAGACAGACATTCCAGGAACTATATACGGCTCTTAAATACCTTTCAGCTGGCTCACAATTCAAAGGATGACTCTTTCCTATAGTCCCCTAGCCACTGTGCCTGTACAAGTTATGACTCTTTATTTCCTAATTTGCCATCATGATGGACATCTAATTAGTCCTGATTTTCACAGATTAACCTCTCTGTACCAACATGATACTAACATTCTTTTTTTCAGAGCAAAGGTGAGTCATGAAACTAAGTTTGGCAATGTTGTTTAAGCCACGTGTAACTAATTTTGGATCTTGCCTGTTCTCCATCATATATCCTTGTACATTTTATCCTTGACTGTGGAACAGCAATAATTTTTGCTTCACTGTTCAGGGAAAGAAATTTAAATTTCTTTAGATCCTTTAGGTTGTTGAATGTTCTTTTCCTTTCTTTTTGTGAAGTAGGTTATATGCTAAAAGCCAAAATAGCCATCATTTTTCATACTTGACACACATTCTTAGTCTTGCTTATAATCATAAAATTAAGCCTACATGCCTGATTTGCAATGTCTCTTTCAGAAGTGAAAATAATTAATGTTGCAGAATTTAAGTCAAATGACTCTTTGCTTGGTCAAACGCTAGGATAATTGCACGTACTGTATATACTCAAATATGTCAAGTTTTTCAGCCCTTATTTTGGGCTGAAAAAAAGGCCCTCCACTTATATTTAGATGAAGGAGAAGCGGTGGGTTTTTAAAACTTTTTTTCTCTCCTGAAGCAAGCGCCAATGTCCACCATCGGTGCTTGCTTCAGGAGAGAGAAAACGTTTTTAAAATCTGCCGCTTCTCTAGCCCCCCCCCAATTGGACACATAGAGGGAGAAGCGGTGGGTTTTTAAAACTTTTTCTCTCTCCCAAAGTGAGTGCCAATGTCCACCATCGGCACTTGCTTCGGAAGAGAAAAAAGTTTTTAAAAAACCCACTGCTTCTTCTCCCCCAATTGGGTGCATAGAGGGGGAAGGCAGCGGAGAGAAATATTGACTCAGGTTATACTCGGATCAATCAATTTTCCCACTTTTTAAAGGCAAAATTAGGGGCCTCGACTTATACTCGGGTCAACTTATACTCAAGTATATATGGTAGCTTATGGGCGCTTTTACACAACATCTAAAATCCGCTGGCAACTTAAATTCGGACCAGAGATCATGGGGGTTTGTTCTGCTTCCTGTGTTCCCACCCTTACGCACTCCATTGCTCCTGTCTGCGGTGAGGGAAGGGAGAAAAAAAGGGAGAAAAGAATGCAGGCTCACCTCCATCTGCCATCAGAGCAGCCCCACAGAGATTCCAGACTGTTAAAGGGGTGGCGGGGACAAAAAAACAAACAGAAGGCGAGGAGAGCCCGGCATCCACAGCTTTATAATCCACATTGGAATTTTTTTTAACTCCGGAGACCAGGTACTTGTAAAGTGCACTGGGGCGTGCTTAGGTGGGCGTGGTCGTACTTAATTTTTTTTAAAGTCTGCAGCTGGTGGGAAAACAATTTTAAGCTCCACATCTGGGAGCCCTTTGCCTCAGATTTTAGGGGTCATGTAAAAGCAGCCTAAATTGGTTGTCTTATTCGGGCCTTTTTCATTATACAGTATAAAAAAGAGACATTATTGTAGTGGTGTAATAAGGATATATGTTTAGCCGTTCTCTCATTAAATGAGCTTCAATATGTAATGAACTCACCATGTTAAGATTTTTTTTTTAACACAGCAAGTCTTCCAAGTTTGCAGTGTCAAATTAGGTGGGAAAGATTGCATTATTTTCACGTGGAACAGAATGAGAAGGGAAGGAAGGCATCAAGATGGCGTGGAGGTCCATTAATGGTAAATCCTGCCTGATAACATTGGTGTTGCACTAGAGGTGAGGTGTCACACAAAGGTTGGCGAGTAGAATTCCAATGTCCACCATTTTGAAGATGCTGAACTCCTGTGTTCTCTGCAGGCAGAAACTGCCTTCAAGGAGTAAGATTCCTGACAGCTTTTGGGCTCTTTTAACAATCTGTGATATTCTAGAACACCACTAGCACTGTGGAATCCCTTACGAGGCCCTTGAATGCGCTTTACTTCTTGTGAGCACCAGTGGATGGTTGTGAGTCTCAGAAAAAAAAAACACCACTATAATGCAGTGGAAGAAATGGCTTTCAGTAGTATGAAAAAGATAATATGATATAATATAACATTTGATCTTTCTGCTAAAGGAGGGGGGACAAATTGAGTGCACCGCATGACACTGCTGGGGTACAGGCTAAGACAGTCCTGGGATCTTGATAAGGAGCCATTTCCATAATTCTACCTTATTTACAGTTCTCTATATCAAGGTTTGATTATGGACCCCATAAGGATCAAATTACACATCCTTTGGGAAACCCCTGAGTGATTCCATAACTGTGAAAACTGAAATCAAGCTGCTGAGAAAATTTGGAGCCACAGCAAGTCTCTCTCTCTCTCTCTCTCTCTCTCTCTCTCTCTCTCTCTCTCTCTGTGTGTGTGTGTGTGTGTGTGTGTGTGTGTTGGCCATTTCAGCTGTGCTCTTTTCTGTCAGGTACTGTGGACCCTCGTATAACAAACAGTCTGTATAACATAAAATCTGTACAAGGTAAAAATTTCCGGAAATAGGGGAAATTTGCTTAACAGAATCGCCTATGGGGCAAATCCGTACAACAAAAATGGTCACGATTACGGATTACTCTGTTTTCAATGCATTCCTATGGGAAATTTGTAGAAAGGAAAAATTGCTTAACGTAATTTCATTTGGAATGAAGTAATTCCTTTATACAAGGTACCACTGTATTTGTAATTTCCCCCACCAGGGCACACAGAATCCCCAAGTGTACGAATGTATATTTGGTGACTATCAGGAAAATGACTTCTGGGAGAGACATTAAACATGAATGTTGCATGAGGAGTTCAGCCCTAACTCCCTTGCTTTAGATGAGACTTGTGCCTCTATAATAATGATCCTTGTGAAGATCTGCTCAGTCGTGGGGGAGTAGGGGGGCATGTTTAACACAGGGTCTTTCCAAGCCAGAGCTCTGCTCCCAGCAAAGGGGGTAGCACAGATCTGATGGATGGGAAAGGCTCCAACCTTTTGTTTCAGAGGGCAGGTTGGCTTGCTCTCACGACTAAAGGGTCCGTGAACTGCTAAGCACAATAGCATCCTCATTACTTGTTTCAGTGGCACAGAGGGCTCCAGCATGCCCTTGGAGCAAGCCAGCTGGATCATTTTCCACCCATCAGTTCTGCTTCTCAAAAGAAAAAGAATCCATCAACAGGCTGAAGCCATTAACTGGGGGAAGATCCACAAGCTGATTTATACAGCCCGTCTGTAAATTGAGTCAGTATGTGCAATGGTGTTGAAAAGGAATAAATATAAAAACAGTTTCTTTCTTATTTTTTTCAAAAGACTGTTCCAACATTAATATTTTGTCCTTTGTAAAGCACTTCAAAGCTTTCCTTATGTGGATTTAATATTATTTTTTTGCGACTCTTGGAAAATTGAGCAGGATTCCTTGTCCATTTTGGAGAGCCACCTCGCTTTTCGGCATGAAGAATTCTGACTGGGTGCTCCAGCAAAGGAGTGCTTCATGAACGTTCTGATTCCTGGTTTCATTGGCTAGTTGTCTGATAATGCCAGTGCCTTTCAGGATTAATGTCTTAAAGTGGCTACAGAACTCTCTTGGTCCTCCTCCCCAACTTTAAGTACTATATACAGTAATACCTTGGTTTATGAGTATAATCAGTTCTGGAAACATGCTTCTAAGCCAAAACACTCACATATCAAAGCAAATTTACCCACAAGAAATATTGGAAACTCAGATGCTATCAAAAGACACTTTGTTTATTACATTTACATTCCTCCTTTTCTCCTGAGAGCTCTTGGTGTATACATTTATCCCCTTTTCGCCACTCTGTCCTCACAACAGCCCTCTTGAGATTAACACTAATAGTTGGTTTAATTACCAGAGCTTAGTACAACAGCTTCATGGTCTGAAAATCAGCTCAGGTCCATGCCGTAGCTCCTTGATCTTTCAATATCCTCTAATCTCTGATCCCTGATCATAGCTTTGGGCTAGATGGTAAGCCTCTATGAACCATTCAGCCCACAGGCTAGGACGATATCTGTCACTGATTGCTGGTTGCAGATGTGGAAACCAGCAGGTTTCTAAGAGGAAATGGCTTGAGAAATAGTGTCATTTTTTTAAAAACAAAATCATGTTTTCTGACCCTAGAACCATATTGCTACCATCTTTTCAGTCAAACAAAAAGTAGCAAGTGGAAATTTAGGGTTTCTACTGCATCACCCAGTCCCCTCTGTGTGCTTCTCAGTTCATGGGAAGTCTAAACCTGGCACCTCATTGACATCACTCTCATTTTCAGTTTAAGACTGCAGTTCATTTTACATTTTGCACAACTTTAATTTCAATCATTTTTAAAATATATATATACCAAAATCTACATTTTTCCTACATTCGTAATGAAAAGTCAGTTATAAAAACCTGTGAGCGTAGAAGAAACTGAACCTGATTGAATTGTTCAAGAAAGCCCAGGGTTTTGAAACTTGAACTCGAATGGCTGGGCTTCAGAATACAAAGCATACAGTCTCTATGAGTGAAGGAGTCTGTGTGATATCCACCTTGTATCGATACAAGCCAAAGTTGGCATTTTTGAACCTATTGCCTTCCACACAGAGAAAGGGGGTACTTGATATCTCCTTAAATACAAGCTACATGCACCCAGGGGGCAGTTGCACATCTGTGTGCTATAAAACAATGTAGCATTTGGACTTAAAAGTCTAAGTTTGAGTTCTTATAAATTCACTCATGTTAGTGCTGAATTTGGCCTGCCCGAACTTTTTTTGTTTTTGTTTTTGTTTTTGAGAGGCTGCTCATCTTTGACCACTATAGAGCCTGTGGGTACAGAACAAGATCCTATTTATCCTGGGACGAACTCCACCTGTTGAACTGTGTTAGAGCAAATGGGGAAGAGTTCAATTTCAATGCCTTCTGTGGGATGGGGGATGGAAACACCTGCCCCATAAAAAACATCTGCAAAGTGTACCTTGGGGAAAGAACGCGAGGTTTATTTATTTATTTATTGGATTTTTATACCACCCATCTGGCAGCGAGGTCACTCTGGGCGGTTTACAACAATTAACAAATTCAAACAATTCATACAACAAAACCATAAAATAGTAACACAATAAAATAAAAATAAAAAATGTATTAATATTAAAGTGAAATAAAAGAATGCATTATTATTGAAACATTCACTTTCAGGAAGACCTGATTTATTTTGACATCTAGAAGTGCCTTGATTGACTCTTGGGGATGACTGAGAAGATAGAGGGAAAGAATAAGGGGGTGGAGGCTGAATTAGGTTGCTAACAAGAATGGAAGGCTTGCAGGAAAAGAAAGAGTGCGCTTTGCGGGTGGGGGGTGTTAGTGGACAGAGACATTTGGAGGTGGGGTGTTCCCACCGGTTCAGGATTTGCCCCTGGACTGAAAGACTGTAAAGTCCAGATTGCAAGAGGTTGCATCTTTGAATGGGTCTTCAAGAAGGGTAAGGGGGGACTTCCCTGGACATAGAAAAAAGAATGAGTCAAAACATAAAATGAATGGAAACCATTGTCTTTGACACACTAGTTCTCAACAGGCTGAAAAAAGGGACCCTCGACTTATATTCGGGTCAGTACTTTTAGCCACTGAGGCAAGGGCTTGCATCGGTGGCTAAAAGTCATTTTAAACATCGCGCACCGCTTCTCCTGACCCCCTCTCTATCGTGGGGGAGCGTTGCGCAATGTTTAAAATGACTTTTAGCCACCGAGGCAAGTGCTTGGGTTGGTGGCTGAAAGTCATTTTAAACTTCACACACCACTCCCCCAGCTCACAAAGGAGGAGCTGCCAGGCCCTGCTGCATTTCTCACCCTAGACTTATACTCGAGTCAATAAGTTTCCCCATTTTGGGGGGGGGCTAAATTAGGGGCCTCGACTTATACTCGGGTCGACTTATACTTGAGTATATATGGTATATCTATTAGCACAGGAAGGCTTTTATACTGGATGTTTCTAGGGTATTTCATATACCACAGCAGCCTGTGCTGAAAGAAAAGCATTTGCAGTTGATGGTGGTAGGGCCTCTGTAAGAAAAGGAAGTGGCTTAACTTATGGATTCCCTCCTCTGCTATTCACTCACTCAAGTCTTCAGCATCCTTGGCAGTCCCTGTCATCTAGGCTGCCAGTATCCCCCCCCTCTCTTTCACACACACACACACAGACACACGGACACACACCAATGCTTCTTTGGCTGCCTGACAGAATATGGCTTGACTCCGATGGGCAACTGACTAGTTAATTGTCAATTCTGTTCTCCCAGGCCTGGAGCCATTCCAGATTGAAAGCGCCAGTCCCAGCATTGAACAGTTGACATTTGTTACAGGCACTGTTTGGAGCCATGGGCTTGGAGATAACTTTTGTTGTTGCTGTTGTTACTCTCCAGAAGAAACGAAGCAAGGGGACTTTTCCAGTCTCAAGGCTAATTAATTCCCATTTTATTGAGCAACAAACTTGTTCCTCTGGCAGATATTTTGCTGGAAAACGAAAGCCATTTCAAAGAATCTGAACGCCTTGCTTGGAAATTAAACTTCATTATTCTAAGATGTATTATTTGTTTTTCAAACAAGTTTCAGTGACAGGGCAAATGATCTGTGTCCCAAAAATGCCTGGTCAATTTTAACATAAATTAAGAATTGCATTTGTGGAAAGCATTATTTAGGGAAAAAAATCAACACACTGGATAACAATTCCTGAAAATAAAAACATCTTTTTTTCTGCTTTTTCTGCATATGGATATGTTTACTTCCAAGACACCCCACCAATGTAGCTATGCCATATGTTGGGAAGATAGCAAATTCCTTGTATTTCTGATGGTGACCTCAAGACTGATCTCTTTTAAATTTTGGCAGCGACGTCCCACACTCTGCCAAGTTTGTGCTGGACTGTGTTGAAATGATATATAAACAAAATGGTTTCAGACCTACAGCTTAAAATGGAATTGCAATAAAAGTTTCTTAGCCAAACGTTTCATCACCGAGGCGCTCCACAGGAGGCAAAACAGCATTCTTTAATGGTGTCAGTCTTTTTAAAAGCAGCACTTATCCCTGTCGTCTGTTTTCCTTCCATTTGGAGCATTTGAAAGCTCAGCAAAAAGGAAGCTGTCCTCTGGTTTTTTTATGTGTGTGTGTTTCTTAAAAATATATATATATTTTCTTCCTCAAACCACAGGTCACATTGACACAGCATTTCCTGCAGGAAGTAGAATCTGACAAATATTAATGTGTTGGGAGTTATGATGTCCTGTGCCAGTTTCCCATTTCTGTATCTCTATATCCCCACACGTGAGCTCTGAAAACACCATGCCTATTTGTAAACTAACTAAATTAATTAATTTTTTTAAAAAATCAGAAGCAATCTTAAATAGAACATTCTCCCTCCCTCATTTTAAAAAAAAAACTTCTACACCTCCTCTTTGGAGAGAGAGTTCAGGAAGATTAGTGGTTGCAGGGAATATTTATACTGTGGGAGATTCAGTAATAAGAAATGGGAAACCTGTCTCTCCCTCCCTCCCCCTCACCCCCCTCTGTGTACATGTGCAAAATGTAATTTCCAGAGTGAATGGCCACCCTTGTCCCTAATATAGTACTGATGTGTACAGGGCTTCTCTTCAGAATAAGTAGCCGGTTGTTTAGTATTCAAGAGATGAAAAGGTTCCCTACGGAGCTTTGGACAAGAATTAAAAAGTTCCTGTATAGCTGTGTCTCATTAACTGGTCTGGTCTCTTTCATTCCCAGCTTCCCTGCCACCCCTCCCCCTTAGAAAAACCCTGAAAGCCTCTACACACCTTGAATGCACTTTAGGGGCTCTTAGACTTCATTGCTTGGTGAATCTCAACGGTTTCTGGGAAGTTGCTTCCCTCTATATTTCCTCCTGTTTTTGCCTTGTCCTGACTCTTGGGCTGTTTCGGACCCTCCTCTGCATCGCAGAAGCGGACTCCCATGTTCCTGCTAGTCTTCCCCTTTGCTGTGCTAGTGCCTCTGACCTCTCGGAAAGGTCAGAAAGCAGCCACAACGAAGCCTACTGTTGCACACCATAGGAGAAGAACTGCAACCCACCTCTGCTTTGATACAGTGTCCTAAAAGTTATACAGGAGCATTGGAGCCCAATATAAAACAATGTCTCTAAATTCACAGTAGCCCAGCTATGGTAATCTGCTGATAAAGCACCACAGTTAGGGCCTTCTATAGAAAACTTATCTAGAATGTGGTATCACATCATTTCCAACTATGGTGACCTTAACTGGGCGTCTGAAATATTCAAGATGTTCAGGTAGTGATTTAGCACTTTCGCTACCTTTCCAGTAAATTATGTGGTTAAGCTGGGATTTGAACCCAGGTCTCACAAGTCCTAGTCTGATACTCTGTCCCCTACACCATGCTGGCTTTCACCCAAAGCCTCAAATTAAGCTTGTTCCATCCTTTAAATTATAGATAGATAGATAGATAGATAGATAGATAGATAGATAGATAGATAGATAGATAGATAGATAGATAGATAGATAGACTTGCCTTGCTTACCTTTTCTTCAAAATATCTCATTGCACTGCCCGTTTCAAACTTAGGATCAGTTGTACCATTTGGCATTGTACCACACAGCAGATCTTTTACACAATTAAAGGGTAGCAATCTAATCTGATGAGATATTGTCTTTGAATGCCATGGGGATTTTAAGATACAGAATAAATTCATAGTTTGCAATCAGGCACCTTAACAACATAGTTCAGTGTCAATTACTCCTGGTCAATTCTTACTTCTAATGCAGGTTTCAGCTTCTGTAGAATACAGTGGACTGGCCACAGAGAGCTACTACTACTACTACTACTACTACTACTACTACTACTACTACTACTACTACTACTACTACTACTACTACTACTACTACTACTTCTTCTTCTTCTTTAGCAGAGAACATGACTGAAAAAAGCAATCTGGGGAGTGTCATTTTGGTGGAGCTCTTCCATTGTTGTAATTAAAGGCTGAATGTGACTTTGTTAGACTGGAGAGACAAAGTGGAAGGGAAAAATGCAGTAGTGCCATTTTGCCTGTCCTACAGCCTTCCTCAAGCCCTGAGGAAAGTGTTATCTGGCTTTTCACTTACTATTATGAAAATGTGCCAAATATGCTATTATTCCCCTCAACCATTTTGGCCTTCTTGTCTCTAATCACCGTTGCCAAATTGCGCAACCATTCACATCCCACACACTTAACAAACAGAGGTGGGCATGAACTGGTTCGTGTTGGTTTGTAAAGGCAGCAGGACAGGGGCTTCTGCTCCCAACCCCTGCCTCCTCAGCTGAACGGCCACTCAACCAGGAGCAGCTTGTGTGCTTTTCCCACCTCCTCAGCCAATCCCAGTTAAGAGCAAGAGCACAGACCTCTGCCCTATCCTTTTGTCTGGGTGGGAGATCAACAAGGAGGGCAGGCCAGAGAAGCCTGAGCTGTTTCCAGGACTGGAAGATCAGTTGAGGAGGTGTAGGAAGCTAGCATATTTGGTCTGATGAGTGCCTGATTGACCCAGAGGAGGTTGGAGGTGCGGGGGGGGGAGGAGAGCAGCAAAACCCATCCTGCCACCTTTATGAACTGGGACGAACCAGTTCATGCCCATCTCTGTTCACAAGGCCAGACTAAGAGCTATGCATAATTGGGGGTTAACATGAAAATTACTAACCTTACGAACAACCTGAGGGAAAGAATGCCAGCGAAAACCCCCACATCCTTGTATCATCTAATTGGCTCTCCTTGTCAATGTGTTTCTGTGTGGTAGGACATGGTTGAAATGGCACTACCACCATTTTAATAATATTGGCATTGTGATGCTGCTTCTTTTTGTTTTTTAAGGTCAGCTCTTCACTCAAGTGCAATATAACTGTTTGGGACATAATCCCAATGGGGCAACTGCTTCTTTCCATCAAATAGCTATCTGCTGATGTCGTACTGCACCACTGGATGACCTCTTCCCTAATTGCTTGTAGTTCTTGTTCTGCCATATTTCCAGGGTTGGTTGAAACTGGAATCCTTACCTCCTCCCTTCCCAGAGGATCTTTTTTTGGCTTCAGAACTTGACATGCCCTATTTTCATTCTTCTGGTTTATAGCCCAGGTGATGTCATAATTTCCACTGAAAACCCCTTAGTTTCAGAGGGGCTTATAATATTGGCCATAAAACTATTCACTCTGCTGAAAATTGGCACTGGAGGAGAAAACTATTTGACCATTTTTATAAACATGCTGAGCACAATGTAACACGTTGAACGTCTTTCCCACCCAGCGTTAACCCTCCACCCCTCATTGTCATTGTTTGAGTTCGTATATAATTCCCATTAGATATGGGTTTGGAGTTTTTTAAAAAGCAAGACATGATTTTACATGAGAATCAACCACAGCAAAAGAAAAAAGTATTTGTGTTGTTTCCTTAGAATAAAATACTGTGCTAATGATTATTCTTAGGTTTGAAGATCTTTCACTCACACTCCCAGTGCAATTCTGTACATGAGTCCAGGGGGTCTTTATCCCACTTCAGTAAGTGCAGGGCTGCAGCCTTAGTATTATTGGATGGCAAGAATATTTTTGAAGAAGGGGAATTGTAATTAGCCAATGTGGTATGATCAGAAGATTATGTATGAGACAGAAGCATCGGAATATAGGTGGTAAACCTTTTGCAATTCAGAACTGGCATGCCACTCCCGTATTTCTGCCAAGAAAACTCCATGGACATGGGGTCATGAAGAGTCGGCCACGACTGTAACGACGCAACACACACACACACACACACACACACACACACACACACACACACACACACACACACACACACACACACACACACACACACACACACACACACACACACTGGAACAGCCTAACTATTGGCGACCCCGCCTATGACTGGGGAGAGATGACATCCCATGACATTTGCTAAGCTGGAGTCTCCCTCACCCAGCATTAACATTATCCTCTCTTCTGCTTGCTTCTTCCTCTGTACATGACAGAAGGTGCACATGTGCAAACCCTGTTGTGCCAGGTATGTTTCACAAGGCCCTCTGGTGTGTTTTATTACAGCTGCACAAGCATGGAGCCCTATATTATGCTGCCAGCACCTTACAGCATCCCATAAGCTAAACTGAAACATAGGGGTGTCCCAAACAAAATATTCTAACTCAAAAACTTGACCTTGGATCAGCACCAAATTTGCCACAGATTTACCAGAAAGTCCGCTCTTGCTCTTTGCCCAATTTGGGGGTGTTTGAGCAATGGCTTTTGAGTTATGGTTGTTTTAGAAGTAACACTGGTTTTACACTGTTCAGCATCAAGTAACCAGAAATTTCCAGCTGATTGACAACTGTTTAAACACATTAATAATACAAAATGTGCATACCTGGAAAAATATACTCTACAATAATATATTAATAAAAACATATACTCTGTCTTGAATTCTGGAGTGGGGTGTTCAGTAAACTAACTATCATACAGAGTCCAGAAATACACTCTGGAATAATCTGCCAAGTGAAATTAGAATGGTGCAGCCCCTTTTGGCCTTCAAAAATCTGTTGAAAACCTGGCTGTTTAAGGTCGCCGTCAGTGATCAGGGAGGTTGATTTGTTTTCATGTTATTTGTTCATCTGCCTGTGTTTTTGCCATTTTGCTCTCGTATTCTTGATTCTGTATTTTTAACTTGATTTTGATTTTTATTATATATGCTTTTTGTGGATATGAATTTATTTTGCTTAAAATTGTCTTTGTATTGTTCACCGCCCTGAGTTCCCTTAGGAAAACTGGGTGGTATATAAATAAATAAATAAATAAATAAATAAATAAATAAATAAATATAACTGTGCCGTAAGAAAAACATAGGTTAAAATAATGCCTTTCTAGACCTCTGGAGCTTCCTCTCTTGATACTACTGAACTGGTGATCATGATGATTTTTGCCTTATGTACATACTTAATGAAGCCTGCATTTATTAAAAAAACTGGGCGAAATCAATTTCTGGAAGTGGGGAAAATGGAAGGTGGGGAATGCAAGCTGTAATTTGATATTTATATATTACGGTATGTATCGGGCTTTCACTTCATCTTTGCAACTGATTACTAGGGTCATTTTCACTTTGTAATGCATCATGAAGAATGTTCATCTTAGTGGAACCTCCGTGAATGGCAGACAAGAACAGCAGATGACAAAGGTATCCTTGCTTAGAATGATATTTCCTTATGAGTCAGTCCTTCCAATCCCACCAGACCACATGAGTGAAAAGGAGACAGATAACCATGTTTCTAGCCCGGGGAGGTGTAGATCAGGGCTGCCCAACAGGTAGACCGTGGGCTACCTGTAGCCTGCAAAGGGTTCAAAAGTAGTCCGCCAGCCATCAATTAAAAAAGAGAGGGGATAAGTTCTCCACCCCTCCCTCACCCATCCCAAGGACCACCACTGCCCCAGAAAAGTTCTGGGTCTGCCAGCCCACTATCTCAGCTGAGCGGGACAGTTCAAGGCCATGGTGCAGTCCCCTGTTTCCCCCACTGGCCAGATGATTGGTGTGCCACTGTTTTGTGATGCTGGTGCGAAGTGGAGGGAGGAGAGGTGGGGATGCAGGTGTGCCCATCTCCTTTGTGCAGTGACATCTCCCTTCTTCCCCCCTGGAGAATTCCCTCCATAACAGAATAATTGATTTTCAATGCATTCCTATGGGAAACCGCTGCTCTACTTACAAATTTTTAACTTATGACCCTGTGCTCGGAAGGAAGGAATAAAATTCATAAGTAGAGGTTTTAGGTTAGTAGCCCTCAGGCACTTTGGGCCAGAAAAAGTAGACCTCGGCCTGTTCAAAGTTGGACAGCCCTGGTGTAGATGAACTAGTCCCTTTGAGTTTTGTCTGGGTCTTGTTTTTCTCAGTCAGGGTGGCAGTACCTGAGTCAGGGGAAAGCTCTGTACATGAGTGTATTTTCCCATTATGGGTCAAGATGCAGGAGAGCTGCTTGTTGGGAAAGGGAAGGAAACGAATCATGCCAGGAAAATAGCAGGAAGGGGCTAGGAACCAGGTTCACGGGAAGGGCACCAGGAGCAGTGCCAAGGATGCAGATAACAACATGGAAAAACCAAGATTGCGGGGGAATAGGAATCTTTGTTCAGGTGCCTGGGCATCCACAGGGGAACTTCCCCCAGTGACAATACAGGCTTCAGAAGAGGGATTGTATTTGAGCTCCTAACAAGGAGGAAAGAGTTAAATTTCCTCTTCCTGTCTTCAGTGATCTTGATAACTATCACCTGCACTCTACTAAAGCTAGTAGTAAAAGCAAGAAAAGGCTTCCAACTTGACCTCTTCTTTGGCTCTTCATTTAGCCTATCAGCAGAATGAGTGATAAATGATTTTTTTCCTTGTGCAGCTTCAGGTTGTAGGACACACAGAAGTTTGTGCATCTGAGTCTTCCATCACTCCAATAAAAGGATCATCTCTTTATTATACAGCTAACCATAGCATGCTCATCCAAACCACAGCCTTCAGTGTGCTAGTTTTCTGTGTGTATGGATATCTTGTTAAAAATGGGAGCAAAAGAGAGGGAATTCCACTGAATGAAAATGTTTTAATAAAAATAATATTTTTGCACATTTTAAAACAATGGGGGGGGACACATTTTGACAATTACAACTGAAGGAAGGGAAATCATTCTGGCTAGATTTTGAAACAGAATCTGTTAAAATCTGTGAACTTGGGAGTATCGGCCTGAGGTGTTTGTGGTATTACGTTTTGTCTCAGGCACCCTAGAACAAATTTTTCTGTGTCTCTATAGATATAAGACTGCCAGTTGCTTAAGGAACTCTTCATTGCCTTTTGTAAAATAACAAAATAGAAGCTGAGAGATTTTCTACATTAGTGTAAAGAATAATCTTGTGGCTTGAAATGGTATAGTACCATGTTCTACCATTTGTGATTTTGTGAACATAATCCAAAATGGAATGTGTACAAGCTCTACCATTTTGTTCTCCTGTTCATAACAACTAGTACTGTACAAACAGAGGCTATTATTTATTTATTTATTTATTGTTGAATTTATATCCCGCCCATCTTCCCAACGGGAACTCTGGGCGGCGAACATGGCTGAACAATTCAGCAAATACAGACAGGAAATACATAACAGAGCAATAAGAGACAAGACCAACAAGTCAACAAGAGTTAAAATAAAACATATTAAAAAGCAGAGGCGAAGGCGCACCCTTAAATTCTGAACTCGCCGCTGCTATAAAATTCAGCAAATTATCGATGGCGGATAAAAAAAGGGGGGGAGGGCTAAGCTAGGTTGCCAAAGGCCTCGCGGAATAGGATAGTCTTCACCGCTTTATGAAAGGCCAGCAGGGACTCTGCAGAGCGCACTTCGCTAGGCAGGGAGTTCCATAAGGATGGGGCGGCCACCGAGAAAGCCCGGTTCCGGGTAAGGGACCGCCTGGCTTCTCGGGGGGATGGAACCTGCAGCGAGTGCGCTCGCGACTGCCGAACCGGTCGGGCCGATGTTGACCGCTGGGCGATCCGCTCCGCATATGCACTTAGTGTTAACTATAGCTTATTGTTTGTTGCACTTAGTGTTAACTATAGCTTATTGTTTGTTTGGGAAGCTACAGGATTTCACCCATTAAGTGACAACTGTATATCTCTCTTAAGTTGAAGCATCTATACGCTATATCGGGCTATCCAACTTTGAACAGCCTCCAGTCTACTTACAGCCACAGAACATCCCCGTGGGCTACTTCCACAAAAGTGTGCACATGCACGTGCGCAGGCCACCTTGCCGGTGCTCCTGGATAGGAGGGCAGAGTTGCTGTTGATGCTGCCCACCCCCCAACCCCCTTCCCTTTCGTTTTCCTCCCTCATGAAAAGCACCCGCAAGTGCCGCTGCCCTCACTGCCTCAGAGTAAGAACTGGCTTGGGGACCGCATGAAGTGTGTGCACGCGCACACTCCCCCTGCCCCCGGGCTCTCCAGCCTTAGAAGCAGCAGGTGGGCAGGCGAGAGGGAGAGGTGGCAAGGAAGAGGAGGTTTGGGCTGAGGAGTCAGCAATATGCCGACGATACTCAGCTCTACCTCTCATTTTCCACCAATCCAGGTGAGGCGATTTCTATACTGAACTTGCGTCTGGGCCAGATAATGGACTGGATGAGGGTTAATAAATTGAAACTCAATCCAGACAAGATGGAAGTACTGTTAATGGGTGCTTTGCCGGACAGGTTAGAGGGCCATCTTCCTGTCTTGGATGGGGTTGCACTCCCCCTAAGGGACAGGGTCCGCAGCTTGGGGGTGCTTCTGGACCCCGGTCTAACTCTGGAAGCCCAGGTGGATTCGGTGGCCAGGGGTGCCTTCCTTCAGCTGCGGAAAATATACCAGCTTCGCCCCTACCTAGACGAGCACAGCCTCGTGACAGTTACGCATGCACTGGTAACATCCCGTATTGATTACTGCAATGCGCTTTACGTGGGGCTGCCTTTGAAGACGGTCCGGCGATTGCAACTGGTTCAGAATCGTGCGGCACGGCTGGTAAGTGGTGGGGCCGCCAGGGATCACATCACGCGGATTCTGTGTAACCTTCATTGGTTACCAGTTGCTGCCCGAGCTGAATTCAAAGTGCTTGTTCTGACATACAAAGCCCTAAACGACTTAGGACCTAGATACCTGAAGGATCGCCTCCTTCCATACGAACCTACCCGACAATTAAGATCTAGCCAGGGGGCCCTTTTGAAAGAGCCATCCCTCAAGGAGGTGAGAGGGATGGCCTGTAGACACAGGGCCTTCTCGGCAGCTGCTCCCAAGCTATGGAATGCCCTCCCGATCGAGATCCGCCTGGCACCAACACTGATTACATTCCGGCGCCAGGTAAAAACCTTCCTGTTCCAGAAGGTTTTTAATTGATATAATATAGATTGTGGGTCCGCTGATGACAATTTTAGAATAATGATTTTAGTGTAAGGTTTTTATTGATGATTTATTGATATTTTACTCTTAACTATTCTAAATTGTTTTATTCTTTGGATTGTAAGCCGCCCAGAGACCTTTGGGTAGTGGGCGGCATATAAGTTAAATAAATAAATAAATAAATAAATAAATAAATAAATAAATAAGTAGCTGGGGGACGGGGATCGCCGTAGCCCTCCTGTTTGCTGCCGCCGTACCATCTCGCAAGACAGGCAGCAAGAGAGGTGAGATATGTAAGGAGCCCACATGCTCCTCAGGGTGGGAACACGTTGTCCACTCTTCCTCAGCCACCACTGCCGCCTCCCCGCCCTCTTTGGCCTTATGTCTCCCTCAGGAGGCTGCAGCTGCCCTTCGGAGCCCACCAAACCAACACCTTTGGGCAGGGCTGAGTGGCACCGCCCTGCAGATCCCTCTGCACCACCCCTGGGTGCCTTATCCGCCAATCCCTGGGCAAGGAGCACTGTAGCGGGATATTTTTTAAAAAATATGGGACGGCAGGAAAGAGGAGTAAAAAATAGGCAGGGAACTGGTGTGCAACTTCTGATGGCCCTGTGGGCTACCAGTCAACTGCAGTCGACGGGTTGTCCAGGCCTGCACTGTATGAGAAGAGAGAAACAAGTTGTCTCCATTGTGTCATCATTTTCCTCACCTGAAATCCTGTTCTGCATGTAAAGGCTCTATGCATGAACCAGAATACAGAAAGACCAAGATTCTGGGTCGCATCTAACACCACCATTGATACTATAGGTCTTCTTCTTCTGGGGACATCATTGTCAAGTGCGGAACATGACATGTCAATTTCATATGAGGTCATGTCCCTTTCCCATTACCTTTCAATTTCAAATGAAGACTGGTATACTCTCCTTTCTTGGAGTATCCATGCTTTAACGTCTGAATAAGGCAATATTTTATTTTATGTCTGTGGGGCTGCCTTCTCTTCTTGAACTGCTGTACTGGCATGCAAGGAAATATATTGCTGGGAAAGTGAAAAGAGTTGGGTGAAGTTTTAGGGAATAGATTTTTCTTCTGGATTGGTATGCTCTGTGAGAACCTCTCCAACCTGGAAAAAAAAGCCACATTGCCCTCAGTTTCCATGTACTTCAGCTTAGAAACCTCAGCAGAACCACTGCCTACCCTGCAGTGGAATTCTTAGTTAGTGCAGCATCTAAGGGTTCTCCAGCTGGAGAAGCTTGACCGTTTAGAGCCAGACCAAGGTGGAGATGCATCTCTACGTATGACTCCATCTTAGTATGTTAGATGAACAGTTGAGTCTGCTTGACCTTGTGACTTGAGGTGTTGGAGCTGTCCAGAGTGCTAGTCACTTTCCTTGACCTTGCCATGGCAAAAACTGACTCTTGCTTTGCTGGCGGTTTCCCCATTGGAAGTTGAACTTTGCCTTGATCGACATTGCCTAATCAGAACCTGGCCATTGATTTGTCTTGCCTTGCTTCCTTTCATTTGCCCCTATGCTCTTTTGCTTGTGCTGCACTCCCATCCATTTAAGACTATTGCCCAGGATAGAACAGTTGCTCTTTTTCTTGGGCGTTGAATAGAAAAATATTGTAATTCCTTTAGGCATGTCCAAACTTCAGCCCTCCTGTTGTTTTGGACCACAGCTCCCAGAATTTTAAGCTTAGATTGCCAGTGACAAAGGACTGTGGGAGTTGTGGTCCAAAACATCTGGAGGGCTGAAGTTTGGACATGCCTCCTTTATGTTTTGGGAAACCATCTCTCAGCTAGATATGTTATGTCATGTAAACAGCATTTAATTGTTGAGGAGACGCAGGAATTGTGCTTGAAGGCAATCACATCAGCTGACCAGCAGGTGGTCTTTGCTGATAGTTACAAAGGGACAGCGTGAGTCCTTGCACATGTGTGGCTACATTCCTACATTGTTTCAGAGGCCCTGTATCCACACGCATCATAATGACAAACATTTTGTTCATTCTGTAATGTATACCATGAGAAAAAACTCAGACAACAACAAGGGAATCATGATTGCATTTATTGAGCATGAGGCCAAGTCTGCATGGAGTTAGTTACAAGGCACAGATTAATCAAGATCAGCACTCTGGATTGGAATGGAGCAAGAAGGCAGTCTAAATGGTCCAGCATAAGCATATCAGATGAGAGGAGGTCCTGTTCTACAATATATGTGTGCATGCCAGTGGGTCGATGTTATCATTTTAATATATGCTATAATTATAACATTATAATATTTTATGCAAGATTTCAGACTTCTGAAAGTCAGCCCCAAAGCCCTAAGACCAATTTGGCTTTCATTGTCTGATCACTTCACATATTATATAACTATTTCCTTATGATTCAGTCTTATCGCCTGAAACCCTGATGCTTAGTATTATAAGTTGCACAATAATAGACCCAACTAAATCACAGGGGATTTGAGGATTCAGCTTGCCCATAAGTTCATTTGATTCAAATGGACTTACTCTAGTTGAAACTTACTGTAGCATAGTAAGGTGCAACAAGAGTAGGCCCATTTGAACTGCTGGAGGAGCTGACTTATCACATTTATTTATTTATTTATTTATTTAATTTTATTTCTCCTTGGAAAAGGACCCAAGTTGGCTTATAGTTTGGAGGTACAATATACAGCCCAGTACAATTAAGACATGTTCAAGTTTGAGAACAGGGAATTGAGGGACATCTTACAGCATTAAAAGACAACATTAAAGCTACAAGAGAACCTGAGTAAGAAACACAGAGTAAAACAGAGTAAGAAACTCCATGTAATCATGCATGGTAGACCATCCCAAAGCTATGAGGAATGGAAACTAAAATTGAACATATAGTGTCAATGCAATCACATAAGGGGAGATATAAACACATGTTATCAGTGGTTATAAACACAAAGTCTGTGTCATCGTGTATGGTAGATTCATATAAAAGATTCAGTAATACCATAATAAAAATAAAAATGTGTTAACATTGGGGCGGGGGGGCAACTAGAATCAGGCAGAAGCCTCTTTTGCAACAAAAAACAAAAAACAAAAACTATTTTGCTGGCAGGATCCCCTTGTTTCACCTGATCTCTGGTAATACCGCTCTGTTGGGCAAATATCTGCTAGCTCAAGGACAAAATTAAAAGGTGGGGCAATTTAACCAAGAAGCAGAGGTGTGTAAGATCCAACATTCATCGGTCTCAAGGCACTGATGCTATAATCAATGCAACTCTAGGCATGGGTGAGGGTGGCCCTAAACAAATTGCATCACTTCTAGGTTGGGAGGCATTTGGATTCAGTAAAGATTCAGCTGGCCGAGTGTCTGTTCAACTGGCCAGTCCTTGGCCATCTTGGCCATTTGGGATTAGGTTCCAGGTATGCAGGGAATGGCCTTCGGAGCAGTTTGCCATCCCAAACTATGCCTTTTAAATGATGAAAATAACAGTGGCTCACCCACGACTGTAACATACAAGTTGCTACCGAATGGCCTTATTTAGAATTGGGACTTGTTAGGGCTGTTAGGGAGATTGATTCCATCCAGGTGATTATGAGTTTCCTGCTGGTTTGAAGCCTCACAACGGCTCAGCCCCAGATTTTGCTGTGTTTGACCTTTGCACCCGAGAGCAGACAGTCCGAAGGAGGCGAAAGACAACAAGGGGGACATTCATTGGGGAACAGTGAAATCACAGCAGGTTCCCAGCAGAAAAAAATCTAAGACAGATGTAGATCTGAGTTCTACTTGTTACTACTTGGCTATAAAACCCAGAACGCTGTGTTTAAGGCCTCTTTAACCAGTTACAAGTGAACAATTACTTTTGTATTTTTCTTGTTATTTCTTTTTCCAGGGTTTGAATTGTTCCACTTGAATGGCGTCAAATGTCAAGAATATTTTCTTATGGAGCATATTGGAGGCGGCAAAGGGCATTCTTTTTTCTTATTGCTTTTTCTCTACACTCTAAACCCACAATGATTGTGGGAAGCAACGACACCAGAAAGTAACCCTGTAATCACTTTTAAGTCTATGCTGGATGAAAAACAGTTGCTTTTTCTTCCTTGAATTGGCTTTTGTTTCTTGAGTTCCCTTATTCTCACTAACTTGAATCTTACACCCGAAAGAACTCTAGGATAGGTTGTTAAACTGATTATGATTCTGGCCCGAATCTTGCTAGTTAACACCTGCTGGAGTAATGCAGGTAGAGCAAATCTTGGCAGCCGATTGCTGAAAGTTAAGATGTCAACACTGGTGTTTGCTGTTGTGTAGGAATTTTTTCAGCTCATCACACAAAGCAAATCTCTACACTGACTTCTTAACTTGCGGTAATTTCTACTAAGATTCATGCCAATTGTGTTCAGCTGACGTCAAAACATAATAGGATTTGGCTTTTTTTTTTTTTTTTTTACTAAGGACACAACTGTTCAAGCTGCTCCAGATTTGACAGGTGATGTAACAGCTCCAGTTTTGAGACTCATGGCAGTACTGTTGGTGATTTGTACTGATAGTAGCAGACAGAAGCTGTCATAGCAAAATACCCATTTCCACAGTGTGGAAGGAGGTGCAGTAGCCAACGTATAATTTTGTTTTTTAAAAAAGTTAAGACAGACTACACTACTGTATAGTGCTTTAGATGAGAAGAGAGAAAAACACAGCGAAGGGAGTGAGAGATGGGACAGGAGTTTCAGTGGGGCACAGTGGAGGACTTGCATTCTTTAATCTGTTAGTGGTACAACAATAGTTGTGAGAGGTCCAGGACCAGGAGGTAATCTGCTATGGTATTCATTGATCCTTGAATATACTGGGGAAAGTAGCATCTACCGAATTTGTGCTTGCTTTGCAGCTGTTGAAGGCATAATATCCTGCTATACTGAGCCGTCTTTTAAGTTGAACATAAAGCCATGCAACAGGAGGGAATTGTTGATATTAGCATTTGGGATCTTGAAAAAAAAATATGTAGTTAACACATCACAGCTCCCTCTATGAGCCTGCCCAGGCTTTAAGATCATCAGGAGAGCCCTGGCGATCTTGGTCCCATCGCTCTCACAGACATGCTTAGTAAGGGAGGAGGGGCTTCCTGGTTGCTGTTTCCAGACTCTGGAATTCCCTCCTATGGGAAACTAGGCTGGCTCCATCATTGCTGTCCTGCCATCATCGGGCAAATGTCTTTCTTTTCAAACAGGCTTTTCCTCAGTGACTGAGACTGTTTTTTTAATGGATTGTTGCCTCTAAATTGTGTGGTATTGACCGTCATAAATATAATATTTGTTTACAGTTACCCCCCACTGATGGCAGGGGTTAGGGACCCACCCCACCCGCGATGCATGAAAATCCGTGATATGCGGAAGTGGGTGGGGGTGGGGCCTGGGGGCAGGGGGGGCGATTGCACGCCTGGCCGAGGCTTCTCGGAAGAGCGCGGGGGCCGCGCAGAGCGACCCAATCACCCCCCCCGCGGCTCCGAGGCTTCTCGGAGGAGCGCGGGGGCGGCGCGGAGCGACCTGATCACCCCTTGTATGGCTCTGAGGTGCAGGTACTGCGATCCCGCAATGTAGTGGGACCGCAGTACCTGAACCGCGAAATGGCAGGGGGTGACTATAATTCTTTTTTAATATTTGCATAACTTAATGTTTTTAACATTTAGGTGTTGTCTTTATTTAATGATGTAAGTTGCTTTGGGTCCTTTTAAGGAGAAATGTGGGATATATATAAACAAACAAACAAACAAACACTTGTTGCTTTAATAGGTTAACTGCCTGCCAGCACATTTCTGGGACCAGTTCAAATTGCTGGCTATGGTTTATAAAGCCTTGTACAGCTTATATTCAGGCTGTTTGAAATGCTACAGATCCTCATTAAAAATGCCCCGCTCTTAAGGTCTTCACTGGAGAAATCTCTTTCTTGGAACCACCATCCTCATGGGATCATTTGGTGAAGGGTCTGAACAAGGACCTTCTTGGTGGCTGATTCCAGATTATGGAATTTCCTTTCTAAGCAGTTTAGGCCCACTCCGTGCTGCTGTCCTTCTGCCAGAGTCAAATACGTTTTTGTTACACAGGCCTTTGGCTCACGGCAGGAATACAAATCATAGGATATCTGCCAGGTGGTTGTCTAAATTTCTCTTTAATGGCTACAGCACAGGAGCACTCACCACCTCTTGAGGTTATTGGTTCCATTGGCCTACTGCTCTAACAGTTAGGACGTTTTTCATGATATTCAACGAAGGCTGGCTTCCTGGGTTCTGATGATCTCTTTGCTGTTTTAAGTGGTTTTAAAACAATATTATAAAGTCTGTTTCCTCCCCATAGAGGCGTTCAGTGTATTCTCGAAGGCTTTCATGGCCAGGAACTGATAGCTATCACAAAGCCTTCGAGAATACAGTGTTATAGAGTTTTTAATACTGTAATTTATTGTATTTTCTAGTTGCACCTCTGTTGTATTCTTCTTTGAATGTTGCAAGGCAGATGGGCAGGGCATAAATCAAGTCAGATCAGATCACATCTACCCACTCTTCTTACCACGAGTGGCTGTCTTGGGGAAGATGTAACCTATGTAGAATTGGAATTTATTTGTTGTGTGGGATGTCCACAAGTTGTCTGAATGTGTATCTGTTCATAACAATCTGATTAATAAAGTTGTTATAAAGTTGTTTATCAGTAAAACGTTGTGAATGGCGGTTTTAGCATCATTCAGAGATTACAGACAACTCTGTAATGGTGCAGCTTTGGAGGAGACCTTTTATGCCCGTGGTGTGTGTGTGTGTGTGTGTGTGTGTGTGTGTGTGTGTGTGTGTGTGTGTGTGTGTGTGTGTGTGTGTGTGTGTGTGTGTGTGTGTGTGTAATTCTATCTGCAGAAATTAATTTGCAGAACTAGAAATAGCTCAGATGACTTCTTCCTGATAAAGGAAGAAGTGCACTTGGTGCACTTTTGGCTGTTTTTTCCCAGCAGATATCTCTAAGCGTCACGGAGTCGGCACTCTAAGTTTCCTGTCATTAACTTTTGGACCAGGACAAATAAATAATGGCATGAAGGAGGGTATTAGTTGAACTGTTTTAAAATTAATGTTGCTTTTCTTTGCAGCATCTTATTTAATACAACTTGTGATTTCACATATGAATATTTCTTAAATTCCCATGCAGGATCTACATGGATCATCAGAAAGGGAAATCATTGCTTTTGTCTTTTCTTTTTGGCAGGCACTGAGCAACAATCTATACAAGAGTGCCTCTCCATACGGTTCCCTTAATAACATAGTAGATGGCTTGAGCTCCCTCACTGAACATTTCTCTGACCTGTCCCTCTCATCAGAAGCTAGAAAGCCCAGCAAGAGACCACCACCCAACTACCTGTGCCATCTTTGCTTTAACAAAGGACACTACATCAAGGACTGCCCACAGGTAAGGACAAGGAAATATTGCCCATGGTTTGTTTGCTGTGGCATCCCCTGTGAAAGAGGATGGGTACTGCTTTCCTTTCAAAAAGACAGCTAATGTGACCACCAACTTTAATGACATGAAGATGGGATGATGGTAAAGAAGAGGTGTTGAGATCTTCCTTATCTAAAAAAAAAAAGTCCAAAGGACCAATCTTTTAAAACATGTTGTGATTTTTCCACATTCACTTTGAAAGTCTCATCAGATCGATTTGCATGCTTATTACAACCTGCATTTCCATCATCTTATAGCAGTGGCTATCACTGAGAGAGCAGAAACTGCACCATCCAATTTGAATGTTGGGAATTGGGGCTTTCTTTGCAAATGTCAACTCCTGGGAATACTGTATATTTTTTTCCATTTTCTTTTTGCAATGGCCAGAGTACCCCTTGAGAGGGTAGGGATGGGATTAAATTTTCATGTACTAAAGTGAACTAGAAGGGACAAGAAAGAGTTCCTACCTATATTCTTATGTTCTTTTCGTTATTTCTTTGAAAGAGGCAAATAGTGCAAACGATTGGTTAAAATGAAAGAGGGCACAATAATTTTATATTCTTTCCTGTTCCCCTTTTCCTTTTAACTTTCCTTTGACCCACATCATGTAAAATAACACAGAAATTTTTTAACCCAATATTGTCTCAGGACAAAGGATCAAGTACAAATGGAAGGGGGGGAAGTCTTCCTATACTCTAGTACTTTGGTTTCCTCCATTGTATTTATTCCTTAATTTGCCTGTTTGCTTTTCTTTTGAAGAGAGGGGGCTTACTTATTGTGTGTGTTTCTGTTATTTTAATCATTTGTTCCCTGTCTGTGGAGGTGAGCATGTGAGCTTTCCTTGTTTGACGGACAATTAGAATTGCTCCTTAGTTAATATATTATGTATCTTAAAGTTGTGCATTTATTTGGATTTTCAAATTATATTTCTTTTGAACTGTTGCCTGCTTTTCAAATATATGTTCAAGACCGATTCTCTGTTGCCTTGCCTCTCTGTTTTTTGAAGTAGTTTTTAAGGGTTGATCAGCACTTTTTGATGGATTATGTTGCCTGCCCAGTTCCTGCCTTTTTGGAGTAGTTTTAAAGGGTTCTTTGGGGCTTCCAGATGAATACTAAATAGACCAAAAGTGGGGGAAATGAAGAAGAAAAAAAGAAACCTGAGAGAGGTGGTCCTTTTCATGTTTTACCAAAGGAACAATGCCTGAAGTATTCAAAAATTAGAGACACTCTGTGAATAAACTGTGGACATCCTTATAGATAAGCATACAGACCTAGCCAGGTGCTAAATTCAATCCAGTCTATGGAGTATCACATGCTATGTATGAATGAGCTCCATTATTCAGTCATGGACATCTCCAGTTAAAGAACTATAGGTAATTAAATTGGGATACAGCTTTTTCAGAGACAAGGCTTTCCCTTTACATTTTTTTTATTAATAAATTTTTATTGGATTTTTAAGAGGGGAACAAAGGGAAGGAGTATGGGTATTTCTCAGCTAAATAAGAATATGGTTTCTCCCACCCCCATGTGTAGACAAAAGTCATCTGGAACAGCAGTTGAATATTTTTCAGCAATCATGACAAGACGGTATTTTTCATTCCCTCAAAGATAGAAGCAGTGGTCAGAGGACAGAACACATAGCTCACAGTTCTCTCATCCATCCCCTTGTAGCCATGTCTCATCATCACAGTTGTCTTTCCTGACAGTATAGCTGCCCTTACCCAAGATTCTAATGCACCGCTGCTTGACATGGCTAAGAGTTGTTGCCGCTCATTATCTCAGGGCGCTTTTACACGACCTCTAAAATCCAAGGCAAAGGGCTCCCAGATGCGGAGCTTAAAATTGTTTTCCCACCAGCTCCGGATTTTAAAAAAAATTAAGTACAACCACGCCCACCTAAGCGCATCCCAGCGCATTTTGCAAGTACCTGGTCTCCAAAGGTGAAAAATTTCTGATGCGGATGTAAAGCAGTGAGTGCCGGGCTCTCCTTGCCTTGTGGTTTGTTTGTTTTTGCCCCCACCCCTTTAAGAGACTTTAAGGGACTGGAATTCTTCCTGGAGCAGCTGGATGGCAGAGCGGAGGTGAGCCTGCATTCTTTTCTCCCTTTTTTTCTGCCTCCCCTCACGCAGACAGGAGCAAGAGAGTGCGGAGGGGTGGGAACATAGCAAGAGCAACAAACCCCCAAGATCTCTGGTCCGAATTTAAGTTGCCAGCAGATCTTAGGGGTCGTGTAAAAGTGCCCTCAGAGTAAGCTTTGTACATACAAAAGCTGAAAGGTCAACTAATCAAGGAGAAGAGACAGGTCTATCGTAAAACTCTGCCTGGATTATAGATCTGTTGGGAATGATCAAGGAGCCTCTCTCTGACACCATTCTTCTTTGTGCTTGTTGTGAAACATCTTGGAATGCGATGCAACCAATCCCTATGGTACTACCTCAGTGTGGCATATTGGTATTATCTGAGCCAAGTAAGGGGTAGCTTCTACTTTCCCGACATTTTGTGAATAATCACCAAGGAAACTTCCAATGAAACACATAGTCATCTATTCTGAAATTGATGAAACACAAACAGTACTTTCTAGGTTGGGGGAAAATGGCCACATGCTTAGAAGAGGTGTGGTGCTTACCTCTAGGCCTACAGACCATATCCCCACCACATGTTCAATGATTTGTATGGTCTAGGGCTAACATTAACAACAACAACAACAACAACAACAACAAACAACAACAAACTTTATTTCTATGCTGCCTTTCTCTTGGATAAATCGGTATCCAAGTAGGCTTGGTGGGATAGGTTTGCTACAAATCACAGGTGAGATTTAAGATCAGTAGGAATGTATGCAAAAAGACCCTCACAATGAAGAGTCATCTACTTGAATGCATATAATGGGGTTTGAGGAAACCAGCACCTAGATCAGGCATGTCCAAACTTTGGCCCTCCTGATGTTTTGGACCACAACTCCCAGAATTCCAAGCCTGTATTGCCAGTGTCAAAGGACTGTGGGAGTTGTGGTCCAAAACATCTGGAGGGCTGAAGTTTGGACATGCCTGACCTAGATGAGAACTGCATAGCAAAACTGAGGCTCTAAGTGGGCAGCAAACCTAGATGGACCTACCTGGGTATACCTGCACATCACACAGAACAATATATTATGTCTGGCTTAGAGGTAGACACAAGCTTGTATTAAGTCAACCGCAATATAGTGTTCTATTTGATAAACTAGATAGGTTTGTTTAGGTTTGTTGTGCGATTATAAAATTTGACTCCAAGGATTACAAGGCACCCAGTGGCCATGAGTTCATATTCCCACTGGGCCTCCCAGAATATACGTGGCTATGGCCTTGGACAAGTTGCATAGACCCAGAGTACCATCAGAAGAGTGGCATATTGAACCGTTACTCAGTATACCTAGAAAACCCTGGAAGGGATCCCTATAAAAACTGACTCACTCTGTTCTTCTTGTATTTCTTTATTTTCCTGTACTGTTTTTTTAAAAAATAATATTTTAATAGTTGATCTTTTTTAAAAAAAATCCTCTTTGGTTAACTTGCTTTGGTTTAATTATGCTGCTCTTGGGTGCCATGTGAGTGAAGAAGGCAGGCTACAAATCCAGTGAATGCAAAGAAAAATCTATGCCACGACAATCCATTTTGCTTTGGGGGGAAAGGATGTACGCATTACTCTGTCAGATTTGGTCCTGTGACTCTAATGTGGTATTCAGATGTTGCCCAAGGGAGTAAGAACTGCACGGTACTTCACCATGAGGTATTGACACTATTTAAATATCTTACATTATGGTCTCGGTTCTTAACTCACTAACGTTTGCCTCTGCCCTCATTGATTTTGAGTCTAGTCATGGAAGCTTAGGAATATGAGAAATATAAACCCTATGCAGGTTGCCTAAAAGAGTGATGGCCAGAAACAAGATCAGTTTAAAAATAACCAGAGATACATTTCTGTGTTTTAAATAAAGCTTAACCACTGTTGACCTTTACCGCTATAACAGCTTACAGCAATTGGACAAAGAGACAAAGAAATGGCAAAGGTACTGTTTTTCAACCCTTGGAAATGTTAGTTTTTGGGGGATGTGCGCTAGAATATCTTAAGTATTCTGGGTTTTGTGGTCCAGAAAAAAACTTTACCAAGCTCTGCTTTTGTCACATGGATAGTATATTGTTTATTTGTTGCACTTACTCCAACATGCAACTAATTGTCTTAGGGCCTTTTCACACGACCCCTAAGATCCGCTGGCAACTTAAATTTGGACCAGAGATCTTAGGGGTTCGTTGCTCTTCCTTCCTCCCCACCACTCCGCACCTGTCTGCTGAGGGGAGGGAGGAAGAAAGTGGGGGGGAAATGCAGACTCACCTCGGAGAAGCTGCCGGAGCTCCATCTTGCTGATTCCTTCTCTTTTGTTTGCTTTTTTTTTCCTCCCGCCCCTTCTCTTAAAGGGGCGGGAGGCAAAAAAAAAAAAACAGAAGCCAGGAGAGCCCGGCATTGACCAGATTAAATCCGGACCTGGTGATTTTCACCCTCCTCGAGCAGGTACAAGAAAAGTGCCCTGGGACACGCTTAGGTGGGCGTGGTCGCACTTAATTTCCTGCAAACTCCGGAGCTGGTGGGGAAACCATTGTAAGCTCCGGAGCTTGCAGCCATTTGCTGCGGCGTTTAGGGGTCGTGTACAAAGGCTCTTAGACAATGCCACCCACTGTATTTTATCTTCATTACTGTCTCTTCTACATGGATGTTGCTATTGTTCTGAGACTTTTCCCAGTTCTAGTGGGAAATAAAAATTATTATCCCTCCTGTGTCTTCCCTTTTCCACTGCTCTCCACCAAAACACTTTAAAAAAAAACACAGAGATTCACCTTGAAGTCAGGAAAACACTCTGCTGTTTAGAGTGCTGCCATAAAGTTGCTGCTTCTCAATCAGTTGCTGCTTTAGGTAAAGCCAGGCCTAGAAAAGATGGGGGTATCAAAGTAATGTCGGAAAGGATCTGAAGGATATTGAGGGGTATTATATTGAAAGAAAGAAAGAAAGAAAGAAGATTTCAATTCACTGGATGATTTTATTGTAAGAATTTGTAACAGTTGTTTTGAAGAACAGGAAGTCTATACTTCATGTCAGTGTTTCTGTCTTTTCTGCTATCAATTTTCATAAATTTCCTGTTCTGTTCATGCATGCCTAGGAATAGTGAGCTGGTCAGCAGGGAGGATGAGGAAAATTATATGGAGAAAGCCTGTCTAGAGATGGGCACGACTTAAAAAAAATGGTGTTTCGTTTGTCGTTTGGTCGTTTTTGTTTTCGTGACTTTTTTTTGCAAAAAATTTCATTTTCGTTTCATTAGGTAACTAAACGAAAAAATGAAAATGAAAATGAAAAATTGCTGTTTCGTTAGCATTCTTTTTAGTTCAATGCATCTGCTGCAATGAAAACGAAAAACATGGCAAATTTGGTCGTTTCATTTTTGTTTTGTTTTAAAAGAAATTTCAGTTCATTTTTGTTGCGTAACGAAACAAAAAATGAAAACAAAAACGAAAAATCGCTCGTTTCGTGCCCATCTCTAAGCCTGTCTGAAGAAACAAAGGCAAGAATGGAAGAAGGAAACAATCACATACTGTATATCTATCTAGTGGTGGGCTTTTATATGACTTTTTTTAAAGAAGAAAAAGAAGTGTCTTAATTCTACATGTATCACATATTTATAACCATGTTTAGTTTCCTTACATTTGGTAACTGACCACAAAAGTATGGATTGATTTCACTGAAAATAATAACAGTTTGGGGAGAAGTAGAAGGATGCAAACATTTCATTGGTGAAGTTTGCTACATGATGGCCTGCTTGTTTAACCCTGGTTAACAATCAAGTGATGAAAAAGTATACATGAACAAGCACACAAGCAATGTAATGGTCTCAGTTTCCACTAACATGTTGGCCAGATGAGCTATAATTGTCTTTTTTAAGGGGATAGAAGTTTTATGACTCACGAGAAAGATCCAGAAGCTTGACTCACAGAGAGGCAGAATCTAGATAACATTAGCTTATAGTTAGCAACTACAGATAAAACTTTGGAAGTAATTAATAGGGTGTCTTGAAAGTTCATATGGGACAATGTGTTGTTGAGGATAGAGTGTCAATTTACGTCTCAGGAGACCGGGGTTCAAATCCCCGATTGACGAGGAGGTGGCAGTGGGAAACCACTGCTTTGACATATCACACCCCTAAAAAGCTCTATTAGCATCACCATAACCTGGAAGCAACCAGACAGCACAAAACAGTGGCATTTAAATATCATGAGACAGAGAACCAGCCAGTTAATTCTTTATCCAAAGCCGTCTGCCCTTACTGGGTGAAAATGTCTGAACTCCATAGAAGTGGGCTTGGGGTTGGTTTGGGGAAATGTCCACTGGCACAAGTGATTTTTCCCCTCTTGCCAGGGGGGTTTCAGAGGGCACAGCAGACAAAAGGGGATGCAGCCTTCTTAAATGGACCCTCTCCCCATCAAGGCAATTGAGTTTGTGAGGGAAAGAATCTCCTCTTGGAATGTTTTTAATGGGTTCAGTTGCCATACCAGGAGGTATTTTAGGGAGGTGTCCACCAGCATATAGGGAGGGAGTTGTTAACTCTTTCCTCCCTACTTGTGGTTTCTTTTTGCAAAGCACACCCTTATGGAAATAAATCTAAGGTTAAAATAGCAGATGGTTTGGGAGGTCGATTCAAGCTTGAAGACATAGTTCTAAGCCTAACAGTGTCATTGGCAGAGAGCAGGCAAGCAGCCTCAGTCTTACAGAAATGTATGTAGCTATTTGCATGTATTCTGAGCATGACAGAGACGTCAAAGCTAAGAGTGTGCCTGGTTTATTTGCCTGTGTTGCTAACTGACACTAACGCAAAATCTCGTAGATGAGATGAAAGGGGAGAAGTCTGTTTGTTTGTTTTTGCTAGCCAGGATGTTGATGCCAAAGGTAACATTTGCTGGCTGGTGGCCGGTGGGTGGAGTTGAGGGGATATACCATACTTCACCTACAGCTCCATGAACCATGGTTTGTAAAGCCTTGAATGATTCTCTAAACATGCCATTGTCTCTTGCATGGAATTTACATGAAGTATGTTGAAACCCCCACCCCAATGCTGTAGAAATGCTAATTGTTCTTATTAGACAGTGTCTTACAGAGAATGGCATCCCACCCTACAATAAACTAATGCTGAAGGTACAATCATTGATGGGGAGAACCCAACAAAAAGCCGTCTTTCTTTGTTTTCAGTTTCTGCCAAAGTCTTATTTTGCCTCTTGGCTTTCTATCCTGTTCCAGAAAAATACAGTATAAAGCTTCTTAAAAAAAAAGAAAGAAAGAAAAGAAAAGAAAGAAAAGAAGTAAGACTTGTCATTCAGATACTGCAAACTTAGCCTAGATATGGGCTTTGAGGATCAAGCTTCTTAAAATTTGCTGTCTCTTTGTTCTAAGGCACTGCCAAATTGCTTGAAAGTGCCTGCCTGGCAAAGGGTAGGTGTATATATGATACTTGCAAGATAATTCCATTGATTCCAGGGATCACACTTTCCCGTAAAGTGCTTGAAGCTAGAAGAACCTGGTTTTTTGGGGGGACACCTCATTGAGTGTAGAGGTATGCTAACATGCGTTAAGGGAGGTTGGAATAATACTGTGTACACTGTACAGTATAGTCTTTCAGGAAAATACTATTTATTGTAATCTTCTTACCTAGTGTGTGTGTGTGTGGAGTCCTAGGAGCTATAATTCTGTTTTTAAAAAAGCATTCATCATGTCCACAGACCACAGTTCTGGGGGATTTCTGGGGGAATGCCATGCCTGTAAAAGTAATTAAAAACTACTTCAGGATTATTCCAGCGTTGGGCTCTGTCTAAATCTGAATGACCAAAGTATCTCAGAAGAGTTAATTTCACCCAAACCTAGTAGCTGTGTTGGATGGCCAGAACATTCTGGAGGTTGTAGGTAAAAAAGGAACTTTTTTTTTTGCATTTACCACAGTTTGGTTTCCTTGCATCATGATGGGTACCTTCTGGCTCAGCTGACCAAGTTGGCAGCAGCAGCAGCAGCAGCAACAATTAATGGGTAATTCCCCACGTAGCTCTTCCTCTGCCTTTACCCTGGTACGTGAATTACATGAAACATCTGAGTACAAACTGACACTCCTGAAACGGTGATTAAGCCCCATTGTACTCTGTGGGCCTTACTGTGGAGTGCCAGCCTATAAAATGGCAAGGAACAGAACAGAAATCATCCGCTATATTACCTTAATTTGAGGTAGAAGACTCCCACCCCCAACCCGAACCCCAGGCTAGGAACAGAAGTCTCTATGAAGCTTAAATAGGTAGTTGGTGATTCTTTACATGTCCTGGATGGGCTATCAGGGACCCTTAAGATTCTGGTGGCGAAAGAAACATTGAACGTGTCATCTGCGGCAGCCGGACCTCCCATTCCTGATTCAGCGTGCATGAGACGTGCATGAGACGGCTAATGAGTACCAGATGTCAGACCCCACCCCACCCCCACTGCTGAAAACCAATAAGTCACCCCCCACCACCACCCATTTGGCACATCAGGTTTCTTAGAGATTTTTCTTTAAAAGGAGCCAACTGATGACCAGGAAAGATTCCTCAGACAGTGGAGCCTTTAGAATCCAAGAAGTAAATAATAGTGAAGATGTTTCTTCAGGGAGGGACGGAGGGAGGTGAAATGTTGATAACAAATGGATGTTTCACTGACCACCCTAATTCCCCGAGGGAGGGAGGGAAAGGGCAGTGTGAGTCTGTCATCCATGTTGCAATCCACAAATTGAGTTTCTTCTTTAGTTAAAGTGGGGTCAGAGGCACGGAAGTGGGGAGGGGAGAGAAGATTTAACCTCAGTTCTGGACAGTGCCTACTTGAGAATTGGCACCATGGCTTGAGGGGAAACAATGGAAGGGCCAACTCCCCGCACCTTGAAGAAACTGGACCAGGCATGTCACAGAGCCAAGACTTCATAGGATAGTTCTGGAATGCTCACATCCCCCTCCTCTCTCTCTTTCTTTGTACTGTTAGGCCTCAGCCATCTCCTCCCTTCCTTTTTTCTCACTTTTTAAATACACTTCTCCCTGCATCCCTATGTATTTTTTTTTCCTCGGGCCCATCCATAACGTACTGTATATACTCAAGTATGAGCTTAGTTTTCAGCCCTAATTTTGGGCTGAAAAAAGGGGTCCTTGGCTTATATTCGGGTCAATACTTTTAGCCACTGAGGCAAGTTTGGGTCAATGGCTAAAAGTCATTTTAAACATTGTGCGCCACTTCTCCTGACCCCCCCATGTTTAAAATGACTTTTTAAAAGGTCTGTTCCATTTAAAAGGTCTGTTCCATTTAAGGAACAGAACAGAGATCATCCGCTATATTACCTTAATTTGAGGTAGAAGACTCCCAACTCAAGCACTTGCCTCGGTGGCTAAAAGTCATTTTAAACATCACACACACACCCAGCTCGCAAAGGAGGAGTTGCCAGGCCCTGCTGCATTTCCCACCCTAGGCTTATACTTGAGTCAATAAATTTTCCCAGTTTTGGGGGTTTAAATTAGGGGCCCCAGCTTGTACCCAGGTTGACTTATACTCGAGTATATACGGTATGTGACTTTTAGGATGGACCAAGATTAGTCACCACTCGGAAGGGGAAAAAGTCTGAGGACAGAGGTGGAGGCTGTTTAATGGTGTTGGTGAGAGAATGCAGCCGCCTGCTGACGTCTCCCACCTGGTTGTAAGCGATACCAACAGCTAAAGCCAGCCAGCTAGTGAGGAGCAGGGCTATTGCATTCCCCAAATGTTACTTATATGTGGGATGTTTCCTACTCTCCTTTAAAGTGGTGGTGGTGGGGGGGATCCCACTGATGCCTTGTACTGGCCTTTCAATTATTTTTACCTGCTAGTACAATAAAGATCTTTGGCAAAGAAGAAAATAATCAGTCTGTTTCAGGAAAAATGCTGCAATGCAGTCCCCGAAGTCCTTTCCGTTTCCCTGCCCTACAATCTTAACTTGGTGTATACTTCTTCCTTCAACAACGGTGGGGCTAGGGGGCACAGGAAGCCGCATGTAGCTCAAAATCCATATATAACTCTCATGCTTCCCCCGTGTAACTTCAAAGCATAAACATAATAACAAAACAAAAACAAGACAGGGAAACTGGAGACATGATTTTCCCTCCCCTAAAGAGCAGCCCACCACTGGGACCTTCCCTGATCCATGTCAGCCTTCCTGCATGCCCCACCACCCTTTTCGGCCTCCACATGAAGCCACCATGCCAGGAGTGAGGGCCAGACAGACTGCTGCCATTGAATCAGGGACGGACACACCACCAACAACAGGGGCCTTGGTTGAGTCCAAGGTCCACCTTTCTCAGGCCACTTCCTGGAGACAAATAACAGCAGATCGTGGATGGGTGGGTGGGTGGGTGGGTGGGTGGCGGGGGGAATCTGTGTGTAATCAAAAGTGGTTCAAAGGAGAAGAGGACTTACATGTGTATGCAACAGAATAGATGATGAAGAAAAAAAGGGACACTATGCTGGTTAATCAAATAACTTAAAATTATCAACATATTCCCTTGATAACATTGTCCATTTCAGGCTGTCACCCTCTTTCATGGCTACCTACCTATCTTCAAGAACGCCTTGGCTGTAAATTTCCTTTGCAGTGCTAAAGCAATATCTCATCCAGGGAGGACCCCTTCCAGAGTATGTAGCAATCCAGGGAACATCACCTGAGGTTGCTCCATGGAAAAAGGTCTTCTGTAAACAAACCTTTCTAGACTTTAGTTTGGGATGCTGCACTCCTTGATGTAGAATCATGGTTGGTAGAGAGAAATAAAATGTTCACATGTTCTACATTTTTATGCAGGAAGATTTTTTGAGCAGGGACACATTTAGTCATGAGATCACCTATGCACACTCTGAAGTTGTGTGGCATAGGAACTGTTTTACCATGTGAGCTGCTGTTTCTTTAGGGAGTTCTACTAAGGCTAACTCGGAGGGATATTTGCTTATCAGCAGACTCAGCTCTCCTAGCCCATTTGAAATTGACACACATTGTTTTTCTTTTGTAGCAATTTTCCCTTTGGAATATCTACCGCTTCCCCTAATGTCTTCTCCTTCTTCCGTTGCGGGGGTAACTCCTCTGTCTGCAAAGAGTGGGAAACACACAGCACAAATGGGTAAAGCATGAATCTTACTTGCTGACAGATATGTGAAATCTGGAACTGGACAACAAATTCAAAATAAGAGTCAGCTCAGTGGGCTACACATGGCACTTCTGCAGAACACCACCTGCCACGGAAAAAGTAAATCTGTCTTCACTGTTTTCCTCGGAGGTTCTTAAAGAAAACACACCACTCTTAACACAAGGTTATAGGAATGCAGGAGGCCAGGTTGAGATGGGGGAGGGGAGACAGCATGAGGAAAGAGGCTGGGCAGAACAGCAGAGCCAGAGTTTGAAATCAAAGCCTTTGAGTCTAACAGAATGCCCCAGTCAGCATGGCCTCCTGGTGAAAGCGTTTACCTTCTTCATCAAGTGCCGTGTCCACGTAGAACATTCACGATCAGTAGCATGATCTGGTTTTTAGCCAAAGCTAACCACTCCAGTATTCCTGCCAAGAAAACTCCATGGACATGGGGTCATGAAGAGTCGGATACGACTGTAAGACACAACAACAACAACAACAACTACTACTACAAATACAACAACAACTACAACAACATTCTAAATAGATAAGCTGTGCTCACTGTGAACCATTGGCTTCATTTCTTAAGCCAGAGCATTCTTCTACACCCTGGGCCACACTTTCCATCTATTTTTCCTTGTAGGGTAACCTGCAGTAGATGGTGTTTGATATTGCACATTATGTGACTTAAATATTGTCATTTTCTTCTCTTTGTGGCATTGAAAAATTTTAGGAGCCTCGTGGTGCAGTGGTTAAATGCCTGTACTGCAGCTAAAACTGTGATCACGGCCTGGGGTTCAATCCCAGATACCAGGTTAATGGTTAACTCAATCTTCTATCCCAGGTCTGCCCAAAGTCCGGCCCGGGGGCCAAATCCGGCCCATTAGTCCATTCGGAGTGGCCCGTGGCTGGCTGGCCTGCTCCTCCCTCCCTCCCCCTCCTTTGCCCCATGTTTTAAAAAAAAAAAATCTTCCGCCAACACTGACACCGCCGGGAAGCTTGAGGGGCTGGGCAGGCCAGCGGGCTGGTGAGCAGAAGCTTGTGGGGCTGGGTGGGCGGGCGAGGGGGTGGGCCACCACCACCAGCACTCCCGGGAAGCTTGTAGGTCTGGGCGCGTGGGTGGGCCACCACCACCGGCATCACCGGGAACCTTGTGAAGCTAGGCGCATGTGCGCAACCGGCCCCTGACACATTCTCAGCCACCAAATCTGGCCCTCCTTACAAAAAGTTTGGGCACCCCTGTTCTATCCTTCCAAGGTCGGTAAAATGAGGACCCAGCTTGCTGGACGTGGGGGGCAATGTGTAGCCTGCATACTGTAATTAAACTGTAAACCGGCCAGAGACTACTTGAAGTGGTATGGGGTGGTATCTATGCAGAATACTTTATTCATACGCTGTAATACAGCCACATTAGTAACTCTGGCAGTCCAAGGTATCTTCAGAATTCATCTGTACGTCTGCATCTCAAATGCTTCCAGCCTCTTACTTAGAGCCGTTTCACACGACCCCTAAGATCCGCTGGCCACTTAAATTTGGACCAGAGATCTTAGGGGTTTGTCGCTGTTCCTCTGTTCCCACCCCCTCCGCACTCCTGGCTGCTGTCTGCGTGAGGGGAGGGAGAAAAAAAGGAAGAAAAGAATGCAGCTCACCTCCGTTCTGCCGTCTCGCTTTGCTCCAGGCACTGCATTCAGATCTCTTAAAGGGGCGGGGGGCAAAAAAAGAACAAACAGAAGCGAGGAGAGCCCGGCACTCACTACATTACATCCGCATCAGGAATTTTCACCCCCCGAGAGCAGGTACTTGAAAAGTGCGCTGGGACGTGCTTAGGTGGGCATGGTCGCACTTAATTTTTTGTAAACTCCGGAGCTAGTGGGGAAACAATTTTAAGCTCCGGATCTTGGAGCCATTTGCCGCAGAGTTTAGGGGTCGTGTGAAAAGGCTCATAACATGTCTATAAGGGTCCAGGTTTCAACCCTATAGAGAAGTATACTAAATACATAAAATCAAAGTATTTGGGTACAAAGTCTGATAGATAAGTCTCAGCTTGTCAAGAGTTTCCTCATTTTCTGGAATGAATTTCTAGTTCGTTCAATTATACAATGATAAGCTTTTATGGTGCAGGCCAATACACTAGTCATACCAGCTGGAAGATGTAGCTCCAATGCCCTGCCCTGTTCTCTAACCTAAAAGCAGAAAACACAGACAAGTTCAAGACATCGCCAAGGACCTGTTGATGATCCTAGCAACTGCCTTGACTGATTAGGATGCTCTCCTACAGTAAAGGATCCCGCACCCTACTGCACTCCAAAAAGCAAGGAAGGCATCTGGTGAGTTTGTATTCTACAACATGGTGAGGATGAGGTGCAACATGTGGCACAAATTTAGCTCAGTGGTAGTGAACCTTTGGCACTCCAGATGATTTGGACCACAACTCCCACAGTCCTTTGCCATGGGCAATACAGGCTTGGAATTCTGGGAGTTGTGGTCCAAAACATCTGGAGTGGCAAAGGATTGCCACTACTAATGTAGTTCCTCTGAGCCATGTTTCCCACTCTGGATAATGGATTGGTGTTGCTAAATTCATTTCGAGGTCCCCTTCCTCTAATCCAGCAACTGACGTGGTGCAGATTTCATAGCCCTGTTGTCAAATATAGCAGAATTGTAGTGATCAGCTGTTCAGGAGAAGAAACTGGAGGAAGAATAGAGACCTCTCCTCCTCCCTTCTTTCCAAAAAACAGCCAAAGTGCAATTCAGGCTGTTGTGCCTCCATAACAATGGACTCCAGTCAACTTGTGCATCTTTGGATGGTTTCATGAATGTATGGAATGTAGGAAAGATTAATTTGTAGTCAGTTCTAAGCATGCTGCTGCTAGCATGGGCATTAGGTTATTAGGGGGACTTTAGACCCCCAAAACAGCATTTCCCATTTCTATGATGGTCTTCTTCAGCTTGAAGCAGTTTTATGTGTTTATGTGCTTCAGAACATTTGCGGTGGGCTCTGAATCCAAAGGTTTGCCTGCTGGGTGGGGATTTTCGTTTTGTAGTGCAAATGCCTTGCTTTTTGGATCAAAAGTCTCTTCATAATTAGTCTTATCTATGGGAGACCATCAGGGAATACCAGGTGCTGTAGGTGCCTGGAGTAGGAACTGGCAAACCACTCCAATATTCCTGTCAAGAAAACTCCATGGACATGGGGTCACGAAGAGTCGGTCACGACTGTAACGACACAACACACATATCAAATAGAGAGACCTTCAATTTTGCTGAAGCAAATTTTGTGTAATTGCCCATCTGTTCCAAAGTGAGCTTTTGCTAGTTCCCCTTCTCTTGCAGATCTGCTAAAATCTTACATGGTTTATGCCCTGACCAGTTTCTCAAGCTATTCTCATTGGTGCCAGCTAGAGATGCTTCTCCATTACCATAGGATTGCTTTATTCCAGGTGCGTTGACTTGAATGTAGTATACTTTCAGCTGCCATGTGAAACAGTGAGTCCAGAATTCCATACTATAGGAACTGAAATTCTGCTAACAGGCAATCAAAAATTTTGCAATTAGAATGCATGTAGTTGTGCTTGGGCTTCACTGTTTGCTTCATTTATTTTATGTGGACTTTGGGGAGTGTCCCCCCCCCCCAGTGTTTGGCTCAGACAAAAGGAAGGTTAAGATTCTGCAGTCACTGAGGTGCAATGGAATGTGGACAACAATGAATAATTGGGAATTCCTGAAGGAATGTTTGTTTGCTGCTCTGGTTGATCATCCTCTGGTTAAATTGGGTTTTACCACTAAGGCTGAAATAGTCGATATTCTTCAACCGGTAGCAGGTTGAAAAGCCAAGCAGGATTGAATATGAACCCTAGTACAGTATGGCAGAAATTTCCCACATGTTTCAAAGTCTTTTTAAAAAATCCTGTTCATATTTTTAGAATGAATCCAAGTTCTTGGGAGGGTAAATCTACACTAGAAGTCTTAGTCCCAATTCCACAGTCTTATGGATCCCCCTGTGCTATTTCGTTTTGGCCAAATAGAAGCTTACATAAAGAAATAAAGAAAATATGATTCTTCTGTCCTAGAAGCAAAATAGCTTCATCATTAATTGAATTGGTGGTTTTGGGCTGGGGAGACTGACATTGCTACGCAGAGCCGAATACAATGATGGGCCATTCCGGTGTTTAACATTTGGTGGAACTATTATGAGAAAAGCTCCTTCACAGTCTGCTTATTGGAGGATATTGTAATCTTGTAATTAAGACTGGGTCTCAAAACAATGTGATGGTTTTTCCCTCCCAAACAAGACATGTCTGTTTCCAAGGACTTTGAACGCTTCTTGTGTTCTGCTTATATACCGCCCCATACCACTACAAGTAGTCTCTGGGCGGTTTACAAATTTAATTACAGTGTGCAGGCTACACATTGCCCCCCCCCCCAGCAAGCTGGGTACTCATTTTACCAACCTCGGAAGGATGGAAGGCTGAGTGAACCTTGAGCCTGCTACCAGGGATTGAACCCAGGTCGTGAGTACAGTTTTAGCTGCAGTACAGGCATTTAACCACTGCACCACGAGGCTCTTAAGCCACATCTGGAATGGAAGTGCACGGCTGGACTAGAAACATTGATCTGACCCAGCAAATCCGTTCTTGTGTCATGCTTTTCAGACACTTGTGTTGTTACATTGTTTACATACCTGGGATGGTAAAATTCATGTCAATCCAGTATCAAGAATGGAAAGTTTGTATTTGATTTGATAGTGTCTGTATCATGGATTCCCAAACTGGGGGGTTAGGACACCGATGGGGGTTGTGAAGTGTTTTTTGTGGGTTATTTTTAATTTCAACCAGTTTTATATTTATAAACACTCCTTTATTTTAATCCTCTTGGCCCACTGATAGATAATTTTAATCTTGAGCCAGAAATGCAGGCAACCTAGAATTCTTAGTCATTTTTGTATACGTTGGGGTGGAGTTTCCTTTTATGCATGCCTATAGCTGCACTTGTTTGCTTCTCTCTGCTTTTCCACATCTGTCTTTGGAGGAGTGGTGTCAACAATTCTGGCCAGATCAAAGAGGCCCCAATGAGGCAAGTGCACCCGGCATGCTGGGAAGGCGAATATCCAAGACAGTGGCAGGATTGAAAAGTTTTCATGTGTTTCTTTACCCCAATAAAATGTGTCTTTGGGCGTTTATACACAACTCCTAAGGTCTGCCGCAAATGGCTGCAAGGTCCGGACCTTAAAAATGTTTACCCACCAGCTCCGGACTTTGCAGACAATTAAGTGCGACCCCGCCCACTTTAGCGCGACCAAACAGCAGTTTTCTTGTACCTGGTCTTTGATGGTGACAAATATTTGATCCAGTGTAAGGATAGTGAGTGCGGGGCTCTCCTGGCTTCCGTTTGTTCTTTTTTTTGCGCCCCACCCCTTTAAGAGATCTGAATGCTGCCAGGAACAAAACAGAGGTAAACCGGCAGTCTTTTCTTTCTTTTTTCTCCCTCCCTCAGGCAGCCAGAAACCAGGAAGTGCGGAGGGGGGGTGGGGACAGAGGAAGAGCGATGAACCCCTAAGATCTCTGGTCCGAATTTACGTGGCCAGCGGATCTTAGGGGTCGTGTAAAAAGGCCCTTTATTAAAATCTATCAAGGAGTTTCAGGTTACTTGGTTATTATAAAAGTGGGTTGCAACTAAAAAAGGTTGGGAAGCCCTGATGCTTACAGTATCTGGCTCTCTGTGATATGTACATATAGCTACTGTATGCATAATTAAGTATTTTCATAGAGTATATTCTACACCTGTGTTTTCTTTTGTTGTCATTCTGAGAAGTCAGACATGCTCATTTTTCACAGAGACAGCTAACTAATGCTGCAAAACTAAACTCCTGTCCCACTGTCAGCGCCTCTTTTTTTTCAGGCTCTGAAGCTATTTAAGGAAAATTAAATTGTTTTAGTTATTTCTTTAATCAGATTTTGTGTAGATTTTACCTTGACATGTAAATTTCAGTCAGCCACCATTTTGAAAATTTTCATTAGAGGTGAACATATAGATAGCAGGCCCCTTGGATTAATGGGGCATTGAAGAGTTAATTCAGCAATTCTCCCCTGATTCAGTGGGACTACTCTACCTGTAACATACTATAGGATTTCAGCCTTTGTGCATGTACTATTACATAGAGGTCACAACTGTTGCCATTTTAACTGCCAGTGGCTTCATCTTTCAAATTCATACAGAAACCTTAGAGTTTCCTGGGATTTTTGCCATCAAGACATATTTTTAAATGGTTTGCTAATAAATGTTAGCTTATTCCCTTCAGTGCCAGCAGAGAATTCTAAATAGCACACAAAACTACAGATCCTAGGGTGCCATAGGATAAGTTGCAAGGCAGTTAAAATTTCAGCAGAACTGGTTAAACAGATAGGATGTACTAAGAACTTGTTTATGCTGACAAGGTGCTGATGTCAGCTATCCTGGTTGCAACCCTTTGTTTTAGGGTCACAGCTAAAGTGGATTGCCAAGATTCAGAGACATCTGGATTCATCAGGTCAAAAGCATTTCTTAACTGAATTATTCCCTTATAGTAGCCTCCAGATTTGGGAAATCATCCTGATGATTAATCATGCCACTCTTTGATCCCTGGAAAAAGGAAATCCAATAACACCAACCCATGCTATGTTATCACTTACAGTTACACAGATTAAATGTTTAAGATTTCAAGCATTGTATACTGGATCTCCAGAATATTATAGACTTGCAGTATATTATTCAGCAATAGTCTTCCAGATCCATTTTGCTCATAATATTTATTTATTTATTTATTTATTTATTTATTTATTTATTTATTTATTTATTTATTTATTTAGAGTATTTTTACCCCACCTTTCTCCTTGGAAAATGACCCAGTTTTTAAGCTTAATTAAAAAGATTAAAAACTGCCCTTGCTGACTGGGGTATTCTGGGAGTTGTATCCCCCCCCCCAAAAAAAGAACAACTTTCCACATACCTGCTTTTAGATAATTATACTTTAGCTTCCCTTAGTGTGCTGCTTAATCTGGACCTGCACTTGTCTGTCAGAGGCACAGTTCTTTTTGCCTTAAATCTTCTGATTTCTCTAAATTTATGTAGGATAGAATACTAGTTTGAAATATTTAATTCTGAAAAATATGCCTTCTTCAAAAGACATATTGTACACTACACTATGCATTTTTATGTCATCTTGCGTGCTTGTAAGTGGGCAGAGGTCATAAGGAGATTTGCAGTCTGCTGTCATCAGTACGCTGATGACACGCAGCTCTATCTCTCCTTTTCCACCTCTGCAGTTGAGGCTGTCCAGACCCTCGACCAGTGCCTGGATGCAGTCATGGCATGGACCAAGGCCAACAGGCTCAAACTCAACCCTGAGAAGACCGAGGTTATGTTCTTCGGGACCTCCCCTTCCAGATATGGAGGCCCTCTCCCCAGCCTGGAGGGTGTTTCCCTCCAGCTGGTGGACAGTGTCCGGAATCTGGGTGTGCTCCTGGACCCGCCCTCACTATGGAGGCCCAGGTGGTGGCCGTGTCCAGGACTGCTTTTTTCCACCTTCAACAAATCACCCAGATTCGTCCATACCTTGATGGGGACTCCCTGAGAACGGTTTTGCAAGCGTTGGTGATCTCGAGAATAGATTACTGCAACACTCTTTACATGGGGTTGCCCTTGACTCTCCTTCGGCGACTGCAGCGGGTGCAAAATGCGGCAGCCAGACTGGTGGCAGGTGTGCGTCGATATAACCACATCACCCCAGTGCTGGCTCGCCTGCATTGGTTACCCGTTGCATCCCAAATTAGATTCAAGGTCTTGGTTTTAGTTTATAAAACCTTCCATGGCCTGGGACCTGATTACCTGGCAGAGCGGATCCCCCAGCAGTCAACTTCGGCCCGACCAACTAGGATGTCATGGACACACTTGCTGCCGGCAGCCATGCCCAGGGAGGCTCGGAAAACGTCCACTCGTAACCAAGCCTTCTCTGTGGCTGGCCCAACACTATGGAACCATCTCCCTAGCGAAGTGCGCCTTGCACAGTCCCTGCCTGCCTTCCGGAAGGCTTTAAAGACCTTGCTTTTCCGGGAGGCGTTTGGTGGCTCCTGATTATGGTTTTTTGGTGTGTGTATTTTTTGGTCCGCCATCTGCCTCCTTGCCTTTTTTTATTATTATTATGTCTTTGAACTGTTTTTATATTTGATTTTGATTATTATTTGTTGTACTTGATTGTTTGTTATTTTATTTGTTGATGTGAACTGCCCGGAGTTCTTTCGGGAAGTCGGCGCGGTATATAAGCCTCAAAATAAATAAATAAATGAATAGATGCCCCAAGCATATCTGATCTCACCTGATTTCAGAAGCTAAGCAGGGTGAACCATGGTTAGTACATGGATGGGAGACCACCAGGGAATACCAGGTGCTGTAGGTGCCTGGAGTAGGAACTGGCAAGCCACTCCAGTATTCCTGCCAAGAAAACTCCATGGACATGGGGTCATGGAGAGTCAGTCATGACTGCAAAGACACAACACACACACACACACACATGCTAAAATAAAGCCTCACATATTTAAAATAAATGGCAGCCACAGAAACCATATCACTTCTGTCATTCAAGACTAACTGCACCATTGTACTGCTCAGAATTTTTAATTACTTCCAGTGAAAGACTAAGCCATTACCAATTAATTAAGAAAATAGGTGCTACTCTAGGAAGGAGAGGGGGCAGAAATGTTAGTGCCTTCTTAAGTAGGATGGAAGCCAAAAAAAGGGAGTGGAGTAGAAGTATCCACAGCCCCGCACTGAGTCCATTTCAAGAAGGAAGTCAGAAGCAGAGAGGGAGAAAGAAAGACAGGTTTCCTGCCAGATGGGTTGAGTTATATAAAGGGGATGTAGTTTTCAAAATAGTTTGCTGATCCAGCAGTTCCACAACTTCCGCTTTGCTCTGGTTAAATGGCAGAGATTGGACCTTATCTGCTCACAGAGGGCTACAGATAAGCTATGAGCTATGTTATTGTGCCCAGACAATCTGACTGAAAAATAGGTAGAGTAATTTTTTATTGGTCTACTGCCTGATGATGTATGAAATTGTAGGCTTTCAGTGGGCCCAGGACACCTCCTTAAGCAGAATGAAGAAGTATTTTGACAGTTTTCCTTTAGTCCAGTGTAGAGAAATCACACTACGGTTGAGCATCTGTCACAGTTTGCAAGGATCAAAGGCAGAGTGGGAGAGAATTTGGTTTCTTCTGCACTTTCTAGACCAGTGGTTCTCAACCTGTGGGTCCCCAGATGTTCCTGGACTGCAACTCCCAGAAATCCCTTCCAGCACAGCAAGTGGTGGAGGCTTCTGGGAGTTGCAGTCCAGGAACATCTGGGGACCCACAGGTTGAGAACCACTGTTCTAGACCAATCAACCTAATATGCATCTTGTAGACTAACACATGGATCAGAAGCAGCCTGTAACAGAGTACATGCAAAATGGACCCAGCCATGGCTCAGCCTGCAGCGTACATCTTAAGTAACCGGACTTTAAAGGCCTGCGGTGTTCTCTTGTAGCAATGGGCACAAACCAGAAAAATGGCAGTTCATGGTGGATTGTGGGTAACGATGACCTTTCTGAACTTTGAAAAAACAAACAAATCATGATAGTGGTTCATTTAAAAAAAGGTTGTGCCTGTAGAGGGGAAACTAACCTTGCCTACATTGTAGCAATCTTTATTCTACAGATCCTATATAAAGTTCTTATAAACCTTATAGTACAGGTCCATTATAAAAATTATCATACACAATAAACTTTACATCAGGAATAATACACTTGATAGCTTACAAAGACATCTTGTGCCCTGCTTAGCCCCATTACTTACCTAGTTTATTCCAAAATACTAAGACCCAGACGCCAAGCCTCTTTCCGTCTGTTGTGGTTTTGTTCATGTGGAGAGTGGCGTGTCTGCCACAGCAGTCTCTTTCTTGTCACTAAGTTCTCCACACAAGTAACAACACCGCGATTTCCCAGGATCCTTGCTCGTGGGAATAATTTACCTATGAGTACAAACTTCCCTGTAGGCTTCTTGCTGTCCAATGAATAAGGGGCTCAGCATTCACCTGTTTGTGTGCTGGAGAGAAACTGGGTAAAATTAATACCTGGATGGGGCTCCAGTCTTTTAGACCAACCTCCTGGGTTGCACAAGTCCACATGATGATAACTGGCACGAACTGTGGTCTGTAGTCATAGGCTGGACCCATTTACTGTACAATATTTTGGCAAACGCACATACGCTGAAAGCCTGTTGTTCAACACCACGGACAGTGGTGATGATGTCAGCAAGAGGAGCCAATGGCTGCTGCTTAAGTGCTTCTTTTGTGGGACCTCAAGGTTCACGTGACATCATCACATTGTGTATGAGTCACATGTACCCCCCCCCAATCATCTTTAATTGGTGGCCATTTGATGCTAAGGGTGATGTTTGTCGTGCAGACAGAGCAGCACAGCATTTCCATCAAGTGCTACAGCTTGGAGATACAGGGATGACTGCCCACTCCATGTGATGGGTGGGCTGGCTTCATAGCATCTAAATTAGTCCCCATTCTTTACAGCCAGCTCTTGCTTTGTGCTAGGCAACCCTTAAGTTTGCTCTCCTCATTTATTGCTTCAAATCTTGTTGGGTGTTTTGTGGTTGTGATTATTATTGTTGTATTTTGTCACTGCGAACCTCTTCAGGAATATGGTTTCAGGGCAGGGTAACAAACTATAGCCTAAATCCTATGCTAAACCTATGAAATGGATTTTTCTTCCTCTTTGCCACCACCTGCCCCAATATGTTTAACATGCTATGGTGTCAATGTTTAGTACAGTAACCCCCCGCCTATCGCGGGGGTTAGGGACCCACTCGACCCGTGATACATGAAAATCTGCTATATGCGGAAGCGGATCGGGTGGGGGCAGGGCGCGATCCGCCACCCCCTGCGTGGCTCCGAGGCCTCCCGGAAGGGGCGGGGGGTGGCGGGGAGTACCCCCCAGGTACTGCAATCCCGCAATATAGTGGGACCGCAGTATCTGAACCACGAAATGACGGGGGTGACTGTACTGTACTGGGAACTGCAGGCTGGAAGAGAATCACCCTCTCTCCTTTTGGAAGTATCCAATGGGGTACTGCATGGCATAAAATTAAAATTAAAAAAAGAACATGTTTTGGTAAAGTATGAAACAAAAGATTTGATTTGATCATTCAAAACATATTTTGAAAGCTTTGGAACATCTGAAGAACATGAAAGGAAGGAATGTGGCCAAGCCGAGGATGAATGAAGACTAGGAGGCATTTACTGTACTTAGTTTGTTTAAGTTAGTACTGCAGGGTGCCACTATACATGACACTAGGACTTGTGGATTCTGGGAGTCGTAGTCCATGGGGAAAATCCTATTGCTTAGCGTAACAAACTGCACCAAATTAGGGCCACTGAATCAATGGGATTTAGTGCATCAACTCCACCGTAACTTCCATTGATTCAGAAGGGCTTTCACATAGGAAGCTGCTGTTTGTTAGAGTGTGTGTGTGTTGTGTCGTTACAGTCATGACTGACTCTTTGTGACCCCATGTCCATGGAGTTTTCTTAGCAGGAATACTAGAGTGGTTTGCCAGTTCCTACTCCAGGCGCCTACAGCACCTGGTATTCCCTGGTGGTCGCCCATCCAAGTACTAAACAGGGCCGACCCTGCTTAGCTTCCGAAATCAGGCAAGATCGGATGTGCTTAGGGCATCTAGGCAGCTTAAGCCCATGCAAATAAATGGAACTTATGGAAGAGTTTACTCACAGAATTTCCATTGATTCAATGGTCTATCTACTATACTAAGCAACAAGACTTTGGCCTAAAATGTTAATTTTCTAGAGTTTGTGTTGGAATTTTTGTAACTGCTCATGCTACTTTTAGTAGAGTTGGGTCGGAGGGACCTTTCTGGGCTAGGCGACTGTCAATGTGTCTAGCACTAACCAATCTTCCTTCTGTGTCTCTGAATTCAAGGAGAGCAATGCATCTCTTGAGTGTTTCTTTGCTGCTTTTTAGTCTGTTGTTGTCAAAAGCAGTCATTTTGTTTATCAGCCTGCTGTTTGATCTGTCCACAACTCTAATGAAATGTTTTCATTCTTTCTCCTAGGAACATCTCAGAGTCAGTTACTGAGACTGTGCCAGTTAATGAGAGAGAAAAAGGGTTGAACTAATCTGGGGAACTTGAAGTTATACTGCTCCATGGATCCTTGCACTTCTGCTGCGCAGCTGGGTTAATTTAACCAGAAATTCAAAACTCTGCAAAAGTTTGCTGCTTTGAGGTTCAGCTCTGGTAGATCTCTGCTTGCCACTGGGCTTGCCCCTTGCCCCATTCACGCAAGAGCACAGGGATGTGCTCTTGTGAGGGCATGTAATTCTTAACACCTTTTAAACATAAACATTTTAGTAGGAAGAGTTCTTCCAAGTATACCTCAGAATTTTTTTTACTTGATTATCAAAACTGAATGAAGGAAATAACTAGAGACTGTGGCTCTTGTAGATGTTGTTTGAGTCCTCCCTTCTCAAGTTGTCTGCAGGGCCGGCACATCCATTAAGGCGAACTAGGCAGTTGCTTAGGGCGTCAAAATGGAGAGGGGGCACTGGCCAGCCTGCTGCCCCCCCCGCCCCCTGCCACTGGCCACCGCCGTCCACCCCCCTGCCGCCTGTCGCCGTCCACCCGCCACCCCCTGCGCCCATCGCCACCCACCCCCGTGCCCGTCGCCGTCCCCTGCCATCCCCTGCCCCCTGCTGCCCCGCCCCCCATCGCTGCCGCCCCCTGCCTGCCACCCCTGCCCCCGCCCCACCCCCCGCCCCTAACCTAGGGCGCAAAAAAACCTAGCGCCAGCCCTGGTTGTCTGAGGTATTTATGAAAGTGATATTTGCAGTGCTTTTAATCCACAAGCACAGGGCCCCATTTCTCTGCTATTTTGTAAAGCAGAAAGGCACCAAGGCAGATTTAGCAGCAGCCTATTTTTACCAGCTGAGAAACAGCTGCGTGGAGTGAAGCAAAATAAATAAACTCCAGACCAAATGAAAATTTCAGCAGCATGAGATGTCTGGCCGTCACCTGCCTGCAGGGTGTAGCCGAACAAGAAACACAAAAGCCTACAACTCAGTCCTAAACTCAGCCTGGTTAAATATATGGCGCGGAAGAGGCCTAGGTTCAAATCTACTGGGGGAAGGGAACTTAGGCAAGATTTCGGGATTCCTCTAAAAGAGTAACTAAATATTAGGGAACAACAACAACAACAACAACAACAACAACAACAACAACAACAACAACAACAACATGAAACTAAGTTATTTTAAGTAGGTTGAAAAACTCTTCATAGGGAAAGTGAAGATTAAAAACATGAGGGAGGAAGGGAAAGAGGACAGGCCTATTGACATGAGAATTGAACATACAATGGAAATGAAAGGTTTTCTTTGCAATTTAAGTTGTGTTGCATTGTCATCCTGCTCTAAACCTGTGGTCCTTATATGTCATCAGGTTACTTCCAGCTTACAGGGATGCCATGAAGGAGCCATCCCCAGTTGCCCTGCTTAACTCTTGCAAAACCGAGAGGGAAACAGGATGGTTTAGGACAGGACGTTTTGGAGCTCTAAATTATGCTTCTAACTATGCTTCTAATTCATATACTATGAGATTTTGGAAGCTAAGCAGGGTCGGCCCTGGTTAGTACTTGGATGGGAGACCACCAGGGAATACCAGGTGCTGTAGGCGCCTGAAGTAGGAACTGGCAAACCACTCCAGTATTCCTGCCAAGAAAACTCCATGGACATGGGGTCACAAAGGGCCGGTCTTGACTGTAACCATGCAACACACAAATATACACACACTTCCAATTAATGTACTATGAGTGCTTTATTAATTTTACATTTGGTTGTTTATGTCAGCGTTAGTCTTAGTCAATTCTCTTATGCAATATTCTGATATCCATGACAATGAAGGATGTTTGAAGTAAACATAAATATATAATAAATATATTTCACATTTTAGCCAATCTTCTCAAATCTCAGGATCAATAAAACTATGTAGCTCAGCAGATTGAACAGATTATCCATATGTTGTTATCCATATGTACTGGGCATTTGCAGTCAGAATATTCTATTGAAAAACTTACACCAGCCTTATGCAAATATACTTCAAGCCATTTGGAGTAACTTTCAGTCTTCTATCTTTCTCTAAGTCTTGACAGAGACAATGTATGAAGCCACGTGTTGCTCTTTTACCTGGTGTTTTACCTAGTTTTTCTATCCATCTTATAGCGCAGAAGGGAGATGGGCATGAAATGAATGATGAAGCAAAACCCCCACACATACATATCGGGCCATTTCATGGTTCATTTTGGGGTGCTCCAGTGAAATGTGCCTGCTCAGAACAAAAAGAAACCCTGGATTATTGTTAGCATTGGCGATTCAGATGGTTCATCCAGTTTCAATACTTTGGGGAACTCTCAAGTGGATGTAGAGCACTTTTTGGGGGAGACCTGCTTGTGGGGAGAGCTATATTTTGGATGCCCCAAATCCAATCTTTGCCCCTACCAAAAAACAACCTGGGGGGGAGGTGAGGAGGAGACTGAGCTGTACACTAGTTGTGAGTAGAGATGGGCATGAATTGAAAAAATGGCGTTTCAGTTTTTCATTTTTCATTGAGGGGTCCGTTTCGGTTTGTTTTCATTTTTCATGAATTTTTGAAAAAAATTGTTTTCGTTTGTTTTTATCCACTTTTTGCGCAATTTTTAAAGCATTTCCGTGCGGGCATCCCCCAATGCCCCAGACCAGAGGGAAAACACTAAAAAATATTGATGCTGGCAGAGACACAGTATAGACTAGGTACGCAGGGAGGCTGCAAAGGCAGCGGCAGGCGTTGCCCAGGGTGCAAGGCAGCTGCAGAGTGACTGCACAGGGGCAGGGGAGGATACTCACCGAGAGGTATGCACGCACACAGGGAGGCTGCAAGAGAAATCTCTTCTTTCTCTCCCCTAAGAGCCAGGCTGCAGCTGGCAGGAACACAGAGACACACACCTGCCTGGCTGGCCTAAAGTGAAAATAATGAGTCACAGAGACAGCAATCCCACCCTAACTCCCACCGGAGACTGCAAGGAGGACGGGGGCTGCCAGAGCTTTTTATGGCCTCTGTGGCTGCCAGACCTGCCCAGTCTGCAACCTGGGCATGCTATTGGTTAAAGTTATCCAAGAATTTACATGATCCCATCACATGGCTTGCCTCCATTTTGTGGCTGGCGACATCCATTTTGTCATTCTTAAAGGGAAAAGAAAAATACATTGCGATGGGAGAAGACAAAAACAAATGTTTTAAGGACCCCCCCGGTAGATATTATCAGACAGTATAAATAATTATTGCTGCGTTTTTATGGATGTCCAGGGCGTTTTTTAACATTTAAAACAGCTCATTTCATTGCGCGTTGCCATTAATGAAAAATGAAACGTAACGAACCTAATTTTCGTGGTTCTGTTCGGTTCATTCCAATTTCATCACAATGTTTGTTATTCGTTTCGTTACATAACAAAACGAATAACGAATAACAGAAACAAAAAAAGTTCATTTCATGCCCTTCTCTAATTGTGAGTTTGGTTTCCCTGAATCATGCAGGGAGCCTTCTACTGCTCCTGGAAGTCCCAAATTGCACAAACCATGAAATGGTTCATTTTGTTGGAAGGTTTGTGAACGTTGGTGGTTTGCTAATAGCAGCAAACCACAAGCCATCACGAACCCCTGGTTCATGCCCTTCTCTATTGTGGTATGCCTGGAGTACTTGTTTTTATTTATAATTAGATCGAGATGAAGGAGGGAGATATGACTTCCTCTCACTTCTGCTTGGAGATCACTTGAACTTTTTTTCCTTTTAGGAACAAGTCGTTAGTAAGAGGCTGTTTTAACTAGGTCTTTGTTCTGACCCTGGAATGGCTCACTGGCTTCAGTTGTGAATGCTTGTCCAGGAATATTCATTTCCACCCACCCACACAGGCTAGCTCTCTGTAAGATTTAAGATTTTCCTTATGGTTTTAGTAAGATTTCCACATACTTAAAGGAGGATGAATGATTTGCTAAAACCTAGGCATGTAAATAAGGGCTGGGAAATAGGGAGAGGGGTAATAAGAACTCTGCATCCCACAAACTGAAGATCAAAGATTTGGGTTGAAGTTGCTTTTCCCCACCCATTATTCTGTTCCTACAGGTTGTAGACAGAGCCAGACGAGATCGGGGGAGAAAAAGGAATGACATGGGAAAGCCGCCTTGTGGCTCTTTTCTTTCAAAAATGGATGGCCTGGCTCAGCTTGGCCTGGCCTGGCGCAGCGATCGCTTGTTAAAAGTCTTAACTCTCCATTGCTTTCCATGCTGTTTGGCAGGCCCAGGGAGGTCAGAGAAGGTTGAAACGCGAAAGTTTGGAGCTACGCAGTCTTTAAACATGGAAGAGTTCATGAACCCCTGCAATATTCACTAGAACATCATCTTAAGTATCATGTCTGAGGCTCCTCAAAAGGGGCAATTTCCCCCCCGGTTACTTCAGACAGTTGTTAGTGCCTGGAGGACCACACAAGTACACAACCTTCTGTACCCTGATGCTGTAGGTAGGCAGTTATACCTTGGTTTACGAACATAATCCGTTCGGGGAATATGGTTGCAAGTCAAAACACTGTTATATCAAAGCAAATTTCCCCATGGGAAATAATGAAAATGAAAATGATTTGTCCTGGGGCCCCATAGACCACATATACTGTACACACAAAATGCTAAAATGTACAAAAGAAGTGGGCTGGAAGTCCACATCCACACTATGGTTTAGGTACCTGGCTGCGGATTCTGCTCTGCTTGGTACTGACCATCGGATTTTACTCTGTGTTTTTAATGTGACAATAATTAAATGCCATCTGTAGCTCTATACACACTTGACCAGCTGCCCCAAGACTAGAAATAGTTTTAAAAATAAGAAAGGAAAACAAATTAAATAAAAATAGAAATAGTAAAAAAAACCTCCACTCTCTTTTGAAAACCTTCCTGATTGGTGCAAGGAAAACCTGCCTTCCTCTCTCCTCCCCCTGCTTTTGAGGCTTGCCTGAGACAGTATGTCCCAAATAATCACCTACAATTCAGTAGAGGGAGAGCGAGAGAGCGCCACCATTGGCTCACTTGTGATCATGTGATCTGCTCCAGTGCTTGTCTTGGAAGACACTGGTTGTTTATCAAGGCAAATTTTAGAATAACTTTTTTTGCCTTGCAAAACATTCTTAAACCAAGCTACTCTTAAACCAAGGTACTACTATGTTTAATTTCTGGTAAATATAAACAGTATTCAGACATTATTAGTGTATGATAACAGGATACCAAGGATGAAACATTCTCACCTTGGCTCCAGTTATTGTTGCTTTGATTAAAAAATTACTAGCAGGTCCAGCAGCCAAAATGTGTAGACTACCTAGGCATGACAATTTACGTTTTCTGGGGTGCACCACGAAGAGACTAGTCCACATTGGTGGACTTCACAAGGATTTCCCAGCAAGAAGAATCAGTGTGGATACTGAAATTAAAAACAATGGGTGCAGTAATGCTGAATTCTGTTATGCCATAGGAAATAAAACTAGCAGGTGTGAAGTATTATTATTATTATTATTATTATTATTATTATTATTATTATTATTATTATTATTATTATTATTATTATTATTATTATTATTATTATTGACTCTACCTGAGATAGAGCTTAGAGTTTTCTGAGTTCTTGATCATTCAAGTTTGTTCTCCTCACCTCATAAGTCATTACAAAATCTGTGTGGTGACATAGGAAGAGGAACAGAGTAAAAGAACTTCTTCTGACATGCCCAGCCTTCCCAAATTAACAAGGCCCAAAGAGGACTTGAGATGTCTGAGGTTTTGGCTGGTTATTTAAGGTCACAGTGTGATTTAACTTTCCTTGTCTTTGTTGATCATGGCCGTTTACTTTCCTCATATGTCTCTCCTTTTCAGCTGTTGTCTTTTCCCCCTTTACTCTTAAGCTCTTCCTCCTGGTTTTTAATTCTTTCTAAAAGCAGGCTTGCTTCCCACCTATCATTTTCAGATGCAGTTTCGGTGGCAGAGTTTTGAATTTCTGGTAAAATTCCTTTTCTGTCCAGCAGAAGTACAGAGACTCCCAGAAGAGAATCCTTTTAAGTTCCTCAGATATTCATCCCACCCCATTGTCATTAACTGGCACTTACAGTCCTGGTAACTGAGACATTTGTACCAAAAAGAATTAAAATGTTTCATTATCATTGTGAACAGATCAACACAAAACCAAACAAAATTAAGACTCAGCATCGTGGCAGGAAGGAATTAATGCAGAGGCGTAGCCAGGATTTGGAGCACACGGGGACAAAGTTTGTTTTTGCGCCCCTCCTACCGCCCCCCATAGAACCCACCCAGCAATGGGGGCGAACCCTGCGGGTGTGGGCTGGGTGCATGCGTGTGCATGCGCAAGGGGCAGATGGACGGACAGGTGTGTGTGTGTGTGAGCGTGCACGCCTTACATCTCTCCCACCAAGGTGAGGAAGAGGAGGAGGAGGGCATCGCAGCCACCGTGATCCTGCCTGCCTGCTTGCTTTACTGCTCGCCTGGCATGCAGCGGTGGAGGCGGCAGAGGGGGTGCCATTGCCAAGCCTTAGGACAGTGATGGCGAACCTTTTAGAGACCAAGTGCCCAGGCTGTGGTTCAAAACCCAGTAATTTTTTGCAAGGTGCCAAAACCTGAATACAGGTGGTTGTTAAGGGATGATGTTGGGTGCCCACAGAAAGGGCTCTGAGTGCCACCTTTGGCACCCGTGCCGTAGGTTCGCCAACACTGCCTTAGGGGAAAGGAGGATTGCTGGGCAGTAGGAGGGTGCATGGCTTCCCCTCCAGGTGCCTCCTACTGGGCAGTAGGAGGGTGCATGGCTCCCCCTCCAGGTGCCTCCAGATTGCTGCACCCAGGGCAAATGTACCCTTCTGCTCCCCCCCCAGATACACCCCTGAATGATTGGTTAGTGCTAGACAGAATTTTATTACTACTTTTAGGTTGTAGATATTCGCTGAGAACTAGAGGAGTTAGCCCATTTGTAGGAATGGAAAGCAGGTTTTTCTCTGCATATAGTTTCTCTCTTCATGTGGGGAAATGGTGTCTCGGGAGAAATTCAGGTGAGCCATCTTCTTTACAGGCGGCTTTTGTAAGAATACAGACAACACAATGTGATGTCGTCTCTTTCCAAAGTTCTCCAGATACATAAACCTGCCCCTGGCTGTACCCTGAAGCTGAGTACTGTAGGACATAAAAGGTTTTACAGGTTGAATGTGCTGACTGTGCAGATCTGCTTTCTTAAATAAAACAAGGATGTTGTTGAATAACGTGGCGATCATGCTGTGTGAGCCTAAATGCAGAGATGATAAGCAACAGGCAGTAGGAGGCTGCCCTGTTCAAACATATGTGCTGCTTCAGTGCTTTGCGCAGATGGTAACAAAAAAAATTAATCATGGAAGCTCTTGCTGTGAAACTTCCTCTTTGGTCCCCATGTGCCTCTTACGAACTGTATTGTGATGTGAAATATTTCCTCAAATCTGGGGTTTGTTTTACACACGTTTGTTTTTACACCGTTTTTCACATTTTCCTTGAGCAGCGAAGAACCAAGGTTGTCCTTTCTTTGCTTAGTTTCCTTTTGGAGGAACAAGTGCTGGGCGTATGGGTGTCAACAACAAAAATATTCACAAAGATACAAATTGAGCAAGAGTGGGGAGATGGCAAGTAGACCATCACCGAAAGTGCGCATACTGGTCTGAAGGTTTTCAAAAAGTAATAGTATGACTTTGGAGCTCTCTCAGGTGTACCGTTTGACGGCCGACTCTTGCAATACTTTGTCCAAAATCATGTTCTGCAGTTGCATGAAAGGCATCCCTTTTACTGGCAGGTTGCCTCTAGTTAAGAAATCTTGATAGACATTATATGTCTACCAAGACACTTGGTCTCACTAGCTAGACAAGTTTGGCTCTCCTGGCCTTGGAAAGAGCCTACTGAGACCATGTGCTCTCAAATGAGTGTGAGCTCCAGTCCAGGTTTTAGACAGTGGCTGCTGATTTATCGAACTATGAAAAAGCCTACAAAAACTGTGGCCATTTTGTGTTCCTGAAGATCGTCTCTACCAATGATCAAATAGCGATACAGGATAGTTTACGGTATCAGGAAGCTATCTTTCTATTTCTCGTACATAGAGTCTTCTTGCATATGTAAATCTGAGAAACTGGCATTTCTGCAACAGTAGATATCCAACTTGCACTGGTCCTTTGTCGTGTTTAGCTTGGATCAGCACACCCAATTTTAACTGTCATATAAAAAAATTTCCCCCAGGCAAAGTCATTGTTTCTTCACACAGTGCCTTGATTGTGGAAAACTATCTTGGACAGGCACATCGGCCCACTCTGGAATTCATTTTCTTCTCCTTTTTGTGGCCTTCATTTGTTTGTGTTGCATTGTTTCTCTGTTGCTAGAGGCAAAAATGGTTCTTTCACTCAGAAGGGCTGGGTCATTGGATGGAACATGATTCATGACAGGCTGGCCTCCTGGTTCACCTTTGAACATGGAGATGTCTGTTGGTGGATTGCTTCTCCCCATAAGTGAGAGCTCCCCATTGGACTATATGTTTGTTTGTATATGTGTGGCTTTGAATAAGCTGCACAGTCCCAGGATGCCCCCAGAAGAAGGGAATGGGAAACCCCTTCTGAGTATTTCCTACTTAAGAAACCCTGAAAAGGCTCCCTACGAGTCAGAATTGACTGGAAGAGTGGGGGGGGGGAGGATACCTGGGTAGCTCATTCAGTTAGATATCTGGACTGGGACTTTAGTTCCACACATGGTCAAGTGCTACTACACACCGTGCTATAGTTGCTGGTCAAGTAGGACGTCATGCTGCCATTTAAAATGTTTTTAAAAGGCCTACTAAGTGCACTTACACCTTTGCAAATGTGAGGGAATGTCGGTTTAAAAATAGATTTTGTGGTTATCCACAGCTGTGCACCTGTGTCAATGGACAGAGAAAAGTAACCCACAAATCGCATCCAAAACATAAGGAAGAGAGCAGGGGAAGGAAGGCCGAGGAGAAGGAGAAGGCCATGGTGCTATTTCATATTGTTTCACGCAGAGCCCAATGGTTATTCACATCCGTGCAGCTCTGAAACCACAATTTTAAAAAAAACGAACCCTAATCCAAGCAAAACTCCCTTCTCTGGGGAGAACCAAAGGGGAATGAGACAAAAGATGTTGGGTCACCATCATCCTCATGCAAAACATGATGGTTAGAAAATCAGATGCATCGCTTTGTTCATCATCCTATTTAATATAAAGGTAATTATTATCCATGATTTTATTTGTTGGTGGTGGGAGATTTTTACATCTTTAAAGCCATTCCTGCCGGAAGAAATTACAATGATAGGAGATGGAATGTGTATGAGTTTGGGAAAAATCACATAAAACTAATTTGTTGGTAAACTAAGCACTGGGAGGAAAGTAATGTCAGGACAATGGGTTTTGGAGTGTGTTGTGTGTCAAACATGTGAACCAATTATTATAATACTGAGACAGATCACTAATGTAGTTTGTCCAGTAAAAGAAGAAAGGAAAATCAGAATACAGGACTATCCTTTTGTAATAATAGTGCCCTCGTTTCATTACTGACTCCAGGGCAGGTTTGCTTAGAAATTCAATCAAGGCACACAGAATAAAGCATAAATATTTTGATAATAAACAGAGAAACCCTTCATAGTAACAGTGGACAAGTTTCTTTTTTAACAGCCAGAATCCGTGTCCTCATATTTGTTTTGGAGGAATTAGCGCAGTAGGGGCCATTTTTATTGAAAACGTTGCAGCCTGACAGGAGTCTTATTTGGTGATTCAACATGAGGAAGTCTTCTGCCAAAATAATTAAATTTAACATTTTCAACAAGTGTGCTAACTGACTAAACCACCCCTCCCTGGCATCACTTCCCCTGAGTTTGGAAAAAGTGATTGAAACAGTATTTGATCCAGAATTGTATGTGAAATCCAATACAAGGTCAAGTAGTGCAGGGTGGTTTCAAAACTGAAGCTGTTTTCCAAATGCTAAGCCATGATCTTGAGAATGTAAGGAAATACTGTATGTAGACACAAGAGGCTTTAAAAAAACCCAGGTTACTTCAAAGCCCCATTGCATGGGAGTAGTATCAGGAGTTTGGCTATGAATACACAGTGGAAGTGAAGAATAGATTCAAGGAACTAGATTTAGTTGACAGACCCCCGGAAGAACTATGGATGGAGGCTTGTAACATTGTACAGGAGGCTGCAATGAAAAATATTCCAAAGAAAAGAAAATGCAAGAAAGCAAAGTGGTTGTCCAACGAGGCCCTACAAATAGCGGAGGAGAGAAGGGATGCAAAATGCAAGGGAGAAAGGGAAAGATACAGAAAATTGAATGCAGACTTCCAAAGAATAGCAAGGAGAGACAGGGCGGCCTTCTTGAATGAACAGTGCAAAGAAATAGAGGAAAACAACAGAAAAGGAAAAACCAGAGATCTGTTCAAGAAAATTGGAGATATTAAAGGGGCATTTTTTTTTTTGCAAGGATGGATATGATAAAGGACAAAAATGGTAGGGACCTAACTGAAGCAGAAGAGATCAAGAAGAGATGGCAAGAATATACAGAAGAATTATATCAGAAAGATCTGGATGTCCCTGATAACCAAGATAGCATAGTTGCTGACCTGGAGCCAGACATCCTGGAAAGTGAAGTCAAGTGGGCCTTAGAAAGCATTGCAAACAACAAGGCCAGTGGAGGTGACGGCATTCCAATTGAACTCTTTAAAATCTTAAAAGAGGATGCTGTAAAGGTGCTGCATACAATATGGCAGCAAATTTGGAAAACCCAGCAGCGGCCAAAGGACTGGAAAAGATCGATCTACATCCCAATCCCAAAGAAAGGAAACGCCAACGAATGCTCCAACTATCACACAATTGCACTCATTTCACACGCTAGCAAGGTTATGCTCAAAATTCTACAAGGCAGGCTTCAGCAGTATGTGGAAAGAGAACTTCCAGAAGTACAAGCTGGATTTCGAAGGGGCAGAGGAACTAGAGATCAAATCACCAACATGCGCTGGATTATGGAGAAAGCCAGAGGGTTCCAGAAAAACATCTACTTCTGCTTCATTGACTATGCCAAAGCCTTTGACTGTGTAGACCACAACAAACTATGGCAAGTCCTTAAAGGAATGGGAGTGCCTGACCACCTTATCTGTCTCCTAAGAAATCTGTATGTGGGACAAGCAGCAACCGTCAGAACTGGATATGGAACAACTGACTGGTTTAGAATTGGGAAAGAAGTACGACAAGGCTGTATACTGTCACCTTGCCTATTTAACTTATATGCAGAATACATCATGAGAAAGGCAGGTCTGGATGAATCACAAGCCGGAATTAAGATTGCCGGAAGAAATATCAACAACCTCAGATACACAGATGATACTACTCTGATAGCAGAAAGTGAGGAGGAATTAAAGAAGGGTGAAAGAGGAGAGTGAAAAATGGGCTGAAGCTCAACATCAAAAAAACTAAGATCATGGCCACTGGTCCCATCACCTCCTGGCAAATAGAAGGGGAAGAAATGGAGGCATCGACAGAGTTTATTTTCTTGGGCTCCTTGATCAATGCAGATGGCGACTGCAGCAACAAAATAAAAAGACTCCTGCTTCTTGGGAGGAAAGCAATGGCAAACCTAGATAGCATCCTAAAGAGCAGAGACATCACTTTGCCAACTAAGGTCAGGATAGTCAAAGCTATGGTTTTTCCAGTAGTGATGTATGGAAGTGAGAGCTGGACTATAAAGAAGGCTGATCGCCGCAGAATGGAAGCTTTTGAGCTGTGGTGCTGGAGGAGAGTCTTGAGAGTCCCCTGGACTGCAAAGAGATGAAACCTATCCATTCTGAAAGAAATCAACCCTGAATGTTCACTGGAAGGACAGATTTTGAAGCTGAGGCTCCAGTACTTTGGCCACCTCATGAGAAGAGAGGACTCCTTGGAAAAGTCCCTGATGCTGGGAAAAATCGAAGGCAAAAGGAAAAGAGGACGACAGAGAATGAGATGGTTGGACGGTGTCATCAATGCAACCAAAATGAATTTGACAAAACTCCGGGAGGCAGTGGAGGATAGGAAGGCCTGGCGAGCTCTGGTCCATGGGGTCATGAAGAGTCGGACACGACTGAACGACTGAACAACAACAACAACAACAAAAGTATCAGGAGACAGATATCTAGTCTCTTGTACTTCCAGAGGCATTTGGTGGGACCACTGTGAGATACAAGAAGCTGGGCTGGATGGGCCCTTGGCCTGATCCAGCATGGCTCTTCTTATGTTCTTATGTCCTTAAGATCCATGCAGTACAGTTCCTTGTCTTAGCCAGGCACATATTCCTGGGAAACCCATCAGAGCTGGAATCCTGTATGTACTTAGTAAGTAAACCAAGTGGAACATCAAAATGTTCTTCTGTGTAAACATACACGGCCTTTTCACACGACCCCTAAGATCCGCTGGCCCCTTAAATTCGGACCAAAGATCTTAGGGGTTCGTTGCTCTTCCTTCCTCCCACCAGAGAAAGAGAAGAAAAAATGCAGCTCACCTGAAGGAGCTTCCCGTCCGTTTCTCTTCCGTTTATCTTCCGTTTCTCTTCTGTTTGCTTTTTTTCCTCCCACCTCTTCTCTTAAAGGGGCGGGAGGCAAAAAAAACACCAGAACAATGCAGATTAAATCCGGACTGGGGACTTTCACCATTACAAGAAAGTGCAGCTTGGTAGAACATTCCTGCAAACTCCGGATATCGGAGTTTGTGCGGAGGTTTAGTGGACACTGAAAACCCAGAACAATGGACACTAAGACTCAAGAACATTCTGCTGGATATCTAGTGTGGTTTAGTGGACACTGATGGGACTAAGACTCAAGAGGTCTCGGTTCAAATCCCCACTCAGCCATGGAAGCTTATTGGGAAGGTACTATATTGTATTACCACTTCTTAAATATCACACTTACCTTGAAAGCTTCATTAAGGTTGTTGCAAGTCAGTCCCAATTTGACAGCTCATAACAACAATAACCTAATTCTTCTTTTATTTTTAACCTGGTACAAGTTTATGAGATTTTGGATCCTATACCTGTGCAGCATGCTTGGAAGTGATTAATTAAAAAAACAATTTAATGCCTCTCATTTGTAAAAGCAACAATTTTGAAAGAAATTGGCTGGAATGCTATGTGGGTTTTGCTACGGCTCTACAGTTCTAAGATGATGATGATGATGATGATGATGATGATGATGATGATGATGATGATGATGATGATGATGATGATGATGATGATGATGATGGAGGAGGAGGAGGAAGAGGTGGAGGTTTGCATAACTGTCTGTGATTAATTGCAGCTAATTGACAGGATGCCACTCTCAACTGCACAGTTGGGTATATGTCCACTCCAGACATGTCACCAAGGCACCCCATGATACCATGTTTATTAGCTACAATTTGCCACAGCAGATTAGGCAAAATCCATTCAAATACCAGTAGAATTCTGATTACTACTGTATTTCTATAGAAATGCCAATGGCAGTAACAAGCTGAGTAATTATTAATGTTCCATGCTATTTTAAATGTTTATGTCTTGATGTGTGTGTGTGTGGGCAGGTAATTTATGGGGAATCAGACTTTTTGGTTTCTAGAAATTTTGGTGGTTTAGGTTTATCTGTCTGCAGAACCAGAATTGGGGACTTTGACCACCCCCAATCGGCCATCTGTCAGGAGAGCCAGGTTGTGTGGCTCTTGGCCAAGATCCAAAGGCTCAGGATGCCCACAGAAGAATGGAATGGTAAACCACTTCTGAGTATTCTCTACCTGGAAAACCTGGACAAGAATTGCAATAAGTCAGATCAGACTTTACAGCTCATGATTATAGTAGTAGTAGTAGTAGTAGTAGTAGTAGTAGTAGTAGTAGTAGTAGTAGTAGTAGTAACAGCAGCAGCAGCAGCAGCAGCAGCAGCAGCTATTGTTAGAAATACTTACTGTTTTTAAGGAAGTTAAGCCAATGGGGAAGTTAAGTCAATGGGGAGCTACTGTATTATTAATAAATACAGTATATCTTACAATATGTACTAAAAGTATTTCCTTTCACAAATTCATTTTCACATTTCCAAACCTTCTTCCTGTGACTGACCATTTTCCCCCAGGAACCTTCGGTAGGAACTTAGTTAACCTTTGTCAGAGTGGGGGACTTTTGCGCCATCCAACCATGTTACAAATTTGTTGTTGTTTCAACGCAAAGCAACAAAATGTCAAGGCTATGCTCTTCAAGAGGGAAGTCTACACAAAAGTGCCCTGTTTAGTGGTGGATTTTGGATGATGGTCTTTGAATGAAACTCAACCTCCCTCCCCCCCTCCCCAAAAAAAGCTCTTAGGGAAGAATCACAGTCAACTAATGGCTAGGTTTTGTTTAATGGTTTAAATATTTAAAATGAAATGCCATAGAAGCTTATTTCTCTGCCCTGCTTTACTGTCCTTTATATGGGCATGCATGGCGTGGAAGTTTCAAGTCATAGTTCCAATTCAGTGGAAACGCCTGCCTCAGACATGGTTCAGGTTTTTGTTGACTTCAGACTGTGGCCTTGCTACTGTCAGATGAATTGCCTTCACCTTAATTAAGACTTAAGCTGTGTAAACAGAGCTATCTCCTCACCATTCCAGAACAGGGAGATAGCTCTCCCCGCCCCCCAAATACAGTTGCAAAATAAATAAAGAATCTGATGGATTCCCCATGGCATAATCATAGGAAAAGCTCTCAACCTCTATTTCATTGTCTTTCTCACAGACCCACCCACATTCCCATCCCACCTTTATTTGTATCATTTGGTGAGGTTAGCTTTTTTATTTCTGTATGAAAGCTTATATACGTACATTTTGGAAATCCATCTACATTCTCCGTATGTACAGACTTCCCATAATGCATGCACATGTATTTATGGGCTCCTTCTCATATTTTATTCATTTCATACACATTGACCATAAAACATGTTTGGGCCCATATATCGGCTGCATTTTATGTTAACTGAGCGAGCTTCGCCTGGTGCTTTCGCTGCCCGCTGTCTGGAAAGCCCTTAAGACCTGGCTTTTTAGGGAGGCATTCGGAGACCAGTAAGGTTTTAAAGTCTTGTCTTCTGTGTAGTTCTGTTGGGCGCCTTACACTCAGTTCTTGCTGTTAATTCTTGGTTGTTGTAGCTGTTGTTTTGCTTTGTTTTATCTATTATGTATACCGCCTTGAGTTCCCTTTGGGAAGCAGATGGTATATAAATCTTAAAATAAATAAATAAACTGTGTTCCTTTTTTTAAGTTTCCATCCTCCAAAAGATGCCACAAGCTTCTCAAGCGTGCAGATTTCCAAGGCAAGTGGCATTTTGTCAAACATGTCATAGACAGCAGATTCTGATGAGAATCTTAAGCACTGATGGATTTGGTTAATTTTATAAGGGTTACAACAGGCTGTGCCCCAGTTACCCATATTTTCAGGCAGAGTACTTCTTACAATTAACACAGTATGCAATTCATCAATTGTAAATTAACACATGATGAACAGATTCAACATCTGGTATATTCAATCACAAAACCCAGTAACAAAATTGAGGGATCTATATGACTTTATATTCTCAAATTTGGTCAGTTATGTTTTCGAACCCCTGTCATTCCCCCCGCCCCGCCCCACCCACACTGCCAATAAGGTCATGTCCATAAAAGGCATAAATCAGCAGCTGATGTTCTACATGTCAGCCTGTTTTGGAAGATTTTTGATCTATGGGTAAACATTACCCCATGCTTATGTTTTCAGCTCAAGATACCATTTAAAACATGAGAACTGGAGCTAGTAGAGGATGTAACCAGTCTAGAAGATGCAGTTTTAGAATATTTACTTTATACCCTAAGAATTTATCGTCCTTTAGAATGTCTAATAATGGATCCAATGATTTGTAATTTCTGATATGAAGCAAATATTGTGTGATTTGTTTCCTTTAGTTACAGTCTTCCACAAGGAATAGTGAACATGCTTGGTCCCTCAAAGTCTCATGATATAATGCCAACAATCCATATAAATATTATAATTGATAACTTTTTACATTCTGATAGTAGAATGGAAGGGGAGAACCATCCATGCTATTTGGAGTTCCTATTGGACTCAGATGCATGTAGTTTGCAAGATCGCCATCTTAAGACATGCCCCTGCTTCATATTAACTGCTACCTGTTTTAAATAAATAAATAAATAAATAAATAAATAAATAAATAAATAAATAAATAACATATTAGCAGAGACTTTAGTTGCAGGCCTTTACAAGGCATTCAGAAAGTTATTTTCGGCATGCCCAAAGCCCTTCCCAAATAGATGCTTCTCGTTCGCATTTGTAAGGAGGTGTGTAGAGACTTGGCCCTGGACAATGAGACCAGCTCAATGAGATCTCAGTCCACTGTTGTCTCTAGGGCCTTCTCTCTGCTGTTTCCCTGAAGCTGAAGAAAAGGAGAGATTAGTGTCCTTCAAGAGGGAGGAGGCTTATGGCCACAGGACATCATATTGTTTTGCCCAACACAAAACCTCCAACTTGGTCTTGATCTACTTCGCTTTAGTGGAAACCTGGGCCATCCAAAGAGAAGAGATCAGAAGCCTGAATCATTTGAAGAGAGCCCTGGGAAGGATTCTCAGACAAGTTGCCAAATGTCGCTACTCAGGACATGACATTCCAACTAGGAAAGAAAGGGTAGCACTGTTAAAATTAAAAGTTGATGCAGATCTGTGGTGTATTAATAAAACCCCATGCAGCTAGCTGCATTCCATCTTGAAATAATAAAACAAATGCAGTAGATGCATGCTTCATTGCTTTGCTTATTTGCACTTTCACTGCATTAGGGGTGATTATTCCCAGTTGGATGAAAAATATTATGTATTACTTTTCCGCACACAGACGTCCCGCCCTGCAAACCACCTGTGACGTTCTCCATATTCTCAACACCAGTTCCTTTCTCCATTTGTTAAAAAAAAAAGAGGGGAGATTTCCCATTGCCTTCTTTGTTCTGATGTCTGCATTCCTTGCCCAGGGAGCCCCTCACCTGCTCCTGCGGCTCACATGTCCTGAAACCCGATCTCACCATGCAGCTGCATAAATCATTTTTTTTAAAGCCAGCCCCTCCCTCCCTCCCTACCGCCTTCGGTGCAGCTGGCAGCACAAATGCAGAAGGAAATATTTTTCCCCATTTTGCCAACCTCCCACCGTCCTTCCCTAAAAGTAAACAACTCTCATGAGCCAACATTTAGCTTTGTAATAGTCAGGGACACGGCGTGGTGCATCTGCCCTGGGGACCTGTTGGGGTTGCACAACCCAAGCCACCAAACCTCTTTTTTTCTGTTCTGCTCCACAACTTTGCCACAGAAATAGGTGAGCCAGATTGGCTCAGGAAAGGGTCAACATAACCGGACTGTTTAGGATGCGGTGGAACAAGACCCACTGCTGTAATGCCTGTTTCCAAACTCAGTTCACATCATACAAGGTAGGGTGGGGCTAGATAACGGAGGACCCTAGGTGGTTTAAGACAGGCTTTGCTACCCAAAGCATGCAGGTCACTTCTCTTTTGCTTTTTTTTTTTGTCTCCTCTGGTCAGAGATATTTTTTTTTGGGGGGGGACGAGAGAGGGGAAAGCCATAATGAAAAGTGACTGGTAATTTCCAACTCTGGAGAAGTGGGGAGACTAGTCAGCTTCCAGCCTTTATGTTTGTTGTGTTTCTCTGTTGTTGTTGTTTTATTGGTTTATTTATGTTTAAAGCTGATGCTTTCCAGATAAAAGAAACACCACACGTTAATACTGTGAGAAAGGTTCCCTCCATGTAAGGCCATTTTGCTTTGATTGCATGCTCAGATTACAGGGTGATGTGTGGGGACAGACATCCTTATTCCTCAGCTGCCCATTGTTTATTTTCATCCAGAGTTGCTGGAGAACTGAAGTCAGGAAGAAGGGCCTCTTCTCTTTATATTCAGTGTCTTCCGCCACCCCCCCACTCATTAGGTCACTGCCTGGACAACCCATAATTCAGTTAAGTGATAGACACAGAAAATTAGCAAACCATAAGCCTGGAGTTCATCTTTATGGGTTGCAGATGCTTCGCAACATAAGACCAGCATGCTTGGAGAAATTCCTCCAAGTATTACCTACCCATGCAAGAAACCCTGACCCCAAGCCAGCCACCTCTAAGAAGTAGGATTTTGAGTCTTCACTCCTTAATTTCACCCATGTGGCCACATGACAGAACTCCGCGCCCCCTCTGTTTCATTTCCTTCATAATACACTGGACCCTCGTATAACAAATGGTTTGTATAACATAAAATCTGTACAACATAAAAAAATCTGGAGATAGGGGAAATTTTTGCCAATGGGGCGGATCCGTACAACATAAAAATGGTCGTGACTAGGGATTACTCCGTTTTCAATGCATTCCTATGGGAAATTTGTATAAAGGAAAATTTGCTTAACAGAATTTCATTTGGAACAAATTAATTCCTTTATACAAAGTACCACTGTAATGTATTTAACAGCCAGCGGCTTGCTCTCAAGCAGACAAAACAACCTCCATGCAGACGCCATTTAAAATGTCTCCCTGTTGTCCTCCTCCACACACATGTTCTATAGTGTCTTATCATCATAACATCAGGGTACTGTACTTTTGCCCTGTCACTGTCAGTCAAATGGACTGCTTATCACAAACTCTTCACCTTAGGAAAGCGGTTAAAAAGGTGTCTATGTTGTAATGTTAAGAGGACACAAGTCCATGTAACACTGCAACTTAAACATCTACTTATACAAGTAAGCAGAAACCTTATGCAACCCTCAAGAAAGCACACCAGAAAATTGATGTTTATTGTGAATACCTTAAAAAGAGTTTCTGGAGGTGCCGATGGATTGGAAGAGAGTGATTGCTTGAGGGCTGAGAGACTTTACCCTTTTCTGCTTCAGAATAAACAAGGACCAGAAATGTCCTCAACACAGAGAACTCTAAAATCCACCACTATGCACATAAATATTTATCTTTTGAAATGCACCTATCATCATCATTATGACTCCCACCACCACAATAATCATCACAATATCGCACTGTACTGTTAAAGTAGTGGTTCTCAACCTTCCTAATGCTGCAACCCTTTAATAAAGTTCCTCATGTGGTGGTGACCCCTTGCCCTACTTGGAAGAGGCCACAAGCCCCCTTTGGCAGGCCACTGCCACAGGTGCCATAGAGAACTTCCCTTTACAGGCACCCTCAGCCAATCACAGCCTCCAGTGCCATTGACTGACATTCTCTCCAACCTATCAAGCTGTAACTCACTCTTTCCCCCCTTCCTCTCCCTTCTTCTCCCGACCCCTGTGAAATGGTCATTCGACTACCAAGGGGTCCCAACCCTCAGGTTGGAAACCACTGTGTTAAAGGTACACAGATCAGCATGCAGCATATTCATGAAATGACATAATCACACAAATAAATGTTTTAAAATTAACAAGACAGTTCCAAAATGCACTAGCAAAAGTGTAACAAAAAGCACCAAGAATTTTACACAGCAAACCTGGACATTACCAATTAAAATGTTTTTAGTTTCTGGTAAAAGAGCACCCTTGAGAAACCTCTGACCCTCTTGGCAAATAACTTATGATATCAGATTAAAGACTTCTTGCAAAGGTAGAATTGTCCTAAATCTTCATCAGCTTTAAAGTATCTAAAAACCAATACTTTCCATTAAGTAAAGGGACCCAGAGCGGAATGATACAGTGGAGGTCGTATTTGGTTCAGATTGTTTATCACTACATGCATAGGAGCTGGAAGTTGAGTCATGGCAACTGGACTTCTTTTCTTGAGAGACTGAAACATTTCACTGCTCATCTAAACAGCTTTTGTAGGTCTGAGGAAAGCTAGTTGTGAGTTCTCCATTTTATAGTTCACTTTGACCTCATGTCACCCTGGTCTAACATAAGATGAACAATGGCATGAATAGGCTTGTTAGGTGGACAGTAGGCTCATTAGGTGGACAATGGACTAAGGTGTGTGAAAGTCCCACCTTTAACCTTCCCATCACCCATTACATATTGGTTGTTAGTTAGGGCCTTGGTGGTGCATAGGACTTCTCTCCAGAGCTTTCTGGCTTGGGGAAAGATTAGTACTGTCCACTTCCATATGATCTACTAGTCATAAGTTTTTAAAAATGTTTGTTATGGTGCCTGAGGCAGGAGCTGTGGTTAGTTTTAACTATGGTTTGATCAAAGCAGCCAGGATTGAAAACTATGGTATGTTGGCTTATTCAAACAAATCATGATTAAGACCACCATTTATTCCAGATGAACATAATGATAACGTGGAAGTAGTTAAAAATAGGAGCAAACGTTTCCAGTTTCCTCATAGCCATGCTAAAAGAGAAAGAAGCAGAGAACACATAAGTTGGAGGGATATACCTACAGTTTTGTGTTAATGTCCAAACATATGTTGTATGAGCCATGATTTTGTGTTATGTCCAAGCCTACTTAGGGCGCTTTTACATGACCCCTAAAATCCAAGGCAAAGGGCTCCCAGATCCGGAGCTTAAAAATGTTTTCTCACCAGCTCCGGATTTAAAAAAAAATTAAGTACAGCCATGCCCACCTAAGCACATCCCAGCGCACTTTTCAAGTACCTGGCCTCCAGGAGGTAAAAAATCTTCTGATGCGAATTGTAAAGCTGTGAATGCTGGGCTCCCTCGCCTTCTGTTGTTGTTGTTTTTTTTTTTTGTCCCTGCCACCCCTTTAAGAGACAGGAATCACTACAGGGTGGCTCCGGGCAGCAGACAGAGGTGAGCCTGCATTTTTTCTCCCTTTTTTAATCCCTCCCCTCACACAGACAGGAACAATGGAGTGCGGAGGGGTGGGAACACAGGAAGAGCGACAACCCCCCATGATCTCTGGTCTGAATTTAAGTTGCCACCGGATTTTTTTTTTTCACTTCTATTGTAATTCACAGAAGGTCTACTGTGTTCCTCTGGCTTACCTGAAGTGATGTCTTTTAAATGGATGAAGAACTAGCTATGTCAATCTTTATTTTTTTAAAAAAAATAAGCATAGTGCTTTGACACTATCATCTCTTCTTCCAAAATCTTCAGAGTACATCTTTAATGTGAATCAGCTGTCCAGGTGTCTTGAGACCACCATGGATCAGTTTGATAAGATTCCCACACAGAATTGAAATCTTCTATAATTACACAGATGGAATGCAAAGCTGAACAGAATTGGCTAGGAAAGTTTTGCAGGCCCTCTCAAAATGTGCTGAAGTATAAGTATGCCATTGCGCAAGGCGCGGCCTGCACAACAGAAGGTCCCAGTGGACTGGCCCCATAATGTGGGGAGACAGGAAGGATTTGTTGGGTTTAAATAGGGTGGAGGCTTCCTCCCAGGTGGGCCTTTAATATGCTGGGTTTTTTTTAATTCTTAAAAAATAGTTGTTCCTCTTTCTCAGAACAGCTGTGTCAGCTACAGCTTGTGGCTAAGGAAATACCTACTGAGGGCTCACCCCAAAAGGCGTACATCCCGGAACAAACAAACATTTTTGGCTGCGGCCACAACAGCCTTTATAAAACAGATCAAGGACCTTTCATTCATATTACTTCACCACAAAGTACCTGCCTCCTGCTTATTTTGAAACCTACCCAGATATTCACAGGAACGTTGATTTTAAACTGGCCCAGGCTGAGGAGAATGCCTCACCCTTCATTAGGGAATGGGCAGTCTGAAATTTATAGAACTCTATTTCAATGAGCAACCATAAATGTTCCCAACTGCTTGGACATACACAGGGTTATTTATTTATTTATTTATTTATTTAGCTTGTATGCCGCCCACTACCCAAGGGTCTCTGGGCGGCTCACAATCAACGTAAACAATTTAGACAATTAAAACATCAAATTGCAATAAAATTAAAACAATAAAACATTTAAATACAATAAATACAATATATTAAAACACTGCACTAAAATTGCCATCAGGACCCACAATAATCAGTTAAAAGACTTCTTGAACAGGAATGTTTTTACCTGGTGCCGAAATGTCATCACTGTTGGCGCCAGGCGGGTCTCGCTTGGGAGGGCATTCCATAATCTTTGTTTTGCATTTTCCCCCTTTTGAATCCCATCTAGTGCAAGCTGCTTCTGTAAATCCCTCCATTTCAAACTTAGTTTATTGTACAGCAGCGGGAAGCAGAGGCTGAGGAGAAACGGCTGCTGCTTGAGAAACCCAAGCCTAGGCTCTTCCTTATAATGCAAGACCAATTGTATGCCTTTTTGAAAATAATTTAAAACAAATAAAAAGGTTGATGTGCAGTGGTCATTCCAGGTATTTTGCAACCATTCAGTTCCATCTAGAGCACTGGTTCCCAACCTGGGGGACGGGACCCCTTTGGGGGTCGAACAACCATTTCACAGGGGTCACCATGAGCCAGCGAATAAAAAGGCACAAACGGATTGGGTCTGGAGGAGGGGGTAGGAAGAGGGGGAACGAATGAGTTACAGCTTGATAAGTTGGAGGGGATGTCAGTCAATGGCACCGGAGTCTGTGATTGGCTTAGGGTGCCTGTAGAGGGAAGTTCTCTATGGCCCCTGTGGCAGTGGCCTGCCAAAAGAGACTTGTGGCCTCTTCCAAGCAGGGCGAGGGGTGACCACAACATGAGGAACTGTATAAAAGCGTCACAGCATTAGGAAGGTTGAGAACCACTGATCTAGAGTAAGTTCTTCCACTACAAACGAAGCATTTCAGTTGAGGGTGCATGAAACCGATTTGAAATGCGGGCTTGTATAGGCACACATTTGATTTTCCCTTGAGAGTTTTTGAATCCCCCCCCCCCCAAGAATGAAACTTTAACACAGTACAGTATTTGTGCATAATCTTCTCACAGCACATCCAATTTATGGTGACCCTCTGAATGAAAGATCTGGGCAGCGGCCAGGTCTGCCTTTTTTCATCTTAGGCAGATTGCACACCTGAGACCCTACCTAGACAGGAATTGCCTGATAACACTCGTTTCACACATTAACATGTGTAAAAGAGTTCTCACCTTTGACATAAAAGTCAGTGTAGGTAGGTGTGTGTGTCCGTGTCTGTGTCTGTGCGTGCGTGTTTACTCAGATGTAAAGGCCAATGTGTTAACTGGGTTCATTGTCATTTAAGTGGATGCAGGAGGGTTTGCATCATGAAATAAAGAGTACAGTGATACCTTGTATAAAGGAATTAATTCGTTCCAAATGAAATTATGTTCAGCAAATTTTCCTTTATACAATTTTCCCATAGGAATACATTGAAAACGGAGTGATCCCATTTTTATGTTGTACGGATTTGCCCCATAGGGGATTATGTTAAGCAAATTCCCCCTATCTTCCGAATTTTTTATGTTGTACATATTTTATGTTATACAAACTGTTTGTTATACAAAGGTCCACTGTAATTCTGAAAGACGCTTCTTGCTCTACTGAAATGGTCAGAAAAAACTTTGCAGAAAAAAGACACAGTACTCCAATCTGTATCAGAGTTGGGCTGTGCATAATTGTGCTGCAGAGATAATGTATATGGGGTCATGCTGAATTCTAAATTTATATGACACCCAAAACATAAATCAAACAGTTGGTGACATCACTCTTTGTACAAGCACTCCAAAAAACAGTAACAGGCTATCTTCATCCAAAACAATTGATAAGAATATCATGAGTTCATGTTTTGCATCCAATCTTGAGTTCTACAGCTTGCTTTTAAAAAAATATACAAGTATGAAATCCAGGCCTGTCAATGGTATGCCAAGATGCCTTACGGCATGTCTAAAATACAAGTAAAAACCTGGCCAGCTGATTAGCATGTTAGTGCAGGTTCCTAAACTACCCTACTGTACAGGTACACTTGTGTGCATGACAAATTTGACTTGTAGTTTGTGAGATGCTTCAGGTTGTTATTGTTTTGAATTTTATAAAATCCATTCACTTGCAAATAGAGATGGGCACGAAATGAGCGAGTTTTCGTTTTCGTTTTTGGTTTCGTTATGCAACAAAAACGAAACAAAAATTTAAAAAAAAACAAAACGAAAACGAAAATGAAATGACCAAATTTGCCGTGTTTTTCGTTTCCGTTGCAGCAGATGCATTGAACTAAAAAGAATGCTAACAGAACAGCAATTTTTCGTTTTCATTTTCATTTTTTTGTTTCATTACCTAACAAAACGAAAATGATTTTTTTGCAAAAAACATCATGAAAATGAAAACAAACCGAAATGGACCCCTAAATGACCAAACAACAAACGAAACACCATTTTTTTTGAGTCGTGCCCATCTCTACTTGCGAAGTGTCCCATTTTGTTTTTGAAATTCAACTGAGTTCTATGCTTGATGATAATCCAGACGAGCCACTACTAAACGATCTTTCCTCTCCTCCCTACTCTGATACTGAAGGAATTAAGCAAGATTTTGGACTGTTTCCCAGCGTGAGGAATTATATCATATTGTAGCAGGTGGACAGAAACATTCCCTCTTTAATTCTGTTTTTCTTATAGAGCTCATGGTTTCCATGCAAACACGTCCACACACAGGGCCCTTGAGAAGATCTGGAAGTATATATGTACTGCTAACATATAACACTGGCCTCTAGAAGAAGCTTGTGATAGCATTGCTTCATATTCTTTGCGCATCACCTCAGGCCGCTTGAATGTTAGAAGACAGCACTGTCCATCTGTCTTTCTCTCTGTGTATTCATAAGTTTGGGGTGGACAGATAATGAGTCAAGAGTTCTCTTAGCTACAAAACAATGTTCACAAGCCCTCTGCAGTAGTCAATGAGCTAGGGCTTATTGCATTATTTCCTCAGGTTTTCAAAGTTGGCATCATGTTCTGCACAGTTGAATCTATATTATCGTGCACAGAGGGCAAGATGAGATTATTCAGCCCAGTAATGGGGTTGGGGGGAGAAACTCTGCCAAGTGCCAACTTATACCTAAATGTCTCCTCCACGGCGCATAACTCCCATTTCACTGGCATTTTCTGCTGTGAAGATAAGTGACAGTTCATACTATGGTTATGACAAGAGTTTTGATAGGATGGTACATTTTAGTCATGCCTGTTAGCTGGATAAGTCAGTGGTTTAGATATCTGGCTGTGAATCCAGAGGTTGAGAATTCAGCTCCCCACTGCACCTCCTACGAGGAGCAGGAGCCCATGTGACCTTGGTCAAGTTGGACCATCCCAGGGAGTAGAACACCATACTTGGAAAATGCTGAAATGGGAAGCTGTAAGTCAGAACTTACTTGACGGAATGTTAGAGGACTCTTTATTCACACATAGTGTAAAGTGGACATAGATGTAACACCAATAAAAGCTTGGAGATGTTCCTTTTCCAGATTGCAACTCTCCACCAATCACCCATTCTGGGAGCAATAATCAAAATAGAAAAAGGGGGACACCCTTCCATTTCTTTCCGTTAAAGATGGTTTTGCATGTTAGTTTCCACCCCTCATAATGGATTTTTCTTTTCTTCTTGCATGCTCTTTGTAGCTTTAATGTTACCTTTTAATGTTCTAAGATGCCTGTTCTAATTCCCTGTTCTTAACTTGAATATGTCTTAAATGTTCTGGGCTGTATATTGTCCCTCGTTATTGTAAGCACCTTGGGTCCTTTTCCAAGGAGAAAGGTGGGGTAAAAATATTCAGAATAAATAAATAAAATAAATAACTTGGATACTGAGCCCCACAAAGATCTCATATGAACACCTGTGTTTTCCATGTTAATTTCCATCCCTCAAAATGGATTTTTTTCTTTTTTCTTTTTACTGTTTGTGTGCTCTTTTTAGCTTTAATGTTGCCTTTTAATTGTTGTAAGATGCTTCTTCTAATTGCTTATTCTTAAACTTGAATATGTCTTAAATCTTCTGGGCTGTATAATGTCCCCCATTATTGGAAGCCGCCTTGGGTTATTTTACCTTGGGGTAAAATATTCAAAATAATTAAGTACAGTAGGACCCCAGTATCTGCTGGAGATTGGTTCCAAGCCTTCCTGTGAATAATGAAAACCGTGGATAAGAGAGAACACCAAAATGTTCCCCAAAACTGCTGTTTTGTGATAGTAGCTTGCTTTACAGCTGCTGTTTTGCAACAGTAGCTTGCTTTACAGCTGCTGTTTGTGATGGTAGCTTGCTTTATGGCTGCTGTTTTATGACAGTAGCTTGCTTTACAGCTGCTCTTTGTGACAGTAGCTTGCTTTGCGACTGCTAAATTATTTATTTATTTATCCTCTGCCAACTGTGGATAACTGAATCAGTGGATAATGAATCAGTGGATACGGGGTCCTACTGTAAATAAAAATGTGACCACTTTCACATGGCTGTCTTTCCTTCTGTGGTGTTCATTTGGTATCATTGGCTGCTATCAGAGAAAACACTCTGGAATGCATTTGGGTTTAGGAGATAAATATCTAGCATCTTCTCCACCATCTTTGTAGCCCAATCTTTGTCACAATCCAAGGATGTTGATTTCATGGCGTTGTAAGCAAATTGAGCAGATGATGTGCTTAAACTCCCTTATTTAAGTTCTGCCTTGCAAACACAATAAAGAGTATGTATAAAATGTGTTTAAAAACTGCAGTTTTAAAGGTACTGCAGGACACAATACTTTCACCTCTTAATATCTACAAGGGATGCCTTAAATAAGTGTAAAATCTTCCACTATTTTTTTAATCAGCAGGAGTCATTTTTTGTAACCAAAAACAGAGACACAAGAAATGCTGACACTACACTAGTATTGTTTCCAGACACATCCAGTATGCAAGTAAAAAAAAAAAAATCCACTGAATATATTGCTAACTTGGCCAACATAGGTTTTCCAGGCTCACATGTAGAAGTGTTGAATAGCAGAGAGGTATTTTAGTCCAATGACCATGGCAAACCCCAGTCAGAAGTGGAAAGAAGATATAGCACTTCACTTTTGGTAATAGCCATAATACTTCTGGAATGGGTAACAACTGGATAGTAATAATCCTTTGAAAGGAATATGGTGACTTGTAAATCTTACTGTACTCTAATTAATATTATACCAAGGACCCATAATTACTACTTTGTTATAATGAATCATAAAAAACATCATGAGCCATTTCCTGAAATTCTCTAGCCATGATGTCAGAAGATCAGCTGGATTTGTTGAGAAGCCAACGCGAGCTGCATTGTGCATTTCCAGAGTAGTGGTGAATGGACTGGGGCAGAAATTCCTAAATCATAAAAACTGGACTTGCATTTAGAATTCCAGGATGTTTGTCTTTAAGGTGTGCACCATAAGGCATGCAGGTTGTAAAGCTGGCATGCCTTTTCATAGTACTGTTGATGTCCTTCCCTTGGAGATATATAAGGAAGGAGCAGAAAAATTAGGGGCATGCCAATATGCATCAAAATGACTGTGTGGAATGATATTTTACTATAAAAGGGTGATTAATTTGGACCTCTAAATTTGTCTTGCTTCCGAATCTGATGATTCTGCTTTACACATATAGATATTTACCTCTGCCTCTGTGAGCTCTAAGAACTAATAATGTTTTTGAAATGAATGTTGGATCCCTTAAAGATAGGTCCAGAAATTCCATGAACCAACTGGATAGGATAGGAATCTTTATTGCCATTGCCCCCTTGCGGGAACAACGAAATTTTGTGGTTGCTATATTCAACTCATTTAAAACATTTCACATAGATTTAAAAACAGGTACAACACATAATAATATGACATATAAAATGACTAAAATATGACATATAAAATAAGCTGACTTCAAAGTCCAGAATTTCTGTTTAAGGCCAATATTGCTCTAAACAAGAAGCTATTTTTGAGACAGTTTGTTCTTGCCCTCAGTACTCTATATCTCCGTCCCGATGGGGACGGAGAGGCGATGACCAGGATGTGATGGATCTCTTAATATATCAAATGCTTTACAGTGGCACCTGGTAGTATAAATTTGTTCTAGGGTGGAGAGTGAACAGCCCACAATACTCTCTGCAATTCTTATGATTCTGTGCAACACTGTCTTATCCCGGTGGGTACAACTTCCATACCACACACATAACCCGTAAGTAAGTACACTCAATTGCACAATGATAGAAGGCCAGCAGCAGCTTTTGTGGAAGATGGTTTTTCCTTAAAGTTCTCAAGAAAAATAGTCTCTGCTGAGCCTTCTTTGCAAGCCCCCTTGTGTTGACACTCCAGGACAGATCCTCCTGTAACTCAGTGCCCAAAAATCTAAAACCTGTAACCCTCTCCACACCAGTCCCATCAATCACCAGTGGTTGAATATCAGTTTTCTGCCTCATAAAATCCACCACAAGCTCCTTTGTTTTCTTTATATTTAGGTGCAAGTTATTTATTCTGCACCACTTGGTCAACTTCTCCACTTCATCTCTGTAAGCGATCTCACTCTCCTTGCCAGACATGAGCCCAATCACAGTTGTGTCATCTGCAAACTTAATGATCCTATTGCTAGGATAGGCAGAGACACAAACAAATGTGTAAAGAATATAAAGGAGTGGGCTAAGTACACATCCCTGTGGTGTTCCAATGTTGGTAATAAGAGTATTAGAAGTGTAAGGGCCCAACCGGACCCTCTGAGAACGTTCTGACAGAAAATCCAAGATCCATCCACAAAGTCATGGTGGAAGCCCTAGACCTTCCAGTTTAGAAATCAAATGTCGTGGAAGAATTGTGTTAAAAGCCGAGCTAAAATCCACAAAGAGCAATCTAGCATAGCCCCCCCTCTGCTCCAGATGTTCAAAAACAGCATGAAGAGCACACGCCACAGCATCCTCTGTTGATCTCTTCTTTTTATAGGCGAATTGGAATGTGTCCAGTCCCTCTGGTAAACAGGCAATAACATAGTTCCGTACCAACTTTTCAAAGCACTTCATGATTACAGGTGTAAGTGCTACTGGACGAAAGTCATTCAAGTTTTCCGGATTTGGTTTTTTTGGTATCGGAACAATAATGGCAGACTTTAGGCATGACGGCACAATAGCTTGGGATAGGGATCGATTCAAAATCCCAGTGAAAACTCCTGCTAATTGATCTGCTGTCTACAGTTGATGTGTATATTGATTTATTGATTCATGTGTTCAATTTTTCAAAAATAACAACTCTGGTTTATGTATGTATGTATGTATGTATGTATGTATGTATGTATGTATGTATGTATGTATGTATGTATGTATGTATGTATGTATGTCCCATCTGGGAGCAAGGTCACTCTGGAAGTTTAACTCTCCAAATAAAGTTGTTGTCTATATTCAGTATTCAAAAATGCCAGGAGATGGTCTCATATTGCTGCATATATCGTACTAGCAGTCTGCATTCTTGTTTTCCCAGGGTTTTCAGATTATTTGACCTCTCCTGTATTTTAAAAGCATGTAAGCAGTTCTGCAAGTTTTTTTTAATTGTAAAAGCCATACAGGATTTATCTTAAATATTGTTGTGTTTTAACTTAATTGAATTAAATCTAAACAAATTGACATTCTAATTATTTTTAAAATCATATTTATGTTATGGCAACCTGATTGATTGTGGTATGTAAATTAATTTTTAAAAAAGGAATAAATATGTTCAACTTGACTGCATTTTGTCATTGTTGTGGTAGCTGACATCAGTGTAGTATGGAGTAAATACTACCGACTTGTTTTGGTTAACTGGATGAGTCAGTGATAAGGAAGACGTTGAGATCACTCTAAAATTAAGAGTGGGAGGAAACTTGGGGATGACTTCAGAAATCTTAGAGTGGTCCAGCTCTTAGAGATTGATTAATTGACATTTGTCCATCTCTGTGCCTAAGCATAATGTAAAATAAAAATGTTCAGATATCTCCCTCCAGAACCAGAGGTTGGGAATTTAATTCTCCACTGTACTTCCTTGACTGGGACTGGACTCGAGCCGTAGGATCCCTTCCAGTGCTACAGTTTGATGATGATGATGATGATGATGATGATGATGATGATGATGATGATGATGATGATGATGATGATGATGATGATGAATGGTAACTTTAGGGAGTGAGGTTGAAGGAAGCTGAACGGATTTTAATTGGTTTGTGTCACATTTCTGTTCCATACAGATGTTAGCTTGATGCGTAATGACAAGACCGTTTCGTATAATAGGATTACTAGCTTTCTCATTTTTAGCCCTAGTGAATTTCTCATCAGAGAAGATGGTCAAAGGGCTAGGACCAACAGGTAAGGAAGATTTAGGAGATGTTAACTGTAACTTAAAGCTGTAGAAGTTCCTTTTAATTCCCTTATTTCATGGGTGGGCAACTTCCCAAGGCCCAAAAGGTAGACACCTGGACTTTAGATTGCTGCTCCCACTCTTGTACCTCACCCTCTGTGAAAGATATTCCACTGTTATTTCTGTTTGCCAAAAGGGGGGGGCAGGCAATGGAGGAAGGTGTTGTCCCTCCCCGCTGACCATGACTTTTGGACCATCTTTTAAAATTAATTTTAAATCATTAGGGTAAATAGGGGGGTCCCATTGGGTTGCATGTGTCCAAACGCCTGCACTTTACTCCACCCTAAAGATTGAGGGTATGGAGGAGCAGGGCAAGAAATCAGGTTGAAAGGTAGGAGCTATGGATGTCCCAGCTCCCGTTCTACATGATAACAGTAGTATTAAAGTACCATAGGTCTGCATTGCAATTGTAGTGTTAAAACAGAAATAGCAGGTGGCTCCCACATCCAGTAGGATCTAAAAAAAATATTTCCTATGGAAGACATCTGTGCTAGTTGAAAGCAAATCTTTCTCCCGAGACAGTTTGTCTAGCTAATATATTTACATGCATACAATATAAAAGACCCACCACTATAAGAAAGCATTCTTGTCCTTGGTGGTTGCCCTTTTCAAAAGAAAGGATGAAGAAACTTCATCTCCGCTGTCCAGTGCCATATGGCATTGCTAGAGGCTAGAGATGTATCAAGAAAGGTAGTAATAAAAATGGATGGTCAGTGAACTGGTGAAGGAAGTGACAGGTACAACCTCCCTTCTTGACTGTCCCTGCTTCAGCTGTCTTTCCCTTCATTTCTGTTCTGGCCCATGGGTACCAAAAGTTCTGCTTATATACTGCCCCATACCACTTCAAGTAGTCTCTGGGCAGTTTACAGTTTAATTATGCAGGCTACACATTGCCCCAGCACCACCAAGCAAGCTGGGTACTCATTTTACCAACCTCGAAAGGATGGAAGGCTGAGTCAACCATGAGCCTACTACCTGGGATTGAACCCCAGGTTGTGAGCACCGTTTTCCTTGCAGTACAGGCATTTAACCACTGTGCCACAGTTTCTGTCCACTACTTCATCTGCATCTTGCCTATGCTCACAAAGGGATTCAGATCCATGCAATGCCAGCTGGGATTTGATGGAAGAATTCAAGAGTGTTTTTCATGAGGCTAACACCTGGATAAATATACAGCAGAATTCTGATATCTTTTGTAAACAACCATGCTCTCGGGTACTTTTGCCAGTGTAGCCAGTCGGTGGGGTACCAAAAATCCTATACAGCATTGCTTTGCTTGTTACACTGCAAAGTTGGCCTGCACTCCTTGTTAACTGATGGAATTTCTGAGCCATTAAGGGTCTTCAAGGCTACTTTATTGTCCCTCTAGACTTACAACGTTCACATCTGTTTGTTCAAATGTAAATTCTCTTGCCAGCCTAGTTGAACCTATAGGATTAGCTCAAGCTCTTTGAGGGAGGTATCTTCCTTTTCTAAATTGACTCTGATATAAATATTTAGCCCGAGATGCTAGACAGCCCTATTTTGTTTGGGTTCTCTTCCTGTTCCTCAACATCATGTTGTTTGGTAATATTTATCCCTTGAGATGTTCTGCTTCAGACTCAAGTTATTGCACAAGCAATGCCTTGCAGGCTGGATTTCCAGTAACTAATTCCACAAGACCCTGGAGAGGGACAAAAATAGAAGCATGTGCATAAGGGCTGTGGCACAACACTTTTTGAGAAGATCCTCATCACATTCCAGTCTCTGTCCATTTGATTAGAGGGGCTGCTCAATTTTGCTTTCAACCAAATTTCACTTCAAATTACTGAGTGAAACATTTGAAAGACTTGGAGGAATAATTCAAGTAATATCTGTTAAACTAATTTAATTTCTCGGAGGAAGGGGAATTATGTCTCACATCCCTGATTTTTTTAATTTACTGATTTCATCCACATCCTACTCCTATCACATTTCTTCCATTTCCATGTGAACAAAGGTCTGGTGCTGATGACTCCTACAAGCTTACAAACTGAGAAGGGTTATCTTCCATTGTTTACCACCAATATCGAGTATGCTGTGATACATTCCCTCTCTCTAAGCTAGTGATTACCTGTGTCCTCTGGACATCTGGCCTGTGGGATGCATTCAGCCCTTTTGCACACACCTCATTCCTTGACACTGCACTCTACTGCAGAACGGTTGGTGACTGCCACCATTTCCCACACTGCCAGAATTTGTGACCTTTTTTGGAGTACTGGTCTGTAAGAGAAAGAGATTAGTTGGTCCTGCCTGTTGGCAGCACCTTAGGGTAAGGAAGGAAGATCTGGCACCCTCCTGGAACATAGGGAGTGGCCATAGTTGCTGCTGAATTTGAGAGGCTGTTGTGGCAGTGGTATACAATGTCTACATGAATTCTTAGCATCCAGGTAGTCTAAGCCTACCACCACCACCACCATCTTAGAATTTTGCCCATCTCACTCAAAGCTCAGTTAGGTGTTCCTTAACTGTTCAAGAGTTAACTTTGGATCTCAGTACATTTCAGTACATTTTCGGATTTAAACAGACACCATGTTGCACAATAGATAAGTAAATTAATATTCTGGGAAGATCTAGCTTCCATGGGTCAAACACCTGGGTGCTGCTGAACCACAGGTTTGAAGTTCAAACCTGCAGAAAAATTAAAGGGTAATAATCTTCTGAATCTGTATATTATAGAATGAATGAACTATAGTTCCTGTAGGAGAAGCTGAGCATCCTAAATAGGTAATGTCAATTGCTATGATGGAATTAGGGTCTCCTGTTCCCAATATATGTAGGTCTGGTCTAGTGTGGATTCTTTACCCACATTACTTCAGTCTGTCTCAAGGGGATGAGGGCCCTTGGCATAGAATTTTAAAGCTGCATGAGATTCCATGCGTTAAGCTAAGAGAAAGACAGCTGTAATTACAAATTAAAAGAGGTCTATAATTGTTGTAAAATGTCTCCACTATCCATTCTTAATGCATAGGCACACACAAGCCAAGCACAAAAAGATGGACTGGTTGATTGTTAACAAATGATACAAACAGACGATTTCATGCTGTTTCTTTCAATACATATTGGCCACCCTAGTTAGCAGCATTTTAAAGAGTTGTATGAATTTCATCCTTTTACGCATAACTAGGCATTTTGCACGAAACAGGCAATTTTGGCAAACCATTATTTTCAACCAATACTTTTGGGGGCAGGAGAAAATTCCTCAACAACCTCATAAATCAGGAAAATGAAGCCATTCACCAGCCAAGTATTGGAAACCAAGTATTGATCCATACTGCCTATAGAAGTAGGGCCTAGATCCATACATAGATCTCGCTTGTTAGATCGAGCTATACACAGGTTTTTACAGATTCCACCTCCCCCCCAAAAAACAACTTTAAAATGTTGTTTATTTGGAGTAGCTAGTCGCCATAGCTGTGGGGGTATTCTGGAATTTGTAGTCCAAATCTGTAACAATCCCTGAATAGGTTATTCATTCCATCAGTTACACTTCTACCCCTCCTCTGGAATTCTTCCGTTTTCAGCTTTTCAAGATTCCCTCTGAAACCCATTACCTGCAGACTGTGGGATGCTTACTTTCCAGTTAAAGCTGAAGAGAGGGGCATGTGTTGCTGGTTTTTATTCCAAGCCCTATCACCTCAGACAATTCCCTCCATTTCCTGTGGGGAAGAAAAATTCCTTGGTCTTTGGCAAAGGCTATGAAACCCTTAGTTTAAATTTACCAGAGAACTGAAAGAAGGGCTGTGTTTTAAACCCGGTGTGATCTATTTTACACACTGTGCTCTTTCCATCAGGCGATGTAACGAATGAATACCTATGTTGTGTTCCAGAGCAATCACATATTTTTATGTCCATCTTGCCACTATTCAGGATCTTTAGAGCATTTGTAGGCAATTCAGTAAAATAGAGAACTATGTCAATGTATCTGAAAGAGCACAAGCCATTAGCCAACTCTCCTTAATGTTTCTTATGGTCAGAAGCCAGAAATTAAGGTTTGGTGTTATTTAGTTTCTTGCAAGCAAAATGTGCTCTGAATCAACTTGGTGTTTTTGAGATGTGTGAAGAGTGTCTCTACCCCTCTGCCTCAGTTCACACCAAATCCACCTGTTTTGACACCTAGTTTTTTTTATCCAGCTGAGACTTGAAGACTTTTATTCCCTTAGGTCTATGGGTGTTGACACAGATTGAGGCAGGAATTGTCATTTTTTAAAAATTATGTCAGGCTACAGTGTGATGTTTAGCGCTAGATATTTATTCAACCTCTTCCTTGGTGTTTGTTAGAACCAGCCCATTGCTAATAATACAATTGTTATCTTCTGTATCCCATTTCACTTCTATTTTTCTCCCACAATAATGCATGTTGTCTATATAAATTCAGGCACCAATTTTAAGATTTAAATATAGCCAAAAAGTGGAATCTATGTTTTGTTTTCCTTTTAAAATAAGGGAAAGTTTATACAATAGGTTGTCTTTAATTGTTGTTATTGAACTTTCACAGTTGAAAAAAAAATCGTAATGCTAAAAAAGTTAGTTTGGGAATGGACAATGGATGGTGAGTAGAAATATCCTCTTCAGGCAAACTGGGGTTTTCTTGAGCTTGTATATCCCTAAAATATGGTGTGAATCCTATTAAGCAGTCCAACCAAGGTCTCAGATATATGTGGAACAATATAAATCCTTCAGATTCTGACTCATGTGCCAGAGCCATAGGCGCATAATTTGCATAAATATAGGGACCTCCATAGGCATTGCTAAGCAATCCCCATATATGGTTTCAGTCATGCTGCATGACTTGTGTGGGATATGGTACATATCTCCACCGGGCCACATTGGGACCATGGGCAAATGTATATGAGAGTATTCCTACCAGTGGTGTTATCCAGTTCTCTGAGGGCAGGGGCTTGACCTGGAAGATGACAGAGGGGAAGCAAAAAGTATTGCTGTATTGACCAGAGAAGGTCAGAAGGTCAGGGTTCTAGTATTACACCAGGACTGGCCAGTTCAAAACTCGGCTATAGGTGATGCCTTTTAAAGGCCACTAATAAAATAACAAAAAATCAATTGATTTGATTTGATTTGATTTATTTAGCTTGTATGCCGCCCACTACCCAAAGGTCTCTGGGCGGCTCACAATAAGAATAAACAGTTAAAACATCAAATACAATAAAATTAAAACAATAAAACATGTAGATGCAATAAATACAATACATTAAAAACACACCACTAAAATTGCCATCAGGGCCCACAATCATTAGTTAAAAAACTTTTGGAATAGGAGGGTTTTTACCTGGCGCCGAAATGTTAGCAACGTCGGTGCCAGGCGAGTCTCATATGGGAGGGTATTCCATAGTCTGGGGGCAGTTGCTGAAAAAGCCCTATTCCTGCAAGCCATCCCCTTCACCTCCTTAAGGGATGGCTCTTTCAGGAGGGCTCCCTGACTAGATCTTAATTGCCGGGTAGGTTCATATGGAAGGAGGCGGTCCTTCAGGTATCTAGGTCCTAAGCCGTTTAGGGCTTTATATGTCAAAACAAGCACTTTGAATTGGGCTCGGGCAGCAACTGGTAACCAGTGAAGGTTATACAGAATCGGCGTGATGTGTTCCTTGGTGGCCCTACCACTCACCAGCCGTGCCGCACGATTCTGAACCAGTTGCAATCGCCGAACCGTCTTCAGAGGCAGCCCCACGTAAAGCGCATTACAGTAATCTATACGGGATGTTACCAGTGCATGTGTAACTGTCATGAGGCTCCGTTCATCTAGGTAGGGGCGCAGCTGGTATATATTCCGCAGCTGGAGAAAGGCACCCCTGGCCACCGAGTCCACCTGGGCTTCCAGAGTTAGACCGGGGTCCAGGAGCACCCCCAAGCTACGGACCCTGTCCCTTAGGGGAGTGCAACCCCATCCAGAACAGGGAAGTGGCCCTCTAGCCTGTCTGACGAAGCACCCACTAACAGCACTTCCGTCTTGTCTGGATTGAGTTTCAATTTATTAACCCTCATCCAGTCCATTATCTGGCCCAGACACGAGTTCAGAACAGAAACCGCCTCACCTGGATTGGTGGAGAACGAGAGGTAGAGCTGAGTATCATCAGCATATTGCTGACTCCTCAGCCCAAACCTCCTGATGACCTCTCCCAGCGGTTCCATGTAGATGTTAAACAGCATGGGGGATAGTATTGAGCCCTGTGGAACCCCATGACGTAAACGCCAAGGGGCAGAGCTACTATCCCCCAGCACCACCTTCTGGACACGGTCAGCCAGGAAGGATCGGAACCACCGCAAAGCGGTGCCTCCAACTCCCAACCTGGCCAGCCTATCCAGAAGGACACCATGGTCGATGGTGTCGAAAGCCGCTGAGAGGTCCAGGAGTATCAACAGGGTTGCACTCCCCTGTCTCTCTCCCGGCAAAGGTCATCGTACAGGGCGACCAAGGCAGTCTCTGTTCCAAAACCCGGCCTGAAACCAGATTGAAATGGATCTAGAAAATCCGTTTCATCCAGCAGCGCCTGGAGCTGTCCGGCCACCACCCGCTCCAACACCTTGCCCAAATAAGGAAGGTTCGCTACTGGTCGGTAGTTGACCACCAGTCCTGGGTCCAGGTTAGGTTTTTTTAGGAGTGGTCTGATTACTGCCTCTTTTAAGGCAGCAGGGACCACTCCCTCTCTTAAAGAGGCATTTACAGCTTCTTGGACCCAGGTGCGAACCCCCTTGGCAGATCTTTCAATTAGCCAAGAAGGGCAAGGGTCGAGCAGCGTGGTGGTGGAACGGACAGATCCAAGCACCCTGTCCACATCCTCGGGTCTCAACAATTGAAACTCATCCAATAACACTGGACCTAAGCACGGTGCACTGGACACATCCCTTGATACTGTATCAATAGTGGAGTCCAGTTCACTGCGAATCTGAGCAATTTTTCCCTCAAAGTGAACAGCAAACTCCTCACAGCGTGCCGCCGAATGGTCCTGGGCCTCCACCCTATCTCCTGGCTGAAGAAGTTCCCGGACCACCCGAAACAGCTCCGCTGGACGGCACTCTGAGGAAGCAATACGGTTGGCGAAATACTGCCTTTTCGCCAACCGTATAGCCACGGAATAGGCTCGATAATGGGCTCTAAGCCGTGTTTGATCAGACTCACTGCGATATTTTCTCCACTTGCGCTTTCGAGGGCAATACCCTCTTTTCCAAAGCATGTACCACAAGTCTAGGCATGGCAAAATATCTGGTTTGCCAGGAAATTTATTCTTAGATGTAAAGTTCTTGGCAAGATGATTTTTCCCAGGCACCAACTGATGTTGTACATCCCTCTTATCAAATGCCTAAGGACATAACACTTTCCTGAGCTCACTAGGCTAGGAACCAACTTCAGACTATGAGATTCAACGCTGAGATACAGAGCCCCTTTCTACAGTGAGGAACAAGGATTTATCTGTTAGGTTGGGTTGGCAAAACCAACTCACATTGGATCTTCGCACAGTCGTATCTGCAGCTATATTATTTTAGATTCTAGCCCAATGCTGGCGAATCTATGGTGTGGGTGCCAAAGGTGGCACACGGAGCCCTTTCTGTGGGCACCTGACATCTTTGCAGCCACGGAATGTCCCCCTCCACTCGGAGCACACACTGTGCTCTGTGCAGAGAGCTTGGCGAAGGGGAAGCAGCAGTTTGTGGGTAAACTCCAGCCACACTGCTCTGGGCATCCCAAAAGCAACCTGCTCTTCAAAATTCAAAAGCCTGCTCTTTGATTTGCGCTTTCCCCAAGGGTAGCACCCAAAGTATTTGTAATCCGGGGTACCACTGTATTCAGGTTAAATTGCCGTATTGGCACTTTGCAAAAATAAGTGGGTTTTGAAATGCAGTTTGGGCACTCGGTCTCTAAATGGTTTGCCGTCACTGTTTTTGACTTTTTTATTTTTTACTGGGCTCAGCCATTAAAAATGACAATATAAAATTCCTTATATGCTAAAGTAAAGTTGTTGGGTTTTTTTGCTACTGCATCCAGGACTGCATGTTTTACAGCTGCTAGTTCTTGATATTCCTTTTGTTGGGGTAGAAAACAACACAATTTGGGTCCTAAGGACAATAATTAGTGTGTTGTATTGTATTTTAAGGGTTTTAACAGTTTTTACTTGTCCATTGGTATTTTAATGTTTTTAACTGTTTTGATTGATTGTTATAATTTTGAATTATAAGCTGCCCAGAGACCTTTGGGTAGTGGGCAGCATAGGTGTGTGTGTGTGTGTGTGTGTGTGTGTGTGTGTGTGTGTGTGTGTGTGTGTGTGTGTGTGTGTGTGTGTGTGTGTGTGTCCACCACCACCACCACTACCATCACCACCACCATCATCAATAAGCCTATATAAAGTTTCCCCTATGAAAACAGTAAGACTGAAAACAAAAGGTGGGCTGGCGTAAGAGACATGTTGTGTGCCCATATGTTTGTGGTCTAAGTTTTCATTCCAGTATGTTAGAACAAGCAACAAAACAATAAGGCTATTTGCAATGCATGATTTTTTTTTCCCCAGAGGAACTTTACAAAAAGTGTGGGCAACACACCACCTGGGGGCTGTGTGCGCCCCCTTTTTGTGAGCACTGGCAACAATTTCCTCCTATTCCGCCAAATTTCATCACGATGGGGCCAAGAAAACCCCCACATTTCCATTCAAAAATGATTTGCGTAGAGAGCTAAGCAGTGGTTTAAACTGCAGTCATTTCATTAGTCTTTTTTTTTTTAAAATTCTTATTTCTAAACACCAAGCACGTCTTATCCTGGTCAGACCTTCCTCACGTGAATTTCCTCCTTTATTTGCTCACTTCTGTTTCTACCCTGGAGGAAAGCTGCTGACCTATTGCTATTCTTCAGAAATCACCAGTTTATCAAAAAGTTGTTGCTTATGAAGTGACAAATTTTTACCCATTTTGATTCATCAACACCTTTTGGGAGGCCTTTGCCATCTGCAGCCTCTGTCACTTTTGAGGGGAGTCTGGGGATGCACAACCCAGATGTTTGACACCCAAACCGTACCAAACTTGCAGGGATTGTAGCAGAGAGTCACGGGAAGGTTCTCTATGCTTTTGGTATACTGTATCTAAGTTCCTGAAGAGGGCATTTTAAAGGTTTCTTTAAAGGCAAGACAACACAAATCGATTCATCAGCTCCTCAAAAAAAAAAAAAAGTAAATTCATGATTTGTGATTTATCAACTTTCACAAATTATGAATCACAACGAATCACCAATTTTCCAGTTCATGCCCCATCTCTTGTCCTTGTAGATTGGGCTGATTATATTTTTGTTAAATACACACTAAGGGTGGCACTAACAGTAGAGGCCAGTGCTACTGATATAGACTGTTATTTATTTATTTATTTATTTATTTATTTATTTATTTATTTATTTATTTATGCTTTTCTAGACCATACCCATTTTCCCACAGGAATTCTGGGCAGTTTACATGAAAGCCAAACACTCAGCTCCCTGCTCCCATGGGATGTGTAGTGCTCCATAGCACAGCATGGTGCTGTGAGTGGCAAAACAGCTAGGCCTATTTTAGAACAATGTGTCATGCAAGTGATGTCAATACATTTCCAAGCAGTCTTGAATTAAATCGTTATCTAGCTCCATTGCACTCTTGTTTCAAGCCCACCATGGAGTGGAATCAGCGTAGGTCGTCTAAATGATGGACTTTTTGGTCACCTAAGCAACTTGCAGCATAGCTCTTGGGTTTTATCTGTTGTTTTAATGTTGCACTTAACTTACGGTCATTGAATGAGGGGTTTTACAATCATGTTTTAGGTAAATAAATGCCCTTCCCACAGCTGTGTCCCATAAGTTGAGTATTTTTTTCACCACAAGAATGAATTGCAGTCATTCAGTAATTAGAACAATGTCAAAGAACATTTGGGATAAAATCTAATCTTCTTTCTGTGACCTGGTCAAATATCACTGAATCTCACTTATCCATACACTGCTCCAGTAATTTCCTTCCATCTACTTCTCCCTCATTTGGGTTTGAGCGAGTGTTGTTGTCATTTTGTTAACTCAGTTTGAGAATGACTCTTGAACTCACTCATATTCTCTCTGTTTCCTAATTCCAGTTAATCTTGAGACCTCAGCATCTTCATCTGTAAATTCATTTCCACACTGAAAGAAAAGAACAGGACATGTCTTCAAGGCAGACCAAGAGCATGAAAGCAACTAGTTGCAAATAATGAAATCTGCACAATTAGTTCCTTTCCCTTGATAGTTAAGACACAAATAAGATTTCTTGGCTTAAACCCTATTGAATAATTCCCCATGAATAAGTCTGATGATGTCATCAACCATGGACATTAATCTTTAATGTAAAGTTTCCTGTTCCTGCCCCCAGGTTCCAATGTTCCAAAAAGACTTGGAGATCCTTGGGATGCGGGTGGGGTGGAGCTCTCTTGATTGAATAGTTCCTCTGCCATTCCCAGTCCTGGGGTGGGGACAGCTGGAATATTAACATGAAAATTGAATGGTTCCAGTTGATCACATCATCAGCCTTTGCACACATGGAATTACTCAACAGAATTTCAGCCATTGTGCCCGCAATGTAACAAGATATAACATCCGTCCTTTTGTAGTGAAACTGTAACTTCTTAGATGATTTTCCAATTAAAGAGTTGTGGCGGAATGATGGAGTAGGACTACCATATGGTGACCAGCTCGTGCCAGAATCTTATGCTGCTGCTTCATGTTTTGTGAGATCCCAACATGCTAGGAAGGAGAAGGCTGACTTTTTTTTTTTACAGTAGACCAGTGGCATGTAGCATCTAGATTTTAAAAGTAATTAAGTTACTATTTTGTTACTTTAAAAATGAAAACTGTAATTACTTATAGAATTGTAGCTACAATGACAAGTATACTTTGGAGGTTTTGGAATAAAAACTAAACAAATTTCCAAGCTCATAAATAAAAATGACTAAACTCAGTATTGGTCTGAATTTTGTATTTATCACTGAGGATTATGCTACCTGGAGAGCTTTCTCTGTCTCCTCCACCCCTCTTTATTTTTCAATCAGATTTACAAGCAGCATCTAACCAAGCCCCTATACAAGACTCTTTACCTTCTTTTAAGTCTATGGTTGAATGGTCATATAAAATTTCACACCAATGTCACCTCTGATTAGAATTCAATCTACACGTGTTCCTAAGGGTTTTTTTTTCCCCAGAATGAAACTATTGAACCCAGAGATCTCTCTGTCTCTGTCTGTGTCTCTGTCTCTCTCTGCCACTAGCATCCATTTGTTCTTCCAAACATAACCATGGGTTAGGAAAAAAAACAGGATCATCTGCTGTGAAGTTCCCAGCACTGTTTATCTCAGCCCCTCTGTGGCATTCTTGAAACTTGGCAGCTGGGTTGTCTTCTTAACTAAATGGGAGCATAGATGTGCATTTGTCTGGGGAGCAACCACCTCCCTACATGCTTGCAGATGGGGTGGGGGTGGGGAGGCAGGAAGCTTTGAGGGTTGCTAGAGCTTTCTGGTGCAGCTGTCTTTTCTTTAATGCTTCCACGCATAACTCGGACACCAAGAGGAGAAACCATCTTGAGGGATAGGAACAGAGCCCCATTGAGCTCAGGCCCCTTTCTCTCTTGTTTGATCAAAAACAGAGCAAGTGTTCAAGAAAAGTTTTAAAAAAAGACAAAAAGAGGGGGGAGAGAAAAATCACCCTGCCACTTCCAGCCCACACAGCTAGAGAGGGAGAGAGAGAGAGAGAGAGAGAGAGAGAGAGAGAGAGAGAGAGAGAGAGAGAGAGAGAGAGAGAGAGAGAGAGAGAGAGAGTTCAGATAAGAATGCTTTACTCTTTCCTGACTGCTTAAAACAAAGAAAGAGGCTGTCATCAGTATCACCCAGAAGTTTGGGCAATATGCAAGGCCTGGATATCACTGCAGGACAGGAGACAGGGCCTCTGTGATACAAAATCCATCATCAGCACCCTCATATCATTTATGTGTTGCTGCACCTTGACATGTTGTTTGAAGGACTGGGACAATAAAAACACCACCCTTTACTTCAGATGCAGTCTCAGAACATCTCAGCTCTGGGCCTCAACTAAGAAACTACCTGGCATATTTTCCATCTTGCCAAGGACTTTGTGTTGTGTTGTGTGGTGTTGCGTCATTACAGTCGTGACCGACTCTTCGTGACCCCCATATCCATGGAGTTTTCTTGGCAGGAATACTGGAGTGGCTTGCCTGTTCCTACTCCAGGCACCTACACCAAGGACTTTACATCTAACAAATAACTCCTGGCAACTCCATCTTTTGCCATGTTTTAACCTGTTGGTTAAAACAGGTCTGGTGGCTCAGTGGACTAAGGCTCCGAAAACTGTTGACTTCAAAGTCAGCAGCTCGGCGGTTCGAATCCCGGGTGCCACGCAGTGGAGCGAGCTCCCGCTGTTCACCCCAGCTCCTGCCAATCTAGCAGTTCGAAAGCATGTAAAATGCAAGTAGATAAATAGGTACCACTGTAAAAGACAGGAAGGTAAAAACAGTGTTTCCTTGCAGCCATGCCGGCTACATGGCCATGGACTTGCACAACACTGGCTCTTCCGGCTTGAATACGGAGATGAACACCGCCCCTAGAGTAGGACACGACTAGCACACATGTGCGGGGAAAACCTTTACCATTTTTAACCTGTTGGCATGGCTCTAAAGAAGAGGTGTTTTGCCCTCGAAATATTAGCAACTTTTTTTTACTGTTTTTCTAGTAGCCTAAAGTATCACCTGTTCTACTTCTGCACCTTTTTAGATGGAACGTGGGTGACTGTTTCTCCACAATAAAAGCAACACTCCCATCTGTGCATAGAAGTGGCACGACCAGAAGTAAACCTGACTAGAATAAGGATGTGAAAAGTACTAGACTAGAGAAATTTCTCACTCTGGCCTGTTTCCCAAGTCTTACAACCACAAAACTTTTCTGCCCATCCATGAAACTACTACCCTGGTCTTTCATTTCTCATTTTATCTTTATTTAGTTTTTTGTTATTGCTTTTCACCTCTTGGTCTGTGCAGGAAATGGCCAAATTTCTGTTAAGTTTAATGCCATTCCCAGTCAGTTATGTGCAGGAAAATTACTGTCCCATGTGGGAATTGTAATCATCTCACACAGTTTGGGGTTTCTAGATATGTCTGTATTAGAGATGGGAGCAATTTTTTTAAAAAAATTGTCATGTATCATGATTCGTGATTTATCAGGGCTCACAAATTGACAAATCAATGTATTTCTAGTGGTGAATTGAAAAAAAAATGACGAATCTATTTGTCTCCACTTTAAAACACTATAAAATGCCCCCATGACACCTAGAGACACCAAATTTGGAGAGACAGACCCACCGACTCTCCTCTGTAAGCAATTTTGATGAGAACTGGGGTTCAAACCTCTGAGTTATAAACCCCCAACCACTGATTCAGTTATCCATGGTTGGCAGAAGAAAAAATGAAATAATTCAACAGCCAGAAAGCAAGCTACTGTCACCAAATAGCAGCCATAAAGCAAGCTACTATCACAAAATAGCAGTCTTGGGGGTTTGGTATTCTCTCTTATGCACGGTTTTCATTATCCATGGCTAGGCCTGGAACCAATCCCTGGCGGATACTGGGCTCCTACTGTATTAAAGTCATTATTCCATTTATTTTGAAGGATGGATGTTAACTGTAAATCTGAACGTATGGAATTGAGTTTATTCTTTTCTTTAAGAGGTAGAGTTTAAAAGGAGTATCTCAGAAAAAATAATTGTGCCATATTATTATTTGTTCCACAGTGTAGAAAAAGTTGAAGCTGCTGAAAAAGGGCTTATTATCTTGCTTTAACTTAGGCCGTTACTTCACGAGCCGCTCGCTTCGCGGCTAGCCTTCTTTTCTGTCCGAATCGATCGTTTTAGTCCGCACGCCCCTCCATTTTAGCTTCGGTGCCGCCCCGACCACTCCCCCTTAACCGTGCTCCAACCAGGGCGAGTGGTGCCCCTGGCTGCTGCCGGGAATCTTTTCGCTTCGCATCTCGCTTCGCTCCCAACGTGACGTGTGGTCTCGGTTTTTGGCTTTTATTTCAAGTTTTTTTAAAAAATATTCAAACAGGGATATCGATGCATTGCTATATCGTTTCATCACTTTGCGCTGTTACTTCCTCGCTCGAGTAGCGGCGGCGGCGGGAGCAGGAGGAGCCGCTGCCGCCTCGCCCGGCCAGAGCAGGGCACCCAGGGCAGGCAGCGTGCAAGCGGCGGAGGGCGGGCGGCTGTGCCATGCGGGGCTCCCCCCGAGTAGCGGCGGCGGCGGCGGGGGGGGCTGCCAATGATGCCAGGAAACAGTTGAAATCAGTAGAGCCATTGCAACTGATAGTCCAGCATCAGTGCATCGATATGCCGTCGGTAGGTATTTTTTTAAAGGACGGATGGGAAAGAACGAATGTTGAAAAGTGGCATGCGAATGCGAAGGGAGCACATGAGGTTGTGCTCGAATCGGTCCTAAAACTGCAGCTCGTGAGTACTGAGAAACAGGGGCGGGAGCGAAGCGAGAACACGTGACCGCCACGTGACCGCCTCCGAATTCAAATCGAAGGCAATATCGCTGCGGAGCGCCACGGCTCGTGAAGTAAGGGCCTTAGTAACCAGTTGTTCGTAGGATGTGATAGGCTAGTTTGTAAAATCACCAGCTTAATTCGAAGAAACAAGAGCACCACTGATGGTATAAAAATCACTATTCTGACTGGAGAAGAGGAAATGTTCTTGGTAATATTTACATTTTTAATCTAAAAACGACCCCGTTTTGGCAGTTTATCAATGAAAAGGAGAAAAGAGTAAGGCTTTCCTTCTTCAGGAAAAAGTGAAAACCTTGCTGTAGCTTGGGAACTAGATGGGTTTCTGAATCGGTAGCTTAGGAGGCTCATGGGTTATCACAGGCAACGCTCGAACACTCCCTTTCTATTTTAGATAGAATGTAATCCTATGCCAAAAGAAGAACAATGGGCCTCGTGGAGATTTAATTCAGGTCTTGAGCTGATTTCCTATTGCCTTTTTAGCAGGAAATTACAGTCACAAAAATCTTTTGGGGATACTTGGACTTAACTTGTTCAATTTATATTTCAGATATCTGTCAAAACTGAGTCTTATGGCAGCTAACCCGGTTACTAACAATAACTGCGGTCAAGACGATAGTTGTCATCCAAGCCCTCAGCTTCATTTTTTTCCCTCCTCCTTCCAGGCACCAAACGATAGAAATCTCCTGGAACTATTTTGTGTAAACAAATGTCATTAAACAAATCTAAGCAAACTACAGTGTTGTTGTTTTTGCATGTGTGCAAATTGTAGGAGCCGTGGGCTACCATGCACACTGTAAGCTTTCAGATAAATGTCAAATATTCCTCCTTACCTGGGAAACTGGGTTGTGAGAATGCATCAAAGGGCGTTTATACACGACCCCTAAGCTCCGCCGCAAATGGCTGCAAGGTCCGGACCTTAAAAATGTTTACCCACCAGCTCCGGACTTTGCAGACAATTAAGTGTGACCCCGCCCACTTTAGCGTGACCAAACAGCAGTTTTCTTGTACCTGGTCTTTGATGGTGACAAATATTTGATCCGGTGTAAGGATATTGAGTGTGGGGCTCTCCTGGCTTCCGTTTGTTCTTTTTTTGCACCCCGCCCCTTTAAGAGATCTGAATGCTGCCGGGAACAAAACGGAGGTAAACCGGCATTCTTTTCTTTCTTTTTTCTCCCTCCCTCAGGCAGCCAGCAACCAGGAAGTGTGGAGGGGGATGGGGACAGAGGAAGACAGAGGAAGAGCGACGAACCCCTAAGATCTCTGGTCCGAATTTAAGTGGCCAGCAGATCTTAGGGGTCGTGTAAAAAGGCCCAAAGTATAGTAGTCTTTCTGTATGTATTTGATAGTGATTTATCTTAAATAAGGCTCTTTCTGGGCTGCACCCTTGGCAGTGAGTCTTTGGACTATGATTCTAACTACTATATAGTGGAAATGGTATAACAGGGGACCTTCCTAAAGGTGCAACTAGTAGCCCTGCAGTTTAGTCCTGGTTGGAGATGAGCTGGTTTGCTCTTTTTCTCAATGACCACATAACGCATGTGCCTATCTGCATCTGTCATACTCTTGGGGGAGGTGGATGTTTGGAGGTGCAGTGCAGATAGGCTTACTCTGTTTTGGTTCAGTTCCTGCATGTGTGATAAGTGGGATCAAACCAAAGCCAATGGCTTAAATCTATGCTTAAACTATTTAATCTTGGGAAATGGGAAGCTTCCTGCCCACTTCCATTTCTCTCTCTCTCTCTCTCTCTCTCTCTCTCTCTCTCTCTCTCTCTCTCTCTCTCTCTCTTTCTGTCTGTCTGTCTGTCTGTCTTTCTTTTCTTTCTTTCTTTCTTTCTTTCTTTCTTTCTTTCTTTCTTTCTTTCTTTCTTTCTTTCTTTCTGTAACTGTTCTGTAACTGAGCTAGAGGGAATGTGGAACTCTAGTAGGTGCTTGCTTTGAACTGACCTCAATAGGCCCCGATCCAATTGCAAACTCTCTTCTGAAACATCAAGATCCTGTTTGCTTTGCTGCCATAGTACAACTGTTCCACTGGATGCATCTTTCTGAGAACCACCCCACTGGCTGTAAATACCAGACAGGAAACGGTTCCCAGACCTAGATGGAGGGAGACAACATCTTATTTTTTTAAAGACAGCTGTCTAGAGCAGGGTCAGGCAAAGCTTAAGGCTGCAGCTAACAAAACCTAGGATATAATTCCCTTCCCTTTTGTTTTGTTTTCTTTGTTTTTAAACCTAAGGACAGGATGCAGCAAATAGAAGCATCCTCTGTTCTTCCCTTTCCTTCTAAGAGCTGTCTCTTGGGGGAATTAGTCTTTCAGTCATAGCAAAAGCCAGCATTTGTGGTCAGAAGCTTCCCTTGCTTCATGTTGGGCATTGGAGTTTAGGAGAGGCAGCTGGATGCACTCAGGAACATCTCCACTGGACCGGAGGCTGAGGCTGAGCAAAGTAGGAGAACATAACCCATCCCTATTCCTGGCTGTACTAGGGGGATTATTACCATCATCATTCCCAGTTGCCCCACCACGTAGTTTGCATGGTAAGCATCAAAGACTCAAAGACTGGCAGTCCTCTACATTGAATGGCAACCTACTAGCCATGTCTGGACACTAGTCAGAAGATAAAAAGAAAATCTCAGCCTGTCTTGCAGCCAAACTAGAGGGCTGACCTGCCTAGGGCAGTTCTCATATACCAGGGCTGTCCAACTTTGAACAGCCCGCGGGCTCCTTTTTGCTCATGGAACGTCCCCGTGGGCTTCTTTCCCAAGCATACGCGTGCAAGCGCGCGCACACAGTCCTCGGGACTGCTCCGCTTGCCCCCCACCCCACCAAGCTCCACGGTGCTGGAGTCGGCAGCGGAGGAGGAGGAGTGCCCGCTTGCTCTGTATCAAGCTCTGCGGTGGTGGCCTACCTGCTTGCCCCCTCACCCACCCACCAAGCTCCCAGCAGCGGAGGAGGAGGAGCACCCACTCCCCCCCCACACAAAGCTCTGCGGTGGCGGCGCGAGTACTCCCCCACCCACCCACCCTCCAAGCTCCCCAGCACTGGTGGTGGCGGAGAAGGAGAAGGAACACCCCCTCATCCTCAAGTTCCGCGGCAGCAGCACACCTGCTTGCCCCCTCACCCACCCACCAAGCTCCCCAGCAGTGGAGGAGGAGGAGGAACACCCACTCGCCCCCACACAAGCTCCATGGCAGCAGCACGTTCACTCACCCCCCCACGACCCACCAAGCTCTGGCTCTGGCAGTGGTGGTGGAGGAGGGGGAGCACCCGTGCACCCACCCACCCCCAAGCTCTGTGGCGCTGGCAGCGGCGGTGGAGGAGGAGCACCTGCTCGCCCTCCCCCCACCAGGAGGAGCACCCCCAGGTCGGGAGATGGGCGGGGACCTGGCGGGCGACTTCTTAGCACCTCACAGGCTATGAGTCGCCTGTGGTCAACGCATTGGGCAGGCCTGTCAGTTACCATGCTGGCCTGGCAACGGCTGGAAAAAGCACCTTGGGTGGAAAAAATCCAGAGACCTCAAGGGAAGGGTAACTCACAGATCAAGGGCAATTATATAATTATGTCAGGCAAACGTGCATGGTGTACATGATTTTGCATAATTTGTCCAACATTTTTAAAAAGTACTTTGCAGGCAGGTGGTGAACATTCAGAGAAGGGGGAAAATTACCTTTTTTTTTTTTTTTTTTGCACTACACACACCCAGAATCTCACCACCAACATATAAATCAAGAATTCTGGTTGCATTCCCCATCTCTATGAATATGCAAGTTCTGAGGCAAATAAAGAAAGCCCTTCTGCATTTAATGATTTCGGTTTTAAAATGGCACAGCTCAGCTTAGAACAGCTTCTGGACGGGAGAATTGTGCCTTGCCTCTCACCTGAACCTGGTCTGACTCTGTGAGAAATATGTTTTTGAAAAGAGAGACAACACCCAATCCATCATGAAGTGGACTTGTTCACAAAAAAGCTCACATTTTTAAAAAACATAAAAGTTAGTCTTTGAGGTGGCACCAATTTTTGTCCTTTTTTTAAACCTTTGCACTTATTAGTTTGTCTTCGCCTATAATGCTTGCACAGACTTACATAGCTCCCCTTCTACAACCACAAATATCAATAGATATTGACCAAAGTTTAAAAGTGTGCATGTGGGTGTTTCAATGTGTACAGAAACAAACCAGTGTCCCAGAATAATTACTGTAGAGGGCAATTCTTGGAGCCCTCTTCAGAGAATCTGGAGCAGCACCCAGCATCACGTCCAGTCTCAAACATTTAGACTGCACATCCACTCCCCCCCCCATCATTTTCCATTTCAATTCAATAAAGCAATTTCAGGATATTTTTATTGCTGAAAAACTGGCCGAGGCACTGGTGTGGCCTTTCAAACATTGCTGAGCTTAGATTCCTATTAATTCCAGCCAGCACAGCCAACTAGAGGTCACTATGGACATTGTGGTCCAGAATGTAATGTAATGAACTAGGACTCAGAATACCTGGGTTTGATTCCCCAGTTCTGGCATGAAAACTTGCTGGGGATGGAACAGATACAACTGCTCCTTAAAGGCTTCACTTACCCTATTAGGATGACTAAAAGTCAGTTCATACTTAGGGTGCACTACTACTACTACTACTACTACTACTACTACTACTACTACTACTACTACTACTACTACTACTACAGTGGTCCCCCGCCCTTTTGCGGTTCATATACTACGGTCCCACTATATTCCGGGACCGCAGTACTGAACACTTTTTCTTCCCTACCCCAGTGCCAATGAGCTGGAGGGGAGGGGGGAGTTTTTAAAAGCCTGGGCTTTTTAAACCTTCCCCCACCCTTCCACACGCCCCAGGCTCCAGCTCATTGGCGCTGGGGTTAAGAAACAAACGTTTTTTCTCCCCAATCCCAGCGCCAATAAGCTGGAGCCCCGGGCTTGTCTCCACGAAGGCATCACATGCCGCTCCCCCACGCCCAGAGAAGCGTAGCCAATGTTTAAAATGTCTTTAAGCAACGGAGCCAACATTGCGCGTCCCCCAGGCCCAACCCGACCTCCATTTGCATATCGTGGATTTTCAATGATCCCTAAGCCCTGCGATAGATGGGGGGTTTACTGTACTACTACTACTACTACATCTGGAGGACCACAGTTTCCCAATTCCTGAATTAAAAATGTAGTCTTCTCTGTAGTTACTTAGGAGATGAAGAAAGGGACTGGGGGGGGGGATAACACTTTTAAACATACTTCCCAACTTATCCTGTACTGCACAGGAAGCATTATAACAAACCCAGGGGGTGGAGAACCCTTCTTCAAGTAGTACCAAAAAAAAAAAAGAATGAAGAGAGAAATATTGAACTTAAAGCTGTTAGCCAAATTACAGAAACATTTCTTAGTAAAGAAAACCAAAGCAGAGTTCTGAATTTCATACTGTGTGTGTTTTGGCAGCTGTTGAAAGCATAAAAAGGATTGGAATGCCGCCAGGTTTTCCTTAAATCTGGATGGTGACTCATTTGGGGCTGGGGGTTGTGGGGGGAGGCGGATTCATTTTTAAGGTGGCAAAATACCAGCAGGACTACATCTTGGCATTTAATTTGAAGCACATGTCAAGTGACTTGCAGGTGACCAACCAGAGAAATGCCTTCCAAAAATTCAACCTCTACCGGTCTCCAAAACTGTGGGACAATTGCTTTCCTTAAGCCAGCTTGTTCTTACAGCCTCTTCGGCAGCCTCATACTAGCTGCCAGCTGCTTCAGCTCTTGAGGAGGCACCCCTGGATATGCTGCTAATATATGCCAAAATGTGCCAGGATTTGCTTACAAGTGCCGGAGAAGTGATTGCCATTTACACTGAATGCATGGCAATAACTGTGTTCCTCTCCCTGGTCCACCATGGCAGGTAGTGACTAATTGTGTTTTCACAGGTGTAACTGCAGTAGAGGTTTTCCTTCCAGAGCAAATACAGTGGTCCCTCGTATAACAAATGGTTTGTATAACATAAAATCTGTACAACATAAAAAATTCCAGAGACAGGGGAAATTTGCTTAACAGAATCGCCTATGGGGCGAATCTGTACAACATAAAAATGGTCACAATTACAGATTACTCTGTTTTCAATGCATTCCTATGGGAAATTTGTATAAAGGAAAATTTGCTTAACGCAATTTCATTTGGAACAAATTAATTCCTTTATACAAGGTACCACTGTACTCTTGTCCCATTGCCAAAGCACCACAGAGTTTTCTTCTATGGCCTTCTGGACTCTACGGTCGTGTCTCAGTTATATCCCAGCACTCAGGCATCAAAGTTATTTATTTGTTCCATTAAAATGGCAGCTTTCGTCAAATGGTCTCAGGACAGTGCACATGATTCTCTTTCACCCCGCTTTCTCCTCACAACCATCCTGTGACAGAGTCCTGGGTCAGACCGTGACAGAGACAGCGAGTGGTCTCTCGCAAATTCCATAGCACAGCGGGCACATGAACCTAGATCTAAATTTCAATCAAACACTCTTAACTGCTTTGCTGTGGTGGCTCTCCTTGGCCCACTCTTGTTTCTCTTCAACCATTAAGCCTATAATGTAGAACCATCCTTAATTAGCTGTATGGATCTAGAACAGGCATGTCCAAACTTCAGCCCTCCTGATGTTTTGGACCACAACTCCCAGAATTCCAAGCCTGTATCTCCAATAGCAATGGACTGTGGGAGGTGTGGTCCAAAACATCTGGAGGGACAAAGCCTGGACATGCCTGGTTTAGAAGCACCCTTGGGCTCCCTGACCTTCATAGAATCTCTCTGTAGCTTCTGCCTCCAAAAATAGTGTAGAATGGTAAGATGAAGAAAGTGTTGTGCACATCTTCCATTAACTAATCCATCATACCCTAGATTAACTGCTGATCCAACTGGATGAATAGTGGGGAGAGGTTTGCGTATCTACTATCGTTGAATTGCTTCAAATAAATACCCAGCAAAATTTGGCTTTCCTTTTGGTTTTTCATCCCTCTAGTCCAGTGTTGGTGAATCTTTGGCATTCCAGATGTTTTGGACCATAGTTCCCACAGTCCTTTTTGTCACCGGCAATCTAGGCTCAGAATTCTGGGAGTTGTGGTCCAAAACATCTGGAGTGCCGAAGGTTCGCCACCTCTTCTGCTCTAGTCTCACAATTCCATCAATAGCAGAGGAAGGGTCTATTTTATAACTTCTCTTAAATTTTTTATATCATGCTTGCTTGCTTGCTTGCTTGCTTATTTATTTATTTATTTATTTATTTATTTATTTATTTATTTATTTATTTATTTATTTATTTATATACCACCCAATTTTCCCAAAAGAACTCTGTGCAGTGAACTTTTTTCATAGAGGGGGTATTCACGGTATGATTCCATCTCTTCAGTGACCACACACTGAGACCATGTGGAGAAGCCTTCTATAAATGTGTATTGTTATGTTTGTGGCAGGGCAGTGTGTACAGCAGGACCACCAAACAAGATACCACACTGCATCAGTAAGCGGGTCTTTTACAGTGGACCTTAGAAATATATTTCTTTACTCAATTTCTCCCACTCACCCCCGTTTTATTTTCTACATTTTGCATGATTTCTTATCTTGCGTGCACCATTGGAGTTCATTTCTAGTGAACTAATCCTAATGTTGAAGGAAAGGAAGGCATTTCAGACACTTGGAACTTACTATATTGTCCCTTTAGGGCTGTAAATCCACCCACAGCCATGTTTACATAGGAGAGCAGTTAAATGTTTAGACCGACTTAGCCATGTGTTAATTAAAGCAGCAGTTCCAGTCTGATTCCCGACTTCATTTTTTCCAGTAAGGCAAATGAGCACCCAGAATTGGTTTCAACAGGAGGATCAAAGATTTAATTCCTTGCTGCTGAGGTGTGCCATTTTGACAGCACTGGGATATGGAATCTTAAGGCCAGACAGCTAGCTCTTGCCACCACCACCCTTCTAAAGCACAGTTAAAAGCACAGTTGGCATTGCAAAGATGGGTGTGACCCCGACCAATTAGTCAAAAAGCTCAAAACCTTGCTCTGATGGGAGATCTGTGTTACTATCTTGTAAGGCAAGGCATGTGCAACTTCCTGGGGGAGGGGGCAGAGGGCCATGTTGGACCCCCACAGCCCCTTGGATGCTACCCAAAGTGTGGTCTGAAGATCTGCACCACTACAGTTGCTTCCTGAAAGCAGCTACTGAGCCAGCCCTCTGTGTCTCATGCGGGTGGCACTGTACCTTCCCACACCATAGAGTCCTGCTAGTGTATAGGACAGTGCTTGGCTTTCCTTTCCATAAGGGGAGGGGATGCCAGACAGATGGGTATTTATCACTACCATTGTGTTCTTCTTGGTGGTGATGGCTGAAGTGCTAGTTTCAGCAGAGGTGGCAAATGGGGAAGAGCACGACACACAAAATGGCTGCAGGTGGCACATGTAGCCCCTCCTTGTTGTAAAGTAAACAGGGTCTGCACTGGTACCAGAAGAGGGAACTCCTCACCCGTTTCAGCCCCATCATTGCTAAAAACCAGAGGGCAGCACTAGGTGTTTAGTTTCTAACCGATGTTCCCTGCCACACTGGGTTCCATCTTGCCCTGTGACGTGGTCCTGAGCAATCCATGGCCTGAATGATGACAGAATTACTGTCAGGCTGTCCACTCCTGCTTAACTTCCAGGTTGCCATACGTGACACACATTTCTCACAACAAGTTAATAATTTGAAGGAACTTCAGAGTGGAGTTTTCAATTTCTGGGTTAGCCCATAATCTCCTTAGCATCTACAAAATTTACTAGTAAAGCTTTGGTTTGGGTCTATAATCTTTGCTTCCAACTAAAATGAGATACCAGCATTTAATCTTACAGATTCCTTAAGCACTTTCCCCACTGTCTTCTCCCTTTGTTTGCTACCATTTTCTGTCTGTTTCTTCACCTTTATTGACTCTCACCTCTACTTGACTCTACAACGACCAACTTTTAGGTTGTCTACACCTTGTGTACAATATTTTTCTACTGTTCCTCTTTAATGTTGCCATAATTGTAAACAATCTCTGCCCCATGTATACTATATATCCCTTGACAGTATCATTTGGAGAGATAATTGCAAAGATAATTTGCAGAGATAATTTCTTTATTCACAAACTAGCTATGGGTTTTTCACCAGGTCTGGTCAGACAACCAACCAGAGAATTTGTTACTATTGTGGACCACCTGCATCTGATTTGCAGTCTGAAGGCATATGGAAATATGCTGTCCTTTGGACTGATTGACTGATAAAACACATAATATTGACATTTTTCTGCATTCTTCTTCTCTGTGTGATGGCAGAATACTGATAGCTTAGTGCTCCTTAAGGAAAATAAAGGATATGATAGAGTTGTATAAAGCAGGTGTGTGTGTGTGTGTGTGTGTGTGTGTGTGTGTGTGTGTGTGTGTGTGTGTGTGTGTGTGTGTGTGTGTGTGTGTGTGTGAAATCTTTTTTAAAACACTGAAATTGAGGAGGGGGGGAGAAAGCTCTCAGTTTTCCTTTCGTCTCCCCCATTTTTGGGGTCTAGCCAGGGATTTCACTGTAGTTGTCTCCAGCATCTGGAAACCATCAGCATGAACAATAGAGTGCTAAGAATTGGAACCTCTACCTCAGCTCTCTGAGGGATTTTGCTCCAGAAAACATGAGAACACAAACCATTGGACACCATGTGGTCAATTACTTCAAACTAACAAATCTATGTGCCTTCCTATTTTCTGTTTGGTTTGGCACCACATGACCCTTTCACAATGAAACACAGCTGTTTGAAAAAGCTAGTCGTTTGTTTTTGTCTTTAACTTCTTGCATACTCTTGGCATTTTCTGTCTGCTGCAGTTTTGAAAGTTACATGTCCCCATCAGTTAAATCATCCCCCAGTCTAAAACCTGGGGAAGTTTTCCTGAAGGTCAAGCTGCCCCTTGAATTCAAAAGGGATATGAAGTGGACTAGACCCACTGGCAAGCACTCATTGGTTAACCCATTTTCATTGGACATTTTTTTCTGTATCCATATCTAACTAACCACAGCCATTTCAATTGGGTTTCAGGCTGGGCTTTGGTATGTAGACCACCTTGGTCACCCTGTATGATGACCTCTGCCAGGAGAAAGACAGGGGGAGTGCAAACCTGTTGATACTCTTGGACCTCTCAGCCGCTTTTGACACCATCGACCATGGTGTCCTTCTGGATAGGCTAGCCAGGTTGGGAGTTAGAGGCACAGCTTTGCAGTGGTTCCACTCCTTCCTGACTGACCATGTCCAGAAGGTGGTGCTGGGGGATAGTAGCTCTGCCCCATGGCATTTACATCATGGGGTTCCTCAGGGCTCAATACTGTCCCCCATGCTGTTTAACATCTACATGGAACTGCTGGAAGAGGTTTGGGCTGAGGAGTCAGCAATATGCTGACAATACTCAGCTCTACCTCTCATTTTCCACCAATCCAGGTGAGACGGTTTCTTTGCTGAACTTGTGTCTAGGCCAGATAATGGACTGGATGAGGGTTAATGAATTGAAACTCAGTCCAGACAAGATGGAAGTGCTGTTAGTGGGTGCTCCGCCAAACAGGCTAGGGTCCACCTCCCTGTCCTGGACGGAGTTGCACTCCCCCTAAGAGACAGGGTCCACAGCTTGGGGCTGCTTCTTGACCCCCCCAGGGGGCCCAGGGGGACTTGGTGGCCGAGGGTGCCTTTCTTCAGCTGCAGAAAGTACACCAGCTGTGCCCCTAGTTGGACAAGTGGAGCCTCATGACAGTTAACATGCACTGGTAACATCCCGTATTGATTACTACAATGCACTTTATGTGAGGCGGCCTTTGAAGACAGCCCGGCAATTGCAACTGGTTCAGAATCATGTGACGCGGCTGGTGAGTGGTGGGACCGCCAGGTACCACATCACACTGATTCTGTACAACCTGCATTGGTTGCCTGTTGTTGCCTGTTTTGACATATAAAGCCCTAAATGGCTTAGGATCTTGATACATGAAGGATCGCCTCATTCCATATGAACCTACCCTGCAGTTAAGATCTAACCGGGGAGCCCTCCTGAAAGAGTCATCCCTCAAGGAGGTGAAAGGGATGGCTTATAGGTATAGGGCCTTTGCAGCAGCTGGCCCCAGACTGTGGAACACCCTTCCGAGTGAGATCCATCTGGCGCCAATGTTGATTATGTTTGGCGACAGGTAAAAACCTTCCTGTTCCAGAAGTTTTTTAACAGACATAAATGTTCATTTTAATTGTAAGCCATTACCTTTGGGGGGTAATGGGCAGCATACAAGTTGTATAAATAAAATGGTCATCTGTTTTTATTCCTATATACTAAAATTAACTGTGAATGTGTACAATGGGTGTTTTAGGTTATGTTATGTGTTAGGAGAGTGTTAGTTGTAATAGCAGTCACTAGAGAGGGGCAGAAACCTTGGTTTGGGGGTTTGTGCTGGTTTGTATCCATGGCATCACAGTTGTTGTGGTTCTCTTCCCCTGCCTGCCCAGCCAGTGACCCACTCACCAGGCAAAGCATGCTCCTCTCCTTCTCTTCTTCAGTTGTTCAACCAGTCACTGGCAGGAACAGCTTACCTCTCCTGCCTCCATGTCTGAATGGGCAATCAGTCAAGGGAGTGGGGTAGAGAAACTCATGCCCCTGCCAGAGACAGGTTAAACAGCCAAAGAGGAAGAGGAGAGGAGCATTCACCAGCTGGTGAGTGGAGGATTCAGCCAGGGGAAGAAACTATAAGCACGTGGTGCCATGCTTATGAACCTGCACAAGCCTCCCATCTCTAGTGGAACGAATCCATTCATTCTTAAAGAGAATACATAGAATTTCAGATCTTATGTGCATATTATGTAGGTATATCTTAATGCACCCAAGATGAAAGGCATGAAGTCAGGGCTGACATCTGGTGATGCAACCCTGACCTAATTCCAAAAACAACAGCATAAACAAAATGTACGTATTCTGAAATCTGTTTTGTTATATTGTTTCCACTCAAAATAACACCTGAGAAAGCTTTTTTTTTTTTAAAAAAAAAGCACCTCCTCCCCCAAAACCCCAAACTGAGTCTTTAAAAATCATCACATATCAAGACAGTCAGAAAGACCAGATGAAAAGATGCATCTTCACATGCTCCCTAATATCAGTGAGGGTGGGAACTGATAACTACTTAATTGTGTGGGTGGGTGGGGGGAGAGATGTGCACATTCCAGCATCTGGGACAAACATAGGGGGAAATGTGCCTCTGTATTTTGAAGGTAGGGCTCTCTTGGCATAACTAGGATGGCGAGATCCAAGATAGAGCTAGAAAGCAAAGGGGAATAGACAAACCACATCCTCAAAGCCCAACCAGTAGGGCAGCTAAGAGTCAAACCAGGAATTATGTGATTAGCAACCAAATCTCAGTTTTAAAGTACAGTGGACCCTTGTATAACAAGTGGTTTGTTTAACAGAAAATCCACTTAAAGGGAAAAAAATCAGAAATGGGGGGAAATTGCTTAACAGAATCGCCTATGGGGCAAATCCGTACAGCAGAAAAATGGTTGCAGGATTAATCCGTTTTCAATGCATTCCTTTGAGAAATTTGTACAAAGGAAAATTTGCTTTACAGAATTTCATTGGGAACGAATTGATTCCTTTATATAAGGTACCACTGTATTTCGTATTAGGAGTATTAGAGGCAGCAGTTCTCATTGGCATTGCTGCTTCTTGGAAGGTTCTTCTCTAACTATGTTTTGAAAGCAAATCCCTTACAAGCATGTTGGTGAAGAGTGTTTGTTGCTTATTGCCGCACCAGGATTTCACATCAGGACTGTAACTATGAGGAAGGGACTATACTGTTGTGTCTTGCACCCTTTGGTCTCAGTGAAATCAGAGGTGGGGATGCAAAGAATCAAACATTTTACACCTAGTTGCTAATCATGCAATTAAAAAAACATGCAGTTGGGCTCCAAAGAATTTAATGTAAAACCTAGATAGATCCGAAGGGAATTCATTCATTCATTCATTCATTCATTCATTCATTCATTCATTCATTTTTATAGTTGTATACTGCGCCGATTTCCCAAGGGGAACTCTGGGCAGTTCAAATAAAAGACATAAGAAATTAACAACAACAAGGATGAAAAAGTGCACAACAACAAACAGGTAATTTGCAAGAGGCATAAAACAACTGATGACATACACCAACCTCAATACTAGAGCTGGGCACAAATCGAAAACATGGCATTTCGTTTCATTTCGTTTAGTTAAGGAGTTTGTTCCATTTTTCGTGAATTTTCACAAAAATCATTTTGTTGTTTTGTAAATTCATTATTTGTTTTTACCCACTTTTTCCCCAACGCCCACTGCGCGGCCCCTGGGGCCCGCTCAGAGCTGGGGGGTGCGTACGAACGGGCGTGGGAGAAATAAAGAGGGGGAGCGGCTTCGGAGCTGTGCTGCTCCGGCCGTCTAAGGATGGCCTCCTTATCTCCCCTCCCGATCGGCCCCGCAATAACGGACCACGGGAGGGAGGCACAAGGGGGCGGCTTCGAAGCCATGCTGCTCTGGCCGCCTAAACGCGTCCTGCTTATCTCTCCTCCCGGGGCTGGGCTGAGTCTCAAGCTCGCCGCATCCCTCGATGGCACCAATGAGGTGCATGCTCCCTCCATGCAGCTCAGCGCGAAAGGACCTCCGGACCAGCACCAGGTAGGAGATATCTCCGCCCCCCATTAACAAAATGAATCAAACCAAACCAATGTTTCTCAGTTTGGTTCGTTTCGTGTTAAATTTGCCCCTAGGGTCGTTATTCGGTTCGTTACATAATGAAACGAATAATGAAATGAAAACATTTGTTTCATGCCCTTCTCTACTCAAGACAGTGGAGAACAATACACACGCTAGCAATTGCTGAAGGCATCCCTAAACACCCAGGTTTTAACAGCTTTTTGAATGATGCCAGGGAAGGAGCCTGGTGTATCTCGCTCGGAAGTTTGTTCCAGAGAGCCGGGCCAGCCACCGAGAAGGCCCGATTGCGTGTTGCAACCTTATAGGCCTCCCTGGGGGTGGCCACCCAGAGTGAGAGAGCCATGGAGGATTGGGTGGGCCAGGCCAGTTCTGAATTGGGCAAAGTAGTATCAGGTCATAGTTTCTGGTGCCTGGCAATCTCTCCAAGAGCCCTGCCCTACAGAACTTCATAGACCTCTAGGGAAAAATTAGAAGCCTGCGTTCATGGGCATTTATCCCAGTCTAAGGGTTAGTTCGAGAATGAAATCAAACAATCATTTCCAATCATATTAAAATTAATCTAGGTATCTAATTATTACTTTCTCATTGTTGCAACAATTCCAGGCAGCATCTGTTTGTCTAATTTTACAGGCTTTATTTCTACATCCCTTCTGTGTTTCATATGTACAGAAATACTTGAACTATTGCAAACATCCAGAAATCTTGCAGCTGTGAAAGCTACAGGCACAAATGCTTCAAAAATATGAATACTAAATTTAAGCAGCAAGTAAATACTGAAGTCAGAATTCGATACAAAGTACAGAAGCATAAAAATGCAATGAAATATCAAAAAGATTGTTTTAGTTACATTCAAAAAAGACAGGAGCTTATAGCCTTTAAAAGAACACTTAGAATGTGCCTTTTCTTTATTCTTCCTTCTTCAGCTACGAACAATACTTTCTACAAGGCCTGTAAGTATAGGAACCTTGTACACCAAGAAAAAAAATGTAATCCTATTGCCCCTGCAGTCTCTGTAAAATCAAGGGCCTATAACTTAGAATCTGTCAGGCTGCCACTTTGATGATAAACATCTTTACCTTGCAAGGCCTGGAGGCATAAAGGCCTGAAAACGCAAAGCATTTGCTGCACCAAAATCCTATAACACTAGAGTCCTGGAAAACCAAAATACAATAGTGTAGAGTACTCTTTCATTTCTCACTTTTTGTTTACACTTTCTATTTATTTATTTATTTATTTATTTATTGCATTTGTATCCTGCCTATCTTCCCGGAGGAACTCTGGGCAGCTTACATAGTAGCGACAAAGCGCAATATTCAGAGTACAATATAACATAATAAAAGCAAAATAAAACAATAAAGCAAAAAACAATTATAGACAGTTTAAAATCAGAACGTACATGAGCACCCTAGCATCACCATCTAAGGGGAGGCGGATTGCATAAAGGCAAGTATTGATGGCGGCAAAAAAAAACACAAAAAACCCCACAGAGATTAATACTCGCCAAAGGCCTCGCGGAAGAGAAGCGTTTTCAAGGCTTTGCGAAAGGCCAGCAGGGACTCTGCAGAGCGCACATCACTCGGAAGGGTGTTCCAAAGTGAGGGGGCCGCCACCGAGAAGGCCCGGTTACGTGTGAGCGTCTTCCAGGCCTCTTGAGGGGTAGCGACCCGGAGCGAGTGCGCTCGCGACTGCCGAACAGGTCGGGCCGAGGTCGATCGCTGGACGATACGCTCTGACAGGTAGTCCGGGCCCAAGCCATGGAGGGTTTTATAAACTAAAACCATGACCTTGAATCTAATCTGGGATGCAACGGGCAACCAATGCAGGCGAGCCAGGACTGGGGTGATGTGGTCATAACGACGCACACCCGCCACCAGCCTGGCAGCCGCATTTTGTACCCGCTGCAAATGCTGGAGGAGAGTCAAGGGCAACCCCATGTAGAGGGCGTTGCAGTAGTCCAGCCTCGAGATCACCAGTGCTTGGACCACAGTTCTCAGAGAGTCGCCATCCAGGTACGGGCGGATCTGGGCTATCTGGCGAAGATGGTAATATGCGGTTCTGGTCACGGCCGCCACCTGGGCTTCCAAGGTGAGCGCCGGATCCAGAACCACGCCCAGATTCCGCACCCTTTCCGCAAGTTGGAGGGAAACCCCATCCAAACTGGGAAGGGGGCCTCCGTACCCAGATGGCGAGTTCCCAAAGAACATAACCTCCGTTTTCCCGGGGTTGAGCTTGAGCCTGTTCACCCTGGTCCATGTCAATACGGCATCCAGGCACCCATCGAGAATCTGAACAGCTTCCACTGCAGAGGTGGAAAAGGAGAGATAGAGCTGCGTGTCATCAGCCTACTGGTGACAGCAGACTCCAAATCTCCTAATGACCCCAGCCAGCGGCCTTACATAGATGTTAAGCAGCATAGGGGACAGAGACGACCCCTGTGGAACCCCACAAGGGAGGAACCACGGGGCCGACAACTCCCCCATGCTGAACATACTGGGGACGGCCCTCCAAGAAGGAACGGAGCCAACTGCGAGCAGTGCCTCCGATTCCCACCTCAGAGAGCCGGTCCAGTAGGATACCGTGGTCGACGGTATCGAAGGCCACTGACAAATCCAGGAGAACCAACAGGGTAGAGCAACCCCTGTCGGCCGCCCGGATTAGGTCATCTTGCAGTGCGACCAAAGCTGTTTTGGTCCCCCGGTAGGGCCTGAACCCGGATTGGCATGGGTCAAGGCACTGCTGCTCCTCCAGGAATGACTGCAGCCGGAACGCAGCCACCCTCTCGATGACCTGTAAAATTTGTAAAATACATTCAGCTATCAGGAACACTATGGCAGTGTTTTTCAACCTTTTTTGGGCAAAGGCACACTTGTTTCATGAAAAAAAATCACGAGGCACACCACCATTAGAAAATGTTAAAAAAATTAACTCTGTGCCTATATTGACTATATATAAAGCAATTTTTCAATTTTTCCCACGGCACACCAGGCAACATCTTGCGGCACACTAGTGTGCTGCGGAACAGTGGTTGAAAAACACTGCACTATGGTACAGTGACTTTGCTCATTTGGGAACTAGATAATTGTTTTGAAATAACTTTATTAAACCATTGTTCATGCCTCAATTTTAAAAGAATGTTCACTTACAGGCTACTTTTTCTACACAAGCGGGCACACTTTATTTATTTATTTATTTATTTATTTATTTATTTATTTATTTAAACACTATGTAAACACAAAAATCTTGACAGAGGCACAGGACAGCATATGAAGAAGGGAGTTAATGTGGCACTAAATAGTTAGGGCTAAGAAAGATAAGTGATTCTGATATGTGTTTTGCATAATTGTGTATAATGACAGGATCTGAGTTTTAATAAGCCATTTGTTTTCTACCTCAGAATGCTTGCACAGAATGGCAAATAATTCATCTGAAAATCTTGAGGAAGAGATTTTCCTTCCACATATACACCACCTCTTTATTAAGGAGCATTGGCCCTCTTAATGGTGTAGTTTTCCAAAATGCTAGGGAGAAAGCTCTGAAAAGTGCAGATTTAATTAGGTTGTTTGAACTACTGAGCAACAGAATTCATATATCTTGTGTACATTTCCATTCTTGACATAGACGATAGAAAAAAGTATGTACTGTATATGAAACAGCTGATTTCATTCTATTAATTTGCTATGCATTTTTACTAGTACATCTTTAAAAAATAACAACCTCTAAACAACCATAGAACATATGGTAGAGTGTTACAAATGCACTGCTGTTATTTTAATCAGGGTTGGGTATATTTTCAATACTGACTTCAACACTTTACTGTAAAGCTAATCATATAGTGTTGTAGTGTTGTGCCATCCTCTGGTGCAGAAAAGTGACTCATACTTATGGTAAATAATAGCATAATAAATATGAGGGACCTTAGATCATAAAATAATCAAAATGTTGTCCAAATGGAAATGTTCATTTATGCATGTCATAAATATACAGATGTCCCACATACTAATAAAAATATTGTCAGTTCCAAATGACTCAGCAGCAGACCTCTGGGGGGATTAATGTGAACCTTTAAATTTATGGGGGAATAATTATATCTGAACTCAGTGTGGAGAAGACAGCTGTGTTGTATGTGAGAAAGGAAGAGCGAGTGTGATAGAAATATCTGTGCGTAGATCTAGAGCAAACCTAAGAACGAAACTCTTGTTCCACCAAAGTTGATGGCCAGGTCCCCAGTGACGTTAGTAGGCCATGATTTCATCTGCATTGTTGGCTAGCCTCGGACAACAGCTGGAGCATGTTCCTCTTCAGAATGAAGTGTGAGGTGGATTTTCATACATTTTTACAGCTCTTCCACCACCACACTCTTGAAGAGAGCTATTAGATTGAAACAATAAATAGACTGGCTGGAGGGAGACTTCCGGTAGGGGGGCTCGCCGGTGGGCCATTTGCTTTGCTGCTTCTAATGGCTTTCTAAGATGCAGCTTGCGATGCGGCAGTGATTCCAGTCCAGCTTTCCAGTTCCCTTTCCCTCCTTGTGCCAAAGGATGCTTTATGCAGATGTTTGAGAAACTTATTAGGATGTAGTGAGGGGGAAAAACCAATCCACATATGATAAACATCCCAGGAAGTGTGGAAGTACATATTAGCTGTACAGCTCTGTTCAAAACACTCCGCACCTATTTTTTTAATAGAAAAGAACAAGGGGCAGAGACATCTCTCCCTCACCCCCACCCTTCAGCATTCCCTTTCTCTCACAAGGAACAGAAGGACCCAAGCAAGTCGTGCTGAGGTTCCTGACTGCACACTAAAACAGACTCAAGGCAATGTACTGAACATCCAGCTCCTCAACTATGTGACATGGTCAGCGTGAAGGAGATGTCACCTCTCAGTGGTACAACACATGCCTCATATGTGGAAGGTTCAAGTTCAACCCCGGGTTACGTGAGGTTTGGAAAACAAAAGCAATAAGAACTCGCGCATCCAATGTGTCTGGCAGGCAAGAAGAGACTAAGTCTCAGAATGCTATCGAAAGGAGGTATTTTTATTGAAAAGACGCCCAGTGCATTTTGGCTATAGATTTTAGAAAGCCTTCTTCAGGGGCTGTGTTCGCAAAGATTCAAAAGTTTTGCAGTGGTTTCTATGAGGATAAAAACCATTCCCTTCTTAACTCGCACACCCATAAGCTGTTTGTATGTTGTTGAGTATAACTCTGAATAGGGAGATGACAGCCAGTGGGAATGTAGGAAATACTGCCTTAAATAGCTTGGGGAAATCGAGATGTTGCAAATACAGATTGAAGATTGATTGGTGAAGCAAAGTCATCGGCAACCACAAAGGAAAGAGGAGAGACCCCTTCTCCCAATAGTGGTTTCATCTAGTAAACTAGGTAACTGGTTTCCACTGTAAAAATCCTGGTTCACGATGACCACTGGTATTGTATGGCATGTATGAAAACACTTTGAATCGACAAATAATTATTTGTGGCTACCAGAAAAGACTTGGGACATTTGGGTGCTGCTGTTTCAAAGTCAATTTGACTCACTCTCATCTGGGGCATGGTGCTATGTTGAATTTCCCTGATGAAAAACAGCATTGCCATTCCTATTCTGATAAAACTCAAGTTCTCTCCCTCCCTTTCATCTTCTCTCACACGCTTGCATGCAAGTGCTGCACACAAATGTACAGTATAAACAATTATGTCTCCCAGTGAGATGAATGCCCTCTTTGTCTCTGTCAACTTGACAAATACAAGTGGTATCCAATAATGGATGACATTTCTGTGTGGCCCAAGGGTCAAAGTATGTGGTGGGAGAGGGGAGGGGAGGAGGGTGATTCTGGCTAGTAGAGGCTGAAAAGTGGTGCAGAAAAGGATTCACCAGGATGAAACTCTGTGCTGACAAGGAGGTGCTGGATGGCCTTGGAATGACAAGGCCTCAGGTGTACTACACCCATACCTGTGAACAATCGAAGCATTGCCTGTGACAGAGCTTTGCACTTCAAGACACACTTGTTACTTGGAAGGTTTCCTACCTAGTCTTTTCATTTTTTTTAAAAAAAAGTGTGGCTAATGAGCCACGAAAGGAGACACCGCACTTGCAAACAAGCACAACAAGCACCAGAGATGCAGGAGGCGGGTTCAGCTGTAGTGGCCAAACATGTTGCAGTGCTTTTTGGTGGGTTGCTCCATTTGCTGTGTGAAGGAATAGTGTTGATTAGAATGCGGACCGTCGGCTCAACAGAAACAGAAATATATCCAGGATCTTTTGAAAACACAAAGCCAAGAGAAAGGAAAGGTACTGTGAGAAAAAATATATACTGATTTGAGGTTGTATTACCTATAAAGCTTTATATGGCTTGCGTTCAGGCTATTTATAGGATCATATCACCCCATATGAGCCTTCCCAGCTTTTAAGATCTTTCAGGAAGGTCTTTCTCTAAGTTCCACCACTTCCCCTAACTCATTTGGTAAGGACACAAGACAGGGCCTTCTCAGTGGCTGCGCTCAGGCTTTGGAATGCCAATAAACCAAGTTGGCCCCCTTGACAGTGGAAGGACCCTGTTGTCCTTCCACTGTCAGATAAAAACAGTCCTCTTTAGGCAGGCTTTTTAGTAGTACTGTAAGCCATCTCAGTGATTCTGAACTTACAGGTTTTAAGTTTTTTTTAAGTACATTACTTTTAAAATAGTCTTAATATGTGTTTAATTGTTTTTAAATGTGATATTTATACCATGTTTTTAAATGTTGTTTTATCTGCTTTGAGCCTCCTTGGATCTCCTATGGGGAGAAAGATAGTAAATAAATAAATATGCAAACCTGATAGAAGACCAGGTGACTATATTAATGAGAATTCCATGTGGAAGTAGATGTGGATTTCTGTGCATTTAAAAAAAACAAGCATACGTAGAAATACAATGGAACAGAGGCATTAACATTAAATACCTGCGAAATTGACACAGATAAACATCAGGCTCCTGTTAGCAAAAACAGAGTGTGAAGGGTCCTTAGCAGAACATTTCACATTTGCTATAGGTGACCCACTGCATTGTGTTATTTGCTTAGTGTTGGTTTTGAGCACAATCATCAAACTCAAAAGTAGCTCCTGGTTTGGTTGCATTAAAGACCAAGAGAGCAATAGTAGAAAAGCAGCTAGCTCACATCTTGTGACGCTGAAGGGATGACATGAATAACAAAAGGAAGGACACAGAGGTAGAAGAGTAGGAATCAACACACTGTCTTTCATTTCACCAAGCACTTTCTCCTTCAATTCCACCCTGGGTATCTTTTGCTTTGCTTGTATTGCAGTTTTACACATAACTCTTTCATCTGGTCTCTGCATAACATTCTCATGAACAACAGGACTGTTCCTGGCATATCTGTTGACATTAAAAGAGAAATGGCATCTTGTCTTGACTCTTTCCAGTAGCCTGCTCTCCATCAGAAATAACCTGCTTTTGCTTAGAAGAGTAAGATCCTTGATGGTCCCATGTTTGTTTTCTGTTCTTAAGGGGCAGATTAGAATCTTGTAACTGCTGTAATTCAAAGTTCAGGAGTTGGCAAGTATTTGACCCTGGAGGAGACTCTTTGGAGGCACGAGGTTGACAAAGTAGCAGGGAACTGCATCAGCAGAGGAGGCAAAGATCCAAAGGTGACTCCAGGGAGGCAATTTTGCACCACTGTTAAAGCAAAGCAAAGTGTTCTGCTTATATACCGCCCCATACCACTTCATGTAGTCTCTGGGCAGTTTACAGTTTTAATTATGCAGGCTACACATTGTCCCCCCCCCCCAGCAAGCTGGGTACTCATTTTACTGACCTCGGAAGGATGGAAGACTGAGTCAACCATGAGCCGGCTACTAGGGATTGAACCCCAGGTCGTGAGCACAGTACAGGCAGTACAGGCATTTAACCACTGCACCATGAGGCAGTGACGGTGTGAAGTGCCTCTGCTTTGGCCTTGGATCACAACAGACAAAAAGTGCCTTGTGGGGAAAATGGTGCTCTTACGGAGAAGCTGAAGACTTGGTGTAGACTTCTTCCACCCCAACTGAAATATATTATGGTGTCCTCTAGACATGTGCAGAGGAATGTTGTCACATTTCCAGGACCCCTAGCAGACAGGTTCCCCAATGCACACCAAAATTTGTCATGTAAAAAAAAAAAGAAAATCTGTGGATGCCTTGTGAATGCAGAGCAGTTTTGCCAGATTTACAGGTCCATTGACATCCTTGCGTCCCCACCCCACCCCACCCCTATAATTTGTTTTGAGTTGCCACTAGAAGGCCCAAGGGGATTTTCAGAAAATCTATGGCACGGGCACCAAAGGTGGCGCTGGCACTGCACCGCTTGTTGGCTTCTCTCCAGGAGGCAAAGTGGGGGAATCAAACTCTTACCCTCTGTCCCTGCACCCAGATACCTAAACCACTGAGCTATCTAGCTAGCAATGTTAAGAACAAGGTATCACTACAATAGTGATGTGGCAGCATGCCAATGGTGTTCTCCTTTGAGGGTAATACCTGATTCTTTTTTGAAGCAACCCCTTGCCGATGGGATGTGCAACACTTATTGAGTCCTGTGCCCCACTGCTTGTGCTGTTGCATGCACAACACAATGTACAGTTGCCTGTAGCACACATTTCGTGCACAAAAAACCCATTTTGCAATCCCAGCTATCTGGAAGGTGGGCATGTGGATAGATCCGTTGTTTAGATATCTGGCTAGGGAGCCAGAGATAGAGCGTTAGATTCCCCACTGTCCTTTTATGACAGCAGCTGGACTCAGTGATTCATGAGAGCTCTGATTATGACCTCGGTAGAGTCAGAGGGACGGATTTCACACTTGCATTCACACAGGTAGACACGGTGACTGCTGGTGGGCAGGCCAGTCGGAGCATCCCACTCCCGGAACACAGCTCTTTGGCAATGTTAAGTGGATATATGTTCTGGACCTTTTTGGTTGAAATGGCAAAGTTGTCATGAACAGCAGCTGCACGAACAGCAGCACTGCTCTTACACAACAAGCCACTGCGTTCTCGGTGGATGTTGCTTGCTTGCTTCCCTTTCCTCTTGCTGCCTTTGCCATTAGTCACATTTACCTCCCACTGTTTCTACAGTGAGTCCAAGCTTTTGTTAGCATGGAAGATACTGGAAACTGTTGGCACGCATACATGTATGCCCCTGAAACTCAAAGTCTGAAGTTCTACAGCCCAGCTAAAGCACACATGGCTGCTTGACTCTCTCTCTCTCTCTCTCTCTCTCTCTCTCTCTCTCTCTCTCTCTCTCTCTCTCTCTCTCTCTCTCTGTGTGTGTGTGTGTGTGTGTGTGTGTGTGTGTGTTTGGCCTCTCAGTCTTCTGGGGTCAGGCCAAACATGTTTTATACTGGTGCTGTTCACAGCATGCATTTTCTTTCTTAGGTTTAATGTTGGGATGTGGGGTGGGGGAGCTGTTATAATTTGAAGCAGGCTGACCAATTCAGTTGCTATTCTCATGTATCATCTCAGAGAGGGAGGGAGAAATTTGGGGGGGGGGTTTGGAGGAACGGGGGAGCTTGTTCATCTGGTCTCCATTTCCTTTCTCTGTTTCTTAGCAGCTGAAACTGAAGACTAGATCCAGCTGGAAGCAGTAACTCTTATATTACACTGATAAAGCTACAGCTAGAGGAGCACTCACTGTTCTTCCTGTATGGTCAGTAATGGCCGACCTGTAATTTTGCAGGAGCACGGGGGTGGGATGGGTGGAAGGGAATAAAAAAAAAGGATGCAGCACGAAATACTATGCACAACATTTAGTATTGGGAGAACTTCTTTCTTTGTTCTTTTAAAGCATGATTCTTGTCCTTATAGCTAGAGAATGATGTAGTAGTTCCATTAGGGCCTGTGGTAGATCAAACCCCTGGACTCCGTGAAGCTGGAGGGACTGAGGTGGAGTTACTCACCTCTCCTTGTGGTTGTCCCACTGAGAGCAAAGAAATATAAAACTGCCAAATTCTATTAGGTTGACATCATTTCTATAGATTTCAGAATTCATCTGTTCTTGCCGTGGACTTTTATTTTATTTAGCACAGATACATAACCCCTCTTTTACTGAATATTGGTCTTTGGCTCTCCAGATGATTTGGATTTCAACCTGTAGAATCCCTTACCACTGGTGATGCTGGATGGGGCCTTCTACATTTTAGAGTAACATATAGCAGCTCTGAGCTGATAGAATACGAAACTGATGAAATGGGAAAGCTGCCTCAGTTGCCATCAGAATTTACTAATTCTGCAGAAGTGAAGAACCTTATTCAAACCTTGAAACCTGGTAAAGCCCCGGGCTCTGATCTAATCACTTGGGATTAATTAAGGAAAACTTGGATTGGTGGGTACCAATTATAACATCTTTATTTACAGAAATTGATAACACTGGGAGAATTCCCAAGGATTTGGGGGTGGAGATAATAGTCCCTATATACAAGAGGGGTAATAAAGACCTATCATTAAATTACAGACCTGTTAGTTTACTTAATATATTAAGTAAACTATACCCTATACACTAGCAGGTACAGCAATACAAATATTTAGGTGTTATTGTTCAGGCAAATGGGAAGAAAAACTCTCATATAAAATAGTGGTAAATAATGCACAAAAAAGTGCCGGTGCGATACAAAAATTATACTAGACCAAAGCTATTAAACTATACATGTCAAAATCGTTGGCACACCTGATTTACAGAGCCCCTTTTAGTATCTTAGCAAACAGTTCTGCGATGGAAAGACGTCGATCTAAATTCCTAAAAGCTATGCAATGGTTCGCCTGGAAACAGGACTAGTAACCATAGAGGCTAGGCTATGGATATCTGTCACTCTACTACTGGGCTTGCTCACTTGATATTAAAGAATAATATTGTCTCTCCTTGGTTGAAGCTGCAAAAGAATAAACCGGAGTATTATGGCCTTTCACATCAGTACCTAATGCCTATGAATGTAGATCAAGCCAAAAGTCTGCTCAAGCAAAGGATATTAGACAGAGAAAGGCAGCATGATTTGAACAGAGTTAAATCACATATAACAGAAATAATTGGGAATAACAGACTTACATCAGTGCCTTATATAAGTGAACTTGAAAATCCTGACTGCAGAAGGGCATTTATGTTAATCCGTATGGACATGTTGCCTTCTGCAGTATTGGAGGGAAAATTGAAGAAAACTCCATAGCTGAATCGACTATGTGTGTGGTGAGGGAAGCATAGAAACTTTGAATCATGCACTTTTTGATTGTAAAGTTTACAACCAGATCTGGGAAAGTTATATATCAACCCTATAATTTTGTACTTGGATGGAGACAAGAAGGGTTTCCTTCAGCTCTTGCTAGCAGATAGAAATAAGAAAATAACATACAGTGTGGCCAAGCTGAGGCAAGATTGGGCTAATCAAATGGATAAAGGTCCCAATGGGTAGAGATTGGTTACTAAGGTCCTCTTGGCCATCATGGGATGACAGCACTGATTGATAGCCCTTCTCCACTTCATATGAATCTTTGCTGTGTATATATTTATTTTTATATGTATTGTATATTTTAAATTTTAGCTGTTTTATGATTTGCCATGTATGGCCACAATGATGTGGACTTGTTGACCTGTTTCTGGTTTCATGTACAGATTTTACTGTCCTAATGGTCATTGGCTAAAACTTTGAATAAATTAACTAACTAACTAGCTAGCTATAGAATCCCTTACCTTCAGTGATACTGGATGGACCTTCTAGGAAAAAACATCTGGATGATATGGATAATCGCTGTTTTATAATGTGCTTCTTCCAAAGTGGGAGAAGTGAAGGGCAGTTGGTATGGTTTTGTTGTCATCTTAGTTGTTGCTCAACTTATTATAAGTGGTTATAATCAGCTGACAAGGAAATCCAACTGATTCAGTTTACATGGTGTAGAAATTGACTTTCCCCCCAATAGTTCCATTTAGGTCAAAATGTAGTCACATGTAAACCCCCACACACACAAATTATAGTGTTTGTAAATCTGCCTGCTACCCTTCAACTACAGTAGGCCCCCATTTGTTGCAGCGGGTTAGGTTTTCTAACAACCCACGATAAAGGAAAATCTGCGATATGCGGACGCCTTGAGACCTGCGCAGCGTGAGTGGGTAAGTGCAAGTGATGAAGGGGTGAAAGCGGGTGAGGGAGGGAAGCAGGCAAACAGCAGCCACCAGGAAGACTGACAGTGTGTGGCTTACTTGCTTCAGGCCTCTTCACCCCACCCTTGGGTCACACGGGGGTGCTTTTGAGTAAGTGACAAAAAGCCTCGGCGGAGGAGAATTAAAAGCACAGCATAAACCTTCCTAACTACACACCCAATGCTGGCACACCTTGCTACTGCTGGGAGTGAAAACTCACCTACAGAGTTGAAACGTGTGTGTGTGTGTGTGTCTGTCTGTCTGTCTGTCTGTGTGTGTGTGTAGGCGTGCACATGCCTTGCTCTTGAACTTTTAACTTCCACGCCAAGTCTCTGTTGAAATATTGAATTTTTAGGAAGCGGACCAAGTGAGTGTCATTTAGGAGGAAGGGAAGGATCCAGATGCTCCCCTCTTCCTCCTAGGCTGGACTTTGCGCCTGAGCTCAGCCACTGCAGCTCTCATTTTGGGGGGGTGACTTGTCGGGCAAGTGGCTGATGTTGCCCTGTGGTGAGGGATGCGACTCATCATGGCTCATGGCACTGCCATTGCTGTCACCTCCCGGGGTAAAAATTGAGTGGTTTGCGCCACCCTCGCTCCCAAGCACATGAACATAAGGACATAAGGACATAGAAGAGCCATGCTGGATCAGGCCAAAGGCCCGTCCAGTCCAGCTTCCTGTATCTCACAGTGGCTCCACTAAATGTGTCCGGGAGTGGACGAGACTAGATACCTGTCTCCTGATAACACTCCCCTGCATTTGGTCCATGAAGTTCCCAGATTTTAAACCTGGAGATTACACATCTCCATCATGGTTTGTAACCTGTGATGGATTTTTCCTCCAGGAATCTGTCCAACCCCCTTTTGAAGGCATCCAGGCCAGATGCCATCACCACATCCTGTGGCAGGGAATTCCACAGACTAACAACACCGTGGTTTAAAAAAAATTCTTTTCTCTGTTCTCACTATCCCAGTCCTCAATTTGAGTGTATATCCCCTAGTTCTAGTATTTTGTGAGAGGGAGAAGAGCATCCCTCTATCCTCTATGGATGAAAAGCAGAGTGGAGGCTCCCTCTCGAACTGCTCACACAATTGGGTTACATAAGAATACACACACACACACACACACACACACACACACACACACACACACACACACACACACACACACACACACACACACACACACACACACACACACAAAATATGCTGTTAAAACAAACTTAACAAAAACTTGGGAGTGACAGCAGCTGTGTAATGTGTATCAACAAAAAACACAGATTCTTTGGGGATGTCAAAAGTTCACAAGTTTTGCTTGTGATGAGGCTTCAAGGAGCATGATGAAACTGGAGTAGTTCATGCAACCTAATGGCTAATAAAACTTGTTCACCTTTAAGGTGCCCCAGGAAATTTTTTCTATCATTTGGCATTTCTCAATGCCTTTGATACTAATTAGCTGAAATGCCGGGGAATGACACCTTTGACAACTCTATTAGTGCAGTGGAAAGAATAGAAGGTGGTGTATATGTTTTGCTGTGTGGTACTTAGAGTGTGTGCAATTCAATCTTAGGTTTTGGTGATACAGCATCAGGAATTTGAAGCCTGATGGGCAGGTCCTAGTGATGTCACAGAAGAAGGGCAGACAGTGGTTGGGAGAGGAACAGGCAAAATACCCATATAAACACCTTTACTCTGAAGGCCAGTGAGTCCTGAGTTCTATGAGTGGACAGAAAGGGGACCAAGGCTTACAGCCGCTACATGGCCCAAACTGAAAACGGAGCACCAGATAGCATTTATTGAGACATATCCCTTGATAACCTTTCATCATATGAAGTGTTTTTCTGTTGCCGCAAGGATAAATAAAGCTTGGGTTGGCAACTGGAAAAATAAGGTCATGTCATATTCCACATTTTGCATTAGTAAACATTACAGGAGGATGGAGTAGTGGTGGAATGGAAACATAAAGCAACTGGCTTTCAGTTCTAAGTACACATCTGGAATGATATGATGTTTCAGCCTAAGGGGGATTTTTTAAACTAAGCGGAGATTTTGCTTGTTATTAATTAATTAATTATTCAAACATCTGAGAGCTGAATCCAAAGATTTTATATTGTTGAATGGATGCCTTTCTAGATAAGATAACCCTGAAAATGCTGCCTCATAAAAGAGGTATCTGTTTCGAATGACTTGTTGATGGTTTTTGTTCTGATGTTAGAGATATAAGAGTTTGCTTGTTATACTCTCCCGTGGACAAAGATTTCTGTGTAGGGTGGAGCCATCATATTTCTGGCTGCATGCTTGCCTGTTCCACACTGTTTGGAAATCCAATCTGCAGCTTTGGCTACAGAGCACTGAGGGTGAGGAGAAAAGACACACCCTCAATGGTCAGCTAGCTTTCATTCCCTTTCTGAGGGAAGGCTCAGAGCTGGTCATGACAGAGGCTCTGCAAACTGATGTATTGAGAGAACTATCCCAAAGAAGCATTTTTTAAATAATACCCACTACTGCCAAGGAATTGGCAAGGTCTTAAAGCACTCTGGGTGGCTTACAATTTAATTGCGCAGGCTACACATTGCCGCCACTGCTCCAGCAAGGTGGGTACTCATTTTATTGACCTCAGAAGGATAGAAGGCTGAGTCAATCTTGACCCAGTTACCTGGGATTGAACCCTGGGACATGAGCACAGTTTGGCTACAGTACAGCAATTTACCCCTGCACCACAGTGTCACCCAGCAACTTTTATTGGCACTGGGGTTCAGGAGTGCCGAAAGTGTGAAAAATTTCATACTTGATCTACAAGCTTCACAGCCACAAATAAGTTGGGGCTTTCAAAAGGAATAGGTAGACCCATTTAGGACAGATGTAGAAGCACCGTTAGTCAAGATGGAACGGAAGTTCCATGTTTACATATAACGTGCACTGTGTCAAGGTTTGTGTTCATCCTCCCTTGTTTGGGAACAAGGGCTCACATTTGAATCTTCATACAGTATATCACGTTGCTCGCTTCAGGTAATGCAGAGAGTTTGAGCTTGGGAAAAGAAGCTTGAAATTTTGCCTTTTAGGATGAAAATCTGATAGGCTACATGTGTCCGCTGAAGATGATTCAGAACTGATTCAGAATTTAATCATCTTCCACCCAATCTATTTATGTAATAGTTAGCACTTGACAATATGGAAAAGAGGGAGAAGTTTTCATTATTCTTTCTCAGAGGTATTAAATAACAGTGAAATGCCAGTAGAGAAATAAATCCCTCATACCAGTTTAAGAAATCAGGAAGAGGCAGATTTTTTTTGGTAATAGTTATCTCTTCACAGCCTGTCATTTGGAAAATGCATCATGACTTGCCATATAAGGTATTCTCCTTATATGACAGATTTCTAAACTTTTATCAATATAAGGTATTCTCCTTATATTGATAAAAGTTTACAAATCTGTCATTCAGGCTCAAACCCACATAAGGCATAGAGCTCTGCCATCTTCTCCTTGGTATTTCATTGTACTGTATCTTAAACCAAAGCATCCCTGAGGAGTCTGGAACTCATAGAAAAGGATGAATATGCTTGGAAAGGTTACATGAGGTTTTAGCTTAAATCTCTCCTTAACTTAAAAATTATCCCCTTTCTTACCAAACACCCTTGCCAATGCTTTGTCACGCACCTCATCCTTTCCTCTGCAGTAGGGAAATAACAGGAACAGCCCAACAGGCTCATATTGCTGCATTGTTGCAACAGATATGAGAAATGTGTGACCTAAAGTGTTCAAGACCTCATGTTTTTCTACCTTTGGGTAGCAGAGAAAAGACTGAATAGATGGAGGTTCTCTACCAAAACATCAGCTATTTGCAAGACTAGGCTATAGGTGATACCCTTTTAATTTCAATGGAACTATGAGCTATTTGGTATCTGTTAGTTGATGTTTGTTTGTTCCCCCCCCCACATTCCCATTGTTCATTGCTTGGTCAAAGGGTAACAATCTGAAATGAGTGATTCCCCCAAATATGCACAGTGATGCAAGCTATTTATTAGCAGTGTGGGACATCCCATCTGGTTGGAACATGAGTCCAGCTGTTGGGGGGATTTGGCCTGCTAGCCTACCCAAGGAAGGAGAAAGCTGAGCCAGAAAGAACAAACTGCAGGTCATCCAATGTACTGCACAGCGACAGCACCGTTGGCCTTAATAGATTTCTTTGTCTCCGGACACGGCAAAAAAGACACCACAAATCGCCACCCTTGGGGCCTACTCAGCTGTGTTGTATGGCTGAAGGTGGTGGTGGGGAATGGAAATTCTTGAATTTAACTCAACTCCCCCACACCTTGTTTTCCTAAACTGTTCTTTCTGTATGTTGTTGTTGTTCAGTCGTTCAGTCGTGTCCGACTCTTTGTGACCCCATGGACCAGAGCTTGCCAGGCCTTCCTATCTTCCACTGCCTCCTGGAGTTTGGTCAAATCCATATTGGTTGCTTCCATGACACCGTCCAACCATCTCATTCTCTGCCATCCTCTTTTCCTTCTGCCTTCGATCTTTCCCAACATCAGGGACTTTTCCAAGGAGTCCTCTCTCCTCATGAGGTGGCCAAAGTACTGGAGCCTCAGCTTCAAAATCTGTCCTTCCAGTGAACATTCGGGGTTGATTTCTTTCAGGATGGATAGGTTGGATCTCCTTGCAGTCCAGGGGACTCTCAAGACTCTTCTTCAGCACCACAGCTCAAAAGCATCAATTCTGCAGCGACCAGCCTTCTTTATAGTCCAGCTTTCACTTCCATACATCACTACTGGAAAAACCATAGCTTTGACTATCCTGACCTTAGTTGGCAAAGTGATGTCTCTGCTCTTTAGGATGCTATCTAGGTTTGCCATTGCTTTTCTCCCAAGAAGCAGGTGTCTTTTTATTTTGTTGCTGCAGTCGCCATCTGCAGTGATCAAGGAGCCCAAGAAAATAAATTCTGTCATTGCCTCTATTTCTTCCCCTTCTGTTTGCCAGGAGGTGATGGGACCAGTGGCCATGAGCTTAGTTTTTTTTATGTTGAGCTTCAGCCCATTTATTCACTCTCCTCTTTCTCCCTCATTAAGAGGTTCTTTAATTCCTCCTCACTTTCTGCTATCAGAGTAGTATCATCTGTGTATCTGAGGTTGTTGATATTTCTTCCGGCAATCTTAATTCTGGTTTGTGATTCATCCAGACCTGCCTTTCGCATGATGTACTCTGCATATAAGTTAAATAGGCAAGGTGACAGTATACAGCCTTGTCGTACTCCTTTCCCAATTTTAAACCAGTCAGTTGTTCCATATCCAGTTTTGACGGTTGCTGCTTGTCCCACATATAGATTTCTTAGGAGACAGATAAGGTGGTCAGACACTCCCATTCCTTTAAGGACTTGCCATAATTTGTTGTGGTCCACACAGTCAAGGGCTTTGGCATAGTTGATGAAGCAGAAGTAGATGTTTTCTGGAACCCTCTGGCTTTCTCCATAATCCAGCGCATGTTGGCGATTTGATCTCTAGTTCCTCTGCCCCTTCAAAATCCAGCTTGCACTTCTGGAAGTTCTCTTTCCACATACTGCTGAAGCCTGCCTTGTAGAATTTTGAGCATAACCTTGCTAGCGTGTGAAATGAGTGCAATTGTGCGATAGTTGGAGCATTCTTTGGCGTTTCCTTTCTTTGGGATTGGGATGTAGACCGATCTTTTCCAGTCCTCTGGTGACTGCTGGGTTTTCCAAATTTGCTGGCATATCGTATGCAGCACCTTTACAGCATCCTCTTTTAAGATTTTAAAGAGTTCAATTGGAATGCCGTCACCTCCACTGGCCTTATTGTTTGCAATGCTTTCTAAGGCCCACTTGACTTCAGTTTCCAGGATGTCTGGCTCCAGGTCAGCAGCTACGCTATCTTGGTTATCATGGACATCCAGATCTTTCTGATATAATTCCTCTGTAGATTCTTGTCATCTGTGTGTACCTCCCCTTTATGCTACAACAAGAGTTCAGGTAACTTACAATAACCTTGCTAAGCTGAGGATCCTGCGTCTTGTTGAAGATTTTTTGAGAGGGAAAGGAGACGAGTAATATGGACTTGGGTAGACAACTTATAGTTATCCTCAAAGAAGGAGGCAGTTTGGCAGGAATCAATTCTGTGAGCAAATCTGGGTACTCAGTCCTCTCAGTAGGGTTCAACCCACCTTTTCTTCTGAGATCTCTACTTCTTCACAAGTACTGGGCAAAGAACTACTTTTTTAAAAAAAGTACTTAGCTCAACAGCTATGCAAACCTGACTACAGGAAAAGGTTATTATTGATAAGACACAGAATCTCATTGCCTTCTCTGATAGAAGAGTCCTAGCTCTTGCAGAAGTCAAAACATAAAATAAATCTTATTTTCATTTGCAGACTCATATGTGGCATTGCAAGCTGGCTCTGTTATCTTAATTAGGCATCATGAAAGAAGGACTCATCTGCATGACACCCCGTCTGTGCTGGGGCAAGGACAGGAATTTCGCACATAACATAGGTCGGAATTCTGAAATTTCCAGCTGGCAGAAATGATCTATTTTCAGACTGGAGACAGAGAATCAGGAGTGGTGGTGGTCTAAAGCAGTGTTTTTCAACCACTGTTCCGTGGCACACTAGTGTGCCGCGAGATGTTGCCTGGTGTGCCGTTGGAAATATTGAAAAAATTGAAAGATTTTTTTTTAAAAAATGTCGAATTCTCGCCCACTAGGCAGGCGCTGGACTGTGTCCTGGGTATGAAGGAGTGGGGTTTTTGACCCCACCCTCGGCCAGCAGGCGCGCCAATTGGAGCTCCTCAGGGGGACACCCTCCACTTTTCTGATGTCCGGGCTGTGATTGGTCAAGACTCCAGCCTGGACCTATCACAGAGGACATCATCTTCCGACTTCCTTCCCGCCCGAGCACAGTGTGCACAGCAGCGGAGAGAAGAAGACGTCGTGACTCGAGTCACCAAAAGGAACCGATGCAGGAGGAGACGGACGGAGACCAGGACTCTAATGGTGGTGTGCCTCGTGATTTTTTTCATGAAACAAGTGTGCCTTTGCCCAAAAAAGGTTGAAAAACACTGGTCTAAAGCACTCACACCATCCACCTAGAGGCTGAAGCAATTTAAAATACTAAGGATGAGCCTATCCAAGTATTCCCCAGTTGAGGTTTAAATGTCTAGTCTTGCTAGATTTATCACTTCTGGTCGGGGAGAGGCAAGGCAGTCACTTTGCTGATACCTAGCACCCGATCAAGCTCTTTCTATGCCACAAGAGATTGGGGAAGCTACAATGGATGTTCCTCATGTTTCCCATCACAGTAACTTCATGTAGCTGGTCATCACTCAGGACCTCAGCTGGACATTAAGAACTGTCTCACTGGAACAGATGGTCCTCACCATAGTCTGGTCTTCTGGCTGATGCCACTTGAGCATCTCAGCTTCCTTCAGTCTCCCAAAGGCCAGTGTAACAAGAGTTAGCTGCCCACATTTGCATCTGGTGCTTCTGTCTGTATTGGACCACCTTGTTTCTGGATTTTGCCTTGCCCTCCCCTGTCCTATCCTTTTCCAAATGTGCAGTTTGCCTTGACATCTGCTGATTCCACCCAGGTGCCTGGCTGACTTACCCCTGGCCTCCGGATCCAACCATGTTGTCCCCAGCCCAGCTTGACCCCAACGCTCGGGTGCTTTCAAGAGAAAATGACTCTTTTGTCTTAAAGGCTAAAACATTTCCTAAGCTCTGCAGAATCAAAGCTGTACCTGTGTAAGCCTCAGTTATTCCTCCGGCAGTAAAACAGACAAAATAGTCCCATTTCATTCCGTCCTCTGCTTCAGCAGGGGCCAGAACAGGCTGGATGTACTTTTCTGAGGTTCTCACATATACACAACACAGCGCGAGCTATCCCCATCGACCATGGGATCTCCCCGTTCCTGCCAAGTTCAGGTTTCCTTGCCAAACACCTGCTTTCCCTTTTAACAACCGAGAGCCTTTTTGGACTTCTGCACCAAGAGACTGTACCAGTTCCCAGAGCAAAAACAAGAGACTTTCCTAAGGTTAAGACCCACTTGGCTTTCAGAAAGCTTAAATTTCTTCCATGAGCCTTAGGAAAACTCCTCCAGAGGAACAGAATGGCAGTTATATGAACGGGTAACAAAGAGGCCTTTGGCCTGCTTAAGGTCACAGTGGGTTACCAGCAGTGTTTGGGGAGAACCATTTATTCCCTACAGGATGTGTGTGTGTGTGTGTGTGTGTGTGTGTGTGTGTGCGTGTGTGTGTGCACGCATACACGCTTGCGTGCCTGTTTGTGTGTCTGGAGATAGGGAAGAGATGAGAAAGAGAATTTTTGGAACATTTCAACACATGCACAAGTATCAGTTACAATCAGGGAATGGGGTATTTGCCAGTTCATCTAGGACAGTGTTGGTGAGCCTATGGCACTCATGGCCCTTTCTGTGGGCACCCAACATCGCCCCTTCACAGCTCCCTGTATTCAGGTTAAATTGCTGCATTGTCACTTTGCGAAAAATGAGTGGGTTTTGAATCGCAGTTTGGGCACTCGGTCTCTTAAAACAGTGTTTTTCAACCACTGTTCCGCGGCACACTAGTGTGCCGCGAGATGCTGCCTGGTGTGCCGTTGGAAAAATTGAAAAACACTGATTTAAATGATAAATTCTCCGGAGGGAGAAGGAGGGGGGCGTGGAGAGCTTGCTTCCCCATTGTAGGGCGAGGAGCTATCCTGGTCTTTACGGTAGGGGCTTCTCCCGCCGCTGCCCACCTGCCCGCCTGCCCGCCCGGGGCTCCTCCTTCCTTCCCTCCCTCGCCCTCGCCTTCCTCTTGGCCATCGCAGGGCGAGGGGTGGCGCAAGGCGGCGCCGGCTTCCCCTCCCTGGCGTGCGCGCGGTGCCCCGGCGGGGCGTCGAGGAAGCCGCTTGCAGATGTCCAGGGTGGCGTGGCGTTGCAAGCCCGCCAGTGGGAGGAGGGCGATGGGGGCCAGGAGGGGCGAGGCGGCGGCAGTGGCGTGGGCTTGTCCTCCTGCTCCTCCTTCCCCTCCTCCTCCTTCCCGGGGCTGCTGAGGCTGCTGCTGCTGCTGCTGCTGCTGCTGGGCGCCGCGATGAAACTCTACTGCAAAGTGGTGGCCCTGGTGCTCTGCCTGGCGCTGCTGCTCCTGCTCTACCTCTTCGTGGGCAACTCCGACGACGAGGACGAGCCGCCTTGGCGAGGGGCCAAAGGAAGCCCCCGGGCGACTCTGGCCGCCACCTCCCAGCGGGACACTCCATAACGGCGGCTCTCCGAGCCCCATTTCTGACCCGTCCTGGGCGCGGCGGAACGCAAGGCGGAGGAAGCGGCCGCCTCCGTTTCCAAGAGGCAGAAGCTTCAGCAGCCGCCGCCGCCGCCACATCTCCAGCAAAAAGCGGGCAGGCGGAGCGCCGCACGAGGGAAGTTTGCGAACGAGAGGTAAAGTCCACCCACGCCCACCCCACCCCTCACCCCTTTCCGTCCCCCTCGACCTTCTGTCCCTCGCCGTCGCCCTTGGGCAGGAGGATTTGGCCCCGAGCAGGCTGTCTCTCGCATCCTGCTCCCTCCACCCGCTTTACTCCCGAGGAGATCAGCTCACCTGCCGTCGGCTCACCGTCTTCTCAAGGCGGTGGGTGATACATGATGCCCTTAAGTTCCAGTTCTGGATTTGCAGGGAAGGAGGGGGGGCAGAATCCTACAAAAATCCCACCCAGTCCTTGATCATCAGTGTGGCCCTCAAGGAGGCCAGACAAGCCAGCACGAGCAACCGAGCAAACTTCCTACAGAGCTGCGGCGCCAGCCACTGTCCCTTTCTGGTTTTGGGAAGCTGGTGTAAGACCGAAGTATATAAAGCTGCTTTCTTCTAGTGTGAATATTGCCCTGAGATATTCGAATAGGTTTTCAGATGTGCCTTTTTATTAATTTGCGGGGGGGGGGTAGTTCTAGAAATTGTTGATTGAATTTTACTGTATTTTTGCATTTATGGTGGCAACACTAATAGGTGGTGGTGGTATAGATTTATTTGATTCCTATTCAAGAGAATTACTTATATATAGTCAATATAGGCACAGAGTTAATTTTTTTAACATTTTCTAATGGTGGTGTGCCTCGTGATTTTTTTCATGAAACAAGTGTGCCTTTGCCCAAAAAAGGTTGAAAAACACTGTCTTAAAAGGTTCACAACCACTGGTCTAGGAGCACTTTGATGCATATTCTATCAGTATAACATTTTGTAATTTGGGCTGCATTTGAGCCAAGGCTTCTTCACCAGGGTCTCTACTCTTGGTACTAGCGCACAAGTCAGCTGCATTTGCAGACTGCCAAGGGAATAAGTGGCCTGAATTAAAAACTGTCTCATGTTTGCTAAGATCCGATCACAGTAGAGAAACTTTGGCAGTAAAATATCTTCTGGCCCAGCATGATTCTGTATGTGTGCACGTGTTGTAACATGGGTTTAGTGATTTCAGCAAGTGATTTCAGCTCTTGACATAGCAGGCTGGAGACAGCTTCTAGTGTAACAGCTCTTTATTCCGGGAGAGAACAAGACTGGGGACTGGGGAAAGGGAGATACATTTATAGGCACCAGGACTGGCTAGGAAAAGATACATTTTGGAGGGAACAATTACAAGCAATCACAAGGCTGCCTTTTGGCGGGAACCAATAGGATTGAGGATCCAAATGCAGCAACTTGAATCAACCAATAGGCCTGTTCCCTTTGGAACAGGAAGGCAGTTATTTCAACAAGCAATTACAGATAATAGGAATACAGATCAGTACACAACACCCCTCCCCTCCTGGCGGGCACAGCACATGTAATCCTTTAGATATTGTGGGGCCCTGCGACTTCTAATTGATCTCCTGACTATGGGTGTTGCAGGGGCTTGAGCAGGCAGTGTCTGTGGTGGAGAGTCTACTGTAATAGCTTCATCTGACACGGAGGGGGTTTCAGACAACTCAGTGTCCCTGATCTGTTCCTCGGCACCATGAAGACTTGCAGGAGCAGATTCATTTGCGGAAGCCACTGCTACCTGCATTCCTGGGGCATCTCCGCTCTGGTCTTGCAGCTGTGACTCATTAATGGGGGCAGTGTCACTCTGAGGCTGCAATTCTCCCACACCTGTACCAACTCTACTGGGTGCTCTGCGCCTCAGTTGGTCCACGTGCCTACGCCAGACCCTGCCATCTTCCATGGTCACGTAATAAGAGACTGGCCCAGACGGTCTGGTGATCACCCCTGGCACCCACAGGGGACCTCTGGCATAATTTCTCACCCAGACCAAATCTTCAGGAGCAAAATACCTTGTCGAGTTGCTCTCTGCCTGTGGAGGTGCTCTAGCATTGCGGTTTGGCATTTTGTCTGGGTGGACATAGTCCAGCACCGTTACCAGCCTTCTACCTAGGAGCAGCTCTGCTGGCGACTTGCCCATAGTAGTACACGGCGTCACATGCTGCAAGAACAACATTCGAGCAATGCGCGTTGACCAGTCACCCTCCATCAAGAGTGCAATAGATCCTTTGGCTGTCTGCACCATGCACTCAGCCTGCCCATTGGATGAGGGATGAAAGGGAGCTGATGTGACCCCTTTTATGAAATTATCAGCCAGGAATGCCCTGAATTCTTGGGATACAAAGGCTGCTCCATTGTCTGACACAATGGTCTCGGGCAACCCGTGGGTTTCGAACAGCTGTCTAAACACTTTGATGACTGCAGCTGACGACATGCTGGGAACCATAGCCACCTCTAACCATTTAGAATACACATCAACGATAACCAAAAAAACCTTTCCTTGGAATGGCCCAGCAAAATCTAAGTGCAGCCGGCTCCAGGGAATCCGGGTCTGCTCCCACCAGTGGACTGGTGCTCTGGCCACTTCTGGGCGCACTTCCTGACATGCCTTGCATGTCCGTACCCATTGTTCAACATCTTGGTCCATCCCAGGCCACCATACATAGCACCGGGCCAGCAACTTCATCCTGACCATTCCCGGATGCCCCATGTGCAGTGTATCCAGAACCCTGTTTCTCAGTGGCGCTGGGATGATCACCCTGTCTCCCCACAGGAGACAGCCCTTATGCAGGGATAGCTCATGTTGCCTTGTTGCGTATGGTCTAAATTTTCCTTCATGCGGGCCATCTGGCCATCCCCTCCCCACCCAAGTGAGCACACAGGAGAGAGCGGTATCTTTCCTCATTCTCTCAGCTAATTCAGTGGCAGTTACAGGGGCCCCCGGAAGTGTTTCCAGCATCATCACTCATTCCGTTGGGGCAGGATCCGCATCGCTCACACCAGGAAGGGGCAAGCGACTTAGTGCATCAGCGTAGCAGAACCTTTTCCCTGGGACATGGGTCAGGGTGTACTGGAACCCATTCAGGAATATAGACCATCGCAACATTCTGGGGGAGAGAATCTGCGGCGTCTGTTTGTTCGGGTTGAACAATCCTAATAGAGGCTTGTGGACAGTTTCAAGGAAGAAGTGGCGACTGTATAAATAGTCATGAAACTTTTTAATCCCCGCCACTATTGCCAGGCCTTCCTTGTCAATTTGTACGTAGTTGCGCTCCATTGGCGACAACGTACGAGAATAGAACGAGATGGGCTTTTCTGACCCATCCACTTCCCTATGGCTCAGCACAGCTCCCAGCCCATACTGAGAGGCATCACATGCCAGGACAAGAGGTTTCGACTCGTCATAATGAGCAAGGACGCTCCTGCTAGTCAGCATGCCCCGCAAGGCACCAAAAGCCTTCTGCTGTGCCTGAGCCCAACGCCACACATTCTTTTTCTTCAATAGTTTATGCAACGGTTCTGCTATTGAAGCTTTCTGAGGTAGGAATGAATGATAAAAGTTAATAAGTCCCAGGAATGACTGTAACTCCGTCTTGTTCCATGGGTGTGGTGCCTCAGTAATGGCTTTAATTTTAGAGTCAGTGGGGTGGATGCCCGTTGCATCAATTTTAAAGCCCAAGAAATCCACAGATGGCACCCCAAAACTGCATTTTTCCTTTTTTAGCTGCAGCCCCACCTCTTGAAATTTGAGTAACACAGCACGGATATGCCCAACTAGTTCCTGGGGGTCTTTCCCAGCAATCAGAACATCATCAAAAAATGGCAAGACCCCTGGCAGACCCCTTAACACAGTGGTCCCCAACCCCCGGGCCGCGAACCGGTGCCGGTCCGTGGACCGGTTGGCACCGGGCCGCCTGGGGAGGCCGGGGAGGCTCCTCCCCTTTTCCTCCGCCGCCCTCCTCCTCCTCCTCTTCTCTCCCGCGGGCAGCCAGAGGAGGAGTCGCCGCCGCCGGGCACGGCGCACGGGCAGGATGGGAGGAGCCCAGGGCTCCTGGGCGGGCGGGCCCCGCCTCCTCCTCCTCCTGTCGGCGGCCACGGCAGCCGCCCGGGTTCGGCCGCGACTCCGCGGCCGGCTCGGCGGTCCCGGTGGCGCCCTCGGGCTGGAGACGCCACCCCCACCGGCCTCCCTCCCCTCCCCCCTCCCACTCGCCCGCCCGAAGGCCACAGCCAAGCCTGAGGCAAGCGGCGGCGCAGAGGTGCCCCAACCGAGGCGGGCGGCGGCCGCGGCCGCGGGCGCCCCGCCACCGGCCGCAGAACCACAGCTGAACCTGGGTGGCTGCTGTGGCTGCGGCCGCGGCCGCCGCGGCCCGCCTCGGTTGGGGCACCTCTGCGCCGCCGCTTGCCTCCGGCCGCTGACAGGAGGAGGAGGCGGGGCCCGCCCGCCCAGGAGCCCCGGCCCCCCCCCCGCCCGTGCGCGTGGGGGAGCGCACGCCCGACGCCCCCAGCCGGCAAGCGCCGCCACCGCCGCCGCTCCCGTGGCCCCCAAGGTCCACACGCCAAGCCCCCTGCACCTCCTCCTCCCCCTCCTCCCTCCCCATCCCCTCCTCCCTCCCCCATCCCCCACCCCCACACCCTCCCCTGCCCCCCACACCCCCATCTCCCCCTCCCCACCCCCACCCCGGGCCACGGGAAAATAATCAAACAAATACCGGTCCGTGGAGACAAAAAGGTTGTGGAGCACTGCCTTAACAGGCACTCCATTAGTCCTTGAAAAATCCCAGGGGCCACACAAACTCTAAACTGTAATCTGTTTACTCGGAAAGCCCCTTTGTGTGTTACGATAGTCTGTGCTTCCGCAGATTGCGGAGTCACTGGCAGCTGCTGGTAAGCTTGTGCCAGGTCAAGTTTGGCGAAAATTTTCCCCCCAGCTAGTTTTGCCAACAGCTGTGAGACGACTGGAATGGGGTATGAATTTCCCCTGAGTGCCTTGTTGATAGTACATTTGTAATTTGCACAAATTCTCACTTCCCCATTTGCCTTAAGGGGTGTGTCGATAGGAGTCTCCCACTTAGAAGAGTCCACAGGTGAAAGAACTCCCTGTTTGACCAATTTGTCCAGTTCTGCCTCAGTCTTGGGTTGCAGCGCAAATGGCACTTGCCTTGGCTTGAGTCGGATTGGGGCCACCCTGGGGTCCAGCTCAAAGTCAATTGGAGGCCCTGTATAACAACCCAGTTTTCCACTGAAGAGTTCAGCAAATTCTTGGCCTAACGCCTTGCCCAACTCTGGAGAAGTTTGGACTGAGCTGAGCCCTGATACACACAGTCCCAAGGCAGGAAACCAGCCAGTACCCAGGAGACTGGGGCGACTCCCCTTTGCAATCACCAATTTAAGCATGGCCTGTTTCTCCCGGAATTGTACCCTCACCTCACACATTCCTAGAATGTGGATGCGGCCAGCCGTGTATGATTGCAAGATTGCTGGGAATGGTTCCAGAGAGGGGAACTTGCCCCCAGGGAAGAGCCCCCTTGCAGTCTGGTCTGAAACAATGGTGAATCCAGATCCGGAATCCACCTCCATGTCGCATGGTTGACCTTCAATCTTCACTCTGACTGATGTTTTGCCTTGCGCCGGGAACTGCACGGTCTCTCTGTTGATCTCTGTGAGATAATTGCAGTCATCCAGGAGATGAGTCGTTGTGGATGATCTGCGATGCGTTGATCTAGGTGATGCCGTTGCTCCAGCTGCCACCGACCTACAGGCCCTGGTGATGTGTCCTGACTTTCCGCATGCCCTGCACGTAGCATCACGAAAATGACAGCTTTTCCGCTCATGGTTACCGCCACAGCCTGGGCAAGCGCCTCGGTGTTCTTTGGGCCGTGCATCAGCCTGACGCGCCAACTCGACACCACGGACTGGGCTCTGGCTTGGACTAGCCTCTGGTTCATCCATGGCATGGGCAGCCTCCACCCGCAGCTTCGTGGCCTTGCAACTGGCATTGAGCTCTTCCTGCTCATAATTCTCTGTGGCGGTGGCCTCTTTCAAGGCGGAGGCAAGGGTGACATCTTCCTTTGCCACAATGCGCCTTCGGGCTTTTTTGCTGCTGAGCCCCCCAACAAATCGATTCAAAAGAGTGTCTTCAAGATTTGGGAAGCCACAGTGCTGAGCAAGCTCCCGGAGTCCTGCCAGGAATGCAGCCCCAGATTCTCCAGCTTGCTACTGCGTTTTCTGGAACTCCATCCGCCAGGCCATCTTGGTTTTGGTAGGTGCCAAGTGGCTTGTCAGCCGGACGAAAATGTTTGTGAGTGAAGTCTCACTCAGCTTTGCTGGGGCGAGCAGTGCCTTGGCCAACTTGAAGGTCTCACGCCCACAGCAACTCAGGAACATGGTCCTTCTTTTGCTGGCATCAGTGATTCCTTGAGCCACCATGAAGAACTCGAAGCATTCAACATAGTCCTCCCAAGTGTGGGGCTCCGATGGCTGGAAGGGCTCCAATACCCGTGGACTTTCCATTCTCCAGGCAGCAGGGTCGTCTTCTAAACCGGCTGGTGAGTCTTGTTCTCCACTGCGATCCGGACTCTGAGTCAGCATGATGATCCTCTGCTTCTCAGCATTCCAGATCCCACCTTCGTCGCCAGTGTTGTAACGTGGGTTTAGTGATTTCAGCAAGTGCTTTCAGCTCTTGACATAGCAGGCTGGAGACAGCTTCTAGTGTAACAGCTCTTTATTCCGGGAGAGAACAAGCCTGGGGACTGGGGAGAGGGAGCTACATTTATAGGCACCAGGAGTGGCTAGGAAAAGATATATTTTGGAGGGAACAATTACAAGCAATCACAAGGCTGCCTTTTGGCGGGAACCAATAGGATTGAGGATCCAAATGCAGCAACTTGAATCAACCAATAGGCCTGTTCCCTTTGGAACAGGAAGGCAGTTACTTCAACAAGCAATTACAGATAATAGGAATACAGATCAATACACAACAGCACGTGCATGTATGCTGAAAAGCATGATTGGATTCCAATATTTTGGAATTACAGCATATTGCGCACTGAAAATGAACATGATACTCATCAGGGAAACCAACCCCCCAACACGAAAGATATCATGGAGGAAACAGGATATAAGCAGAGTTCTTCATCATGGTCTCCATGAGTGCACATATGGGTAATTGACAGACCTGTCAAATGTCACGCTTTGGGCGGGACATTCACGGATCAATCACTCTTTCCCGCCATCTTCCCAAAAAATTATTTTTCCCTGAAATGTCCCACATTTCTGGCGGTGGGCAGCTGAGCTCCGGATGCTACTAGGTGGCCATGCGGCCTTCTTCCAGGTGGTCTGCTGGAGAACACTTCTCCCTGTGCAACCCCTAACCCACATCCCACCAGCTGTCCGGATTGATATCTATCTCCTTGAAATCTGAGACACCTAGGTCACAGTGAGTATTTTGAAGCCACCGCTAGGGATTCTGGGACCCCTGTATGCAAATGAGGCTCCACCCCAGCCAAAGGGCTTGGCTACCAGTGCCCTGCCTCCCTTGAGCTCCCAGTGGCCGCTCCTCTCTCCTCTCATCCCGGGCAGCCGTGGGGAGCACTTGACAGCTATGGTAATTGACTGTGTCTGAGAGAAAGAATTTTTCAGAACAGAGCTTAAAGAAATTGAGATTGTTAGATGCTCCCTGCCCCCTAGTGCCAGTTTGGATCTATAACTCTCCTCCCCCAGTTCCTCCTTTGCCATCACCTGGAAGGCTCTGAGTAGCTTTGTTTTCTTTTCTCCCTTCATCTACTGTCATTCAATTTTTTTAAATCACGTTTGTGAGTCTTTTCTCCTCTCCTCTTGCTCCAAATCCTTTAGTACAAGGAAATCTATCTAAGCAGGAACCTCTTCCCTACCCCTACCCCAGCTGTTTTATGACCTCCAGGAGTCCATTCAAGAAGTGTCAGTGTTGTGGGAACAAACTCCCACTCTGTGATGGGCACTATCCCTGCCTCTTTTGTCTTGGAGAAGGGCATGAGCCTTAGTCCTGTCCTCACTGGCACAGCTTCGCCCAAGCTGTCCTTAGGCACCAACATGATTGCCTGCAAGTCCCTCTCTGGGAAATCTCCCTTCAGGTGCCCTCCATCATGGACTAGACTCAGGAACAGTTGCCCTCGGCCCCTGAATCTGACAGGCAGTCTCAATCCATTGCCAAAGCCAGCCTGTTTCCTCCAATCCTGGGCTAACCACTGGCATCAAAGCTTATGAAGCCTTTGAAATCAAAGTTGTCTACTGCCAGTGTCTAAGCTGAAACCATCTACTCCCATCAATTTTGACCTTGAAACCATCTTCCAAGAAAAGAAAGAAAACTACCACTGACTCCCCCTACTTCAACTAAAACAGCTAAACATGGTACCCAACCATGACAGCTAGTGCCTGTTGAGGACTTTTTCCAATATTGTTTCATTGCCCTCTCAGTCTGACGACAGTGTCTTCCAACTAGGACAATCCACTGTCATCTCCCATTCTTAGCCAGTCACCAGATTGGATTCACAAAGTCCATCTATTGCTACAACAGCTCTTGGAACCGACACCAATGGAACCAGACCCCTCCATCTCTCCATCCCCAGAGGCTTCCCTCCTGTCCACAGTGTTTTGCCAGCCCTCAAAGGCTGACCTCATTGCCCCAGAGACTCATTCTCCAGTTTCAGACACAGGACTGCTTCTGAACCCATCAGCCTCTCTCCACCTGCTGCTTCAACCAGCAGGTGGAGTTGGGAAGCAGTTGATATTCCTGTGGGGGAGCAATTAAGTGCTTCTAGCTCAATTAGAAATTATTTTCTCCTAGGGGGAGCCCCTTTGGAGTTTAATAACTCAAACCCCTGAACCCAAAACCTCTCCAAATTTGGGGGGCTTAAAGGAAAGAGTCCTAAAAAACTACCCTGTGATTTCCATGCCAATATATGCCTGCAATCCCTATTTTTGAGTATGTATTTGTTATGTAGTCGAAAATAGGGATTGCAGGCATTTGTTAGCACCAAAATTGCAGGGTAGCTTCTTTGGACTCTTCCCTGTAATCCCCCCAAATTTGGGGAGGTTTTGAGTTCATGGAACATGTTGTGTGTGTTGCATCGTTACAGTTGTGACCAACTCTTCGTGACCCCATGTCCATGGAGTTTTCTTGGCAGGAATACTAGAGTGGCTTGCCAGTTCCTACTCCAGGCGCCTACAGCACCTGGTATTCCCTGGTGTTTATTCAATTGCAAAGAGAGTACCCCCCAGCTAATTGCAAAAGTGCTGTACAGCACATGCCAGAAATATAGGAGTTAAGCTGCTTAATTTTCTTATCTTGAAGCATCCCCATTCCCACAGATTTCTCTTGTAAGTCGAATTTTTCATAATTAGGGGCATTTGTAACTCGAGGTACCACTATATCTGAAAGAGAGATAAAGAGATAGAGACTTGCAGCATCCTAATAGAAAGGAAAACTTAGGGAAAGCAACAGCTGAAAGAAGCAGGCAGGGACTGGACAGCAAGAAATGAAACCAAAACTCAGCAGTGGAGAGGAGAAAAGCAACAGCAACAGAGTGGCAGAATATCCCAACCATAAATATTGGGCAGTCCTTCGTGGGAGCCTGCAAAGGCTATACTGTACCAAGATTCCTCTGCTTTTTCCTTGTGTGGGATTTGGAAGACAAATATGAGTAAATCCTCAAACAAGGTAAGACACTAGGAAGAGTAGGGAAGATAAGTTCTCCATTCCATGCTTAATGCAGGCAGGCAGCTGTAGGTGTGATACACAGGATGTGGTGATTTCCCTCAGGAGGGAAGAGGGTGAAGTCTGTGCATTTATTTTCAACCTGGCCAGTAATCTCTTAGCTTTTCTGAAACTCATCTTCATTTCTTCTGAGTTGGCAAGCTTTTCCTCTTCACTTTTATTACAGTATAAACACTCTCTTTCCAAGCCACATGTACATATCCAGTAGGATGTAAATACTATCTATTGATTGATCACTTGTCAAGTTTACAGTTTCTTGCTAAACTAGGAGGCCATTTTCCTGGCCCGTGACAAAAAGGGAAAAGTAAGTGTAGCTTTGGTGAAATTGATGCTAAAATAGCACATGTCCCTTTCATTTTCTCGGTTTCTTTAATTCAAGCATCTTTGCTTAGGTAACGTCGCATAAATCTGATTGCTTGCAATAACCGTTTCTTCAGAAATTGAATGTGAAGGTGGTTTTAGGGCACATTGTATTGTTCAAATCTTATTTTTTTAACCAGAGGAAAATACAGCTGCTTTTAAAATGGCTGGCAGGATCACCAGGATACTAGCAAGATATATCTTATTTTCAATTATTTTATTCCAAGGGTACACTTTATAAAAAACATTTGATGCAATTTTTATAATCATGGGGGCAAAGAAGATACAAAAAGGAATAATTTGGTGGATGCCTTGTAGTTGTTCAAGCAGGTGGATTCTCCTAGAAGTCCCTGGAGATGGTTTTGTGTGGATTCCTCTATTCTGGTACTTGTGATCTCTACAAGTCACTTGATTCTCTGTGCCCTGGGACTGGTCAGAGCAGGACAGCATAGATCCACTGAAGAGCTTTTATGTGGCAGTGTGGATCCCCCTCCATCGCACACATGATTGGAAAAGGGGTTTTTAACCTTAATTTTCCATTTCTGCCATGTGTGCTGCTGGGAATTCAAGATATTGATCAACCATGGTGCTTTCTCCCTGGCAACCACTGGTGATTTCCTCCTCTAAACACACCCATTCACTCACAGGTGGCACCAACCACTATGGAATAGAGAAGGAATTGGTTGCAATCCAGAGAGGTTTTAGGTGGGGTGGGAAAGAGAAAGGGTAATGATGTACAGTGGACCCTTGTATAACAGTTTGTATAACATAAAATCTGTACAACATAAAAAAGTCCGGAGATAGGGGAAATTTGCTTAACATAATCACCTATTGGGGCGAATCAGTACAACATAAAAATAGGATTACTTCCATTTTCAATGCATTCCTGTGGGAAATTTGTATAAAGGAAAATTTGCTTAACATATTTTCATTTGGAACAAATTAATTCCTTTATACAAGGCACCACTGTACTTCACTACTTCATATTTTACATGGCTGTCAATGCATACATACCATTAACTCCAGGATGTAATTACCGTTACCTAATTACAGTACAGCAGTTAACATTATCCTGTGTAAAAGACTCACACAAATTTGGGTATCTACCTGTTTTCCTACAGATCCTACCTATTGGAATCTTTTGTAATGTTGTACTGTATTGTCTTGTAATGTCAGGAGGAGCAGGCAGTTTCCTAAATATATGTGCTACCTTAACAGTACAAATGTATTTATTATTGGTTTATTTTGTTCTGTTATACAGTACTTTCTGGTATTTCTTCCTCACTTCCCAACTACAGCAAAACAAGGAAACTGAAAGCTGATTCAGCTCACCAAACCGTTTAAGCAATTTAGGCAAAGACAATTAAAATAATAACAATAAATATAAAAGATGTGAAAGCCAACTTTAAAAGATAGATCTTTATCTTTATCCCATTCCTTAGAGCAGTGAGAGTGGAAATTGACCACAACTCAGCAAAAAGTGCATTCTGCAGTCCAGGAGCAGCATCAGAGCTATTGCTAGGCTTTTTGACTGGACCTTCCTAAGATGTTGGCAGGGGTGGATTGGCCATTAGGTAGAATGAGGTCGTCTCCTTGGGTAGGAGAGGGCATGGAGTGGCAAGAAAGCTGCTGCCCCCCCACTGCCATTTGGTTCTCTGCCACCCATGACTCGGCAGCTGCTTGCACTGCTACAGCGCTGAATGCTTACAGTGAAGGACAAGCAAGGAAGAAGATGACAACAGTAGCATTAGCACAGTGGAACATAGCTGAGCTGCTGTCCAAAGGCCTTGGTCTTCAAGACACAAGGCTCTCTTCCACAACGCATTGGACTTGAAGACTCTACCAAGCTTCATGGCTGTGTTCCAAAGGTGATCAGGTAGCTGGGGAGGGGAGAGGAGGAGGAGGAGGAGGAGGAGGAGAAGAAGAAGAAGAAGAAGAAGAAGAACTCACTCTATCTGTTGCTGCCATTCTTGTACTCTTCTCCCTTCCTCTCCTCCCTTGTTGCATTGAGAGGATGGGCAGTAGAGATTTCAAGGACTGATGGGTCAACAGAGAGCAGGGGTAGTGAAGGTTGTTCTCAGAGGACAAAAAAATGGAAGGGTTACCCAGGTTATAAAATAAATTTAAATTTACTATATTTAGTATGGTGGTATTAGCTTGCTTCTTCTTTGCATTTATATTCATATTCTTTTTAACTTTTAAATGTTGTCTTTTAATTATGCAAGCCACCTCGGGTCCTTTTTAAGAAGAAAGTCGGGTTAAAGAACATTTTAAATAAAATGAAACAGGAAACCAAATGGGATAATGAAACAGCTGAACTATCCTTGTTAAAGTATCCATTTCATTATTCATGCTTATTCTTTGCTATGTAAGGTGTCCCAAACAGTTAATAAATGCTATGATTGTTATGGAATGTCAAGAAACCTCAGAAGACAACAACGTAATGGGTCAGGCCACAGGCAGCTCTGCAAAGGGCCATGATTCACTGTTTCCAGAAGGAACTTGGATAATAAAATGACAACACAAAACAGAAACCATATGGACCCTAGGCCAGTAACAGACATGAGAAATAGCCCATAATTAGAGGTGAAAGAACAGGAACTTTGCAGAGAGGTGCCTAGAACAATGTTTCCCATGTTTGTGAAACTTAGGCTTCCGCAAAACCCCTTGCTTAAGTCCCAAAGGCCCAAATCGAATAAAGCAAGCTAATTTGCATAATCTTGGATGTGAAAGAAGCTGGTACTGTAATATTCAAATACTCACAATAACAAACAACATTCTTCTTCCAATCACAGGGCATCTCTAATGTCTCGTTATTGCATCAAGCATTCCCAACAGAATAAATATCCCCGTGTACTTGTTACAGATTACTATTGCATTTCAAAGCAGAGCAGACGTGTGTAAGGAGGGCCACAGCTATAAGAAAGGAGCATTGCACAGGACGCTTTAGTACAAAATTAGAACTGCTTTACTCTTCTGGGCTGAGCAATATTTGTAAACTGCATGCAGATGCCCCTTTATTTGTAAGATTTGCGGAGTCATAAATTACTTACTTCAACTGAAGCCCCAAACAGTCTGGAGCTATCAGTTGTTCATATGCTTAGCAAATGAATTGTACGGGCAGGCTGGTCATAGGCACATTACAAAACTGAAGAAGAAACTGATTTCTCAAAATGAGGCAAAGAAAGGGCACACATTTGCATAAAATGATGTGAAAGTGTCATTCAGTTATGTGTATGCCAATGCAGTTTTAATACAAATTTGCATGGGCTCATGCATATATAGAGATACCCAGTGTGTTGTAGTGAATAAGACTGATGGAGGATAGACTGATGGACTAGAACTCAAATCCCTGCTCAACCATCAAGACTCACAGTTTGTATAAGTGTGTAAAACTGGAAAAACTACTACTTAAATATCTCACTTGCCTTGAGAACCCTTTTGTGGGTCATTATAAGTGGGGTGTGAGTTGGTGACATAGATCACACACAGTCTATAACTATCAGTAAAAATTTAGCAAGAGTTACTACCATTTAAGTACAGTATTTTCCATGTATGTTTTTTCCTAAAATTTTTAGACTTTTTAGACTTTTTTCCTAAAATTTTTAGACTAAAAATTGAGGGTCATCTTATACGCTGAAGTAAGCCAAGAAAAAAATGCACAGATACGAAACTGTAATTTTTGTGTTGGGAAAGTTGCAGGGGGTGTGTCTTATAGACAGGAAACTGTGGGCAGTTTAAATGTAAATATAATATCTTTCCCAATAGAAGGGAGAAAGTTGGCCAGTGATCACTAGGCCTGCTGCCATGCTTGTTGCAATCTATCTCAAAGGCTCCCTGTCATTTGAACCGAGTGCCATGTAATGGTCATGGAGTGAGAGATGGGATGGACACATGATGACCTTCACAGCTCAGGCCTAGTGAATGGTAGGGAATGAGAATTGTAGTCCAATGACATCTACGACACTAGCAGGTGAAAATAATTCAATTGCAATTTGTTCCTTTGCCCTCTTCTGATTACTTGGTGTGTTTTTCTTCTCTCGCCCTTTCTGTTCATTTTAGGCACGTCCAAAAGGAGAAGGCCTCACACCATACCAGGGGAAGAAGCGCTGCTTTGGTGAATACAAATGCCCAAAGTGCAAAAGAAAGTGGATGAGTGGAAACTCTTGGGCCAACATGGGACAAGAATGTATCAAGTGCCACATTAATGTCTACCCTCACAAGCAGGTAGGCCTGTTTCAAGCCTCCTTTGTACGGCAAGACATAGGCACAGAAGGGTGTGAACTCAGCTTGAGTTCAGATTAGTAATGGGCATGAATGGCCAGTTTAGCAGTTCATGCTAGGTTGTTTGTTGTCCAAACAAGTGTCCAGTGCTTCCCAGCTCTTCAGCAGGTGCCCGCTCAGAGGCAGAACCCAGAGGAGGTGGGGAGAGGAAACCAGGGCTTTGCCTCTGAGTGGGCTCCTGCTGAAGGAGGTGGTGCTGGGAAGCATGGATGCCTGTTTGGCTGAAAAATGAACCAGTGTGAACTGCCGAAATAATGGTTTGTGCCCATCTTTAGTTGAGATGGTACAGTTCCACGTCCCTTGAGATAAAACCTCATACTGTTTTTTTATTTATTTATGTATTTATTGGATTTTTAGACTGCCCATCTGACAGCAAGACCACTCTGGGCGGTAAACAACAATTAATCAATACAGTACAATACAGAATAAACATATGATTCATACAGTAAAATAAGAAACATAAAAATACAGTAAATATAATTAAAATGCCAAAATAGCATATAACCTATGATGCTATTGGCGGGCAGATCAGCTAAAAATTGTGCTTTAGTGGGTGAACCCTAGATTTACATTATATTTGAGGGAATGCCTGCGTGAACAACCAAGTTTTCAATAGTTTTTTTTTTGAAAACAGCCAAAGAGGGGGTCCAGGCAGATGTCTGGTGGATGGTTATTCCACAGTCAAGGAACAATGGCAGAAAGGGCCCCAAGCCAATTCTCCTGCTTTGGCTCTCCCTTTTGGAACTTCAGTTTAACTAAGATATTGTGGCTTCAACGGGGTAATTCTCAGACATGTCTCTTTCCTCTGCCAAGCTCGGTGATACCCAGCCTGACTCCAAATCTCTCCTTTTCAACAGTAGTCTAGTAGTCCAATGCCCAACTCTGATTTGTGATATTGCTCATGCCTAAGCATACCCAATCTCACATGATTTCGGAAGCTAAACAGGGTCGGCCCTGGTTAGTACTTGGATGGGAGACCACCAGGGAATACCAGGTGCTGTAGGTGCCTGGAGTAGGAACTGGCAAAGCCACTCCAGTATTCCTGCCAAGAAAACTCCATGGACATGGAGCCACGAAGAGTCGGCTCACGACTATAACGACACAACAGACACACACACCCAAAATAGTTCTGTTTTTCTAGAATAGAACTTTTTTCTAGATTAGATTTTCTAGAATAGATCTCTTTTCTAGAGAGTGGACAGACTAGCTGGGGGGGGGAATCTTGGAAATTATCACTCAGAAAAGTAACTTTTCCAAGATCCCCCCCCCCCGCTTTCCTCAGACCAGTGCTAAAACAACTGCCGTTGCTGAAGCCAAGCAAGGAACTGAATAATCTCTTGAGATTCTTGGGAACTGTATAAGCAGGATGAAAATGAAAGGCTGGGAGAGGGTCTTTATTCTAAAGAAATAGCTTTGGGGGAGATGTGTGGTGGCGGCGGCAGGAGAAAGGTCAGCTGGAGGTGCACAGCAGAGACCTCCCTTCACCGCAGAAAAGAAAATATTTCAGTGCTCTGATGAAGCCTTTCAGATTAATCCAAACTGGGTCAAAATGAAAACTGATCCGTTGCAAATGAGACCGGAGGCTGCATGACTAGCAATCGATGACACTGTGCCAGAAATCCAGAATTCCTTCCAAAGCGTAGTCTCCGCTCCCTTGCTCCCCATGAGGGGAGGACAGAAGGAGCTTGGTGGGAGACATTCCCGGTGCAATGCTCCACAATGATTGGGGTTCACAGAAAGGCCTCTGTGGGCATTAGCCTAAGCCAGACATTTTGATTAATGGCTTGTTTGCAGGATTAAACGTGGGGTGGGGTGGGGGGGAAGCAGAGTTGCTCTCCTCATCTTGCATCTCTTTACTCAGCAGGGAAACAGACGTGTGCCTTGGCAACTCTTCCTTTCTGGAGAACACAGGTCGCTTTCAGCGTTGCCGTTTCAGATCTTAGCATAGGGGGAGAGTTAAGCTCTTACAGTGGGAGAGGCCAGATTCTCGGCATAGTCAAAGCTTGCTCTTGAGAGTATGTCTGCACACTCAAGTGCAATGCCTTTTTAACAGCAGTTGTCCTGGGAGAGAGAGTGAGGAGGATAGGAGTGACCCAAGCAACCATAGAAACACAAATCAAACAATTCCGGCTGCTCTGTTTATAGGGTCTGTAAGCCAGCCAATAATATAGGTCTCTTTGAGGTATGTCCATGTGGACTGAAAGACAGCAGGGAGGGCACAGCCCTTCTCATTCTTCTTGAATGGTTTCCCTAATCCCTCTCAGATATCTTTTTGGGCAATGGAGGGGGTCTTTTCAATGGCGTAGTGCATTGGGGTACTGATGGTGGTGGTGTTAAAAATTCTATCCATCTGGTTCAAATGTTAACCGTGTATGCTGAATTTTTTTAAAATAACTTTTCTTCACTTTGTTTACATTTTCCCATACCAAGGACATATGCATATTTCGGCAGCTTAAAAGAGAAACTCCTTTTTTCTGTACTGTAACTCTCAGCATCTTCTGTGGATCCTACTGGATGGGAGATAACATCAAGTTTTAGTCCCCTAAAGTAACTAGACTGAGAGCCCTGCTGATTCCCCACTGGCAGTCTGAAAACAATATCACCAGCTCTCTTGGAAGCCGGGCCGCCTTGGGAGGTGTGTGTGTGTGCTCCTGTGTGTTCCTGTGTGTGTGTCCTCCTCCTGTGTGTGTGTGTGTGTTGGTTGTGTTGTGTTGTGTTGTGCCGCCAGTCGTGACTGACGGGCGGGATGGGAACCCATGTCCATGGGCGGGCGGGGCAGGAATGCTGGAATGGTTTCCAGTTCCTACTCCAGGTGCCTACAGATCCTGGTATTCCCTGGTGGTCTCCCCGGTGGCGTACTCGGGCAGGGCCGCCACCCTGTTTAGCCTGACCCTCCCAGTGGTACCTATCTAAAAAATGAGTTAAAAATAAGTTAAAAATAAGCCAAAAAATTTAAAAAATGAAAAAATAGAGGTAAGTCGAGCAGACCATATCTAAAACCACAGCTGAACCTGGGTGGGCAGTTAAAACGCCAACAGTTTTCCACTCTTAAGTTGGGGCACCTTGAATTGCTCAGGAGGAGGAGGCTGCTCTTAAGTCAGGGTACCACTGTATTAAAGTCTTGGGAGATTTCTTAACATGCAGCAATTGGTTGCTAAAAGGTACAGCTTTTGCTTAACTGGCTCCCAAGGTTTCAGCCAGTAACTTTTAAATCTATTTTTGCATCCACATCCCTTGGATGGGCCCCTCCCTCCCCCACCACCACCACCTCTGCCTGCCCAGCACTGATGATGGGATAGTCTCCTCTGCCTCCCAAATGGACACCCCGGGCTACGGGAAAATAATCAAACAAATACCGGTCCGTGGAGACAAAAAGGTTGTGGAGCACTGCCCTAAAGTAACTAGACTGAGAGCCCTGCTGATTCCCCACTGGCAGTCTGAAAACAATATCACCAGCTCTCTCATGAAGCCTAAAGCCTTGTGTGTGTGTGTGTGTGTGTGTGTGTGTGTGTGTGTGTGTGTGTGTTGTTGTGTTGTGTTGTGTGCTGGGTGACATAGACGTGACTGAGAGCATCATGAACCCATGTCCATGGAGTTTTCTTGGCAGGAATGCTGGAATGGTTTCCCAGTTCCTACTCCAGGTGCCTACAGATCCTGGTATTCCCTGGTGGTCTCCCATCCTAGTACTAGCCTATAGACATTACCCTTTCAGAACAATGACATCCACAGTGATACCTATGGATAAAAATGAGTTAAAAATAAGTTAAAAATAAGTTAAAAATTTTAAAAAATGAAAAAATAGTTGTAAGTCGAGCAGACCATATCTAAAATTTGTGAGGTGGCAGTTAAAACGCCAACAGTTTTCCACTCTTAAGTCAAATTGCTCTTAGGCCGAGCTGCTCTTAAGTCAGGATACCACTGTATTAAAGTCTTGGGAGATTTCTTAACATGCGGCAATTGGTTGCTAAAAGGTACAGCTTTTGCTTAACTTCTCAATAGGATTTCAGCCAGTGACTTTTAAATCTATTTTTGCATCCACATCAGTTGGATGGGCCCAAGACTCTCCACCACCACCACCTCTGCCTGTCCAGCACTGATGATGGGATAGTCTCCTCTCCCTTACAAATGGACAAAGCAAGCTAATTCAGGTGATATACAGTATACCCTCTGTGGAGCTCTCTCACAAAGCTACTGCTGCTGCCTCTTGGAATTGGATGCTGATGAGAACTGTCTGGGTATCTATCTGGTCAGCTTAAGTACTTTGAACAAATTGCTCAAGTGCCACTAATTGTGGCTTTTAAGTAATTAAATGCAGTAAATAATGCGTGAATTGAGTTCTTCTCTTCTAAAGCCTGCTGGGTGACATAGACTCGCCTGAGAGCATCCCATTTACCCAAAAGCATTTAACTTTTCCCTTATTGCTCTCCTACCCCTTGGTTTTGACTTTCTTACTCTGAGAATCAATCAGAGTAAGATGCCATAGGCAGCCAAAGTTTTTACCTGCAGCCTATAGACATTATGCCTTTCAGAACACCATGTCATCCACACTAGATAAGCCATGGATATTTTTCCATTTGAAACAAAACACCAAAATTATATCTTTCTCATTTTTAAAAAAAATGATACTGAGGTGGAGGCTTGGAGTTCTAAGTTGCATTTCCCCTTGCTCCAGAAACCAGCTTCTGACGCAGATTGTTTTATCATACCATTGCCCTACGCACATCCGATCTCACCTGATTTTGGAAGCTAAACAGGGGTCAGCTCTGGTTAGTACTTGGATGGGAGACCACCAGGGAATGCCAGGCGCTTTAGGCGCCTGGAGTAGGAACGGGCAAACCACTCCAGGATTCCTGCCAAGAAAACTCCATGGACATGGGGTCATGAAGAGTCTTTTATTTTTGTTTAAACACACACACACACACACACACACACACACACACACACACACACACACACACACACACACACACACACACCATTATGGGAGAAAAATCATCCTGAACCTTGCAAACCAACCGGGGGAGGGGGGATAAAAAAACAAATCCAAAATATTCTGCATATACAGTACATTATTAGAATATTTTTAAATGTATATATATACTAGCCACCATCTACGCTGCTTTTCTTTTTTATTTATTTTTTTAAAATATGTTTTGCTTCTTATTCAGATTTTGTTATTATTGTTGCATTATAACTGCTGTAAACCGCCCGGAGTTCCATTGGAAAATGGGCGGTATAGTAATATATAAATAAATAAATAAATAAATTTTTCATAGCATGGGAAAGTTGCTCTTTTAGACTGCCACTCCCTAAATCCCTTTACCAGCATGGCTAATAATTTTCCAAGCATCGGTATTTCCCCTTCAGTTATTATTTCTAAGGCTATATGTTAATCTTTAAAAAAAAAAAATAACAAGTATACCGCAGGTGCAATGTGCTCCTCAAACAGTTGTGGTTTGGCAGCGGATCAGGAAGAGAACTGCTAACTACATACAAATGGATTTGCTAATGGAATGCAGCCCTCCAGCTCTGTGGTTCCCCAGTCTTGCATCCCCAGATGTTCCTGGGCGAAAACTCCCAGAAGCCTTCATCACTAGATGGGCTGGCCAGGATGGGCTGGGCTTGTGGTCGGGAACCACACTGCTCTCTCTCATGAGACATTAGAGTAGACTTGCAGTTTCATCCTTTACACATCAACTTAAATATTTGATTGGTCCAAAATAACCTTAGCATGCACATAATTGGAGCTTGCGTTGGTCCCGCAGACCCTACCACTCGCACGGATGCAGGACATTTCTGTGTTGCCTTTTAAAATGTCCTTTATTTTTTCCTGTGTAGCTTGATCGATTTTATTTTATTTTTCCCCTGACTGCATGGTGATGGCACTTTAACAAAAGCAAGGTGTCTCCTTTATTGAGGGCTGCTGCCTTTTGTTCAGCTCATTGCTCATCCCCCCCCTTTTTTTCATTTGACATCACAGCCAGCCCACGGCAGAGTTGGCATGTGTATCCATTTCCTTGGCCTCACCATCCAGATGCCAACCCGTGAATGGTCATTCCTTCCGCTTCCCTGTCTTTGTCCTCCAGACGCTCTCTCGAGGATAAGCACCAATGCCTGTGCCTGCTTCCTGGTTGGTCCCTGTATTTGGGGCTTTCCCCCATGATGTCTCTGTGATGACGGCTGCAGAACTGGACGCAGATTCAGCCAGCTAGTAGCTGCCTTGCTTTGCTGAATGCCATTCTCCTGTGGAGGGGTGGAGTGGGCAGAACTGCATTCTGCCTTGCAAGTGGAATGGATTTTCCTTCCCCTGAGTGAAGTCCCAGAGGGATCCCCACCCAAATGCCTTAGAGGAATACAGTCCTGTTGCTGTGTTGCAGTACAGTGGTCCCCCACTCCTTTCGCGGTTCATATACTGCGGTCCCGCTATATCGCGGGACTGTAGTATATGAAAAAAGGCCCCCTAGGGTAAGGGGGGAAAGTCCTATTTCAAGCCTCCCATACTTACCCCAGGACTGGAGCTGCCCTGAACAGGCCTGTCAGAGGCCTCAGAAATGATTTCCGGTTTACCGGTAGTCACTTCTGGTTCGCAGGGAGGCCCGGGAAGGCTTTCACAGGCCCGTTCAGGGTAGGGCCAGGCTGGGGGGTAAGTACAAGAGCCCCCAGTTAGCCCCTTCCCAGGCCTGACTCGACCTGCATCTGCATATTGTGGGTTTTCAATTATCACGGGTCAGGTCAGTTCCCTAACCCTCACAATAGGTGGGGGATCACTTTAATATTATCTATTTTCCTTCCGGCCACCATAAAGAGAAAAAAAGGCTGGGCATCAAATTGAGTTATTTATTTTATTTATTTATACAACTTATATGCCGCCCACTACCCAAAGGTCTCTGGGCAGCTTACAATCAAAAGAATTAAAAGAGTTAAAAATACAGTATCAATAAATTAATCAAAACAATAATAAAAACCTTTCACTAAAATTGTCATCAGAGGACCCACAGTCTATATTGTATCAACTAAAAAACTTCAGACAAAAGCCTTTGAGCATGTTTCACCTATGAGCCTCAAAATATTTCTCTTGCCGCTCCCCAATTTGCTCATTTCATCAATGTGACATACCAATATGAAACCTGCATCAGTTAGAATGTACCTTCATATGGCAAATGCCACTCTGGAACTTCTTGTTCTGTACTTATAATCATTCCAAAACTTGGGGAAATTAATTTTTTTGGACTACAACTCACAAAAGCTTGGGATTTATAGGGTTTTTTTTTTAAATTCTCCTCAGGCTCTAGTTATTCTGTAAGATACATCCAAAGGCTAGCAAGGAGGACAGTCATCCAAGACACCAAGCTGAAATGGACATTGAGCTGTGTAGCCTGAACACTGTAATTAAAATTGTAAACCGCCCAGAGACTACTTGTAGTGGTTTGGGGCGGTATATAAGCAGAACACTTTGCTTTATGTGATGCAGTGTTTAGGGAGGGTTTTGTTTGCATTTAGCTAGATGTGGTGCAGAGGCAGCAAGTATCTTGAACCTCCTGCACTCCCAAGTTCTGTATAAATTACGTGAGACGACTGGAGCTGTAAGTTGCCAAGCATAAGGCTGTAAAGAGACGATTAAGAGGGCGTAGGCAAAACTTTCAAACAGCAGCCGCAGCAGCAGCAGCAGACCGGGGCACTGGAGGCGAAAGAGCTGCAAAACAAAGAGGAGGAGAATGCTGAGGAGAGGACAAACAGTGGAGGAAGCACCACGGGGGAAATTCCCAGTTAGGAACAAAAGACACTCCTCACTCACCAGTGGAACTGCAAAACAGTTTTCAGACTTTTGAAGAGGAGTCTGGCAGACGGCGTGCAGAGGAAGATGTGCCCTGGGAAGGCCCCCTGGGAGGACACAAGAGGGGCTTAATCTCAGCTAAGCCGAATCACTGAACGCACATCCTACAAAAAGAAGAGGAGAAAAGAAAAGTAGTTGTAGTAGAAGACTGCCTATTGCACGGGATTGAAACTGAAATATGCCAAGAAGATCCATGGACCCACCAGGTGTGCGGTCTCCCTGGAGGGCAGATTAGGGATGTGATGGAAGGACTGCCACTGCTCATAAAAACCTACAGATCCAGGTCTCTTTCTTCTCATCCACATGAGAACAAACAAGACAGCCAAGAGGAGCTACGAAGAAATCGCATCAGACTTTAGCGCTCTGAGAAGGCAACTCAAGGGCTTTTGAGGCCCAGATATTCTGCTTGTCTGATCACTGGTCTATGGAACTCCCTGCCAGAAGTAGTGGTGACAGCTGTCAGCCTTGACAGCTTTAAGAAAGGATTGGACAAGTTCATGGAGAACAAGGGTATCAATGGCTATCATGATGGAGGACTAAGGACAACCTCCAGGTTGGAGACACAGGCAGGATATATCTCAATGCCATTTGCAGGGAATCATAAGCAGGGGAAGACATCTGCTTGGGAATACCCTGAAGCAAATGGTGAGCCACGGTGTGAGACAGAACGCTGGACTGGATGGGCTGTGGCCTGTTCCAGCAAGGCTGTTCTTATGTCCATCTTACCAGTTCTCGGAGGAGGAATGGAAAGGGAAAAGGGAAATGCTCGGGATGAATGATAGCCCATGAAGGTGGGGATGACATGAGGGATTTTGGACCACAGGCTACATTTCCTGGAAGAGGGACTGCCGGCAAGCAGTGGTATGCACTCCACAAGGATGGGGGGGAAATGTATTTGGCTGCAGCACTAAGAACTTCATGAGGAAGGTTTTAAACCGATTTGGAAGAGGGTGGAGATAAAAGCTGAGAAACAAAGATAGATGAAGGCGTGTGTGCGGCAAGGGGAAGAACGCAGGTCGCTGTAGTGGAGCCTAACATTAGCCTTTGTAAAAATGTATGAAGATAAGCAGTCATAATCACACAATCTCTGTTGTCTATACACAAATGCCAATAGAATCTCTATCAAGTATTACCTTCCTGAACAAAGAAAAACTGGAAATCCTCGTTCAGAAAGGGAAATACTTGATAGGGACAACTAGAGATGTAAAATTTCCAGAAATTTTGAAGCTCAGGGGAAAAAAAACTTTTTTTCTTTTTTTTCTGGCAAGAAAATATGAAATTTTTGGAAAAATTGGAAAAAAATGCTACATTAGCACTCCCCTGCTTTTTATAGCTTGAAAGTCATTATGTTACTGTAGGAACATAAAATATGACTATGGACAATTTGCCTTGGCATAAAAATATCACAACTACCATATTAAATACAGTATAGTGCAGTGCTCCCCAACCTTTTTGTCCCCACGGACCGGAAAATATTTGATGACTTTTCCGTGGCCCGGGGCTGGGGTGGGGAGGGGGAGATGGGGGGTGCGGGGGGTGCGGGGGCATGTGTGGGGGTGGGGGATGGGGGAGGGAGGACGGGGGGCTTGGCGTGTGTGCCTTGCGGGGGGCACGGGAGCGGCGGTGGCGGCGCTCACCGGCTGGGGGCATCGGGCATGCCGCTCCCCCTAGTGCGCATCCGGGCGGGGTGGGGAAGCCCGGGGCTCCTCCGCCTCCTCCTCCTGTCGGCCAGGGCGGCGCGCGGCGGCGGCGGCGAAGGCGCCCAGGGCAGCAGCCGCATGACCATGCTCTCTGTCCTCGGGCGGCCGAGAAGGAGGAGGAGGAGGAGGAGGAGGCAGCGCCCGGCCGGCTGGCCACGGGCTGCTGGGGGACTCGGGCCGCCCTTTCCGGCCGCGGGCTCGCAGGTCGTCGGGGCTGGGCGCCGCTGGAGGACGCGAGAGAGGGAAGGCAAAGGAGAAGGCGGCGGCGGGCAGGAGGCAGCGGGCGGAGAAGAGCCTGGCCGAGGGGGGGGGAGGAGGAGGAGGCGGGTCGAGGGAGGGGCGGGTGGGGTGGGAGGTGTGAGCGGGGGAGAGAGTGAGGGAGCCAAAGGGGGCCAGCCGGCCAGGCACATCCTCCTCCTCCATTTCGCCCACCACTGTGCAGTCCCACCCCCGCACCCCCCACGCGCGCCTCAGAAGCTCCCCCCCCACACGCACGCGCGCCCGCCCGCCCGCTTACTTCTGCCTCCCCCTCAGGAGAAAGGGCGGCCGGCGCTGAGGAGGGGGAGGAGGAGGAGGAGGATGCCCTGGCGCGCACCACCAGCACCACCAGCGTTCGCCGCCGCCGCCCCCCGTTTTCCTCCTCCGAAAAGCGCCGCCGGGCCGGGCGAGGCGAGAAGGCAGAGCCAGCGAATGCTACATTAGCACTCCCTCCCCCTTCCTTCAGCGGGGCTGAAGATGATGAGGAGGAGGCGGGGGTGGAACGGGGTCTGGAGGGGAAAGATGCTCTCCCTGCCCGGCTGCTTTTGGCCGCTCCGCCGCCCCCTCCCCTCTTATGAGGTGCCCCTCCCTTTGCCCCCTCCCTCTCCCCCCTCCTGGCCCGCGGCTCCTTTCCTTTCCCCCACCAAGTATCGTCCCGGGAACGAGAGGGAAGGAGGCGCTGGAGGACCCGAAGCCCAGCCAAGAAGGGGGAAGGGGGAGGGGGCTCTCCTTTCTCCGAATCCTCGCCTCCTCCCAACCCAACCCCCACCATCCTGCTCTAAGAACCGGGCGCGCAAAGGCCACCAGGGAGCATAACGACGGGGACGAGGAGGAGGCCAGGCGAAGCGCAGCGGCGGCGGCGGGGCGAAGGCGATCTCCGGCGGAGGCTCCCGGGAAGCAGCCGCATGATCGCACTCTGTCCCTCGGGCAGCGCTTGGCTCCTCCTGCGCTCCTCCAGCCTTCTTCTTCCATTGGCTGCCCGTGGGAGAGAAGAGGAGGAGGAGGATCGGAGGAGGAGGATGCGCCGCCAACTACTGCTGCTGCTGGTGGTGGTATTAAAGGAGGATGCGCCGCCGCCACCGCCGGGCAGAGGAGGGAGGCAAAGGCGGCGGCGGCGGCTCCTCCTGTGCTCCTCCAGCCTTCCTCCTCCACCGGCCGCCTGCGGGAGAGAAGAGGAGGAGGAGGAGGGCGGCAGAGGAAAAGGGGAGGAGCCTCCCCGGCCTCCCCAGGCGGCCCGGTGCTGACCGGTCCACGGACCGGCACCGGTCCGCGGCCCGGGGGTTGGGGACCACCGGTATAGTGTATCCAAACAATTATTGCAAAGAGAGTTTACTTTGTAAATAATATTTATTTGTAACTGTAAGTAACAAATGATGTAACAATCTCTTGAACTGTTTACTAGTTTATGTGGAACAAAAAAACCTCTGCAAAACAATGTTTAAAAATCCATACTTAACAATTATTCATATTTTCTCTCCACAGTATGAAATAAAAATAAAAATAAAATAAAAACCTCATTCTCATAAAAAGAACGGTGGAGGTCAGAACCAGATCCCTAGCCTTGGTTTGATTCTGAATGTAAAGCAACGAAACACGAGCTATTAGTCACATATAGAGCTTATAGGAAACAGAATCTGGACAGAATTCCAGCAGACTGGTATACGCTTAAGAGGAGGTATAATGCTCTGATCAAGAGCAAGAAGCTCCAAGCACAGAGGAAGGCATGTTGGCAATATTGGATAACTGCATCCAGTTTGAGAGACTTTGGGCCTTTTTACACGACCCCTAAGATCCGCTGGCCACTTAAATTCGGACCAGAGATCTTAGGGGTTCCTCACTCTTCCTCTGTCCCCACCCCCCTCCGCATTTCCTGGTTGCTGGCTGCCTGAGGGAGGGAGAAAAAAAGAAAGAAAAGAATGCCCTCTTACCTCCGTTTTGTTCCCGGCAGCATTCAGATCTCTTAAAGGGGCGGGGCGCAAAAAAAGAACAAACAGAAGCCAGGAGAGCCCCGCACTCACTATCCTTACACCGGATCAAATATTTGTCACATCCAAAAAACAGGTACAAGAAAACTGCTGTTTGGTCGCGCTAAAGTGGGCGGGGTCGCACTTAATTGTCTGCAAAGTCCGGAGCTGGTGGGTAACCATTTTTAAGGTCCGGACCTTGCAGCCATTTGCGGCGGAGTTTAGGGGTCATGTATAAACGCCCACTGTCTCCTTCTGGAAGATAGTGACAAAGGGAACATTATCCCACATACCCAAGCAAGACTTTTATATATTGCCTAGCATCTGGGAGGAATATTTTCATAGCAATTATGCAGTTCATCCGACCAGCATTCTGAAATCCCAGACTGACTTTGAACATTTGCCAGTATGGCCCCCAGTTGCTCCCAGGGAAATCTCTATGTTGATTGACAAACTCAAACCAGGTAAGGCTCCTGGTACAGACTATATCGCACCTGACCTAATCAAGTCTAATGCTAACTGGTGGGCTCTGGTACTAGCCTCTTTATTTACCTGGATTGACAAAACAGCTTGTTTCCCCAAGGACTGGGGTCTAGCTATTATTATTCCAATTTAAAAAAAGGAAGTAGAGGGGATCATCGCCCAATTAGTTTATTAAACACCATTAGTAAACTTTATGTGAGCCATTTACTGGGGAAATTACAGGACTGGCTAATGAAGGAGAATATACTTGCAGAGGAACAGGCCGGATTCAGGCAGGGCAAATCTACCATAGATCAGGGTCTCATTTTACATCATCTGGCATGCAAATATTCTTCCCCTAAAGGTAGTGCCTTATATGGAGCCTTATAGATTTCAAATTCGCATTCGACCTCATATCAAGGGAAAGCCTGTGGTCTAAATTTGAGACCACAAATATTGATAAACGGCTTCTGCTGATGCGGCAACTCCATGAAAATACATATCTGCGAGTTCTGTGTAATTCAGCTGGGACCTTATCCAACCGTGTCAAAGTACTCAATGGAGTGAGGCAGGGCTGCATATTAGCCCCCACTTTGTTTAATTTCTACATCAATGGCCTAGTTGGTAACTTTACTAACCCAAATTTTCACCAACCTATGCTTGCCACCCGCCCAATCTCAATACTCTTATATGCTGATGATGCTGTTTTATTGTGAACATGTGTAGGCTTCAGAAGACTTCTGAGATCCTTCTGCTCCAACTGCAATAAAGAACAACTAACAATCAACTATGACAAAACTAAGATTATGGTTGTTAGCAGAAAGAGAATAAAGCATAAATGGACTCTAAATAGCTGATTTATTGAGCAAGTCCCATATTATAAATATCTTGGCATAATATTCCACTCTTCCAGCTCTTGGCTTACACATGTAAACCACACAGCAATGAGTGTTCAAAAAACGTTGTTGCACTAACTAGATTCTTCCACACCAATGGGGGAAAACATGTTCCATCAGCAATACAAGTTTTTAAGGCCAGAATCATCTCCCAAATGCTTTATGGCTCTCAAGTGTTCGGTTATGCTGATTTACGACCTCTGGAGATTGTTCAGACCAAATTTGTGAGAGCTATCCTGGGAACACCACCTTGTACTTCCCATGTTGCTCTTCGTCTAGAGGTTGGGTACCCATTGTAGCATGAGTCAAAGTTCTTATGATTAAATACTGGTTTAAACTTATTTTTTCATCAGAAGGCCTGGCCCCATTGATCTTAATAGACACTTTTTAGTCAGAATAGAAGAAGCATATAATTGCAGCGATATCAAAATTAGGCTACTCTCCTAGTACACTTATAGCAATGGGTCGTACAGAGACTATGAATGCGGTGAAACTAAGGGTCTGGGATATAGAATTACAAAATCATGTTGCCCAGTTGGGGAAATACAACTACGTTTTGAAATCTGCTTTCATCATCTCTCCATACTTAGCCAGTCTTATTTTATCTAATGCCAGAAGGGCTTTTACACTGGCTAGATTCAATGTACTACCTTCTAAGCTTTTGGAGGGAAGGTTTCAAGGTTTGTTTCCATCAGACTGTATTTGCCCATGCAATAATGACCAAATTGAAACAGTTGAACATGTGCTCCTATATTGTTCTTGCTGTAGGGATACCTGCATGGAGCTCCTTTCTCCTATTATCTGCAAATTTCCAGGAAGAACAGAGGGATGTTATGTACAACTGCTACTTACCCATTATATCATAAGAAAAGTGGCTAAATTCTGTGCGGCAGCAATAGTAACCCGCAAACAGATGTTTCGGTTGCGTCCAAGATAGATAATAATACCTCTATATACCATAAACCTGGCCATGGTTTTATCTTATTTTAAGGACATAGACAGTTTAGTAGTGTATGTAATTTATGAATCTGTAAGTAAGGGTTTATTTATTAATATTTTAATGGAAGTCTGTATAATTTTGTACTTATTTCAAAACTCGAATTGTATGTGATTATTGTGGATTGTTTGGTGTTTTTGGTCTTTGACCATAATAAAGCTATTACTTACTTACTAATTATTCATATTTTCTCTCGACATTATGAAATAAAAATAAAATAAAAACCACATTCTCATAAAAAGAATTTAAAAGGAAGGAAATATATAGAAGGGAGTGGGACTAAGTTTCAGTGATATTTTTTTAGAAATACTTGGGCTTTCATATCTCTAGGAACAACTGAAACTTGGTGGGATCATTCCCATGACTGGAATGCAGCAGTTATTGATTATTCAGTAAAAGCAAGAGCAAAAAGGGAGGTGGTTGCACTATATGTCAAAAATCCAACTTCAGGACTGGTAAATGACTGTTTAAAGCCATCCAGAGTGTAGATTAAACCCTGTAGCGCTGTCTAATATAATAACACACCCCTGAGCTTAAATCACTACTTCGGTTGAGGCCAGTTTTCATCAGTGAACCTGAGAGCTAAATGCATACACATGCACTGTTGTTTTATAAACCTGGTATCTAATAAGAAACTCAAGAGACAATATTTATGACAGCCTTTTCCTCTTAACTAGAAGGACACCATTTGATGATTGCTTTGTAACTTGCTAGTGTTGGACTCCGGAGGAACCGCAGAATGTCAGGAAGAAATAGTTGCAACCCTTGTTGCCCAAGCAAACTCCTGGTCTGTTCTGATGTCTTTACCATCCTACTATAGGAGGGGTCAGTGAGCTGCCTGAATGAGAATATGGCATAAACACAACTGGTGCCTCACTATGCAATGCAGCATGACTGGACAGTTCCCAGATCTAGTTTGGACAGCTACTGATAGTTGCTAGTCCTGCGTCATTCACCCAGGCACCCAAATCCAAGCTGAGATGATAAGTCAGTATTTTATTACTGTTTAATCAATTGAGTACACATAAGATAAAGTACTACCAACAGCTGGGCCCCCTTCTGTTTGGTTTTTAGTTAACCACTAGTGATCATGTATAATACCTCGAAGATCCCTGATTTCATCTTCACTTGTAGTCCCACAGATCCCAGATGGAGATCTCAAGTATTTCGTTTTGCATTCATAGCTGGTTGCTGTGACCAAGTCATCACTTTCCACTCAGCCTCTGGTAGCGAAACTTTCTGTATTAGCTTGGTTGGTTGTTGAGCAGCAGGCATGCTATCTGCCAATGGGTCCGTACTCACAACTACAACAGATGGTTAGAATCTGCCGTGGCTAGTGCTCCAAAGGCATGGGGCCCAAGATAGACAAGTTAGTCCCCTTAGATTTAGGAGCAGATAACGCACTGTCTTTCTAAAAATTCATCTTCAAAGCTGCTGAAAACCCATTGTCCCCTCCCGATAACCAGCCCCCCAACAAAAGCAAACTCATCTTCCACTTGTGAAGCTGTGGAAGTGGCTAGCCAATACGTGCGCATCCTTTACTACTTAGGTCTAATTGCTAATCTCCCCATATCACCTGCTTTGGCCCCATAAGCTTTGACAAAGCAGGGTTACCTCTGGGCCCCGGTGAGCCATCAGTGTAGAACTTTATGGAGGGGTTGAAGAATAACAAGTCTGAGTGTTGTAATGATCGATTTGGAGGCTTTTAATCAGGAGACTTCAATCTGTGTAAGTTTTACACCAGTATCTGTAAAGTGCTCTGTTATTTCACACGCATCAGGGATGGAAATGGAAATGGTGATCATTTGTTATAGGAATGTTTAATGATTTTGCTTACCTTCCTTGTGCAGAGACCCCTGGAAAAGCCTGATGGCCTGGATGTTTCCGATCAAAGTAAAGAACACCCTCAGCATCTCTGTGAGAAATGCAAAGTGTTGGGCTACTACTGCCGCCGTGTGCAATAAACATACCCCAGGATTGCCCGTTGCCGCCACCTCCGGAGAGTCTCTGACAGCACACCACAGACAAAAACAAGGGGAAGGAAAAATGGCTGACAAGAACCCCATACACACACAAACACATGCACCAATATTGCCTACCAATAAACTAATAATATGCCTTACCTTTAATAGAATGTAACCCTTTTCCTGTGTATGTGTATACGTGCAAGTTGTATTTATAGGACTACAGTGTGTCTTCTATATGCGTGTGTGAAACAGAAGTTATCGGTGTCAGGCGCAAGGTGCCAAAGCCTGCTGTGGTACAGCCTGCACTCTTTCACGCAAGTCTTGTGCGACAACCCCGCGCAGGCGACGTGGTAAGGCTGGGAACTTGTGCGAGAGCAGTCCTTGCCGGATGGTGCCTGTCATGTTCACGAGAGAATCGCTAACGTGGTTTCTGTTAATTGTTTACACAGCTACAGTATCTTTCCTGGTGAAAACAGCATTGTTTATTAAGAAAGGTATATAAAAATCATGGTGACACAGGTGGATCCTGTTAATGGGTCGTGCAGAAAGTAGACAAAATGGAGCGCATGTGCAGTAAAGGTTCTACCCAGTACCGTAAGCAAGACATGTTTTCCTAATATAATAAGAACTGAGCTAGGGGTGGGTGGGTGGTGGGGAGAATTAAAGAAGTGTTGGGAGGAAATGTTAACTTTTTCTTGATCAGGGTTAAAAGTTCTTGTGTTTCTAAAGAGTCCTTCAGGACCACTGAGATGAGGCTTTTGAGGGACATTCAATTAATAGAGACTGAGGGTTAAAAAGGACAAGTGAATAATTGTTTGAGGTTAGGGTTTGCTTGGAGAAGTAACAGTAGGACAGGGAAGGTCGATCAGGAATTTGTCTTCCTTAAGTATCAATCTTAAGCAGGTTTACTTTGAAACTGGTTCCACAGAATTATGCAGATGTACTTCTGAGTAAGTGCACTCAGGAGACTTTTTTTTCTTTTAATTTTTTTTGCTTGTTTTACAGGCTATTGTCGACCAATACCGTCCCATTGTTTCGATTACCTTAGCCGTTCTCTTTCCCAATATACTTGCCATGCAAGTGGTAGCAACACTCCCGACTGTTTTTGAGCCATACAAGCCAACATTTTCATTTAGCCAACAGGACAAATGCAAACTTGGTCTTATCATATCAAGCTATCCCTGCCCTGCCTCCTGCAATATTCCCCATTCTGGTTGCCTTGCTGTCTGAATTGTTATATCCCCATGGGCCATCTCCAGTTTCTTGTCTCCTCTTGTGCAGTTTGACCCACTCCTCTCTACTGGACAGAGATCTCCCCTTGTTTCCTGAGATGAGGCTTCACCAGTTGATAGGCTAGACATCCATCACTCTACTGTTTTTACATACCACACCCATCACATAGGCTTTCCAAAAAAGTGTTGTTGCATGAGGGTCACTCTTATGTTCATCATGGTCAAACCTATGTTGTGCGCGCCACCTACAGTGTGCCTGCGCTGATTTGAATAAACCAGTTTAGTGATACCCCCCCCCGGTGGACTAACATGCCAAAGATTTTTTTTTTTGGTGACCTCCTGTTGGGGGCCATATGCATCTCAATTGTTCTTGAGTTCAGAACAGCAGAAGACCATGGTGGGGGAAGGGTGGAGAAAAAAAGCATAATTAACTTACCTTCATCCCTGTTTACTGTACAAGTTCCAATTTAGCCCATATTTCGCTCCCTGCAGCACACCGACCCCCCTCCCCCAGTGGCCTTGCTGGCTGGGAGATTCTTTGCACTGTAACCCTTAAAAATAACTTTTAAAAGTTTTGGATTTGCAATATGTTGGACTGCATTTTCAAACTGCATCATAAACTATGTTGCAGGCCACTGCAGGGTGATTAAGTCCTTCTTTGGATGCAGTACGAATATTTGGGAACAGGGTGGTCCTGGGTAAATTTACTGTGAATAATGGAATAACCCTTCTCTGAAAAGTATGTTTACTGTATATACTCCTCCTAAATCCAGGGATGATTTCATCAAAGCCAATACAATCTCATCCACAGGGACTTCATTTGCACGCATAAAGAAAATTGTTCTAGAAAGCTTTCCTTTTTTTTTTCTGGTGTTCCAAAATGTTATTGTATAGTTAGGGAAAATATATTATTTGCACCAAATCTTTGAAGCAATATGGCTTGTGGACCAAGTTAGAGGGGATATCCCCTTGGCTGAGTCATGAGCCACTTATGCTATTAAATATTAAGTCTTATTGCAAAGCAAACACATGATGGGAGCTCCTTGAAATAAGATTAAGGCAGAATCTTCCTGTGTTTCATATGAATTTAGAGAGCACAGAGAAAACAGTGACTGAAATCTTACCACTTGCAAAATGTAGGTGAATTTGGCATCCAGGTATTTTACATGTAAAATTATCTTCCCTGGGGATATTTACATGCTGACAATCTTGGCAAGACAGTGTTTGTACCTGATCCTGCACCAGGAAGGAAGACGCCGTGTGCTATGCACTGTAAACGTTTTTAAAAGTGCCATAATTATTCTTATCAGTATTAACAATAACAAGTTTCAAAAAGAGCCTGAAGATGTAAAAAAAAATACCTTGAGGACTTGACCTTATGTCCACTACTTGATAGGATCAATTCAAGAGCTGCCGGGTTAGGAGATAATTTGGTAGACTTACTTTCCTGAACTACTTATGCATTCATTCTGGAAGCTCAGCCTGTTCCTGTTCCCACTCTTAAATTTATGATGTTGCCTTATATAAAAGATATGCTGTAGCTTTCCAGGAAACCTGACTGTCACATGGAGGTCTTCTAAGAACTGGCTCTTTCCTAAGTCCTAAAGAGGAAATCAATCCTTTCTCTGTAGCATTTTGTGTTGTGAATGTGGTAAAATGTCATTCAAAGCACAAATCCGTCTCATTTTCTTAATACTCCTTAGGCAGGGCATGAATTGAACATAGTCTTCATTTTGACGAGGCTATGGAAATTAGCACTGACGGTTTCATCCGGTGGGAGCGAGTGAGTGGCGGCCAGTTGGACCTTTGTCATCTGACCATGTCAAATCAGAAAAGTTCTTCAGGGCTCCATAAATGGGTATAACATTAAAAGAATATGCCTGTTGTGTGCAAGTATTATGAATCTGGATAAATATCTTAACCTTAGGGGTAGAATTTAAAATTTCAGATCAAGTATCTTGGCGTTATTAAATCCATAGGTAACTCAGTGACTGTTTCAAGACCATGGGTTGGATAGAGAGTGGAATTGTGAAACACACACGTCTTAGTGATGTCAGTGAATCCACTCTCTTGAGTAAGGCTACGTCAGTCCCTTTGTGGCTATGGAAGATGAAGGGGTCAGATCATTTGGGTGTCAAATCTTGTTTAGACAAACAGATATCCTAAGACAGTGGTGGCCAGCCTTTGGCACTCCAATTCCAAGCCTTTAATGCCAATCACAAAGGACTGTGGGAGTTGTGGTCCAAAACATCTGGAGTGTCGAAGGTTCACCACCACTGTCCTAAGATAACAACCCCAAATTTCTTTGTCTGTGCAGTTTACATAATTAAGCTGTCAGTCAGGGGAAGAAAGAACCAAAAAGTAAGAAACATTTGGGGTACAATGTTAGAAGTAAATAAATCAGATAGTCCCTGAATTGTTAAGTGACCTCCAGTTTCATTGCCGGATAAGTAACTGTGTAAACAATGAAATGGTCATTATATTACTGGCCTTGCAAAGGTGAGGTGTAGCATTTGAAAACTTGAAGTTTAATGTTAATTCTGTTTCATGGGGGCAGAACTTGATAATATAAGAAAATGTATTTAAAATAGAGCCATGAATTAAACCGACTATAGTATTTGAGCACTTATGAAATGTTTGCAGCAGTCTCTCATGTTCTACAGATCTTATAGGGGAAGTGATTTTTTTTTTTGGCAAAAGATTGAATTAGAAGAAGAGCATTCACAACTTTACCTTTAAATAATAACTACAAGTAAAACAAATTAGTCTCTCCTGAAAAACTACATTTCTGGTGAAAGTTTCATGCCATTACATCATATCACCTTACAAAGAATGAAAAAAAATCCAAAATGCTTGGTGAACAGAGTAATTACTGAACTGGACAACCAAAACTCTACCTTTTTAAAAATATATATTAAAACCAAGGGCCTTGTTGTATTCTACATTCTGTGCATGAAGCAGTGATTTTGATATTCCATATATGATGGAATACCAAGTCTGGTATCCAAAGAGTTCCCCCATATAGGTGCCTGTAGCTTCTATACATAAACCCAATTTGATTTTGGCCTCCAATGGTGATGCTGATCACAAGGGGTCTCAGCACTCAGTAGCAGCATTTCATGGGGCTTTCATCTCTCAGATAATACCAGAGGATACTTGGAAATCCACGCACAGTCCATGGAAGCAACCTGGCTGTTACTCTGGAAAGTCACCAGCAATTTTCACCATCCTATTGTTTTGTTTTTAACCTGTGTGTAGAGACCAGAGAGCTTGGGCTCCCCAACCCATATCCACTCTGATGCCATCCATTGTGTATAATGGTGTGTATGTTAGTCTCCCCCAGCCCACCTGAAAAGAAGGAATCCATATGTCAGTCAGCATTCACATGTAACTCCCATTTGTATTGAATCTTTTTTGAGCCTAAATCTATGTACTTAGAAGTTCCAGTGACATTAAAATGTGACTCTTATTCTTATTCTTATTCTTACTTGAATGAGGTTTAGATGATGGTGTTAAGATGGTTTCAGAATAAGTTAAGCTGAAGAAGTGATTGACAAGATAGCCGTGTTAATCTCTTTTGACAGGCGAAGCAGAAAGCGAGCCAAAAGAATGTCCATCGTAAAGGCTAAGAGATTCTCTTTGGTGTGGGCATTTGTTGATTTCCATGTAGTCAGAGGATGTAGTAGACTGTAGTCCACAAAAGTGCACTCTGAAATGTACCTTTAAGGTGTCCCTCCTGTTTCTTGGGTGCTTGTTATACATAGAAGAATTGGTTCATCCACATGATCTATCCAAAATGAAGCACTTTACAACCTCATTGATTTCAGTGGTCGAGTTAAGTGCATGAAGGGGATAGGCCAGAATTGAAAGTCTACTGCTGCAAAATTTAAGACAGTAGGTTGAATCTATGGTGTTCCCACTTGAAAGAGGGTCCTTGGGTGGGAAAGCCCTCCAACTATTTTTGGCAAGCTGCTGCCAGTCAGAGCAGGTAAGGCTGGCCTTGATAAACTCATTCTTTGTGAGGCATCTGATGAAATCAGTGGGGCTCAGAAGCATTTAATTTTGCCTGGATTGTGCCTAATATCTTCTCCAGCCTGCTCCGGCTTCTGGCAAACTTTTAAGTGTTAAGTCCTGCAAATGTAAACCTCGTGAAACTGTGTTCTAACTGAAAATTAGTGGAAATGATCCATGCCAGGTCATCCTTTAAGACATTATTTTATGCTCAGCCAGGATTTCAGTGCCTATCTGTTTTACGCCTACAAAAACCACTGCCTCTGGAAACATGGCTGACTGGCTGCAGCACTCAGTAAGGTGACCGAATGCGTAGCAATACAAATGAAGATTTGTGTTTCCTTAGGATGAATATCAAAGGGACAATCGTGTGCAGTTAATAGGTGTAGTCAATTGGTATTAATGTTTATCCCTGTTATAAAATATTTTACAATTTTACTTGCCGATGTGTATTTATCTTGAGTTATACTTGACATAGAGTTCCTTTCCATTTTTTAAAAATACTGTGTGTGTATTTTGGAATATCTTTTTAGGTGTTTAAAATTTTTGAATGGTTACAAATATTTCTTTGTAATACCGAATTGTTATCTGGAAACTCTTTGCAATAATCATTTTTTTCTGTATATATTTGAGGGCCTTTAAAAATACTATTGTTTGTTCTGCTTGGGTTTTTTAAAAAGTGTTTTTACAACTCTGAAGCTTTCAAAAAAAGGGAGCGCTTAGTTCTCTACTAGAATACTAACAGAGCTAAGAGTTTTCATAAGTATTATACAAAATTAAGGGTGTATCCTCAAGAAAATATTTATGGAAGGAATTTGCTTTTTCTTTTGTTTTGATTTTTACAATGCTTTTGTCTGTATAAAGTATGCAACAGAACTACATTAAGAAGGAAATATTGTCTACATAGAATATTATATGAAAGTTGGTACATAATTCTGACAAGAAGAAAAAAACCTTGCAATTCTTTAAGCCATATTGTTATTGTTGTTGTTTATTGTCATTGTTGTCATTTGGATGAAAATATCAGTATTAAGTAACCAATATATTATTCAGGTTTAGAACTTGTATTAACGTGCTTACTCAGTTTATTTATATGTGTATTTTGGGAAATACTGCCTTTTTAGGGATGTTATGACTGATTTAGTAAGAATCAGATACACTATCACTTTACTATCTGGAGAAAGACAGACTAATGGCCCAATCCTAAAACATTTACTTGTGATGGAGCTATAATGGTTGACGCATCTGCACAGCGTTAGAATGGCATAACTGGAACTCCTGTGCAAAGGGATAGAACTGAACATGGATGCTGTAAGGACTTCCTCACACATTATAGGGTTTTTTTAGGTGCACGCCCAGGGTCTTTGACATAAAGCTGATGCCTTAAGAAATGGCATGAATAAATGTGACAAACCAATGTTGGGAAATTTAAAATGTTATCTAGTTTAACTAATTAGTCGTATAATGTGTGAGGAGTTCCAATGAGTCCCTGTTTCAGAAATACAGTAGGACAGCTGTATCTACAAGATCAGTACACCCAGCTTCAGTTATCTACTGCCTGAAAATATTAACACTCCCACCCCCAGAAATTTGCATTTCCAAAGTATTTTTATTGGATTTTTCCTCTAGAAGGAGCCAGATACTATGCTATACAAAGGGTGTGCATATCTCTGGTTTTGAACATGGGGGGGGGGCTTGGAACCATTTCCCACCCCCATGGATACCACAGTCCTACTGTACTGCAACACCATTATGCGGTTCTTCTTTTGTACATTGTTACTCAAGGACGGTTGGTGACAGCATCGTTGTACAAGGCAGCACTCACAGGAGTTTGCAAAAATATCCGATTAAGATCTACAGTGCAATGCTAGCATTGCTAGCATAGTGTCAGTCTGTGGCCATAACCAAGAGTTGGTTATATTCATGTAAAGTGTTCGGTGTTTATTTTATTTAGAAGACAGGACATGTTACAATATGCATGCACATATATTATATGCATCTTATCCTTTATGATTTCACCGAGTTCCATTATATTAAGGTTGTTCCTTTCTTAAACCATGCTAAAATGGGAAATTGTTTCTATAGTGGACACATACTTCCCTTTCAAGGTGTTACTAAGTGTAGCAATCACTACATTTTAAAGGACTAATCCTGGTATCATATTAATTTCTGCAGATTTAGATTAATCTAATTACTTATGAATTTAAAGAAAACTAGCTGTACCCAATTATTTCCCCTTAGTTTCTGTTGAATAATTTTCTTGTTCTGTAACTGGTTATTAATTTGTACAGCTTAAAAAGAATAATAATTATTATTATAATAATAAAAACATTTCTATGGACATGGGCCTCAGTGGAGCCAGACCTAACCCAGCCTCCAGGGTAGCCCTGTTTAGCTGGGTGTTTAAAAGACTGTCAAACCTCTGTTGAGCATTGTCCATAAAATGGCATTCCGACACGTGCCTTATTTGCTGGATAGTATATGACTTGCCTTTAGTATTATAGCAGTTTAATGCTGTATTAAAAATATTATTGCAAAAGGAAAGAATGGTAGTCTCTGGTTTGTTTGTTTTCTGGCGACTCTTACAAGCTGATTGTCCCTGAACCCCGCACTCCAGTGTGAGTTTTGCAAATCCAAGTTCCTGGTGAAGTCCTTGAAAATACAGAGAGTGTCCCTGTGTAGAGCACCATGTCATCCAGGCAAGCCTTATTTCAATCTTCAGGATGAGATCTCCCCATTGGAAGGGAGTAGCCTAGCCCTGCCATTTTCTGGATCACTGTCTTCACATGGGTGACAACAGACAGGGGTGGATAACATCTGTATGTGCTGCCTCTGTATGTAGCTGGGAACCCTTCTTTTCTCAGAGTTCTGGAACCATGTGGCATAGCCCAGGCACTTCTGTTCAGGACAGAAATCTCCATACAGCCACCCCTCACTTAATGACCAACCTGTTTAATGACCACCCGGACTTACAGCCACCACCAGCATGTGAAGCTGCCCCCACACAACTGTCCCACTGCTACCTCAGGAAGAATCTGCTCCTTCTTGCCTACGCCTACCTTGTCAGCCGCTTGGAGGGGAGGATGACGAACTGCAGAGTCTTTTCACCTACAATGCAGTTCTTCCTCCTATGCTGCTTCCAAGGGATGGGTGTTTCTGTGTGCAACCTGCTTGGACGGCTGGGAAGTGACACCACCTCCTTTTCCTTGGCAGGCGACCTCCATTTCCTGTTTGCCATGAGCATCACAATGTTTCTGCGGGTAAATGAGAAGGACCTTGAATGGTGTGGAGCATCAGCCACCTCCATCTCCCTTGGGTTTTTTCCCTCCTTTTTGTTCTACTTCTCCCATAGTCTCTTAGAGAGCCCCACACAGACGTACGCACACGCAATGGCTGCAAAGACGATAGCCTCAACACACTACAAGCACATCTGCCTTCAGCTCCTCACAACAACCAATTTGCTTAATAACCTAGGGACATAACTCAGTTGTTAAGTGAGGACAGCAATAGGAGGGGATAGCCACACACATAAACACACACAGTCTTCAGAAGCGGGTGGCGGGGGGTTCTTTGTCGAAAGCTCATATGTGGATAAACCAAGCTGCTAGAACAGTGGTTTTCCAACCTTTGGTCCCCAGGTGCTCTCAAGCAGAGATGGACACAGAGCACGGTGAAACACTTTATACCAAATCCCAAGTGTGACACTACAGCTTAATCTACCCCCCTCTCCACACCTCGATAGCCAGGAAGCCCACTCACTGCTGTTGGCACACCTCAGGGGTCCTCCTTTGTCAGCAGCACACCAGTCTGGGAAGGAGCTTGGGCTGCCCTTTCCCACATCCTCAGGCAGCCAGCCAATCTGAAGAGGAGGTGGGACAGGGAGAATCCCCACACAGCCGATGGTTGGCTGGCTGCCTGAGGAGATTGGAAGGATGCTGGTGGCACACCAATCATGGTGAGTGGACCTCCCAGCTGTGGGGGAAGAGGGAAGTTAGAGATTCAGCATGAAGCACTTTGTCACACTTCGTCCCCATTGAGCAAACTCCAAGAAGTCTTAGCCAGTAGCTGTAGTGTCCAGAATTTCTGGGAATAGTAGTCCAAGAACATCTGGGGATCCAAAGTTGGGAGCCACTGTGCTAGAAGGACATTTTTGTTGTCATATCTGTCCTATGTGAGATATCACAAGCTAAACGGAGCAATAGTGACCAATGAACATCTGAGTTCTACACAACTTGACTTCTTAAGCTTCAGCCACATAAATCCAAAACTACATTCCACGTTTGGGAATCATTCATACACATGTCAGCAATAAATAAATAAATAAAACCCTGAGGGAATGGATCTGAAAATATGGCATTAATATTGATGTTAAAATCGGGCTTAAAATTAAGTTAGAAACCCAATGAATCAGGAGGTTTCCTACCTCTTATCTTTATTTTTATTTTTTGCCCATTTCCTGCACTGAGCAATGAAATACCAGCCAAAATCAGATAACTTTTAGCTATAAGTCGATCCAGGTGGAATTCATTTTACAGCAAATTTAACAATGAAAAGGAGCCCATGGAGTGCTTTCTTGCCCACTTTCCCTTTGCAGAATTCTGTTGTCATAGAGAGCACAAAATCTGTGGCCGTTGCAAGAAATGCTGGGATACATATTTTATTTATTTATTCATTCAATTTATATACTGCCCATCTGACGGGAAACCATCTTCCTCAGATCTTAAGCGGGTTGCATTGGTAGCCTGTCCTTGGGAATCTCTCACAGCCAGGATATCTGCATGCCTTGTGGCAGCTTGTTACATTTCAGTTATTATGGATTAATGCCTGAGGGCCGTTCTGTAAATATCCCATCTCTGTGTGGCTCTTAGTCTGGCAACCCTTGGTTTGCCATTTTGGTCTGTTGCTTTTTTCTCCTGGTCAGATATAATGTGGAGCACACTAATCGTCTAGATTTTAAAAAAAAAAAATTCTACCATTTTCTTAGGAAAAAAACTGAAATCTTTTTCTCTGGCAGAATGTGCTGTTTAATAGAATTAATTTGCAACATTAGCTGAAATGTTGGTGTGTTGGTGTATTGGTGGACAGCTCCATGAAGGTGTCTAGCCAATGTGTGGCAGCGGTGAAGAAGGCCAATTCCATGCTAGGGATTATCAAAAAGGGGATTGAAAATAAAACAGCCAACATTATAATGCCATTATACAAAACGATAGTAAGGCCCCACCTGGGGTATTGTGTACAATTCTGGTCTCCGCATCTCAAAAAAGACATAGTGGAACTGGAAAAGGTGCAGAAGAGAGTGACTAAAATAATTACTGGTCTGGGGCACCTCCCTTATGAGGAAAGGCTAAAACACTTGGGGCACCTTAGTCTGGAAAAAGGCGCCTGAGGGGGAATATGATTGAGACGTACAAAATAATGCAGGGCAGGAGTAAAGTGGATAGAGGGACGCTCTTCTCCCTCTCACAAAATAGCAGAACTAGGGGACATACATTCAAATTGAGGGCTGGGAGAGTAAGAACAGAAAAAGGAAAATATTTTTTCAACCAGCACGTTGTTAGTCTGTGGAACTCCCTGCCACAGGACGTCGTGATGGCATCTGGCCTGGATGCCTTCAAAAGGGGATTCGACAGATTCCTGGAGGAAAAGTCCATCACAGGTTACAAACCATGATGGAGATGTATCATCTCCAGGCTTAAAACCAGGGTTCTTCAAGGACCAGATGCAGAGGAGTGGTATCAGGAGACAGATATCTAGTTTTGTCCGCTCCCAGATGCATCTGGTGGGCCCACTGTGAGATACAGGAAGCTGGAGTAGATGGGCCTTTGGCCTGATCCAGCATGGTGCTTCGTATGTTCTTCTTATGTTAAATCCTGTTGCTTAATGTTGCAAGTCCCAACTACAGCAAGCCCATTGAATCAATAAAACTTGCAGAGGAGTTGGCTCATCCCTTCTGCAATTCAATGGGCAGTTGAAAATCAAGAACTGTTTTTGAGAGCTATGTTAGATAAATTAGATAAGATAAGGAAGGGGTATGCTATTATGGCAGGAAACTTCAACCTGATTATGGATGTTGTTAAGGATAAGACAACATTTTTGGAAGAAGAAAGAGGAGGTAAAAATACTATTTTGGAAAAAACTTATTAAAAATAGATCTGAAGGGTTTTTGGAGGGAGCCCTTACAAAAAGTAATTCTTCTTCTTCATCATCATCGTCGTCGTCGTCGTCGTCGTCATCATCATCATCATCATCATCATCATCATTGTCCAACAGCAGGGCTGGAAGGGATCCTATGGATCACCAAGTCCAGCCCCTGTCCAGGAGGCCCCATGGCGAATCAAAGATAGAATAGAATAGAATAGAATAGAATAGAATAGAATAGAATAGAATAGAATAGAGTTTTATTGTAATTATGCATATGCAAGATACGCACAACGAAATTGGAGTGCTGTCCCACTACACACTCAAGACAACAAAGGCACCATCAAAACACATAAAACACCATAGAAGATATTAAAAACTCTTAAAACCACTTACAAAATTTAAAACACTTCTTGAAAACTGCTTAAGATGATGCTCAAACCATTGCATTTAACTTAGATACCGCTCTAGATAAAAACTGTTCTTTAGTCTATTTGTCCTTGACCTAAGAGTCCTATATCTCCTTCCAGAAGGCAACAGTTCATAAAATTGGAATTCTAGATGCCTTCCTTAAGCATCTGGGGTTATATAATTCCTCCAAAGGAGGAAGAGGACAGCCCACTATCCTCTGGGCGGTGTTTATAACCCTCTGGAGCACCCTTCTATCTGCCACTGTGCAACTGGCAAACCAGACACAGAGGCAGTAAGTGACAGTGCTTTCTATAAAGCCTCAGTAGAAGGTTACCAACAGTTTCTCAGACAGTTGTTCACCCCTGAGAATTCTCAGAAAATATAATCTCTGTTGGGCCTTCTTAACCAGTGGTTCACCCTTAACACTCCAAGTCAAATCCTCCTGTAGAATAATCCCCAAAAATCTACAATCCTTCGCCCGCTCTACACAAACTCCATCAATAAACAAGGGCTGAGTGTCTGATTTCCTTCTTCGATACTCCACTATAAGCTCCTTGGACTTGTTGATTTTTATTATCAGATGATTAGTTCTGCACCACCGTAGCAGCCGATGCACCTCCTCTAGATAGGTAGACTCATCTCCACCAGAGAGATGAGTCCCACTGCTGTTGTGTCATTGGCAAACTTCATGATTTTATTTTGATTGGGAATCAAAGTCCCAAACTCAGGTTCCACAGGCAAATGACTAAATCACTGAGCTAGCCAATGATTTATTCTTGAGGGCTTTCATGGCCAGGATCTGATAGTTGTTGTGAGTTGTTGTGAGAAAAACTTCTAGAACACGGACAAACAGCCCGAAAAACCCGCAACAACTATCAAGGCCAACAATTATTTGTGGTCTGCATAATTACAGTATCTAGGAAAACCCAGATTGCTACAAAAACAAAACATGCTTACCCTAATACCAAACATTTCTGTGAATAATTAGATTTGCCTAAGAGTCCTGCTAAAATTGAAAAGGGTAATGGCACAGATTCAGAATCTGCAGATGAGGGAGCTCAACCCTGCCTTCCCATGTTCTCCCTTAAAACAATCTTTAAAGCATTCTTCCCACAACCAATGTCCAAAATTGCACAAGACGACCTCCAAGGGGGGGGGGAGGCTTGTTGTTTTTAAGGAGATGGTTTGGAATAGGGAACCATGTTCAATTGTTTCATCCATATCAATCCATTTTGTAGAGTTAGGATCTGGTGAACATGAATCTCACAACTCTTCTTACAGTCCTAAATGCAGAACAAGCCTGCTTCACAATTAGAAGGTGAGGAAACATTATCCCTTCAGAAAGGCATGTTGTCAAAAAAATTGCAACTGAAGCTTGTGATTATATCTGGATATGTGAAGGGTTACAGAGAAATTAATACATAGTCATGTACTCATGTTTGCCTCTCTTTCTTGTCCACCTCGAATTTCATGAGATTTGGGAAGGGATGTGCACCATTGGCCTTCCCTTCCCTTCTGTTCTTTCTCCACATCCTCCTCCTCACTGGTCTGTAACCTGGTGGTGGCGGCGGCAGCCTCAGCCTCCAGTGGAGGCTGGGCTCCCTCCGTGGAGCAAGGCAGCAGCTCGGAGAGGGCTGGGTGGGTGGGAAGTAGCTCCATTTCCATCTCGACTGCCCGCTGTCCATCCCTCTGTCAGTCAACTGCTGTGGCTGCTCCAGCTCGGAAGGCTGGCGGGCACTGCCTCCACCTGCTCCCTTCCTTCTTCACAACCACAATAACACAGGCATCAGCCACACAAGGAAGGCAGGTGGAGGAGGAGCAGGGGTGGGGCCTCGGGGCCATAGAGGGAATGGGGGACTTTGTCGTGGCCCTCCCACTTTGAATGCCCCACTACCCAGCATGCTGATCATCTGGGAGATGGGTGGGGGCGTGGGGGAAGCGACATAGCCCACCGCTTTGAACTGCCTCAGCAATAGAAGCAGCTGCGGAGATCCAAAAGTGCCCCTAAAAAAATATGTCTTTAACAGAAGAAATCTACAGTACAGTAAATTAATCAGATAATAATTGTAAAAAAATTAGTCTAATGGTAATTTCTCTCTCTCTCTCTCTCTCTCTCACACACACACACACACACACACACACACACACACACACACACACACACACACGCACACACACACATGCACATACACACAGGGGGAGGGGGAATAGCAAAATAAAACAAAACACCAGCCCCGTCTCCCAACAACCAAGAAAAGCAAAGACAAAAATACAGTCCCCACCCCAAACTACCAAAATATGTGGAGAGTCTCCTCCTACCCATCACTCGAGACCTTCTCTCCCGAGTCTGACAGGCAGGTAAATTGGGCAGCATAATCTGAGTTGGAAGGAATTAGGAACTGTTCGAAAAATTCCCACCAGAATGACTGAAGCAAAGCAACAATTCACTGGGTTCCCACAAACCAGGTCTTTCTGCAGGTTCAAAATCCCCATGCTTCCTCTCCTAGAGTTGAAACCTTGGGGCTTCGAACTCCATTTGTGCCTTCAGCCTTCTTCTCACAAGGGCTGGAGGGTAGTCCCAGTTCCTCGTCCGCCTCCTCTGACTCAGCTCCTGAGTCCTCAGCATCCACGCATTCAGGCTCCTGGGTTTCCAGCAGTCCAAGATCTCCAGGGTCAAGCAGGTTTTCCATCCCATCAGTCTGTGGAGTGTCCTGTTCCTCAGGTATGCCCTTACTGGTAAACCCCTCTGCTGAGGTCATGGCAGTCTCCTAGAAATATGAATATGTATGCTGTTGTAGACTCTACTCGCAGGAGGCATAGTGGGGAATTGAACTCCTGACCACTGGCTCTGCAGCAGCCAGGTATCTAAACTACTGAGCTATCCAGCAGCAGAAACATTTTTAGCCTGCCCTGTATTAAAAGACTTCAGGGTGGGTTATCTATCTATATACAATAGTTTAAAGCATAAAACATTTAATGCAATTTAAAATTAAGTCACCTGTAAAACACATAAAATTAAAGCCTTCCCTAGTGTTTATCAGGCACTTTCAGAATAACCTCCTGGCAAAGCATATATTTTGCCATGTTTGAACTTTCGGGACTTCCTTTAAAGATGAGTGCGTTGCATTCGAAAGCTTGCAATGTTTTTTATTTTTATTATTTTTACTAGTGGCCTATAAAGGAATAGCCTGTAGCCCAGTTTTACATAAAATTAAAGCATTGCAACTACTGCATTATTCTTTCTCTTCTTTTATCTTCATCGACCATTCTGAAAGCAGGTTGCGTGTATGTGAGATGGGGTATGTATAGTGTGTTACACATTCCCTGTATAACTGTACCTGCTTATATTCACATGAAGTTTTCACCTCTGATGTCACAACAGAAAGTTGTCTATGGGCTCGTTGGGAAGGTGATGGTGGAAGTAATAATTTGTCCCAGACAGGACAGATTTCCTGTTGACTTTAACAACATTCAGAGACAAGCAGTCTGGGCGGCCACTGAAAAGAGATAAGTAGAAGATAATAAAAGCCTCAAAACTTTGTCACTTAAAACCCTTACACAAAAGAGCTCATATTTTCCCTCTCACTTCAAGGACCTGCCTTTTCTCACTTTTGTTCTTGTGAAACCAAGGCCTGCATTATTCTGGCAGGGTATTTCCTTAACTGTGGGCCCAAAATAATTTTAAGCAATCTTAAGGCTTAAGGTTTAGCTTGGTAAATAGACAAGGCAACATATAACAAGCATAGCTGCCTTCCAAGGAAGCTGCAGACTGTAATTTGGTGCCATATTAAGAGCATTTGTTCCAGATTCCATTTACTGTAAAATATTCACATTCCATCCCTACAGTGGATTACAAGGCCTGGTACTGTACTAGTTTATGCCAGAATCTCTGAAGTTCAATTTTCAGATCCTGATATCGGGTAATCTTTTCAAGTTGTTTCTCGGTGACTCTACTATCACCTGGTATAGCAATATCAATGATCCACACTTTTTTCTTTTCCACAGTCGTAATTTCCAGGATATTGTGCTCCAAAAGCCTGTCTGTATGTATTCAGAAGTCTCAAAGTAATTTTGCAAAGCAAAGCAAAGCAAAGTGTTCTGCTTATATACCGCCCCATACCACTACAAGTAATCTCTGGGCGGTTTACAATTTTAATTACAGTGTGCAGGCTACACATTGCCCCCCCCCCAGCAAGCTGGGTACTCATTTTACTGACCTCGGAAGGATGGAAGGCTGAGTGAGCCTTGAACCTGCTACGAGGGATTGAACCCAGGTGTGAGCACAGTTTTACCTGCAGTACAGGCATTTAACCACTGCGCCACCAGGCTCTAATGCATGCTCCCTTTCAATAACTTTTTCAGGCTTATGATTCCACCAGTTCTTTGCTACAGGTAGATGATAGTTGTGACACAAATTCCAGTGGACAACTTGAGCAACTACATTATGACGCTGTTTGTAATCAATCTGAGCAATTTTCTTGCAGCAACCCAATATATGGTCGATAGTTTTATCTGCCTCTTTACAGAGTCTGCATGTGGGGGACTCAGCTGATTTTTCTATTCTAGCCTTTAGAGTGCCGTTAACTACCAAATCTTTGCCTTTTTTTTTTACTTTAAAGTAGTGAAAGCATCTCCCTGAAAGAAAACATGGGCCTGAAGTTATCTCTAATTTATACTGCCATTGAGGCCTGAAATAATATATTTTGCTGCTCCAAATCACATTTTGATCAGCAGAAGTTGAAACACAGCTGCTCCTGCTGGTTATTCCCCCCACTCCTACTCTATTCATTGGTTGTTCACCTACAGTTAATGTAAACTCACTTCATGTTGGGTGTTTTTTTAAAAACAGAATGTAAGTCCCCAAGAAACTAACCTTAATTTCCAATCAGCCAGTCGACTGGGTTAGAATAATATTGCCACAGCATGCTACTGCTGACTAAGAACCCGGTGCTGCAGCAAAACCCCACCCCCCAGGCCTTCCCATCTGGGTGATGTCATTTCTTATCACAAATGTGTGTGTGTGTGTGTGTGTGTGTGTGTGTGTGTGTGTGTGTGTGTGTGTGTGTGTGTGTGTGTGTGTGTGTGTGTGTGTGTGTGTGTGTGTGTGTGTGTGTGTGTGTTTCAGCTCTGACTGCTGACGGCTCTCTTTTTCCCACATGCTGCCATTTCTTCATGGGTTTGCCGGTCAGTCATTTTCTCTGAAAGGATAGGAAGACAAGCATGCCTGGGTGAAAAATGTTCCTCTCAAAGTGGAAACAAGATAACTGAACAATAGACCCAGAAACACGAATTCAACTATTTTTGCTCAAATTCAACAACTCTACCACACTCTGGCCTACAGTCATCATAACCACATATTGTTGGAAGCAGATTTTGGAAATGTTAAACTCCCCCTTCCTGAAGCCAGTATTGCCTACCATTTAACCCTGCTTTGCTCTTCATCCTATCCTGACTCAAAAATTGATTTGTTTCACAAAAGCAGTGGGGAACTTTTGACTATCTGGATGTTTTGAACTACATCTCCCATAATACCTTGCAACTGGATGTACTGACTGGCGATTCTTGGCACTGAAATTTAAAGCAACCAGAGAGTCAAAAGCTGCTTTCATGATACCACTGAGTTTCCTCTGTCTTTACTACTAGGGCAATAATTCCATGGTATATAACCTTGAAAGACTTTATCACTTTCTAAATTGGTTTTGGTGTTTGTGTTGGTGGCATGGGTATGTGTTAACAACATTCAAAAGCAGTGGGGAAAGTATCAAATAAAGTATTCAGGCCCTATTCAGTCAGTCTAAGACACAGTTAAGCCCATTTTAAAGGGATAAACATCTGCTGAACAAAATTAAGTCAATTTCCATCAATTTTACACACACACGCAAACCAAAACACCCTACAGATTATATAATCCTTCTTTTTTTTCACCCGTAGTGAGGTCATCATACCAATTAAACAGAAACATCTTGTTTTGTTCTATTATCTGCTGCTGTTTCAATTGCACGCATGCATTGCACGAACAGTATTTTCCATAGCTCAAAAGAAGCATAATTTCATAAGGCTCGGAGAAGAAACAGAGTCTACTTTGAAGCAAGGCATTCTGTACCAAAAATAATGGTACAGAAGTCTGTGTTTAATTTTTTTTTCTGGAACGCATAAACTCACTCATACTCACCCCATCCCTTCTAGCAATATGCAGACTGGTGTTATTTACCTAATAGCAAAGCAAAGATGCTCTGTCCTTCCATGGAAGGATACACGCTTTACTTTTGTGCATATTAAACTGTTTGTGGCACTTAAAACTAGACATGGGTACAACCAGAAAAAATGATGTTTCGAGTTTTCATTTGTCGGAACGGGTCCGTTTCGGATCGTTTCCGTTTCTTGTGAAATTTTTCAAAAATTTGTCATTTTGTTTTTTCGTTTGTCGTTTCCACTGTGATTTAGCGCGATTTGACTTCCCCAGAGCATAGGGGCATCCCGCAATCAGGGCCGGCGCTAGGTGTTTTTGCGCCCTAGGCGGCGGGCAGGGTGGGGGCGGGCAGTGGGGGGGAGGGGCGGGCGGGCAGTGGTGGTGGGGGGCCATGGGCGGGTGGCAACAGCGGCAGGGGGGAAGCACGAGCGGGCGGGCGGCGGCTGTGGGTGGGCAAGCGGGCAGGGGGCGGCACGGGCCGCAGGTGGGTGGCGGCGCAGGCAGATGGGCCAGTGGGCAGTTAGGATATCACTTAGGATAGAAGTTCTGTTCTTGGCTTGCACCCCAAATGTGTGTGTGTGCAAGCAAATTGAAGTTGGGAAAATAGAAAATAAATGGTAGTATATAATATATTTTTAAAATAAATCCTCCCACTCCCAGACAAACCTCCCCCTTTATCCAATATCAGAAAAAAATCCTCACAAACTGCCAGAGAAGAAATAAAGAATAAACTGCTATTCCCTTCAGCAGACAAAGCTGCAGGGAATCAAAGAAATTATTTTCTAAATTCAATTCCCTCCCTGCCTGCTTAACTTAAATCCTAAAGCCTCCAGCCTCCCTCCTCAATCTCGATTGGATCACACCAGCACCAGCAGCCAGCCCTCCTCCCTCAACCACATCCATACACCCGACTGCAATTTCTGGAGGGTGCCTCGGCTTTTTATGCCCTCCGAGACATCCAGAAGTGTCAGTCAAAAACCTGGCGATGCCATTGGTGGAATGGTTCAAAAAATTTGCATGGTCCCATCCCATGCCTAGCCCAAATGGTCAGGTCTAAAAAAAAAAAAAAAAAATAAAATAAAATAAAATAAAATCAATACGACATTTTATTGCTATAAAAAACCCACTGCTGCTACTATTAAAATTCAGGCATTTAAAATAAATAAATTTCACATGTTTCTGTGGTGATTTGGTGTGTTTTTTGACCATGATTTCAAAAGAAAAATTGCGGTCGCCATTTTGGATCCCCCCCACTGCATGGCATGGCGAGACGACGAGGATGACCCCCCCCAGCCTGGTGCAAGCAGCCCAGGACAGGAGAAGAGGGGGGGGGAAGCGCCAGGGACCCCCCAGAAACCACCCCTCTGGTAGGTGGCAAAGCCTCAGGCAGGCATATTTTCGCCTGCTTTTTTGGCCGGCAGTCGGGGTTTTTTTAAAAAAACTTTTAAAAACTTTTTCTGTGCTTCACAATCGCATTGCGCGATCGCCGCGATGCCACAAACAAAAACGAAAAAACCTGACCAAATTTTTCTTTTTTCGGTTCGAGTTCAAGTTCTGACGGCTTAATTATCGTTACCGTTTCCGTTACGTAACGGAAACGAAAAATGGAAACGGAAATGAAAATGAAAATTTTGCCGAGTCGTGCCCATGTCTACTTAAAACTCTTCTCAGTAGTTTTTTCTTTCTTTCCATCTTTAGGGAAGCAGGTCACTTGTCACAATGTTCACATACTGTACAAAGGGAAAAGAAGGCCCAACTGAGACTTCAGAGAAGAAATTATGCAAATTCCTCTGGAAAAGTCTAACTTTGGTTTTTGAATATGGAGAGACACAGTGGAGAGGGGAATACATTTGCTTGGGGAGGGGAGAGGGCTGCTAGTAAAACATGTTTACAGCCATAGGGCCCAAAATGGCGCCAGAAGGGAATTCTCTAGCCTTTTTTTTTGTTACATTAATTAAGGGGAAAGGAGGTATATTAGCAGAAGCATATGAGTGAACTATTTGGGGAGGCTCTATCTGGCTGACCTTTTCCAGACCTTCTGCAGCCCCAGGAGGGACGGCTTCAGAGAAGCAATGTTTGCGTGGCAAGGTCAGCAGGCATGAGAGGGGTTAAGCATCATGACTGACCACTGCCGAGCGCCCCTATGACCTCTTCATCCCTCTCTTTTGGCAAATTACAGGGTTGGTTATAGGCAAGTGCCGATCCATCGCCTGCTGGCCAAGGGAGAGAATTTTTATTGATTGCCTCTTGGCATTTGGGAGATGGAATAAAGGTCCGGCAACTTTACCCATGAGGGCTCTTGAACTTTCAGGAAGAGAAGAAGTAGATGGACACCCTGTGAGAGGTGGAGAAGAGTAGAACATGTGAATTTGCACATTCACACAGTATTGTGGGGCTCCTTCATGCAGTGCTTTGGCAAAGCTATGGTGGTGTATGCCACCTACATGTGGGTGGAAGTCTGTGCCACCAGAATGAGCTAAGATGAGACCACAGTCTTTGTGGAATTTGTGCCTTCATGGTATTATTAGGCCTTGGCAAGAACCCATTTCTTTAACATCAGCCTAAAGTGTATATCTACATCTTGGGAAAACAGTTAGCAACTTCAGCCTGAAACAAAAACCTCACATCCTCAGCTAGAACATGACTGGAAGCCACAGACACAGGTTTTATCCCTCTTTTATTTTCATAATGAGGAAGTAAATACGTAAATAAACCTCTTCTCATCAGGGGAAGCAATAATGTGAAGCAATCAATTTGGTTGCTGACTGAAGGTTTTTCTTAAATCATTAAATGAAATGTATCATTGTTTTTGGGGTACCTTGGACCGCCAAAGAGACAAACAAGTGGGCCTTAAATCAAATTAAACCTGACTTTTCTCTGAGAGACAAAATGATGAAGTGGAGGATGTCACATGATGAAAAGAGAAGACTTGCTGAAAAAAGGCAAGGATGTGTGGGTAAATGAAAGGAAGCGGGGGGGGGGGGAAAGGAGGACCAAATGTGAGGTGGATCATGGGATTGAATTTGCCAGATCGGAGCAGGAAAGATGGGGGGGCAGAAATTCCGGAGGCTAATCTTTTTATAGGGTCACCATGGGTTGAAAGTGTCTTCACAGGACTGAAGGACAATAAAACTGTTTCTCAACAGTTGGCTCCTGGTGCTATCAATCAAAAGACATGCTGCCACTGCCCTGCCTTTCCCTTCTGAAGGGAATGTTTGTGGTAAGAAATGAAGACAGAGGTAGAGCAATAGCAGGGGAACAGAGAAGGGCTACAACTGGAGAATCATTTCAGTCATCCAGAACTATTAAAATCCAGCGAATGAGGCGAAATGACTGTGCAGTAAAAATCTCATCTTAAATCATCACTATAAGCCTTGTTTTTATTAATGCAAACTAATTGTTGAGTGAATTAGTGACTTATGGGGTTCTGTACTGCCCTCTGCTGGTCCAGGGAGATAATTTGCTTTACTATGATATACCTTGAGGGCATTTCTAGACTTTCTAGTTTTTCTCACAGGAAAATGGGCCACCAACCATATGTTGCATACAGTTCAAGTGGTTTTGTTTCTTTTGTTTGTTCTGTTCTGTTTTGTTTCAGAGGGATGGTGTTCAACAGATGGAAGACTCTAATTGTTTTAGCACTGAATACACTGTTGCATTTCTTGAACGGGAAGTTGATTCTCTCAGACATTGAACTCTGCCTCAGGATTACTTTTCTCTTGTGGTCTGGAACATGGCTTCCTGGTTGTCTAAGAAATATGCATTTGACTCTGAGTGACCCAACAGTTTTCCTTCCATGGCTGTGTTTTCTGCATCTACTGTTTCAAGAACACTTCCTTCTCATTTTGCTTATTTCTTTGAAGGCTGTTCAATCCCTTTTTCTAGCCTCAGTTTTTGCCTTGCTCCTTCTCTTCCTCCCACTCACTGTCCAGGCAGTGATGTCAAACATTTTAGAGACACAGTGCCCAAACTGTGTCTCAAAACCCAGTTATTTTTTGCAGAGTGCCAATACGGGAATTTAACCTGAATATAGCGGTACCTCAGGTTACAAATGCTTTGGGTTACAAAAAAGTCAGGTTACAAAAAGAAATTATTGGAAATTGGGATGCCTTGGGTTAAGAACATTATCAGTGGAATGCCCCTGGTAACATTTTCCACACAGCAAAAAAGTGTGCCCAGGATGCATTGTGCCCCCATAGTTTGTGGAGGTATGGGAGATATCGGAGCTCCTTTTTCATTGGGTTTTGGAGCCATTCTGTACATTTTTTGGCAGGAGATTTTGGAGTTTCTGAACTTTTTTGCTGCATTCCTCAAACAGTCTGGCCAGATGTTATGCCAGGCAAAACTTAGGTTCTACTGGCTGACACCATCCCAGGCAATGTTGATGTCAAAGTGCTCCCTCCCTTAGTCCCACAGGGTGACGCCTGAACTGTTGGTCATCGAAGCATCGACGGAAGAGTTCCCTGGTGTAAAGTTTCTTGAAGTTCGAGATGACCTCCTGGTCCATGGGCTGGATGAGTGGGGTGGTTTTCAGGGGGAGGAACATCACCTTGATGAAGGCAAATTCCTCCAGAAAGTCTTCCTGAAGGCCTGGAGGATGAGCAGGGGCATTGTCCATCACCATCAAGGCCTTCAGTCGCAGGTTGTTGTCCAAGAGGTTCTGCTTGACAGGAGGATCCAAAAACAAGATTGGCCCACTGTGTAAAAAGGACATGTGTGACCCAAGCCTTGCTGTTGGTTCGCCACAAAATGCCCAACCACTCCTTGTCCACCTTGTGCTTCTTGAAGGCCCGTGGAGTCTCTGAGTGGTAGACAAGAAGGGGCTTGATCTTCAGCTCCCCACTGGCGTTCATGCAGAACAGCAGGGTCTGGTGGTCCTACATTGGCTTGTGCCGGGCAGCGAGTTCTCCTCCTGGGTAATGAAAGTCCTCTTTGGCATCCTCTTCCAGAACAGGCCTGTCTTGTTGCTGCTGAAGACCCACTCCAGAAGGTAGCCCTCTGCATTCATGGACCACTCCATCGAAAAGCCCTCAGCTGCAGGAACATCCAAACGTGCAGCCTCTCCATGCCTCTTTACACTGTGGATCCAGCCTTAAATCTGTCAAACCAGCCCCTGCTCGCCTTGACTTGTTCTGCTTCGCCTGATGTTCCCAGCTGTTGTGTGAGGACATCAGCGTGCAAAGCCTTAGCTTTTGCACAGATCATCACCTTGCTCATTGTGACCCAAGCACGTTCCTTCTCATGAAGCCACAGCAGGAGCAACTTCTCAACTTCCTCCAGCACAGGTGGGCATTCCTTGGACATCCTGGTGACTCTCTTGGCTGCATCTCTCCTGGTGATTTTTGTCCTTGTTCTTCAGGATGGTGCCAATGGTGGATGAATTCCTGCCGTACCCCTTGGCAATGTCAATCTCCTGCATGCCTTCCTCATGCTTCCAGATGATCTTCTGCTGCCTTCTTGGGTGCCTATTCCCTGTGTTCTTTCAGGCAAAGACATCAGTTTTGATAGCTCTTCTCTCATGATGCCACCAACCGCATAAAGTTAATTTACTGCTAGCCTTGCATGATTATTTATATCAGTGATTTCATCCATGCACATGGAGTAAAAGGCTGCCATTTGTAAGTCAGTGATGACTTGCTGATTAACATCACTTGCTATGCACTGGATCTAATCTTTAACAGTATTTCTGCTAAGTGGCATCTCAGATGTTTTGCATAAATTTATCCTTGTTTGGGAAATCATGAAAAAGGGAATTATTCCCAGACAACATGGCCATTTTGATAATATCCCCATCAGAGAGGGGCTTACCATGTTTTCCTATGCACAGTGAAATTTGAAAACTGGCAGCTGTCAGATGATTTGTTTTAGGAAGATAGTTGGAAAAACTACGAGACTGGGAATTATAATTCCTCAATTTCCCTTGAAGAAACTCTTTTCTTTCACTTTCACCAAGTTTGGCAACACTTTTGTGGTTGATTTCAAAGTGCCATCTGACACTTGATTGTGACACACAACACTTTCATTGTAGAGAATACATAATGCATACTCATTGCTGTCAATCATTCCAAATGATTCTGTCCAGGCCTCTTGGAATGATCTTCCACTATTTGTTTTGGTTTTGTGTTGTTGTTTTTGTTGCACTCATTTTTGAGTGTACAGGAATTGAAACACACACACACACACACACACACACTCACTCACTCATGAATAATATATGTAGCACCCAGTACAAATATATCCCGATACAAATATAACGAACACTATTGGTTAACACTGAAGAAATGGATATTCCTTGAATCAACAATCTATGGCAGTGATTCTCAGCTGAGGTTCCTTTTTAATTTGCAGACCACCAGCATGAGGGGGAAATGTTTCAATGACCACCAGTAGCAATGAGTTCCACAGGCTAATTGCATGCTGGGTACATGGGTGTTCCTCTTTTATTGAACAGGGGGAGAATAACTGGTCCTTCGCACCCCAGCAGTGTTTTCTGTGGTGGCTGTCTGCTGGTGTTCTTTTGCTTCTTTTAACATAAATACTGTCAATAATAGTAATATTGTGTAAGATTGCATTATTAATTTTTAATTAAGTCAAAAGTATCCTAGTTGGATGGTTGTATCAAGCTGTATTTCATGAACACTCAACAGCTATGTGAAATGCTGCATGGGTCCCATCATGAAAAGACAATATTTAAAGCTAAGAACAATGTATTTCTGAACCAATGAAATACATTTCATTGGTATGAAATACATTTTGAGGCTCAAGTCTTGTGTTTTGCGCTTAGGTTTTTTTTTTTTTTTTTTCCATGTGCTGGGCAGGTGGGTATCTGATTCTAAGCACGTTATGTATAAACAATTATTAAATGCATTTTTAGTACTGTATATTAATCCATAGAGTTTGGCCCCAGTTTTTCTGCATCTTTTCTTTAGTAACATCTTGAAGCTTTCCCACAACTTTAAGAAACCAAGTCTCACTCACTCTATACCCCAGAGCACAGAGAGAAACTCCTTGTTCCCTGAACTCCTTGCCCCCTGAAGATGCCGGCCACAGAGACTGGCGAAACGTCAGGAAGAAAAACTTCCAACACACAGCCAAACAGCCCAAAAAACTCACAACAGCTATCAGATCCTGGCCGTTAAAGCCTTCGAGAAGCTTGTTTCTCTTGTTGATGCTGCCCATAGAAGTGTGCCCGGTGTGGTTTGCTTGTTAACGGGTGAGTGTATGCGTGAATTTTCTTTAAAAATAATGGCATTGATCCGCAACCTTCCTGTAACTTGATCCTCGATAGCAGCCACGGTGTTTTGGACTTGCATCTCCAGAGCCTTAACTTACTCCGGAACTGCATCTGCTCGACAACACGAGTGATGAAATGTGAACATTCTGTACTCAAGCGTCTAAGGAAGGGGGTTCGTGCCAAACAGGTGCATGCTTTCTCCCTTCTTGCCATGGAACTGTGCGCAAGGAAAGACGGTCAGTACTCATTGAAGAAATCAAAAACAAAACTGCAGCTCTTTACCCCTGGGGAAAGCACAGTGTGCGTTCCTAGAAGCGAATGCTTTCGTTTATTAACATTTTATTCCAAATACGTTTTGTTTGACACATGATAACAGATTGCAGCATTCAAGGGAATTATTAACCAGGCATGCCTCTCAACAGGCTGACAATGCATGAGGGTCAGGGTGGCCTAAGATGCTTTAGTACTGCCTGTGGCAAAAGAAATGGCCTTCCTCACGTTCCATGCACAGAAACATGACAACGGCTGAGGGCAGGAATGCAAGTCGAAAAGCCATGACTCACAAAGTGGGGTCAACGAGTTCCACCGCATAAAAAAAAAAAAGGATTGAACAGGTCCATGTCATGTCAATGGACTCCAACCTAATGGTCAAAATGGATGTTCTATAGAACATTCATAAGAACATAAGAAGAGCCATCCTGGATCAGGCCAAAGGCCCATCTAGTCCAGCTTCCTGTATTTCGCAGTGGCCCTACCAGATGCGTCTGGGAGCGCACGAGACTAGATATCTGTCTCCTGATACCACTCCCCTGCATCTGGCCCTTGAAGTACATTGTTTTTAAACCTGGAGATTATACATCCCCCATCATGGCTTGTAACCGGTGATGGAGTTTACCTCCAGGAATAGTAGTTGATAGTAACCCCTCCCCCCTTTACAATAACATGGTTTCTTCAGAGTAAAGATGGGAACAAACCCCAAAACGAATCAATAAATTGGTTCAAAATCGGCAGTTAGTTGCTTTGCATCCAAACAGGAGAACGTGAACTTTTCCAAAGGAAAGAGTGTTGATTGATGACCCTCATGGTCTGTTGCCCTCACAATTCCCCTACCCCTTCCCATTCCCCTGCCTTTTCCCACGCGTCCCGCGAGTCCCTACCTTCTCCTGGCACTGCCGCCATCTCCATCTTAATCTCCTTTTTCTTTTGCTAGGGGCCGGCTCCCCACTAGCTTCCTGTGCACAGCATTTTCTTCTCTGCTGAGAACCAGCCTCTACCAAAAATAAAAAGAAAAAATTAAAATTAAATTTAAATTTAAAAAAATAAAAATTAAAAAATTAAAAAAATAAACATAAAATGGAGATGGCAAGGGTGGCAGTGGCAGCAGGATAAGGCACTCGGGGGCAGTGGCAAGGCGGTGGGACAGCAGGCTGTTGGGGGGGCAGCCATAGGGGCTATCTAAATGAAAATAAACCTTCAACTGATAAACCAATCCATTGGTTTAATGTATTCTCAAAGGGTTTCACGGTGGGGATCTGATAGTTGTTGTGAGTTTTTCATGGTTGGGGTGGGGGATTTGTGGTTCATGGTTCATCAGTCTTGACAAACCATGAATCACCTTTTGGGCAGTTCCTCCCTATCTCTACTTCAGAAAAATACAATATTGAGGAATCCAGGCTTGTACATGAAGCTCTGTTTACCCTCCACTGACAGATCACAAAGCAAGACTTGATGAAATGTACAGTGGTCCCCCACCATTTCACGGTTCATATACTGCGGTCTCGCTATATCACGGGACCACAGTATATGAAAGGCAAGGCCCCCTGAGGTAAGCTGCTTAGGCCTGTTTTAGGCCTCCTTCACTTACCCCAGGCCTGGTGCTTCCCCTAACAGACCTCCAATGGGCTTCCTGGGCCTGTCTGAGCCCCCAGAAGTGACTTCCGGATCACCGGAAACCACTTCTGGGGCCTCCGACAGGCCCGGGAAGCCCATCGGAGATCCGTTCGGGGTAGCGCCAGGCCTCTGGTAAGTGTAGAAGGCTTCAGATAGGCCCCCCAGTCCTGACCCAACCTAGAATCCACATAATATGGATTTTCCATTATCATGGGTCATGTGGAGCTGAGTGAAAGTACAAGCCAAGCATAGTGTGTGCTGATCCTATACTGCCTCATAATGCTAAAGCACTTGCCAGACAGTTTACAATGTAATTGTGCACACAACACGTTGCTCACTCACCAGGCAAGCTGGGTACTCAGTTTGCCAACTTCGGAAGGATGAAAGGCCAGGTCAGCTCCTTGTGCTCTTCAGAAGCGAACTTAGGTTGTGAGCAAAAAGTTTCAGTTGCAGTACTGGAGCCATGAGGTTTGCGCAAGCTTTCACAAACAGATTCTCTTTCAGCACCTGAGCCTCTACCCCTATTTCTAGCCATGTTGCCCTATCTGACTCTCAGCAGTGAGGGTGGTTTGCAGAATGGCCCCTTGAGAAGACTAGTAGTAGATAGTTAGTAGTGTCCTGTTCACCCTTCACTGACTGCTCGTGGCAAGAGTCATTGGTTTTGTTTTGTTTTTTTGCCCTGTTGATTAATACTAAGTATTGCCAAGCACACTGAATATTGTGACATTGGTTATGACCAGGACAGTTACTTCACGTCCATTCTCATCCCGGGAGGAGGTTCGTTGTGTGTTGATGTCGGTTGTGGTCACGTGGTCTTTTTCCAGTTCTGTCTCTGTTCCCGTGTATGCACGGGCATGATGGATGATACCGGTATGACTGTTACCGCACGTCCTCATTCTGTGATGAGATGTGAAATTCCATGCCTTTGTTCTCCTTTTTTTTTGGCCCGACCTTCCATTTTTCGATGTGTCTATTCTCTGAAGCCTTGCCTTCAATGCATTATGGAGCTAAGTTTGAGGCATTTGTCTTTTAATCTCTGTGCACTGCGTTGCTGACTCCATAGGGAATGTACTGGCGAATGGCACTTCACACTCCTGCCACTAGATGGAGAATGGCACATTGCGTGACGAGCCTTACCTCATGGCCAGTTGTCTTGGAACGGGAAGCGTGACAAGCAGATTCATGAGGCCATGGAGGGGAATCTTTCATCCCACTTAAATCGCAGTTCAGGGGGCATGGTCAGGACAAACTCCCCTCGTCCTGCAATGGACGTGCGGTTAGATTACTTTGTACCGGTCCCAAGCAGGACTGCGAACAGCGATGAGATGGATGTGAAGTATCAGCCTAGGAGGTGCATGCAGGGCTTTTGCTCCCCTGCGCACCCATTTTTGTTTGGGTCTCAAGAGAAGCTGTGTGAGGCCGGGAGTAGTTGCACACTTGCCTCGGGCACCAGTGACCACAGAACAGAGCCCCATGCAGTGGGAAACAAAAATCAGAGGGCACGTTGCTCATGGGATATGCTTGATAAGGGGCTACCTCTGCTACTAAAGGGTATTTGAAACATATGCTAAAGGTGGTAACACACTGCAGGTGCTAATTACGTCCTGTCAGCACAACATAAAGGCATAATATTCTTGTCAGATCTCTGAAGGCATGTGCAATCTCTAGAGATGCAGCCAGCAGTCAGAGTCATTATCTCACAAGCTCTGCACAGTCTGGGTGTGTGGAGTTTGGGGATTACAAAAATGTGCACTACAAGGAAAGTTATACATTGTGCTCGGGTTGTGACAGTAGAACACACAGAGATTTGCCCATGCACTCCTTGTTTCACTGGGCAAAATGTAGCAACAGACAAAGGAAGCTCTGCTCTTGAAATAGCCTGCCATTGAACACTGCAGGCCTGAGAAAACTGTGTATCTTCCACACATTAATCGCTTTGTGAGATGGCAGCCTGTTAGTGCTCCATGACAGGTGACAACGAATGGGGGAAATATCCTCTCGGCTGTAAGACTACTAGGACTAGAAACCTCTTATCCTACAATGGTTTATCCAGGCATGATACATTAATGTATTTGGAAATATTTATATGTTTCCAGCCATTGTAGCTGCTGTAGCTGTTTGGAAATGCCATATGGCTTGGGTTAGGGCTAGAGTTAGGGTTAAACTGGGCCCAATCTATCTGAAGGGCTGGATCTCCTCACATAAGCTTCCTTGGCTCTTAAGATCTCCAGGTGAGGCACCTTCTCATTCCTACCCCTCTTAGGTACATTTGGTAGGAACACAAGAGACAACCTTTTTGTGGCTATGCCAAAGTGGTGGAATACCCTCCCTGGGAGGTCAGGTTGGCCCCCATCATTCTGTCTTTCAAATCAGAAGTGAAGGTCATACTTTTGAGACAACGAATTGAGAGGCAGTACGTTTTAGTTTGCACGTTGCATATTTAAGTGTGTTTTAATTTGCTTTTAAGGTGTTTTTAAGTACTGTATTCTAATTGATTATTTCTGTACTTACATCAGTTATTTATTATGTTTTCACCAGGTTTTCTTTTAATAACTTGTGAGTCACCATAGTTCCTATAGCTGGGGGAAAGGAAGCACAGAAATAAAATGAAATAAAAATAAATAAAATAAAATGTACATTTCCTAGTGAAAAGCCAATCCTGTACCTGTGCAGGGCCAGCGCGTCCATTAAGGCAAACTAGGCAGTTGCCTAGGCCGCCAAAATGGACAGAGGGCGCTGGCCAGTCTCCTGCCCCCCCGCCCCGCCCCGCTGCTGGCCACAGCAGTCCCCTCCCCTGCCACCCGTTGCTGTCCGCCCGCCGCCCCTGCGCCCATCGCTGCCCACCCCCCGTGCCCATCACCGTCCGCCCCCATGCCCATCACCGCCCCACCATCCGCCGCCCCTGCTGCCGCTGCCCGCCCACCGCCCCGCCCCCCACCACCTGCCTGCCCACCCCCCTGCCCCACCCCACCCCCCACTCCTCACCTAGGGTACAAAAAATCCTAGTGCCAGCCCTGTACCTGTGCACCATCCTACCACTGCTTGCTACAGATGCTTCAACATATCATTACATTGACTTGTCTTTCCAACTTCAGGTTTTCTGAGTGTGGAGGCCAGATGAACTGTGCATGTCTGTTCTTAGCTTAGTTCCTCCAGTAGCTATTCTGATGTTCAGAGGCTGAATCTAATAGTTAACCATGCAGCAACTAGATCTACTAAAATGTTGTTTATTTGCAGTTACCCACTGAATTTTTTTAAAAAAATTATAATAGTGAAAGAGGGATGCCTGTCTGTCTGTCTGTCACAGAGCCATGCCTCCAACTTGTTATGCACACGATACAAGCATATTAATTTTACTTTAGGGAGTGAACCTGTGGGTAAGTTCACAAGTACTGTATCTAAATCAGGGGTCCTCAACCTAAGGCCCGGAGGCCGGATACGGCCCCTCAGGGTCCTGAATCTGGCCCCCGGGACCAATTGCAGATATACCCCCCCACCTCCCCCCCCCGCTTCGCAAGCAAGCAAGTCTCCACAGCTGCTTCTATTGTTGAGGCAGTTCCCAGCCCTTGCTCGTTCCCTCCCTCGCTTGTGGTGCATCAAGTCAGGGCCGGCCGGGCTGGGCCAAGAGAGAAGGCAGCTTTCCCTCCCGGGCGCAGCAAGGGCATGATGGCCAGGGCGCACAGCTGGATCTGTGTGCAGTGGTGCCAACCTTGCTGCGGCTGCTGCTCCTCATCCTGAGTGGCCGCCTAGAAGGTGATGAGGGGCCTGAGCTTGCCTGGGTTACCACCTCCTTCCCGATGCAATGAAGGAAGGAAGAAAGAAAGGAAGGGAGGGAGGAAGGAAGGAAGGAGAGCTGCTCCAGCCGCTGCCACTGTATGAGGAGGAGGAGGAGGCGCAGCAGAGGGATCCCAGCAGTGGCACAACCCGGAGCAGGAGGCATTTGCGCGGGCCCCGGAGATGCACTGATCATGGGCTGATCGTGGGGTGGTGGTGGCCCCACTTGCCCCTCCCTCCCCTGTGGTCCGGCCCCCAGTGGTGTCTGAGGGGTGGTGGACCGGCCCGCTGTTTAAAAACGTTGAGGACCCCTGATCTAAATGAACGTGCCTCTGAGTGTGAAGCCTGCAAATTCATCTTTAGTCCCTAGGTGGCACTAAAAAACTCCTTACCCAATGGAACTTTCTAGCTTTGAACTATGACTCATTAATACATACAGACACTGTAATCACATAACCTCAGTGAGGAACAATTCATCTTGTTAAAGAAGGATTCCAGTTGAGCTCAAGATAATCTTTAGGTGTCATTATAAACACAGTTGGACTGCGCACCTCAGAGTAAACCACTGAACACAGTGGCATCTCATTTTCAGTCAAAACATGTAGGCTTGGGCTCATAGTGAGGAACATGTTGAGACTCACAGACCCTTGTTTGAATTCACAACTGGTAATCAAAGGCTGCCATTAACCTATTTGCTGAGACCTCTTACTACTGTTTCCTTTTATACTGCAGGGAATGAAGCCTGTCATTTTCCTTCTGTGGACATGCTATTCCATACATGTGCATTTGAGCTGAGATGTGACCACCTTCTCCTCACACATTTGACACCTAAGGATTTATGGGAGAATGTTGGCACCTGTACAGCTATACACAAAGCAAAAACACCCTTCATCACCTTCTCAAATGGCAAAGCAGGGGCTCTATTCTACTGGGAGCAAATATAAATAGTAGGGATTGTTGGAATATTAACCTCAGTGGTGGAGAAACTTCGGCACTCCAAATGTTTTGGACTACAACTCCCACAGTCCTTTGCCACTGGCAGTATAGGCTTGGAATTCTGGGAGTTGTGGTCCAAAACATCTGGACACCACCACTGATCTACCTGAACAGGTACAAAGGGGTTACCTAGAATGGGGCTTTAGCCCACCTAAGAGCTAGGTTTTCCAAAGTCATCATTCCATTCAGGGAGCCCAACAATCCTATTCATCTTCTTTGTTTTTACAAAGGTTAGGCCTTAGACCTTTCTCTAGGTTAATGGTACACAGCAGTATGTCTACTTACCTGGGAGTAAGCACCACATAATAAAGATAGGCTCTCTATGCAGGTGAAGATGCATAGCAGGGATGGAGGACCTTGCAGTTATTGGAGCTTGTTTCCTGTCATTTTTAACCAATAGCCATGTTGGCTGGGGATAAAGGGAGTTAGAGCCCAAAGGCAGCTGGAGCCCAACAAATTCTCTCCCTCCAATGTCCTGTTGCTTTTTCAGCCTACAAAATGTATCTTTTCAAACCAAGTTTGTTTTCAGGATGTTTTGTAAAACACTGCTAATCAAGATGACAAGATTAGGTTGCTGAGCGCTTAGCTGTTCTTGCAGTTACACCCATGTTAACACCCGAAGCAATCCTTCGCTAAGGCATTTTTCTTACACTGCCTCATGTTACAAGAATTCAAGGTTGGCCACAGAGTTGTAAGCCTCTCGTTCTTTCTCACAGTGTTATCTTCTTTATATTGAAATTTCAAGTGGAAAAAGGTAGTGGAATAACACCAAGAAAGAATTAAGGGACAGCCAAATGCATGTGTTGTATGAAAGATTTTTATTGAGTGGAGTTAAGTGTTATCACTGAGTACTGCCTGGCCATTAAATTTAATATCAAAAGCTTTGCAGCTATTTGCAAATATTTCCATGACAAATGGATAAAAGCATTCTAGAACCTTAGGCCAAACAGATTTATTTCAGTGTGAGGTTTCATAGATGGCAAATCAATTCCTCAGACGTACAGAGAACAATATTTGGGTCAAACATTTATACATGCCTTATACATCTGTGGAGATAAGGACCAGTTCAGATGGGGTATATACACAGGGACGGTGATTACATAAACCTTCTGGGAATAGGTAGAAGAAATAGTTAATGAAAATAGCCTGCTGGCTGGTAGTTGGCTTGAAGGGTTGATGAAATGACTGTTCCTTTCAGGAAAAGGTTGGTTGTTGCTCCCACTTACTCTCTTGCAGACATACTGTGTGGTTAGCTCTCCAACACTGGCGCCATTCAAGCGAAAGGCAGACAACCATCTGTCACGTACACTGTAACTTAGATTCCTGTACTGAACAAGAGGTTGGACTCCATGGCTTAGCTTAAAGGCGCCTTGCAACACCATGATTCTATATCCTGTTTGCCCTGTGTAGAATCCTATCATCAATCAATTCATGGTTGTGTGAGGGAAATGCTGTAAAATAAATCAATAAACTCACAAACATGCAGGTTGGGTTCCCAAGAGCACAGTAGGCATTTCTGTTTGTAGCAAAGTCGTTCTCCTATTTTTGTTTCCATGTTGTGTGACTTGTAGTTAAATAACTGTTATTTAAGAATGAGAGGATAGAGGGATACTGTGTAAGTAAACACAGGCTTGCCACCTGATGTCTGTATAATGAATATATTTTCCATGGATCTTCTCTGCGAAGTATAGGTTTGTCTTAAGTATGCCCAGGGGTAAACCCAGTGGGGTGTACTGTATAGAGTGATGGAGTAGACCTCAGGAGACCAGGGATCAGATTCTTGCTTACCCATGGAAATTCACTGGGGTGTGTGGAACTGGTAAAACCATCTCATGAAATATCTCAATTAGTTTGAAAGCCCTATTATATTTGCTGTAAGTTGGTTCTGACTTGAAGGCACATAGCCTACATGTGTAAAGGCAGATGGCATGCTTTAGAATTCTTAAGACGAAAGTGTATGGGCTTCTTTCCTTCACCTCTCCACCTTTAGATATACGTTGGATCACACTCTGCACAGCCAGCCAAATGTAATCATCTTGGCCAAATGCCCAAACTAGAAACGGCAAAGCCTTTTATGTATGTTTGCTAAGACATGACTTGATCATTGAACTGAACTGTACTTCTTTAGCAAACTGCCATGCACAGATCCCAGGGGTATTTGTTATATTCACTGCCCTCACAACTGTAGTATGGATTGTATGTAGTCTTGCAAAGCATTTGGACAAGGGTAGATCTTAAAAGTATGTTGCATTGATCTTTTTTGCAGAAGGCAGGACAGGTCAAATGGCAGTCAGTTCAACAAAGTATATGTGTGATCGGTTTGCACCACCTACTGATCAAACAAAGTTAGTGCATGAATTCAGGATATTACAAAAAAAATTGTTCCTGTAATAAGCCACATATGAAATGTGCATGATAAAATACCAAATACTTAGGCACAAATTGGCTTTTTAAGACTGCAACATTAACTCTGTAATCCTAAATCCAATTATATGCAAGTGGAACTACAGAGAGACTTGAATGTGTCTTCAATCCTGGGCACATGCACTTATGGTTGACTGAACACAATGTGATTTACTTTTAAATACAGATGGAGAGCACGAGGCCCCACTAGATTTTGTTGCAACTCCCATCAGTCCTAGACACTGCAGGCAAATGTGGGAGAAAAGAGCAGTCCAGCACAATCCCCATCCTTACTTTTGAACATGAAGAAGGGATTAGAAAATAAATTTGGTAATTTTGGTAAAAAGTTACTGAAGTATGTTGTAACATATCAAAGCTTCTTGCAAGTTAACTTTCCTAATCTTGATAACAAAGGCAGAGATAAAGTCGCATAATAATGTTACCGTTCCCCAAGTGGTGTAGTGAATGGAATGATATTTAGCAGGAGCACAAATCTATATACAGCAAGTACAACTGCGATAAAAGAACTAGAGTGGCCTCCTATTAAGTTCTCAAAGCCGTGTTCCGAGCTCCACTGCTGATGCATAAAGCCTTGAAATACTTGGACGCATGGTGTTCAGGTTGTTGTCTACCCTGGAACTACACACTCCTTATGCTTAAGGTCTTATTGGCTGCAGGCTCATGGTTGACTCAGCCTTCCATCCTTCCGAGGTTGGTAAAATGAGTACCCAGCTTGCTGGGGAGGGGGGCAATGTGTAGCCTGCATATTGTAATTTAAACTGTAAACTGCCCAGAGACTACTTGAAGTGGTAAGGGGCGGTATATAAGCAGAACACTTTGCTTTTGCTTTATCTTGACCGGTAAATCCCACACCGACTACTGCAAAGACAAGCCATTACCTGAAACATTCCTAGAAAATAATGGAAGAAGACACCGTGCCAAAGTCTTAACCTATCTTGAATAAAAAACATTTGATGGGCAAAATCCTGTTGCCTTTATGCCGGTGTAATCCAATAAATCTTGGCAAATTGCAACTGATTAAGAGGTCAGCAGAAGGCTTTTTGCTGTTGCATCACTCTCCTCTACACAACATATTATCTAATTTCTTGATTTGCAGTGACGTGCCGCTGAGATTTACTTGGGTTTGTTAATACTGGTAGGTGAAATTGGATTTTGGCCAATAAATTATGCCTTCCTGAAGCCACCAGTGATTATTCCTCCTTAGTTCATTTGTACAAACGTCATTGATCTGTTTTTAATTATTTTACAACTTCAGCTGTTGTGTTCCTTTTTATAATGTATTGCTTATGCAAACTGCTTGTGTGTTCTATTAGGATACAGTATTTATATAATCATATTCACCAGTTTCTTGCTACCATGTTTCCAGGCTCTCAGCTGGCTGGACTGGTATTGCTATGGGAATAATTTCCCTATAGGCCAATACAAACCCAACTCCAGAATTATGTCTATATCGGAAATAGAAACTGGCCCAGGTAAGCCTTGTCTCTTTTGATATTATTCCACAACTCTTTTCAATTATTCACACAACCAGGAAACAAGGAAAACACAGAATTGTATGTTAACAAGATTGGGTTCTGGACTTGGCTACCCTGCTGATGTACCAGAATTCCCAATAATGTGAGGAACTATCTTCTGGGCACCTAAAAGGACTGCAGTCCTGACAAAGCAGTCTAGTAAGCCAACCTACAAGTCTCTTCTCAAAGCCATACCACCCACCTGAAATGCCAATTCAGGCTGAGCAGGAAACAAGAAGGCTGTCCAACTCATGTCTCACTGGGGTTTTACAAGGAGACAGAACTTTATTGGGTGACTAAGAATGAATAGATGGTCACCTGGCTCAGGCAGGTAGCATTTATAGCTTTATCATATATGAGCAGGAGGTTTGTATCAGAGACATCTACATTCCAATAGAGGTGATACACCCAACTAGGACACCAACATACATTTTAAAAAAAGGTAATTCATGTTAATTGCTCCTAAAGCCACATACCAAGACAGAAAATTAGGAAGTCTTCAAAAAGGGCAGAGAGGCACCGAGGTGGTTTCATCAGTAGAAAAACTGAGAATGTAACTTTCCCCAACCTGGCATGTCCCCGAGGCATCAGAATTTTCTCCTTCTTTCTGGCCAGCAGGTTGAGTCAGTCTGCTTCAGAATGTCAAGAGAAACCAAGAAAGGTGGATGTGGAGAACAATGCAGGGGCAAACATTAATACATGTTCATGAAATGCTAGAATTCTTCAGAAGGACAAAGTCACTTTTTACAGCTACACTTAAGAAACAGACTACCGAGTATTACAAAAGGCTTTTAATTACCTTTCACATACAAAAAATAAAACATAACAAAAATACTATTTATTATTAATCTTGAACATGAGCCCAACAAGTTATTTTGTATATTTCAAAAATATTTCTAAGAAGGCAAGATCAGTAGACGAAGGTAATATGTAATTTTGTTCCTAGGGTTCTTTTCTCTAGGTGTGTGCAAAATGTAGCATTTTAAATCTAGACTGGCGTCACAGTTTACAGAAATATAAACTCCCACTTAATCTTTATCTGCAACCTTTCCCTCCAGTGGAATCAAACTGGTATGCACAACTCTTCTTTGCTCAACTTATCTTTACAGTGTTATGAGATAGGCTAGGCCTAGAAAAATATAACAAATTTGCTAGGCCTGCCATGGAGTTTCATGGCTCAATGGGGGCTAGAACCAGATTTCCAAAATACTGGCCAGACCTTCTAACCATTATACTGCACCCAGATCAACAAGGGTTTTTCACAGCTTTAAATATTTACTGTTCATAATTTTATTAAAAAATCCACAGAACAGCATCTCTGTGGCAGCACGATAACCACCCTGCACGTTTTCCAGTTTAATTTCTTGTTTCACACATTTGCACAATTCATAAGCCACTGTCAACATGAGTGGCACTCGCGTTCAAGCACAAACACCAGATATATTAGCAATCCATGTTTGCTTCTGCCTATCATCCCCTTAGTGTTAAACACCAGATATATTAGCAATCCATGTTTGCTTCTGCCTATCATTTCCTGAGATAAAAACAACTGGACTTGTTCTGAGGTTTTTCCTTTCAAGTGAATTTTTAAGAAGTGGCATGTTTGTGCCAAGCTCTCTGTAGGTTGCAAAATAAGTAAGGCAGGTTAAAGGGCAGAAACAATCAGGTACCAAACTACACCCCCTGTCTCCTTAAATGTGTCAAATTTCTTTTTGCCTCCAAACACAGCTGATGGGGTGTGCACCCTTACATAAGCCTTACGTTTGTGTGTGGAGCGTAGCTCAACCCATGAAGAACCAAATGGGGGAACACAACTCTATCAACTGGATCTACAACAGAATTAGGCCTGAAGAAGAATATATCATTTAAAAACATCCCATTCTGCATGCTAGATTTCAAAAGTTCAGTTGCACATGGAACAGATTCAACTGGCTACTGCTTTTTAAATTTGTTTTTATAAAAAGCTTCCTTGGTGTCATCTTCCTATATTCAAGCCTCAACAGTAGCATTTTACTAAGCAGATGAAGTCAGTATTAGTTAATCCTGTCTTTGTTAGACTACTTGTAATGATCAAGGACAAGAAGAATGCAGAAAAATATAGGACACTGAGGTATGGCACTTAAACAGAGGATTGATGTTAGCCCTTTTAAGTTACAAAAATTTCAAGAATATAACTGAGAAGTATGCAATCAGGTTGAAAACTTGTAAGGGCCTTTTTACACTACCCCTAAGATCCGCTGGCTACTTAAATTAGGACCAGAGATCTTAGGGGTTCCTCGCTCTTCCTCTGTCCCCACCCCCCTCCGCACTTCCTGGTTGCTGGCTGCGTGAGGGAGGGAGAAAAAAGAAAGAAAAGAATGCCGGTTTACCTCCGTTTTGTTCCCGGCAGCATTCAGATCTCTTAAAGGGGCGGGGCGCAAAAAAAGAACAAACAGAAGCCAGGAGAGCCCCGCACTCACTATCCTTACACCGGATCAAATATTTGTCACATCCAAAAAGCAGGTACAAGAAAACTGCTCTGGGTCGCGCTAAAGTGGGCGGGGTCGCACTTAATTGTCTGCAAAGTCCGGAGCTGGTGGGTAAACATTTTTAAGGTCCGGACCTTGCAGCCATTTGTGGCGGAGCTTAGGGGTTGTGTATAAACGCCCTAACTCAAGATGGACACAAACCACTAGTTAGGCATGGTTCATTTCCCAGGCAAACAGGTGATCCATGGTTTGGTACCCGGTCCCCTCCCCTTAGAGGTAGAGTCTGAAGAAGATAGGCTAGGATTGATCCTTGCCCCAAGTTGGTGGCCGCTTGACGGGATGGGGCAGCAAACCAATTTTGCCAGGGAGATGAATCACAAACCACGGGTTTGTCCCCATCTCTGCTTGTATCCTGGGGATGGCAGGACAGATTTTCTTTCTGTAAGCTTAATGATCTTTGATGGTATAAAGTGTTTTTACTTTCAAGCCAAATTCGTGAAGTTTTTCAAGACTTTTCAGCCTGTTCACCCTTTCCCCCCATCTCTATTTATAATGAAGTAATTCACACCAAGGAAGATACAGCAGAATTCCATCAATTATATGGAAATATCATCTGAATTCCAAAGTTAACCATTTACAGAGCCCTGTAGGAAGCATCTTTCCACACAGGTTGGGCATTTTATCCACTGCTAAATTTCAGTTATATTACAAGCACCTGAATCAGGAGTTTCAGAAGTACCAGTTCAATCACTCGACAGGATAAATTTTAAATCATTAAGACAGAGCAAACATTAACCAAATGTCTTACAATTCAGTCAACAAGAGTCACAGTTTGGATCATAAGCTATTTCCAAGTCATTGTTCTTGCATTTTCTACTTTACTCAGAATCTTCTCATAAATATACAACATGAAATATTACAAGCACATCACAATTTTAAAAAGCCAAAAATGAGTCTACTGGATCCGGTTCTTCATACGTAACTGTCATTCCCTGATCATGGTTCAGCAAGGTTTGGTACAGTCCAAACCAGGAACAGAAACGTGCACGTGACAATTCACACGCATGCTTCACTGCTTCTCCAGAGAAGCTGAAGGATCCCGAACTATGAGAGCTGACCACAGTCAGTGATGACAATTTTCTTTGAAGGTTTCCCACTCCTGGAGCCAAAGCTTTCGATTTTTTTCACAATCTCCATCCCTTCCTTCACATGGCCAAACACAACATGCTTTCCGTCCAACCTACAATGTAAACAAAGACAAATGTTAAAAAAAAAGAAAAACACTGCAGAGCAACTTCTACGTCGAAAGGGAGGAGAGGGTGGAAGGATCTGCCATGAAGCACAAGTGGAAGAAAGGCTTAGTTCATCTAATTAAGTGAATACGGGCAGACAAAACAGAGTTATAGGCATTGTTAGCTTTGGGCCTTGATAGGGACATTTTATATGGATGGAAAAGAAACCAAGGTAGCAGTAACTGCCGCAAATGCATGAGCAACCTGCAGACCAGTCAGTGATCCTGAGTTCATTGTAATGCCAGTGGTTTCACTTATATATATATATAAGTTTTATGTGCTTTCTTCCAGCACATAAAAACAACAGGTCATGAAATTGATTTTGAAAGAACCAAACTCATCTCCAAAACTGAACACTTCAACAGTCGAATAATCATGGAAGCCATTGAAATAGAGAAACACCCAAACAACATGAATAAACGCGATGACACCTCCCGCTTGCCTGACATCTGGAAACTAGCCCTGGTCAACAGACGAGCCTCTGTCACAAAGACTGACACCAGGTCCGAAAGGACACAAGACGCCACCACCTTCCATCCACACCAAACACAAACCCAGACCCGTCCCACAGATGAAACGAAACCACCATCCAATAACAAAACCACGACTGCACCATCTACTGCGGCACCCCACTCCAGTCACCACATGGAGCACACTTACACACGCCAAAAAAACATTGGGAGACCACAGACACGTAGCCAGACCAAAATGAATTCACAAGACACAGGACCCCACTCCACCAAAGCCCAGGATACTGCCAGAACGCCCATCACCAAGGTCGTTAAGAAACAAAAGGCTGATAGACACACATCCAGCACCTCACCCACACAAGATGTCTCTAAACAGCCATCTAACCCACCAGCAGTTAATCCCTTAACGATCGCCTCAGCCACACAGCAGATCACAAAAGAACAAAGGAACCTACAATCAGCAACAGAGCAAGCAAACCACACCTCCCCAGCAGTATTTATAGAAGGACTTCAACTGAGATCACGCTTTGCTTCAAGAAGAAAGAAGCCAGAACACCAGCCTGAAGATGACGAGTGAGACCTCGTCGAAACGTCGCCAAAACAACCAGATTTCTACACGGGAAGAAACCCGAATCCACCCTAACATGCATATATATACGTGAAAATCTATTTAAAATATATATATATATATATATATATATATATATATATATATATATATATATATATATATATATATATATATATATATATATATATATATATATATATATATATATATATATATATATATATGCATGTTAGTGGATGTTTCTTCCCTGGATTCGGTTTCTTCCCGTGTAGAAATCTGGTTGTTTTGGCGACGTTTCGACGAGGTCTCACTCATCATCTTCAGGCTGGTGTTCTGGCTTCTTTCTTCTTGAAGCAAAGTGCGGTCTCAGTTGAAGTCCTTCTATAAATACTGCTGGGGGTGTGGTTTGCTTGCTCTGTTGCTGATTGTAGGTTCCTTTGTTCCTTTGTTCTTTTGTGATCTGCTGTGTGGCTGAGGCGATCGTTAAGGGATTAACTGCTGATGGCTGTTTAGATGGCTGTTTACATGCTGGTGGGTTAGATGGCTGGTAGGTTCTGGCAGTATCCTGGGCTTTGGTGGAGTGGGGTCCTGTGTCTTGTGAATTCATTTTGGTCTGGCTACGTGTCTGTGGTCTCCCAATGTTTTTTTGGGGTGTGTGAGTGTGCTCCATGTGGTGACTGGAGTGGGGTGCCGCAGTAGATGGTGCAGTCGTGGTTTTGTTATTGGATGGTGGTTTCGTTTCATCTGTGGGAAGGGTCTGGGTTTGTGTTTGGTGTGGATGGAAGGTGGTGGCATCTTGTGTCCTTTTGGACCTGGTGTCAGTCTTTGTGACAGAGGCTCGTCTGTTGACCAGGGCTAGTTTCCAGATGTCAGGCAAGCGGGAGGTGTCATCTCGTTTATTCATGTTGTTTGGGTGTTTCTCTATTTCAATGGCTTCCATGATTATTCGACTGTTGAAGTGTTCAGTTTTGGAGATGAGTTTGGTTCTTTCAAAGTCAATTTCATGACCTGTTGTTTTTATGTGCTGGAAGAGAGAGGAAGATTTTTCTTCTTTTTTGACTGCGTTCTTGTGTTCTGCGATGCGTGCGCTTATTCTCCTGTTTGTTTGTCCGATGTATGTGGCTGGACAGACTTTGCATGGTATTTCGTAGACTCCTTGGTTTTCTAGCTCAATCTTGTCTTTGGGGTTTCTTAAGATGTTGGCTATTTTTTGGTCGGTGCAAAAGGCTGTCTTGATATTGTGTTTGTGGAGAATTTTGCTGATTTTGTCTGTGGTGCCTTTGATGTAAGGGAGGAGGGCGGTGCCGTTGTTCTCTTCTGTTTCTTGGTTCTTGGGGGTGTTTCCTTTTGGATTAGTTTGGTGATGGTGTTTTTTTGGAATCCGTTCGCAATTAAAACATTCGAGAGAGTGTGTAATTCAGTTTTTAGGTGGTCTTTGTCAGCGAGGCGTTTGGTTCTGGAGATGAGGGTTTTGCTACGGAGTTGATCTGTGCAGGGTGGTGGTGTGATTGTGCATTTAAGTAGCGGTTTGTATGTGTTTTTTCTGGTAGATGGTATGTCCTAAGGAGCCGTCGGGTTTTTTGTAGATTAGGACGTCCAGGAAGGGAAGTTGGTTGTTGGCTTCTATTTCCATAGTGAATTGTATTTTGGGGTGTAGGCTGTTGAGATGTGTGAGGAAGTTGTTCAGTTTATCTTTCCCGTGTGGCCAGATAACAAAGGTGTCGTCAACATATCTGAGCCAGAGTTTGGGTTTATGTTCGGACTTCTGTAACGCGTTGGTTTCAAAGTGTTCCATATATAGGTTTGCGATGACCGGTGAGAGGGGTGATCCCATGGGTGCTCCTTCTATCTGTTTGTATCTTTGTCCATTGTGGATGAAGTATGTGTTGGTTAGGCAGTGGTTGGTCAGGTCTAGGATGTGTTTGGGGGGGTTGTATTTGTTGTGGATAGCTGTCAAGGCTTCTTGAATGGGCACTTGTGTGAAGAGCGAAACAACATCGAAGCTCACGAGTAGGTCATTGGGTTGTAGGTCTTGTTTCTTTATAATTTCTATGAAGTGGAACGAGTTTTGTACGTATGAAGTGATGGATTCTGCATAGGGCTGGAGTTGTTTGGCAAGAAATTTGGCGAGGTTTTGTAGAGGTGAGCCTATGGAGCTGACTATGGGTCTGAGAGGTGTTCCTTCTTTGTGAATCTTGGGGAGGCCGTAGAGCTTGGGGCATCTGGATGATTTCTCTCTGGGGATGATGCTTGGCTTGATTTCTTCACTGCCTACATACCTTTGAACACAGACCCCACCACCTACCTGGAAAAAACCACCAAAGCCAAAATAAAAGCCTCTCCCTTAAGTGAAGAAATCAAGCCAAGCATCATCCCCAGAGAGAAATCATCCAGATGCCCCAAGCTCTACGGCCTCCCCAAGATTCACAAAGAAGGAACACCTCTCAGACCCATAGTCAGCTCCATAGGCTCACCTCTACAAAACCTCGCCAAATTTCTTGCCAAACAACTCCAGCCCTATGCAGAATCCATCACTTCATACGTACAAAACTCGTTCCACTTCATAGAAATTATAAAGAAACAAGACCTACAACCCAATGACCTACTCGTGAGCTTCGATGTTGTTTCGCTCTTCACACAAGTGCCCATTCAAGAAGCCTTGACAGCTATCCACAACAAATACAACCCCCCCAAACACATCCTAGACCTGACCAACCACTGCCTAACCAACACATACTTCATCCACAATGGACAAAGATACAAACAGATAGAAGGAGCACCCATGGGATCACCCCTCTCACCGGTCATCGCAAACCTATATATGGAACACTTTGAAACCAACGCGTTACAGAAGTCCGAACATAAACCCAAACTCTGGCTCAGATATGTTGACGACACCTTTGTTATCTGGCCACACGGGAAAGATAAACTGAACAACTTCCTCACACATCTCAACAGCCTACACCCCAAAATACAATTCACTATGGAAATAGAAGCCAACAACCAACTTCCCTTCCTGGACGTCCTAATCTACAAAACCCGACGGCTCCTTAGGACATACCATCTACCAGAAAAAACACATACAAACCGCTACTTAAATGCACAATCACACCACCACCCTGCACAGATCAACTCCGTAGCAAAAACCCTCATCTCCAGAACCAAACGCCTCGCTGACAAAGACCACCTAAAAACTGAATTACACACTCTCTCGAATGTTTTAATTGCGAACGGATTCCAAAAAAACACCATCACCAAACTAATCCAAAAGGAAACACCCCCAAGAACCAAGAAACAGAAGAGAACAACGGCACCGCCCTCCTCCCTTACATCAAAGGCACCACAGACAAAATCAGCAAAATTCTCCACAAACACAATATCAAGACAGCCTTTTGCACCGACCAAAAAATAGCCAACATCTTAAGAAACCCCAAAGACAAGATTGAGCTAGAAAACCAAGGAGTCTACGAAATACCATGCAAAGTCTGTCCAGCCACATACATCGGACAAACAAACAGGAGAATAAGCGCACGCATCGCAGAACACAAGAACGCAGTCAAAAAGAAGAAAAATCTTCCTCTCTCTTCCAGCACATAAAAACAACAGGTCATGAAATTGACTTTGAAAGAACCAAACTCATCTCCAAAACTGAACACTTCAACAGTCGAATAATCATGGAAGCCATTGAAATAGAGAAACACCCAAACAACATGAATAAACGAGATGACACCTCCCGCTTGCCTGACATCTGGAAACTAGCCCTGGTCAACAGACGAGCCTCTGTCACAAAGACTGACACCAGGTCCAAAAGGACACAAGATGCCACCACCTTCCATCCACACCAAACACAAACCCAGACCCTTCCCACAGATGAAACGAAACCACCATCCAATAACAAAACCACGACTGCACCATCTACTGCGGCACCCCACTCCAGTCACCACATGGAGCACACTCACACACCCCAAAAAAACATTGGGAGACCACAGACACGTAGCCAGACCAAAATGAATTCACAAGACACAGGACCCCACTCCACCAAAGCCCAGGATACTGCCAGAACCTACCAGCCATCTAACCCACCAGCATGTAAACAGCCATCTAAACAGCCATCAGCAGTTAATCCCTTAACGATCGCCTCAGCCACACAGCAGATCACAAAAGAACAAAGGAACAAAGGAACCTACAATCAGCAACAGAGCAAGCAAACCACACCCCCAGCAGTATTTATAGAAGGACTTCAACTGAGACCACACTTTGCTTCAAGAAGAAAGAAGCCAGAACACCAGCCTGAAGATGATGAGTGAGACCTCGTCGAAACGTCGCCAAAACAACCAGATTTCTACACGGGAAGAAACCCGAATCCACCCTAACATGCATACCTATACCCGTGAAAATCTCGAAAAATATATATATATATATATATATATATATATATATATATATATATATATATATATATATATATATATATATATATATATATATATACACACATACACACACACACACACACACACACACACACAACTTATACACTGCCCACTACCCAAAGGTCTCTGGGTGGCTTACAATTAAAATGAACAGTTCAAACGTTAAAAAGGAAACGGACAATTAAAACAATAAAAATTATAAACACAAAACACTAAAATTGCCACCAGGGCCCACAATCTATGTTATGTCAATTAAAAAACTTCAGAAACAGGAAGGTTTTTACCTAGCGCCAAAATGTCATCAGTGTTGGCACCAGGCGGATGTCACTTGGGAGGGCATTCCTTAAACCTGGGGGCAACTGCCGAGAAGGTCCTAGACCTACAAGCCACCCCTTTCACCTCCTTCAGGGATGGCTCTCTCAGGAGGGCTCCCTGACTAGATCTTAATTGCCGGGTAGGTTCATATGGAAGGAGACGGTCCTTCAGTCTATCTGTGACAAGGCCTACTCTACATCCAAGAGAAGTGCCAGGCTGTTATCATGCTCACTTCTAGCCAATATTCAATTTCCTCAAAATGCCAGTCAGAAAGATGTGGCACGTTTCAGGCAGGACATGTTTACTGCTTCTGAACATGGTGGCTCATTGAATTTTCAATACCAAGAGCCCATGAGGTAACCATTCTCCCTGAGTTTGTTTACAGCAGCTGAGTGTCTCCCTTGATTATCGCCAGCAGTGAGGGAAGGAAGTGAGTCAAACTTTAGAAAGTTATTTTAGATAACGAGACATTATCATTGCCACAAAAACGAAAATATGCTGACATAGACTGAGGGATAGCATAGGGACAGCAAGTGGTTTTTAAGTCCACAGTTATCTCTAATCTGAGCAACCAGTATTTACTCAAAAACAGAAAAAGCCAACCAATTCTGACAAAGGGGAGAGCTACTCAGTATCAGTGAAAAATTAAAGACGTTCTGAGTCACACGTTCATCAGCTGGTAGGTTTGTCCAAACTCCACCAGCCCTGTGGAACACTTCATTATGTGTTGATATGTAACCAAAGAGTTGCCTTCTACTCATTAACTGAAATCCTGTTGCACAATTATCTGTTGTGTGTTGAGTCACACAAATCAACATGCAACTGATCAAGTCTATGCAAATGTCTTAACTTATGGCAATGTGATTCCAAATGTTAAGCTGTCCACATAACTCCATAATAGGATTTCGGCCACTAAGTGCTTGACTAATGGACAATAAGAATATGCATGTTATAATGATGCAGTGTCCCACCCCCCACATGAATTATCTATTAGGGGAGTTATATAAAGTAAACAGCATTAAGCTCTTGCTTCAGTAAGATTAAGCATTACTCCAAGTTGCACATAAATACTGAAGATTCCTCTGACCCTTGTGTGCCCAATAATTATTCTAGAGTTAACTGCTTGCTGTTTGCATTATAGATGCATCATGCTAAAAAGTGATCAGCTTTATGCTTGTCTGTAAAAATTACCTCACGAATAATCAAGGAAGGAGGAGTTCAAGGGCAATAATATTTTCTTATATTTAGATATAATTCTGCATCATTCAGTGTATTAATTCCTACTTTAAACGAACACCTCAGGGGAAATACTCTAGTGAAAAATCACTGCTATTTATCAAACAGAACGGAAACACCCGTACACAGTGCAATTACTTTTATTTAGCAAATTATATGAAATTTCTAGAAGCCTTTCTAAATAAAACACTTTCTCGATTCTTTCTCTCATACTCAACAAGACATATAATCTTTGTGTTATAAGACACGTATAATCTGGCCAATTTACAAAACTGAGAGAACATCCTGCTAGGAACAGTGCATTCATGCTTCTACAATGCTTACCAATCTGTTTTGGCTGTGCAAATGAAGAACTGAGAGCCATTGGTGTTGGGCCCAGCATTAGCCATTGAGAGAACACCTGCAACAGCAACAAGAAAGCAATTGAACACCACAGTACAAAAACAAAAACAAAGATTGAGACAAATTGTGTGTTTTGTCCTGCATTAAGATTGTCCACAAATCCTCTACTTGCACTACAAGGAGTAGGCACTAGATACTGGCTCTCCCAACACTTCTATCTCCTTTGCCAAGAATACAAGATTTCCTCTTTCCTTTGGGTTTACGCTTGCTTCCTAGACGTCCACTATTGCTACACCTATGGTGTTCTGTTTCCAAGATCTGCTTTGCAAAGGCACACCTATTCAAATGAATTTACATGTGGAGCAAGGAAATTGTATTAGGACAGATGTGTACAACCTTGCATTTTTGCTGGAGGTAACAGTCTGGCCCTCTGCTGTATTTTCAAGGTAAACTCTTCATATGCTGGCGCTCAAAGGATGGTTACCAACACTGTATGACATGTAATATGTTCAACTTGCTAACTCTGATACAGCGCTTTAACTACATTTATTTAAGGCTTAGGCCAAAGTTCTGCCTTAAAATGTGGCAGAAAATACCAATTTAATTCCCAAATACGTCCTGTTGAAAAATAGCTGTCTCATAAACTGGCAAACCACTCCAGTATTCCTGACAAGAAAACTCCATGGACATGGGGTCATAAAGAGTCGGTCACAGCTGTTAACGACACAACACACACACACAAAGAGACTCTACTAGAACCTATTTAACACAACCTCATTTTTGTACAGTGTAGATGCAGCCATTCACTTGGGAACTAGTGGTGATAACTTCTTTCCTCTTGGCCATCAACCAGGGCTGTGGAGTCGGTAGACAAATGTTCCGACTCTGACTCCTAAGTTTTTTTGTACTTCCGACTCCGACTCCTCTGTATTAATATGCAAATGTATTTTATACACTCCTTGGGAGAAAGAGCCGACCCCTGTGGGACCCCACAAGGGAACACCCAGGAAGCCGACAGGTGCCCCCAAGCTGCACACGCTGGGGCCGGTCTTCCAGGAAGGACCGGATCCAGCTGAATGCTGTGCCCCCAATCCCCACCCCGGAAAGCCGGTCCAGCAGGATACCGTGGTCGACGGTATCACAGGCTGCTGACAAATCCAGGAGGACCAACAGGGTAGAGCAACCCCTGTCAGCCCCCTGGAGGAGGTCATCGTGCAGTGCAACCAAGACTGTCTCAGTCCCCCGATATGGCCTGAACCCGGACTGGAATGGGTCAAGGACTTGTTCTTCCTCCAGGAACGACTAGATCTGGACAGCAGCCACCCTCTCGATGAGCTTGCCCAGGAAGGGGATGTTGGCAATCTGACGGTAGTTGGCCAATTCGTCCAACGCCTGGACAGATTTCTTTAGGGTGGGCTTCACCACCGTCTCCTTCAGGCGAGAGGGAAAGACACCCTCCCTGAAGGAGGTAGTCGAAATAATGGAAGCGCACTCAGTCATACAGTAACCCCCCGCCGATCGCGGGGGTTAGGGACCCACCCCACCCACAATCCATGAAAATCCGCGATATGTGGAAGCGGGTGGGGGGGCCCTGGGGGCGCGCGATCGTGCACCTGTCCGAGAAGTCTTGGGGCGGTGCGCGCCGGCAGCGGCAGGGGGATCTGACCTCCCGCCCGTGCCGCCCGAAACTTCTTGTCTGGGGGCGTTTCCGGATGCTTTCCAATGGGGAAAATTTCTCCATTGAAATCCATTGACAAGGCATTTCAATGGAGATTGCTACCCCCCCGAGACTTCTCGGAGGGGCCCCGGGGGCGGCATAGAGCGACCTGATCGCCCCCGCCACCCCCTGCCGCCCGGCTCCAAGCCTTTTCAGAAGGGCCCGGGGGGCTGCGGAGAGGGATCCAATCGCTCCCCGCTGCCCCCCTGGCTCCAAGCTTTTTCAGAGGGGCCCGGGGCGGCTGCGGAGAGCGATCCAATCCCCCCCCCGCTGGGCTCCAAGCTTTTTCAGAGGGGCCCGGGGGGGCTGCGGAGAGTGATCCAATCGCTCCCCGGTGCCCCCCCGTCGGGTTCCAAGCTTTTTCAGAGAGGCGGGGGGGGCTGCAGAGAGCGATACAATTGCTCCCAACCGCCCCCCGCTCGGCTCCAAGCTTTTTCGGAGGGGCAGGGGGGCTATGGAGAGCGACCCGATCGTCCCTGCCGCCCCCCTGCGTGGCTCCTAGGCTTTTTGGAGGGACGGGGGGGCAATTGCCCCCCCCCCAGTGGTGCAGGTACTGCGATCCCATGATGTAGTGGGACTGCGGTACCTGAACCGCGAAATGGCAGGGGGTGACTGTACTCCCTCCCACAGATTTAATAAGCCATGCAGGGCTGGAAGCCTCAATACTATTCTTACAGTAGAGAAGTCATTAATTATAACTTTTTGTGAACTGGGACATTTAAACTTGCAGCCATTCACTAAATTTGGGGACTATTGTTTGGTGATAACAAAATTTCCTATTTCCTCTCGACTCCACAGGCCATCAACCCACAGAACCTGTGTTCCAACACAGACTTTTTAATGTTGCAAGGTTAGCAAGCAGCCTCCTGATTAGTATAGCAATGCCAGGCTTTCTCCACAAAAGGGCTGAATCTGCAGGACAGTTAATTGCTGTGGGAACCTATGCTTCCATTTCCAAACAAAAAACAATAGATCCCAACTGGTAATCTATTCCTTTAGGGCAAAATCACCCACACAGGATGAATACTATCTTCTCCATCAATTTTACTTTCAGCCACCGAGTCATTAATTTTCCAGCTCCCAGTATAATAACAGCTACTAAAGATTGACTCTTAGACCTGGATTGCATGGAAAGGAGAAACAGAGCTTAACACAATTTACATAACAGTGACAATGGACTTAAGCTTCCCCAGGGAGGACACAGCCACATCACAACATGATTACTGTTCAATTTTAGCAGGGCTGGAATTATGTGCAGTAGGTTCCTAGAAATGATTTCAGATTGCCAGGTTGAAAGACCCACATTTCTGTATGTTCATTCCTCAAAACTTGCTTTATTGCTCAAGGGTCCATCACCCAATCAAGTATGACAAAAAAATTTTTAGCTTCCCCCTCATGGCATCAGTTTCTCCAAGAAGCAAAATGTATGTCCAAGGGCTACAAATAAAGGAAAATACGTTTTCCTTACCTGGTCCAACATGCTTTAGAATGAAGTTTTCATCAGGAAATCTACTGCCGTATATAGATTTGCCTCCTGTGCCATTGTGATTTGTGAAGTCACCTCCCTGAAAGAAACACAACTTTTGTGTAAAAATACAACATGTAAGCAATGTCATCACACAATCTGATAGAAGTAGAAGATGTACCCCTTGAAATCTAACAGATTTTTAGAAGTGCTTTTGCACATTGTGATAGAAATCAATTTAATATACAAAAACGAGAGAATATCCTGCTAGGAACACTGCATTCACGTTCCTAGCAAACATTTCAAATATTTGCCTTCTATCTGAGAAGCAATGGAAATTTTAGGTTACCTGATGGTTTTACCCTCATATATCTAGGTATTAATTTGAACTGTATTCTGACCTATAAGAAACATCACCAAAATGCAAAGGAAAAGGTCATCAAAAGGAACAATGTCTTCAAAAAATAACAACCTCTTGGGGCATACAAACACTAAGAGTTACAGCCTTGGACCTCTGCTGGCCTGCAGGCAAACACAGAAGCCCAGTGTGGCCTAGTTCAACTCATTTAAAATAGACACTGCATCAATGAAAGCCGTAGAATGATTTCTGAATGCTTGAAGCAAACTTCTTATTAATGAAATTAATTACCTAGCAGGCAATGCACTCAGCTACATGGAATAAGGTAGCAGGTAATAGTGAAAGACTCAAAGCATACATCAAATGCATGCTCATTCTTTGGCCATCAACCCATCTGTCCTTCCAAAATTAAAATAAAGGAAAAGGGTCTTCAGAAAATCTGCAAATCATTATTGACGGAAAAGCAGAGGATACCAGGACTATGTGGTGGTGGTGGTGGTGGTGAAACTATCCATGTCTTAAAAGGGATGGAACGCCAAGGAAGTCTAACCCCACAGCCACACAGAAAATTGAATTACTTGGAAGTCACTTTTAGAGGCCACGGATCAGGATTGGCAGAACCAAGATGAGCCTAAGAAAATGGGGAGGGGGTTGTATTGATACCTCTAGCACAAGTAAGTGCAGAGAAGAAGAAACAATTTCACACCAGTGTCAGAATACTTGACTCCTCTTCACCATAGAAGACTTGGTGCTAGCTGCCTTGAATACTCTTGAAATTGCGCACTATCAAGCAATTCTCATATATTTATTAATTGTACTATGGTGCTTCTGACATGAACAAGGGGTGCGTGGTGAATCAATGTTATTGTTCTTCCTAATGCAACCTCACGGGATTCACATATTACCTATGGTACACTATCTTGTTTCAGAAGCATCTAATTGATTAAAGCATTAGATATGCAAGTAGAGTGAATGGAAGAGCAAGCACTCTTAGTGTCACCTCTGTAAGACAGGAAGAAGATTACCACCTTAACATTACAAGGGTTTTCCTACTCCTTCCCAAACTGATATACATCAAGTGTTCTGAGCAGTTAGGAAGGATCATCAAGTTTACAAAAAAGCCAATAGATACAGTTTTGATTGAGATTAGGAGAAAATGGGGTTCAAATCTTCAGGCGGTCATGCATTGTGCTCAGTGATCTTCAGCATTCACAATCTGTGAAATGGTGCGTGAAGCTGCAGCCTCATGATATAGTAAACCAGGAATCCCTGGTTTATTGTAAGGCCATGTACATGACCCAGTTTTTGTTGTTCACACAGCATGGAGTCAAGTGCAGGTGCCATTCTTGTTTCTATTTCTTACAAAAATTAAGAGACCACGTCTACAGAGAAATCAAAACCAAACCCTGGATTTGGTTTCTGACTGGCTAGGAGAAAGCATACAGATATCCACAGACCATAACCAAAATAAAATAAAATAAATGATGCTTGGTGTCCCCCATCCTTCTTACTGGAAGAGGAAGTGATTGGGCAGCAAGTATGAGCCTGTGCACAGCATGTCAGACTTCCTGGAACAGTCCTAATTTATCATATTACCACAATCAGACTTCCGTGTTAGCCCTCGATTCAAAGCAGGCACAGGACTCTGATGTTGGCACAGATAGTTGAGGAAATGTGTTATTCATAGTTGGCAACCTTATATTCAAACTTATTTGTGATGAACTGATTTTGAAACACTCTAATACTTATGACAATACAGGATGCTTCTTTGGCCATAAGTGCATTTGGATAAAATTGACTAAGAGCATTTGGATAAAACTGGGTCCTTTTAAGGAGAAAGGTGGGATAAATATACTGCATTTCAAACAAACTTATTTTGATCAGCTGAGTTCTGAACTGGGAACATTTAGGTACAAGTCCCCAGTGAACATAATACCCATTGGGTAACATGAGGCCAGTCATTCTCAGCCTAACCTACCCTGTTTCCCTGAAAATAAGACCTCCCCCAAAAATAAGCCCTAGCAGGATTTCTATGCATTTGTTAAATATAAGCCCTACCCTGATAATAAAACCTAGTGATGGGCGTGGCTATGGTTGTGTGCAGGGCTGACATTCAAGCATATTATACTTAATAAAAGTAAGACATCCCCTGAAAATAAGCCCTAGTGTGTCTTCTTGAGAAAAAATAAATATAAGACAGTGTCTTATTTTCAGGGAAACATGGCAGTTCACAGAACTATTTGAAAGCAGCCAATATACATCCCCTTAAGCCCCCTTCTTATGATATAATCCTGTTGCTGCGGAGGTAGGGGACATTCACCATGTGTGATGTCATCGTGTCACACAAGGGCTTTCATTGTAGACTAACTGGACACAAGGATAGCATTTATTTTTAGTGGCAACATGGCATTGCTCGTTATATCTGAGAAGAATTTGACACTTGTCATTTGAGGTTTTATTTAGCTGCCTTTCACTGGGGGCTATCAAACTACCACAAATCTACACACCACTCTTATATACCCCATCTAGTCCAACCCCCTGCCATGCAGGAACCCCCATCATAGTATTTCGAACAGACGGTCATCCAGACTCTGCTTAAAAACCTCCAAAAAGGAGACTCCACCACCCTCCGTGGCAGCATACTCCACTGCCAAACAGCTCTAACCATCATGAAATTCTTCCTAATGTTCCAATGGAATCTCTTATGTACAGAAGCAGTTTGTAACCATATTAAAATGTGTGTTTGAGGGTGGTGTGTGTGTGTGTTTGCGCCTGTGCAAATGTTATGCCAATTTCTTTACTCTGCTCATTTCCAAACATAATTACTTAGAAGCCAGTTATATAATTTACAAGAAGAAATTAAGATGATGCAACTCTTGCTGGTATCAAAGCAATGTGAGAGCAATATGATGTAAAATCATCATCATTTTTCACAGAAGATAATACTTTCATCTACCAAAGAAGAACACCCCCCCCAAAAAAAATACATTGGTTGGGCAATGAAGGCACTGGGATGTTGTAAGCGAGGCAACATCTTTGTAATACCCAAAGACATGGAACACACCCTATCATTTAAGAGTATTTCAAAACATAATGATCTGTACCTCTAAATTGTAACCCTGAACTACATCACATTGACCTCATATTTTAGATATGGAATGACTGCCACTCTTATTAGAGCTTACCAATAGGAATGTTACAGTACTAATCAACACACTTTACAGTATTTCTATTTACAGCCATTTTTAATCAGAGGGCCTTTTCAGAGAGCCTAAGAACATACACAACACAGAGAGTGAATATGGCCCTTTTTCAATGCACACACAAAAAATAATTACAGCTGGCAATCAAGTAGGTTTAGGGGGTTGGGGTTGGTTGGGTGGGAAATTCTTTTCACATCTACTGCAAATCTAGTCCAGGATCCTGTTAGTTCAACACATCAGTGAAAGTCCAAATGCATAAACTGCAGCAGTAAATTGCTGCTAATTACAAAATCAGACTTGCACATCTTGGTGCACCCCAGTTGGATGACCTGGTATACAAGAGCCAAGTTGTATGTAGTGACCATCTGCATCTGAAACTTGTATAGTTGAACTTTCATCAGCCTAAGTAAATAATGGGAGGCCAGACATATGAAAGAAAAATATTGCAGCACTGCGAACAGGAGATGCTAAGAAGTCGGCTGTGTGTTTACTGAAAACACCTACCTTCCTCATACCATGCAAACAAAAACATAAAACATCATTTATTTATGTACATTATTTATGGCCAACCTTTCTCCTAGAGAAGGGCAAGGTATTTCAGCTAAAAAAAAATAAGATACATCAGCCCAGGGGGTTAAACATTAACGGCATCAGTACCTGAGACTAAACAGCTACTCTTTTAATCCCTAATCAAGCACTGACTAGAGGGAGAAAAGGCAGAGGAGCACAAACACAAACTCTCCCTTATTTCAAAAATGTCAACATGTTGTCCTTGAGAATAAGATCAGGAAGAAATTGCCACATAAGTGTTTCTGAGACTGAGGGAAAGAAGTTTCTGCACATACCTCCCAAAGCCACAATTATATTTCTAGGGGTTTCCCTCTGAAATGGATTTAAAGCTATTTCATTCCATAAAGAAGGGAGACCACAACGGGCTTGTCTACAGCAAAGGAGCTACGCACATTTAATGTCACTCTATACACCTTCCAGGCTTAGTGGGTTGAAAAGGCACATGATTATACAAATGAAGTTAACTAAAAGCTTCCCTGTTATTACAGGTATCTTCATGCCTGATCCCCCCCAAAACTCATGTCATAATATGAATTTGGGTTGAAGAAGAACAGTCTGATCAGAAACTTTAACTCAAGTCTTAAAGCTTGCAGTCTATTCTCATGTTCTTTCTCTTTAAAAATATCATTTAGCATTTTTAGAGGTTCAGCTTGTTTTAGCAGATCATCTTTAGAAGCTGTTTTGGCTAGAGTAAAACACTGAGCCCAGTTGTTTATGATGATTTAACGTCATTTCCCCCCTGGTGGATACTGAATGTGCTATGGGTGAGATGTAAATATGTCTTCCTCTATGCCTCCCAAAGACAGTTGATTTTCAAGCCAGCTGCAAATATAGGGGACTGATCAAAGTCCTACCATGCTGCTGCTTTTACTTCCAAAAGACAGCGGCAGTAAAACCCACAAATACAGAGAATTCTTCAGATTATCACAATTAACAGTGACTGCTGGCAACACAGAGAACATAAGAACTGCTTTCAACAATGAGTCTGTGATGCACAAAAATACTTGAGATAATAGTACTGCGTCCAACAGCAGTGAACCTCATCAGTGGCTCTTCCAAACACACCGGGGAGGTTTTCTTACCTGGCACATGAAAGATGGTATCACTCTGTGGAAGGTGGATCCCTTGTATCCAAAGCCCTTTTCTCCAGTGCAGAGAGCTCTAAAGTTTTCTGGCAGGCAAGGAAGAGAGAAGGCAATTTGGTTACTAGAAGAATAACTAGACAAACACAACAAAGCACTTTAGACATTATGAGAACTGTAGAAGAGATAATGATGAGTTTTTTTAATGGTTGGGCTTAACTATTTTAAAGATATGTAGAAAGCAAAACCAAATGCCATCAGCTCTCCATGTGGCATTTCTGTTGCCTTATACATGAAGCCGCAGGTTGCAAGTGGTGACTTATTTGACTACATATGTGAAATGCTAGTATCCCAGGGGAAAAGGTTCACTGATACATTGTACCCACATATGACTTTTGCTAATTCCCTTCTTTCTTTTATGTCAGCTGCCAGCTTGAAACATGAAATAATATAACCGTATGGTGCAATGCTGTAACTTTGCTACCCAGCCTAATACTATATGATCCAAAAGGGATGTACACAACTTCCCAAGCATGCACCGAAACATTTCAGCCTTAGGTGGCTACCCTTTTACAATACTTATTCGGGGGGATGCTTCCTAAGTATACTTAAATATTTTCTCATACATTTCCTCTCACATCTACAGAAATTCTAAAATGAAGACTTGCCTAAACAACTAAGAGACAGATATGTAGAGGCAATAGGATCGAGTTACTTCTCCTCTTACCCAAAAATGAAAAAATGGCAAGTGCACAAACAGTGTTCCAGCACATTCAGGCGATTGCCCTCCTCTGTGTTTTCAGGCTTAATGCTTGAACAGGGCTATTGGCTCAGAGAAAGAAGAGATATCAGGGCTCCTACGCCCAGCACAGCTCTTCAGTTTCCATTTACTATGAAAACGTAGTAAGATTATTAAGAAATGAGGTGAACCAATCTGAATGCAGAACCTAAAGGATACAGGATACCCTCCCTTAAAATTTGCGACAACCTAAATCACTTAAGCAATGCAATCAGAGTAAGAAAAAGATGCTGGATAATCGTAGAATAGAGTTATCTGAATTGATGGGTGTGGAAAGGGGCAGATCTATACATTTTTCACTTCTTCCTCCATAATTGTTGCAACTGAGCATTAAGAAAAACTGGAGCGCAACCATCTTGAGACGTTTAAAGAAGATTACGCTATAGATCAACAAAATGCAGTTAAAAGGTTTTTGGCTTAATTACATTCTACTCCTGCAATCTGCTGACACACACTTTAAATTCATTTCCATATTCTTTCATTTTCCTGCCAACACTATTCAAGCAAACACTGGAAATCAAATTGAGAACGGGTATACATTGTGCCTTACCTGCTGTCTTTGGTACCACATCTGCTTTCAACTATTAAAAGGGAGAAAAAAAAGAAATAAGAAAACATACAATAGCTTAAACATGTGTCTTAAAAATAAAATATTAAGTGTTGGCTTGTTCTGATAGCATTTAAAACACAAAAATGTGAATGGATACTAGAGAATCTCAACTTAAATCATGGGGAGGCTGACGACACGGGCCTCTTGCAAGCTGTTTAGTTATTGCAGGGACGGGTTGGTTCTCTCCTAAAGAGGGTGATGTGATGATGTCTTTACTGGACAGAACAAGCCTGCCTCCAGAATGGTCCTACCCACACCATCCTGGTCCCCATCAGAGGTTTCTCCTTTTTGGTGTGGATGGGATCACTCTATGATCACTGGAAAGGAATGAGAAGTGACCCTTCCAGTCACCTGCAAATACCATGAAATGGCTTCAAAAAAAGAGCCGTGTTAGGATATAGTCCAAACTTTGGCCCTCCAGATGTTTTGGACCACAACTCCCACAGTCCTTTGCCATTGGAAATACAGGATTAGAATTCTGGGAGTTGTGGTCCAAAACATCAGGAGGGCCAAAGTTTGGACATGCCTGATATAGGCAGATTGACAGCAGGTCAAATAGAACCTCACCAGTTGGCATACTGGATCTCCTAACAACCTTATTTAGTCTGATCCAGCCCACTACAGAATGAGGATGAAGACAAGCCCTGAGCGAGTGATAAGCTTGAGTGACCATCCCGGCCGTGTGATTCTGAGAGCGGCTATCTTCCTACCAAAACTGTGAGGGACAGAAGCACAGGTACCTGCATCTATCACTGTCAATCTCCTAATTGGCAGTGGGGTCCTTGAGGTTGCAAGAGAATTGTGTTGTATTTCTATTTCATGAGTGCAGGGATAAAATAGAACAACGGGGAGGGAGGGAGGGCAAGGAAACAAGAGAAGGTTTATAACCACAAGCTGAATATGGAGGAAATAAGGAAAAAGTGAGAATCTTATTTTATATGACAGGAAAAGAAAAGTGAAGGCTTTCTTTTAAAAAAATTATTTTATAATGTTTACCGCAGCCAACGTGACTGTTAATCAAACAGTCAGAACTACACCCCATCTCACATTTGATGTATGGTATGTGCCTGAACAGGTCACCAAAACAGTATGTTTTTTGGTACATACCTAAGGAGTCATGACATATGCCTCAAAAGGCCATTAGGTATCATGCTTTACACATCTCAAAATTATAACCTTGATGGAAAAGTCCTGCATGACCAGGTGAATCAAAAGCTCAAACTATCCTATCTATTTCCTGTTGGTCTAGAAGGAAATGGGCCTCCCAAAATTTAGACTCCACTTTCACAGAATATGTCTATGTTGCCATGCTCATTCTCTTTGCATCTTGACTTCACCAGCCTCCTGTGATTGAAAAATAAGCATTCTTGTTTTCCATCTAATATATGTTGTGGGAAGAACACTGGAACATTAACTGAGACCGTGAAGCAAAACTACCTGGAGTGCACTGGCAAGTTAACAGCTTAACTGCATGGTGTTCAGTAATATGCCCTTAGCTTGGCTCATAAAGATTTAATTTCCCATAATCGGCATACAATGTCTGTGCTAAAAGAGGTGTGGCTGACTCCCCCTTCAGAGAAAGAATTCAAGCCTGCTTCCAAGGAAACCCAGGATGGAGGTGCAATCAGTCCAAACATGTCCTGAAAGGAACACATACCCCTTCATCCTTCCTATAAGGAAGTTTGTCAGTAGGTGTACTTGGCTACATGGGACTGGAAAATTAAGTTATATTCCATCACAAGATAGCTTTATTGCATATGCAGGCCTAGAAGATCTTGGTCAACTACTGGAAAGCTTGCTCATAATTCCTGACAGTTATTGTTTCCTATAATTCATTGGTAAAACAGTCACTGAGTCCATACTCTTCATGCGCTGATCACAACTTCCCTTTCTTGAGTAATGTCTTAACCTAGCATCTCTAGAGTCAACTCAAGCACTAAGGAGGAACGAGTATGGAGTGCCAACAATAATTTTAAAAATCACTTCTAGTTTAAAACTAGATGCAAACTCTTGATCCTTTTGCACCCTTTTTCTGTGAAAAGCAGATAACTATTACTGAAAATAGTTTATTACTTTTAGTTTTATTACTGAAAATGTCTTGCATATATTAGTTTTATTACTGGAAATTGGCACCACTCACAACATGTCCTTAAATAGTTTTCTCTTTTAACTTCTTTGGCCTTCTCATACTGTACATAGTTTAAGAGAACATTTTCATTGTTAACAAAAAATATTAATAAATACTAGCTCAACGATCCTACCACAAATCAGAGTTGTCACTGCCATTTACTAGCCTCCAAATTGTCCCAACCCACTCAAACCTATTACAAGGTGATAATAAACAACCCATTCATATTACAACAAGCAAGAAGGACACCTAAGAGAAAAGTTTTAAAATGCACATAAAAGATATAAGTTCAATATTTTGTAAGACACAAAAAAATTCCTTATGCTGCCTTCAGTGTCCATATATTCATATACTTTTGTGGCTTAGGTCAATTATGTAGACTGAACGGTCTGCATCACTCCACAGTATACATTATTAGAAATGCTTGTTTGCACAAGGAGTGTCAACTTACCCTTACCTAAATGTGTAAAATCTTTTCTGTTTTCTCAGCCAACCTCCCCTGACCAGCATGCTTAGGTTCAGGTGACCTTGTCTACAGAAATGACTCACTCATTTCACAGTGTCACTAGGGTGGTTTCTTCCATAAGAACTAACACCTATGACTCTTGGGGAAGTAATCATCCACATAATCTACCTGTGGAAAGATGACATCAGAGCAGATCTTTCCCAGAGATTCCTATATGCATCACCTAAAACAGGATTCATGATCATCTTCTTTATGAAATGTGAGCTGAGCTCTTCATGTACGCAATGAAGTTACTAAGGAACAGTGTAAAACTTGTCTGTTGTCTTCCTATCAGGGTGGATGGGAAAAATGGGATAATCCCACGACAGTATGTTAAAGAGACATTTGACAGGCATTGGACAAACTGCTCCTTTCCCTAGCACTGTGCAAAGTCCACCACAGCAGGCCTATCAAAGCCATTCATGAATCTATTTACTTTCTTTCTCCTGACCTGGATGTCTCCTTATAGGAGCTTTGCGCAAAATGTAATTTTGAAAAATCATTTTCAAAAAATAAAAAGCAAGATATGAAATCAGGTTGTTTCATACTCCATTCTTTATCCAAAAGAGTTGGATAAAGAACACTCCACATATTTTGCTTTTGCAATTATTTCCACAATTATTTTTGCTGCAAATCTTTCTAATCACACCATGAGCAAATATTTCAAAACCATAATGTGTGTATTTTCCTTATCACATAAGTTACCAGGAGTGCATAATATGGATTTAGATAAAGATAGATTCTTTTGATCTACCACTTGGTTGCGAAAACACTGCTAGATAAAACATCAGTCTTATAACACACCCTAAATCCTCCCCAACCCTAGTCCAATGGCCAAACAAATACCTCCTTATTGTAGATATTGGGCTACAGTTAGATATTCTTAAATGCCAAAATATGAGTGTCTAAAGAAACAACCTTCACAGCAACAACTCTAGATTTTATCTAGAATTTTAATATACCTCTCTCTCAACTCCAAAATAATCTTTTGAACAGAATTCCTTCTGAGTTAGTGGCTCTACCGGGATTGGACATGAAGATTTGACTGTTTCCAGAAAAGTAGATTTGTTCACAGTTCTAACTGGAAAGTTCTCTTCTCCCTCTATGGCAAAGAGTTAATTTTTTAAAGAAAAGGAACATGCTAAAAGCCTTGTTTAGGTCAAGCCCCTACATACAACAAGGACTATGTAAAGATGGATTTCTGTAGTAGCCCATTATTAAAGAATTTCCTTGTGAAGAAAAAATGCCAATAAAAGCTTTCCTGGCTAGGAGGTCCCTGTTAAATCAACACTGGATGGTAGCTGTGGTATAGTCTTCAAGTTTAATTGTAGAAATATTTGGCTTTATTTTTTTATTAAGTTATCAAAAGTGGCTTAACAAAATTGCTTGATTGTTTCCCCCACCTCCTCATTTATTTAACTGTAAAATCTCCCTTTCTTTCAGTTAATTTGCTTGGAAATAATATCTATTGAAAGTTCTTCCCTCCACTCCCACCCAGCAAAGTGTGCTAGGGGCCTTAGCCCAAGCGGCTATCTTTGTAAAGGCAACTTTAAATTCTGGGTGCATTCATTCACTCATTCATTCATTTATAGACCACTCTGACTTTTCCCAAACGATCTCTGGGCGGTTTACACGTGCAAGGTCACATCCCTTGCTTGCACAAAAAAAAATTAGCATTCCAGGATATAAACTGAACCCCCAAACAAGCATTCCGATCAAAATCACCAATAACTCAGATAAACAGGTATAGTATGATGATGATGATGATGATCATGCAGTCCCTGCTTTAAAAGAAATACCGCCGCTTTTCAGCTAACATTTTTTTAACCGCGTTGGAAGGGCAGCCATTCAGCAACTCTCCCTAGCGTGCCGGCTGGAGCCAGAAATCACCGTTTTAAAAGAAAAAAGAAAAAGAAACGGGAGCGGGTGGCTGGGGCGGCGAAGCAAAACATTCACGGGACTTGAGCACACGTGTCCCACAAGGCATGTTGTCCACTCGTGCGCGCGTTTGGCAGGCAGAAATCCAACCGGTCCGCCTTCCTCGCTTCTCTTCCCATGCTGGGAAGGACATCAACCGCTGTGAAAGGCACCGAGACCCTTTTATAATCCTGTATATTTGTGTGTCTCTCTCTGTGTGTGCGTTTTATAATACAGTGGACCCTTGTCTAACAAACAGCCTGTATAACATAAAATTTGTACAACATAAAAGATTCCAGAGATGGAGGAAATTTGCTTAACAGAATCGCCTATGGGGAGAATCCGTACAACATAAAAACGGGACCACTCCGTTTTCAATGCATTCCTAGGGGAAATTTGCATAAAGGAAAATTTGCTTAACATAATTTCATTTGCAACGAATTAATTCCTTTATACAAGGTACCACTCTGTGTGTGTGTGTGTGTGTGTGTGTGTGTGTGTGTGTGTGTGTGTGTGTGTGTGTGTGTGTGTGTGTGTGTGTGTGTGTGTGTGTGTGTGCAAAGGCCCGTGTCCGCAACCCTGATCCTTTTGCAAACCGATGAGAGACGTCCAGCTAGACTGGCGACCGTGCGGGGGGGAAATGTCCTTGACTGCCAATCCTTCCAAGGGCGCCGGAGGGGAAGACTGGGATAAAAGGCCCTCGAGAGGGGCAGCCCCTTCTTCCGAGCAAAGGGAAGGTGGCGGAGAGAGCGAGAAGGAAAGCAACATACAGTGGACCCTTGTATAACCAACAGCTTGTATCACATAAAATTTGTACAACATAAACAATTCCGGAGACAGGGGAAATTTGCTTCACGTAATCGCCTATGGGGAGAATCCGTACAACGTAAAAATGGGACCACTCCGTTTTCCATGCATTCCTATGGGAGATTTCTATAAAGGAAAATTTGCTTAGCATCATTTCATTTGGAACGAATTATTTCCTTTATACAAGGGTCCACTGTATTATATTCCCTCCCCACCCCCTATTTTTTATTTCCTTCTTGTGTTGTTTCATGCATTGTTTTCCCTGGGTCTGTTTCGCCCTCGTTGTTAACCGCCCGGAGTTCCTTTGGGGAGACCGGCGGTATATAAACAAACAAACAAACAAACAAACAAACAAACAAATAGGAAAGCAACGGGTACCTCTAACACCACCCGGCCGAGGGGCTGGTTGTCAGCGCCCACCTCCAGGTAGACCAAAGGGTTCCCGCGGTCGTCCTCGTCCTCCTCGCTCCGCTGGGCTGCCCGGGTGCTGGTGTGGGTGCTGCAAGCCCGGCCGGCGTGGCTCAGGGAGAGCTCGGGAGAAGACCGCACCAACAGCAGCCACTTCCCGGCGGCGGCGGTGGTGGTGGTGGAGGAGGAGGCGGCGGCGGCGGCGGCAGCGACGGCGGGACCGGCCCGGCAGGGCTGGGGCGGCCCCGAGGAGGAGCAGCAGGCGGCGGGCCGAACGCAGAGCCAGCATGATTCCTGCGGGCGAAGACGCAGCAGCAGCAGCAGCAAGAGGGAGGAGGAGGAGGAGGAGGAGGAGGAGGCGGGTCGACCGGCGGCGGCGGCACCAACCAACCAACCAACCACAGGAGTCCAAACTTGGGCGCGAGCAGCAGAGCTTCTCCCCGGGGAGCGCGCGCGCCACCAAACTACGACGGAGCCACGGAATGGGAGTGTGAGCCGGCGCGCGCGCAGGTCCCTCTCCCTTTATAAAAGGCCTTCCTGGCTTCGCTTCTCCTCCTCCGGCGGAGGAGGAGGAGGAGGAGGGGGCGGGGAAAAAATCGTGGCAGCGCCCCCTAGAGGTTAAGGTAAGGGCTCCCGCCCAGTGACGTCACGCCGCCGGCTGGAAAGCGCGGGAAAGGAAGCGGTAGCAGAATGAGCGTGTTTAACTATCTTACAGCATTAGAAGGCAACATTAAAACTAACAATTGATAACATAGTGTCAATGCAATCACACAAGGAGAGATATAAACACAAAGTTATAAGTGATTATAAACAGAAATCTGTGTCACCATGTGTGGAAGATTCATGTAAAGACACATAATAGGTAGTGCCTCACTCAGGGAAAGTTTGCCTGAAGAGAAAGGTCTTTGCCTGTTTCTGGAAAGTCGTGTCAGTCTATGCAATAATTCCAGGCAAAAATCAAAACAAAACAAAAATAAAAGACAAAATCATGTGGCACTTTAAAAACTAAATGCAGTGGACCCACGAATAACAAAGGGTTTGTATAACATAAAATCTGTACAACATAAAACATTCCAGAGCCAGGGAAAATTTGCTTAAAAGAATCGCCTGTGGGGCAAATCCATACTACATAAAAATGATTTTGTCTTTTATTTTTGTTTTGTTTTGATTTTTGCCAATGTATTCTTATGGGAAATTTGTATAAAAGAAAATTTCTTCTTCAGCAAATTTCATTTGGAACAAATTAATGTGTCTTTCCATTAATTTATACATGGTACCACAGATTTATATTTTAATATAACTTTGTGTTTATATCTCTCCTTGTGTGATTGCATTCAGACATATAAACAGGAGAATAAGCTAGTTAAACTCCTCAATTACCCTGTTTCTCAAACTGAATGTGCCTTAAGTGTAATGGACTGGTATATGGTTATTCATTGCTAGAGAGGGGAATTGAACTCCCTCCCAACCAGATAACTAAATCACTGAGGTGGTACAGGCATAACAAGGTTGATCAAGATTTACCATGAATTGTTATCCTTTGAGTTACCACAACACAAAAGAGCTAGCTTCCTAGAAAATGTTCCTGTAATGTCCAAGTTGTGTTAGCCTGTTGCAGCAAAAGCCAAAAAGAGAATGATTTGTGGCATTTCAAAGACCAATACATTTGACATAAGAATCAGTGGACTTTTGAGCTACAGTCTATGAAAGCTTATCTAAAGTGAAATATATTTCTCAGGATTATTGGAAAGATGAAAGGGGGCAAAATCAATGCCACATGTCTCATGGTGTGTCATTAGGATACTCTCCTGTTTTTAGCATATATTGTAGAAGTGCAACAAAAATAAAAGTACAGTGGTACCTCTACTTATTAGCAGCTCTATTTACGAGCGATTCAACTTAAGAGTGGGAAACCCTTGGCATTTTAGCTGCTGCCTTACAAATTTTAGATGCGGTTTGCTCTAACACTTTTTTATTTTTTTATTTTTTTAAATAGATTTTTTTATTTTTAAAGATATGGCTGCTCTACTTATGAACTGTTCGACTTAGGAGCATGCATTCAGAACGGATTAAACTTGTAAGTGGAGGTACCACTGTATTGTGTAAAGTGTTCATTTAAGTGTAGGCTTTCATGAATTATGCCAAAGTTTTCTAGATACAGTATATGAAGAAATAGATTCGATCCACAAAAGCTTATGCTGGAATAAGTGTTAGTCTTATAGGTGCCACAATACTTCATTTTGGTGATGTACCCAGCAGTGGTAAATCATGTGTAGAATCTGTTTTCTGTGTTTGGCTTCATACTACAAATAGAGACTGTGAAGGTGGAAATATCATGTGTGCATATACAGTATATGCCCCTTTGCTCAGTTGGTACTATGTGCATAAGCACTATGACCCTGTCAGTGCTGGCTGTGATTAATCCACCACTGCCGCTTGTAAATGGCTGCATCTCATTGCTAATGCCATTGGCAGCAGATCCACTGCACCAGTGAGATTTACATAATTCTTGATTTGACAAGTCCCAGGTCTTTGATGGATTGGTTTTGATTAACAAATTTAACCCAAAAAAATTTAAGATGCACTGGGATAACTTGTTCATCAGCCTCTAATTATCCAGTGCAGTATGCTTGTGTGAAAAAGCACACAGTCAAGATAAAATAGTTGCTAATCATCATGCACAGTATGCTTGCAATCTTTCAAATATGTAACAGCTTAAGCAGGTAATTATCCATTGTGAAACAATTTATAAATAGAAATAAGTCAGGCCTATCTGTCATGACTTAGCTGTTGGTTGTCACTTCTTACGTTTCAGACCTGTCTACAAAGACAGCTAAAGTGCAAAAAGTCTTTTGCAATCCTTCCAGGATTTCTGTTTTTTTTTTCTCTCTTCATAATTATTGAGAGATTATTTAGGCGCTATTTTTTTAAAATCAATCATCTTGCACAGAGTTTAGGCTTTGAATTGTACATAATAACACAAACTTCAGTCTCTGAAGCTTTGGTTACAGTAGTGCTTCACAGTAATATGCTTGAATACAGTATGTGAAGAATCAGTCTGAACGTGGCTGGAAAAGCACTCCATATGCATTCCTCATGTCAGAAATATTACATTTGAGCTACACTATTTCTAGTGAAGGACCCAGGAACTTTTGTTCTCCGATGCGGATCATATAGTCACATCGAAGCATATCCGATCTTGCCTGATTTCAGAAGCTAAGCAGGGTCAGCCCTGGTTAGTACTTGGATGGAAGGCCACCAGGGAATACCAAGAAAACTCCATGGACATGGGGGCACGAAGAGTCAGTCATGACTATAACGATGCAACACACAAACACACACAAATATGAACCGTCTCGGGTGTTAAGGTCATCAGGAGAGGCCTTTCTCTCCATCCCGCCACCATCACAGGTACATCACGTGAAAGGGCCTTCTTGGCTGTGGTGCCCAGACTTAATTCCCTTCCACTAGAGGCCAAGACTGGCCCATCTCTGTTGTCCTTCCGGAAACAGGCAAAGACCTTTTTTTTCAGGCAAGCTTTCCCTGAATGATGGACTACCTATTATTTGTCTTTCATATGAATCTATAGGATCATAAAGACTTTGTGTTTATAACCACTTATAACTTTGTGTGATTATATTGACACTATATTTTCAGTGTTAGTTTCCATCACTCATAACTTTACATGGAATTTTACTAACCTTTTTAATGGTTTGCATTGTCTTGTAGCTTTAATGTAATGTTGTCTTTTGATGCTGTAAGATGTTCCTCAATTCCCTGTTCTCAATACTTTAACATGTCTTAATTGTACTGGATTTTATATTATCCTCATGACTGTAAGCCGCTTTGGGTCCTTTTCCAAGGAGAAAGGTGGGGTAAGAATATTCTAAAATAAATAAAAATAAATAAAGCAAAAGCAAAAGCAAAGTGTTCTGCTTATATACCACCCCATACCACTTCAAGTAGTCTCCGGGCTGTTTACAGTTTTTAATTACAGTATGCAGGCTACACATTGCCCTCCACCCAGCAAGCTGGATACTCATTTTATCAATGTCAGAAGGATGGAAGGATGAGTCAACCATGAGCCTGCTAGCTACCTGGGATTGAACCTCAGGTCGTGAGCACAGTTTTACCTGCAGTACAGGCATTTAACCACTGTGCCAATCAGTGTGAGGGAGGTACAAATTCTGAATGAGTCACATGTTCAGGATATGTGAAACCACTTGGGTGAAGAATGATACTGCACTTTCAAAGGGTTTATTAAATATGAGGCATACCTATATGTGTGTTGTGTCACTACAGTCTTGACTGACTCTTCATGATTCCCTGTCCATGGAGTTTTCTTGGCAGGAATACTGGAGTGGTTTGCCAGTTCCTACTCCAGGTGCCTACAGCACCTAGAAGAGACCTATTGAAATCAATGGCTCACACTTTAATTTTGGCTAACCAGTGCTATTCATTTTGATGGGACTCTTTAGGAAGAATTTGATTTAAAGCATGCTTGTTTTTGTAATTTGTTGGCCTTTTAAAAGAAAACGGTATTGTTGTTCAGCTTAGTCCCTCCTGGCCAGTGAATAGGAATTAAACTTATTATAGTCCATTGGTTTCTGGAGGACACAGATTTCTTGGCTGTGTTTAACAGATTTTTACAGCTGGGGAATTCAGTTTTTTCAAAATCAAGGGTTGTTTATTTGGGAGCACTTGACACAAACTGGAAATGGTAATACTGTATGTTCTTATTGTTAAGAGAGAGTGATCCTAGTGTATGCTTCCCTGGGCTGTGAGGAAGAAGGGGGTAAATAAATGGAAGGAGAAAATCTAGTAAGCATTTTTGTAAACTTATTAGTAAATTTGAGGTTACTAACAATAGTATGATGATAGTAGATGCAAAGCAGCAGCAAAGGGCATGTTTTCACCACAATACTAGATTCCTTTCAAGGTTTATTTCTGACATTCCTATGATATTTTAGAGGAGATATAGTTAACATAGTTGAATTTTTGTACTGTGGTAGTCAAATAAATTACAATTAGAAAGGAAAAGTAGGTGTGTGAAGGAGGAGTGCACCTCATTTTAGAAGAAAGGTTCAAGTAGCCCATACATTTAGTTCTGTTGTTATATGCCATCGAATCATCTCCAGCTAATGGAGAACTTAAAAATTAGTGACTTCCAAAATGTCCTGTCTCACTACCCAGCTCAACCAAAGGCTGTAGCTTTCTTCATTAAATCAGTCCATTTTGTATTTGGTATTTTTATTTCCTGCCTTCATCTTTCACTTGCAGTATTATCTTTTCCAATCAGTGTTGGGTTTGCATGATATGCCTGCAGTAAAAAGCCTTATTATTATTATTATTATTATTATTATTATTATTATTATTATTATTATTATTATTATTATTATTATTATTATTATTATTATTATTATTATTTTAAATGGCTTCTTGAGAGAATTCAGCTATGATTTGATCAAGGGTGCAACCATTTGTCTTTCTGGTGGTCCATAGCATTTGAAAGCTGTAGTCCACCACTATATTTCAAATAAATTGCAGTAATCTGTTTCCTGCTGGTTTTTTCATTGTCCATATTTCACATCCATACATAGTAATTTGAAATAAAATACTGTAGCTTGGATAATCTTGGGTTTGGTGATTGGAATGCACTATACATTGACATCTTCCAGTCAATGGGTCTGGCCTGGATGCCTTCAAAAGGGGATTGGACAGATTCCTGGAGGAAAAGTCCATCACAGGTTACAAACCATGATGGGGAGGTGTGTAATCTCAAGTCTTAAAACTGGGGTACTTCAAGGACCAAATGCAGGGGAGTGGTATCAGGAGACAGATATCTAGTCTCGTGTACTCCCAGACACATTTGGTGGGGCCACTGTGAGATACAGGAGGATGGACTAGATGGGCCTTTGGCCTGATCCAGCATGGCTCTTCTTATGTTCTTATGTTTTTAAGTTATGTTTTCCATATTTGTTGGCATAGCCTTGATAAGAGTTTGACATAATCAGTCTCTGTAGCTTAATAGTTTTATTGAAAAAAAATGTGGTCTGTAAAACCACAAATGGAGCGGAAAATTGAAAAACAATCTCACATTGCAATACCACCACATTTCAGCTTTGCTCAGTGTCTGAGAAGGTTCCTGAAATTGGCCAAAGGATCATCAAAATCACCCAGACCTGCTTTAAATGGAGAAACGGGCCTTGTGGTGGAGAGTGCAATAAACAGAGCAAAATATAAAGAAAGCTGAAAAAAATCAGTGTAGTTCTGAGTTTCAGTTTTCAGCTGTATTTAATCGGATGGCTCAAGTCTAGGAGGCAGCTAAGCAAACATTACTGTAGAAGCTCTTCTGTTTTTGAGACTTCCTGACATGTAGTGTTTAGATGTACAGTGCTGATTTGGAACATGGGTATCTGTTGACATGTCATGGCTGAGTAGGTATAAGTTAATTTTTATGCTGTATTATGTAGTGCTGTGTCTATGCCAATGGCCTTTGTTTTAGCCAGAGGCAGAGTATTGCCTACGTTAAGGTTATGGCATAATGGGAAGTAATACTGCTTTTTAATTTTCCCTACCTGCTGCTCATTAATTCACAGTTTGTTCTAGCGTTCTTTTTTGAACTTGTGAGGTCTTGTCCTGCTTTATTTTCATAAGCGTAAACTCTCTTCCACACAATATTCAAACACAGATTTTCTGATTAGAACAACAACTAGCAACGCATATTGACTAGTACTGAGGATCTAATACCCACTTGAGGCTGGAATTCCCAGCGGTGTTATGATAATGCAACTAGTATTTTTTTCCTCATCAATATGAGTTTTGTTGAGAACTTCCAACATGCCACATATCCCTCAACAGACTGTTGTGTCGTGGTAATTCCCAAAATATGTGTAACCATGTAATAGAACAAGAACATTAGATGAGTTCATCCGTTGACACCTATGATTGTGCATCAGCCATGCTTGCATAATAAGATCTTGAAAAACATGATTAATTACATTAGTTGCTTTACGTAAGCAGTGTCAAAGGTGTGTAGAGAAGGTCAACTGCTAATGATGGTACTAAGATTGTTAACAAACATAATCCTATTGTTGTTTCTTAATTCTGGTAAAAGTGTCTGCCTACAATTTAAGTCCAAATTAAGCCTTAAACTTTAAGTGTTAGGCTCAGCTTTCAAAAAATCTATTACAGTACAACACAAAGCAGGTACAGTGGTACCTCGACTTATGAATTTAATCCGTTCCGAATGCATGCTCTTAAGTCAAACTACTCTTAAGTCAGGGTACCTATCTAACAAATTGAAAAAACAAGTTAAAAATGAAAAAAAATATGAAAAAAATATTTGTAAGGCGAGCAGCCCATATCTAAAATTTGTAAGCCACCAGTTAAAACACCAACAGGTTTCCACTCTTACGTTGAGCTGCTCTTAAGTTGGGGTACTACTGTAATTCATTCTCATACAAATTTCCTGCCAGTAATTTGGTGGAAACCCTCATCTCTCATGTGACTTCCATACTGATCTAATTCCAACCCCTCCTTGGTATTCTCCCCTTCCCCAATCAGTGTTGTCATTATTTTAGGTGATGTCATGATTTCTGAATTCAGGATACAACTATTTGCATTACATCATTAGGATGACTTTTTATGATTATTACCATGTCTTTTGACATTTTTTTCCATTGAGGCAGTACATGTTCTGTGAGGTACTTGACAAAGAGATGGCTAGTTACTGAAGACATAATTCACCATTAGAGTTAGGAAAACTTGTATCTGTGGAGGTAATCTTCCAGCGGAAGTATAAATAATGTTGATGTTGACATGTGATGTTTGCCACTTTTCTTCCTCAAGGATGTAGCTCTTCAGCTCTAGCAGATAGCAATTCATTATTAATGCAATTTTCCTGCAAATGAGCTGCAAACTAATAGTTATATTTTTGTATCTCAGTCAGCTGAGAGACCAGGGTGCTGTTTGAAATGCATTTTTCTTCAATTGGGTCCATATAACAATGTTTTTCTTTATCAGTTACTATGTAACACCCCATAGTATAGGAATTAGCACATAAAGCAAATTAGTTTCAAATGGAGTAGACCCACTGAATGAATGGGACATAGTAAATCAACACTTGTGCATCTCCCATTGAATCAATAGACGGACTCGTTGTTTCAGAAGTTGGATTTAGCCCTTGGTTTTCCTGTTTGCACCTTTCTACCAGATTATTTTAATTCCCCTCCCCCTCTTTATCTCTCACTCCCCCACAATTGGAAACAAACCTTTATCTTAAAGCAGAAAGCTATTGTTGCAGTTACACCCCCAAAGTGAGGACATTCTGAGAATAAATCACTCAATTAAAATACCTTCTAAATGTTGTGATGAAGAAGTCCACCATGTCTCATTCTGAAAATTGTCACGAAGTTACTAGCCATTTAAAAACACAGGTTCCCAGTTATGGAGCCAGATGTTTTAGATTAATTCATCCAAGAATACCTGGTGTTGCCTCTATTGTTTCAGGTTTATAGGAGATGACCTATGGTTCAAACACTGAAAACATTCGCACATTAGAAATAATTGTTTCTAGGTTTTGGGAATATCTTATGCTAATCTGGATTTGACGAGTTCCATGTGACAATATTAACTGTGGGGGGGGGAAAGGGGCTAAAGTAAAATATTACTAGAGGACGAAATGCCTGAAAGTATGCACCCCTTTTCTCCAGGGTACTTCTGCTTCCCCCCTTCCCTACAGTATAATTTTCAACCCTATCCATTTTTTCCAGGTAGCATAAACTGATGCATTATGTAATGTACCTGCTAAGTTTTGGATACAATTCCTTCCATCAGATTTGCGCCACAAGTGAGCAATTTGTACATTAGTAACACCACTAGATGTACTGATTACCTGGATGTTTTAGTGTTTTATGCCTTAGCTGGTTCTTCTCGTGTTGTTGTTGTTTGTAAATTAGCACTTGTAAGACTGGAAATCTTGCTGAACTAATGAGCAAACTGCTATATTCTGAGACTCAAAGGTCATGCATTATTCTTCTCACCATCACTACCACCCCAGGCTGTACAACTAGAACTGTGTTTTAATCCTCTGTTTAATAAGTGCATGTTGGTTTGTGTCAGAGCCCTTGCCCTGGTACTGTGGAAGAAAACTTGAAATTTGATACATAGACTAAGAAAACCCAAGGGATATTTGGCTTTAACAACTCATTGATCTGTTTTGATCAATTTAAACCAGTCCAGTCAGTGTGAAGCCTGCAGTACTGTCTAGAATCAGAAATGGAAAGACTTCTCTAGGGAGGCAGCGTTGTTTGGAAGAGAGAGAAGAGGTGCTAAATTGAGGAGGATAGTTTCCACTCTACTGGCATACCCTTCAACAAAGTGTGGTATATCAGTACAATGGGAATATTCCCCTCATGTCAGTGCCTCTTTGCTCTCCTCCAAACAATATTTTTTCGTATTTTTCAAATGTAGTTCAGGTAGAAGTTGTTATATAAATGTAGCGCTATGTCACTTAATTTTTAAAAAGATGTCCGACCCTTGTCACCTTAGGGTCTATGTGCACTGTCCACTTGGAGTGTTCTGAATGCTCACACATGCTAGAACCCCCACTCCAAAACACAATGCAAGTGGAATTGCTACCCCCAAAAAAACCTTCATTTTCCCTGTCTTGGTTGAGTGAAAAGCAGTGAATACCTGTGGGGAAAGAAAACTGAGGGGCTGTGAGATTAACATTCCTAGTCCAGGACCAATTTACTATCATATTTTATTTTCTCTGAGTGCTGTGACATTTCTCTTCTAAACTAAGTATTCAATTTTAAGGACTGAGGTCTTCCTGTGTTTGTATAAACATTTTTTGTATACAAGGAAGGCAAATTGTAACAGGACTAACTCTAGACTGTCATTTCCTAGCTATATTGTGGGCAATGTTGATAGGAATAAGAAATTTTTCAAAATTACAGTATTTATCTGTGTACAAGACTCTATATTTGCCTAAAATTGTTAGATTAAAAATTAAATACAAAAGTAGAACAGGTGATACCTTTAAGATTCTAAAAAAACAACAAAAAGTTGCTAATATTTCAAGGGCAAAAATATTAGCAACTTTCTGTTATTTTTCTAGTAGCCTAAAGGTATCATCTGTTCTACTTTTGCATGTGGCTTTTGTAATGGCTATATAGCTCAACTTGTTTTGCTTCAATTAGATTAAAATTGAGGCTGAAGTAAGTAAGCTGAGGAGAGAACCACACGGTTGTGAAACTGTAATTTTGGGTCGGAAAGGGGAGTCACCTTATACATGGGGACGTCTTAAAGATGGACAAATATTTAACCATCTGCACATCTTTACCCACATAGGTTGCATTATTTAAGGAGGCTAGATTATTTAAATTATGGTGACCATGTTTCCCACTGAGTTGTTCACATGCCTTTCCGATTAAGCATTTTACTATATCTAAAGGGAGAGTATTATAGATTTACTTTGATTCTCCCTTCTGTAGTACAGTAATGCTCAAACATGTCCTGTCATGTTTCTGCAGCCATTAAAATGTCTCCCAGAATCATATGTGTACTAGAAATGCCAGCTAGCTCAGCTTTTGATATTACTTCCTTATTAGTAAGCACAAGTAATAGTTTTAGGGCCACAAACTGAAAAAATGTCAGCTGTTTGCTGCATTGTCAAGCTTCTGATGAAAATAATGTTAAAAACATATTACAGGGAGGGCTGCAATGAGTTCTTTGCTATCACTCATCAAATAAATTGGCATATACTGTACACATCCCCCTTCTTGGCTGCACACTTTAACATGGCAAAGGGGTTTGAGTATGCCAGACAAACAAAACAATGACATCAGGAGGCTGGATTCTATTATGAGGCCAGATTCTTAGCAGGTTCGCCCAAGCTGGAATATTCATAGCTGACGAACCAGACTAAGATGCACTCACCTTTTTTAGGAGGGTCACATCAGCAGAAGAGAATAGCCAGTTCCAATGGCAATTGAGTGAGAAACATCTGAAAAGCAGTATGTCTGTGAAGATTCTCAGTCCTCCAGGTGAGTTTATCTGGAAGTTGAGTCATGGCAACTGGACTTCTTTTTCTTGAGAGATAGAAACGTTTTGTCACTCTTCCAAGGGAATCTGAAGTTGACATCAGACTGAAGAAGCTGCTTGGACGAGCAGTGAAACATTTCAATCTCTCAAGAAAAGAAGTCCAGTTGCTGGGATAGTTGAAACTGGCAGACGTGATAATTCAGAGGTGAACTTTCACAGGTAATGGAAGTGACACTCAAGTCAACTGTTGTTAGTACTGCACAAAGGAAGGTATTGGTGAACCATGGCCAAATCTTTTTTACCTTTATGTGACAGGTCAGAATAAAACAAGGGATAGTGCTGAAAGATAAAGTGTTTTATTCTGCAAATGACAAACTCAGAGGAAATGCAGCGGCTCTAATACTGAGGAAAGATGCAGCACAGGCAGTTAGGGCTAGAATGTACTGTTTGACCAAAGTTATCCATCAAGACCTCTGGAAAAGCCTATCAACATCACCACAGGCTTCAGTTTACAAGAACTAAGCAGTGCTTTTAAGGACAGGACATTTCAGAGAACACTCATTCCTAACGTCACTATAAGCTGTGGATGACTTTGCAGTACATAAGCATAACAATACATATATTATTACACTTGACTTTGGGAGAAAATGATCCCCTTAGATTCTAATATCATTAGAAATCCCATCTACTGACATCTCAATACTGAAAAAATATTGAAACAGTAAATAGAAACTTGAGATTTAGAAAACAGCTGCCCGGTAGTTCATCCATACGTTTTGAAATTTATTTAAGAAAAAAAAAATAACATGAGCAAAATGATAGTACTTTCAGTGTTACAAGAAAGTATATAAATGTCTAGCAATAGTCAATCTTGGTTTTTTAAATACAAAATAACCACATGAACACCTAATATACAGGTTTCATTTGAATACATATTTATTAGATAAATATTAGGTTGTCACATCATCTAACTACATACAGTTTTGCAAGACTAAAAATCACAATTATTTTTCTGACCAGTTTTAAAGTATGAAATGATTGCATTGTACTGTACATACAATGTACAAACAAAGACAATGGCCATTTTTGCATGTTAATTCAGATTGTACTTTTCTTTATTCTCCTCTGATCACAATATCAAAAAATTGTACAAAGTATGAATTTGGTTACAATCTTTATTATTCAATCCCCTTATTTTCTTCATTATTTTTGTAGCACCCTAAAAATACACAGGTGATAAGACTAATACACTTAAGCTAATTATTACATGAAGGTAAAACAAAAAAGCAACAAAATTATTTTCACAAAGGATCCCGAGTAATTTACAAGTGAAACAATGTGGAGACTTCACAAACGCTAACAAACAGGATTCATTTTCCACATAAGATGGACCTCCAAGCTGCATTTTTCTTGTGAAATAAAAACAATGCACATTCCAAGGAAAATGAATGCATTTCCGTTAACATGTCTCTGTTTTCCATTTACATATGTACATATATCCCTGGAGTCTCCACTGCAGACATTAGTGTGTTTCCATCATTCTATAATAACAATAAGAATGTCCTGGCAGTAGAATTATAAATCTCTTTGAGTTCTTTCCCAGGTGGGTGGGTATCTATAGGGAAACAATTAAAAATGCCCCTGAAACAAAGTAGAATAAAAATACTGTGGGGGATATAATTTTGCCCTCCAAACACAATGGTCATTCAAATTAAGGCTGCAATCCTGCACACTATCCTGAACTTAATAGGAGTTATTTTTGAGGAGGCATGCATAGGATTGTGCTGCCCGTTATTTAGAAGGTTTTGGCAGTGAACAGATGAGACATTAACTTTTTCTTATTTTCTCTATCCTAAAACAGTTCCAGTAAAATAATTTGCTGATAAGCAATCCGTTTCTTTTTAGGGGGCATTCTGGCTTTCTTCACAAAGGATGCCCATTTGATAATTGTGCCCTTTGATAAAATATGATGCCGGTACACGTGGCTGGATCTTAACAGCCACTTTCACCGTTTTCATAAACCCACCTCTGATAGCCCTTGTATCCTGTCAGCTTGTCAATATGCCTAACATCTAAACCTGTCCAAAACGAACATTTAGTTTTGTTACAAGAGAAAATAAATCATGTGTTGGAAATATTCCATTCATTTCTTGGTTTCTCACCTTTTATGCCTACTCAGAAGTTACCTTATGGAGCATTTAGACCGCTGTTAGCAAAAATGAGTTGTTAACAGATCTACTTTTAAACAGTTCTGTTTTCAGTTGTAACAGAGGAAAAGGCATCAGTTCAAGTAATTAGTTTCGATAGATGCTTATTCAATAGTCGAACAACAGTTTATAAAACCAGTGACAGAACCTGAACGGACAAAATATAGGATTATGGCTTAACACAGGCCTGCACTCCTTGTGACCTGTGGAGTCACATGCAGCCCCACCAGCCACATATGGTAGCCTGCCATTTCACAACTTTTGGCATTTATCAAAAAATGGAGTTTTGTTGAGCCTCTATTGGGGCTCCCCAAGGCTGTGGCTGATGGGCAGTGTTCAGCTGAGTGGGCATCGAGCGTATGAGCCTGTCTTTAAAAAAAAACAAAAACCCAAGGATTGCAGGGCAACACAAAGTCAGTTCACATTTAGCTGCCCTGTACAGATGATTCCAATAGCCATGTATGTAAACGAACCAGCAAAAGACCAGGGAAAGAAGATATGATAAACGAACTATAAAAAACACACAACAAAATTTGAATTCCTTAAGAGAAGAAAGCTCTATACCTCAATATCACAGTGGTCTTGCATCCTAATCGTGGCACTCTGTAATAGCCTAGGTGTCTAGTAGCACTGATGCTTTGCATGCTTATAGGAAAAGAAACTACATTCTGCACTGCCTTCCCCTCGCCTGTGCAAAGAACAGCATTATTTTCAAGGGGATATAACTTTGAAAAATAGTTTAAAAATTTTTGTGTTTGTTCTACAAAGCAGAACCATAAACTGATATACATGTATGTTCAAATAGCCGTCTTTCCTAGCTCATTTGCATAGCAGGACAGGACACTGGCCAGATGTAGTACATTTTTTATTTCTGTGAAACTAATGGGGCTAATTTATCAAAGCAAAATATTCACCTTCATCCAAGAACCCTTTCCAAAAAGAAAAGAAAAGACCCACTTATTTCCTGGACAATGTATTTTAAAAACATGTATAACCAGATCATGAAAATGTCAGATATTATGATCAAAGACAATACTAAAATATTAACAAAAGATATTTACAATAGCAATTATTAAAATAATTGATTTTGCATAATGAACAGCGCTTCTTTTGAAAAAAAAAAGAAAAAAATCAAAAGGACTGTGTGTCGGGGGGAGTAAATGTACGAACATCTCTACATAGAATGTTTTACAAATTCAACACTCCTACTGGGAAATAATAGAGAAACTAAAACTGCCATTTCCTGTAATATCTACAGCAAGGTGCTGTGGACTAGCATATATATATATTTATATATATAAAACAAGATGCATATACAGCAGTGGTGATCAATGCTAAGAACAGATGCTCAAACAATTTACAAGCGTGACTTTGGTGACGAGAGCAAATTCAGAATGGAATGCACAAATCATGCCATTCACAAGAGGGGGGGGGAAGCCGGGTGGAGTTGACAGTTCAGAACCAACCAGCAAGAGTGCATCTGGCACCCAGTCGAACGCCCACTGCGGAAATCAAATACGGGAATATTTGATTTGGTACTTGACAGGAGAGGGAGCGAAGCCATCAGGGGGTTCTTTATTCACAAAAAAAGTATCTGTACACAGTAGGCAGAAGATGAAATGTTGGCCCACGCGGGCAGAGTTGGCACACATGCACGTCTCAACACACAGATACTATACATAATTTATAAAGCGAGAAGGAGAGCACAGAAATGGACCCAGAAGCCACCGGAAGCTCATGCAGGAGGGAAGCAACCATATGAGAAGCACAAATACCACGGAAGCCTTGGGGCACGAGAGTCGGCAGCACTAGGTGCCAAACTGACTTAAAATTTTCCCGTGCTCATCTATATCCTTGGAAATAATTTTATTTTTTTAAAAGTTGAAAGGGCAAAGGTTCTGGCAGCTAAATGATACCCATCCACCCACCCCATTTTCCCCCCCTGAAAAACAAAAATAAAAATGAGAAGACCAAATCATGTAACACTGTCTAGAAAATACGAAGCAAACAATGAAAGGTGTAAAGTATCTCCCCCACTGCAAATGATTCTTTCAAGTCAATTGTTTAAAAAGAGTATTTATTTATTTAATTAATTTAGTTAAAATATTTCCATCACACCTTTCTCCCCAAAACGACCCAATAGATGAGCAGCTTTTCCCTGCCAACAACCCTTCCCCCAACTCAACATGAAAACTACTTTAGATGTTTGCTAGCCTTGGCTCTCACAAGCTCTGCTGGCACAGATGAATGGAAAATTCTCGGTGACCGTCCAGTTTTATTCTTTTCCTAATTCATCTATGGAGTTGTTCTGCTCTTGCACCACCTCAGTTTTAAAAAAAATTATCTGGTCGCTACATTATCGCAAAGGGTGGCAATCTGAAATTAAGTGTGTTAATTGGAGACAAAGGCCGGAGGAGAAAACAGACGGAAACAAGGCGTCCAAGTCTCTGTGTTAAACTGAAGGAATTACTCTGCTGATAAGATTTATTTAAAAAGGAAAAAGATTGCTACAGTTTCAAAAAAACACGCTTGCCATAGCCTGGAGATTCACCAGACTCTTCCATAACTGTCTAAACCACAGGCGCCTCCCTTCGATGCATTTTGTTTTTTTTTAATCCTACATGGAACAATGCTATTCGGGTTTTTTTGTGCTTTTTGGTATGTGTTTATGGATCTGAGTTTGTTTGGCTAGTCTGCATGTGCTGCCAAATGTTGTCTTTATTCTGTCTGACAGAAGCGTACAGGTTGAGGGACTGCACACTTTAGGAACACAGTGGAACAGAGAGTAGAGCAAAAGTGGGGAAACCCATGGAAGAACACGAGCTGGAAGGACATTCTGCAACTGGTCACTGAGAATAGTTCCGTCCACGTTTTCTCTCTTGCTGAGACCAGTTTGTACCGGGATGCTTCTCACCACGAATATCACAGAACTCACTTCATTAACAACTGAAGGCTTCTGCTGCTGCACAATAGTCTGTGACGCAGAGTGGCAGTCTACAAGGTCACCACCCTTTTTTGCCATCTTGTTATTTCCCACCACAACGAACGAAGCTTGACTCAAGCAGTTCTGAGATGAAGAAAGTAGGGAGTGTGCACCATTTGCTGAAGTTGTGAGTTTGTCCTTGTGTGGGGGAAATGGTGGGTTGGGGATTCCTCACTGTGAAGCTACAGATGTGTCAAACAAGTGAGAGGTCGGGGGTGGGGAGGCAAAACACAGAAGGCTTCAGTTGTTCTCAAAAAGAGAAAGAAGGTCGTCATTGCTATTGCTCGGTAAGTCAGGAGGATCCAGGTATGAAAGCAGCTCATCTGGATTTGTGAGTTCTGGAAGCAGCTGGAAAACAGGGGCAATGGAAAGAGAGTATAATCAAATGCATGAAGCTGCAATCAATTCCAGGCTTGTTTGTGGCTAAAAGTTTTCAAAGTGCATTTGAAATTTATTCTGATGTTGATGGAAAAGGTTGCTTTATACATTTCAGCCAGTTCAATTAGAGGGGGCATTTCTGCTCTGGTGCTATTTTATTGCTTGCAGGGGATTGGGGGGGGTCCCTTTGACTAAGGCAGCAGAGATGGTCTAATGCAGGCATGTCCAAACTTCGGCCCTCCTGATGTTTTGGACTACAACTCCCAGAATTCCAAGCCTGTATTTCCAATGGCAAAGGACTGTGGTTGTGATCCAAAACATCTGGAGGGCTGAAGTTTGGACATGCCTGGTCTAATGTACTGAGAGCTGCCACAGGGAACTCTTCTATATATGTCCTCCTCACCCTCATATAACCCCCCCCCCCATATATAATGGTAGCACACCAGAGGAAAGGCTCATTCAAATCTTTCACCTAGAGATGGGCAAAGAACTAGTTTACAAAGAAGAGCAGTCAAACATCCAGTCCCCCCGGCTGCAATCCAAAGGTTGTAGCTAAATAACAATATTCAGTACACAGACTTTTGTTCATCTTTTCCCTCTCTGTACTGATATTTATGGCTTCCAATGTTTCCTTTGCTAAACATACAGTCACAACAGAGTCATGATACCATGGACATTCCTTTGGTGCACTCACTGTTTTATGGTAAATGCATTTATTTTGAGGGTAACACCCTCTAAACTCACATGGATACAATGTTCTGCATCAATTTCCTTGAACTTGCCAAATGCTGATTCTTTTTTTTTTAGCTTTAAATAATCAACACCAATCAAAAGCTAAAATCAACAATTGCTTGGTATGATGGCATCCAAACAATATAATGTCTAATTTAGGCTCAGAGGACCCAGTGTCCTCACTAGAATTGCATTTGGTTGTGTCCTCATTCTTGCATTGGTGACAATTCTTTACAGAAAAGAATCTTATTTTTGCACAAAATTTACACAAGTAGAGCAAATTACTGTATACCAAAATCTTTGATGTCTTTATTTAAGAATATGAAGTACTAAACCTTTCTTAATGAACCAGGCCCTTCTCCATGTGTGTGCTTTGCTTCTCCAAGAACAAGAATGCTAGAGTAGAGACATTTCCTAGTAAAATAAAGAACGGTTGAGCCCCTTTTCTTGCTCTCAGCTGGAGGTAAGACCCTCACAGCATAATGAGACACTCTAAAGCAGTGGTGGTGAACCTTTGGCCCTCCAGATGTTTTGGACCACAACTCCCACAGTCCTTTGTCATTGGCAGTACAGGCTTGGAATTCTGGGTGTTGTGGTCCAAAACATCTGGAGTGCTGAATGCTTGCCACCATTGCAAAGCAACCAGAAAGAGGGATTTAGTAAGCATTCTTTCCATTATTTATCTACAGAAGGAAAGTTTCTTGTCTCTTCTCCCCTGCAGTCCTGCTTCTCAAAGCCTCCTAAGCAATGTACAAATGGGATGTGGAGGATTGATGGGAAGAGAATTTCTCAAAATCAGGCAGTTGTGGTCCAGAACCCACTCTTAGTAAAGAGAATAAACTGCTCACAAAAGGATTTTGTCCGATGACATCTTTCAACTTGTCTGTTGTGTAAAAAAGGAAGCAAGTGGTTGAAACTCACATTGCCTCTGACATTAGCCTTGGATTATACCACCACAGAGGGAATGAAAAGCAAGCAAAGAATGGATTGGGACTTACATGCATGTCAGAATCCAGCACTGTTGGTATACCATGCCCCTTGCCCGAGGCTTAAATATTTGCCCACAACAAACTTAAGTAACATCCCATTTTCTTAAATATTTTTCAAAATATTTTCCAAGGCCCTTAATAAAATTAATGTTAACCTTGTCTTGACTCTCCCTACCTTCCCCTTTCGCTCTTGTCAGGATGGAGAATAATCTACTCCTTGGTTTGACTTCCAAGGGTTTGTTTGTTTTTTTGCGTTGTGTGCTACCTGAGTTTAATCTCTCATTTTCTTTACATGGGGACAGCCATATTTCTGGAGCTTCTGCTTCCAACAGCACTGCAGCTATTATTATTATTATTATTATTATTATTATTATTATTATTATTATTATTATTATTATTATTATTATTATTATTATTATATCACACAGCAGACTACGCTGGATTTTGTATTACCATTTACTAGTCGGTAATACAAAATCCAGAGTAGTCTGCTGTGTGATATAATAATAATAATAATAATAATAATAATAATAATAATAATAATAATAATAATAATAATAATAATAATAATAATAATAATAATAATAATAATAATAATAATAATAATTAACTAGGTGACCTGCATTCTTCAGCCTGTGGAGATGGGGAAAGATAAATGATTCTGCATCTCCTGGTAAAACGTCATCTCATGCTGATTCTTAAAGCTTGCATTTTCCATGTTTAATTATAGAACCTGGAGCTTTAACATCTAGCCAGGATACAAACACTTGGCTGTTTTTCTCTAGAACCCCAAGCTCCATGGAACCCAGCTTGACAGTGGCTCCTGAAGAACTGGAAAGGTTCTATTTTAAAATCTTTCAGTAAGCAATAGTACTATGAAATATTACTCAACCCTAATCTTGGATTTCTTTTTTTAAAAAAGGATTACCTGCAAAGTAACGGGTAAGCTGGTAGTGCTGTATAATTAGCAATTCTTAAAAAGGCCAAAGAAACTCATTTCTCTGTGAAACAACCCCCGCCCTCTGCCCTGCCCTCTTCCTGAGCTCCCCTCTGTGCCAGGAAGGACAAGAAACCACTGGCATGCCGTGAAGCTGCATAAAATGGAAAGGCTTTTTTTTCCAGCAAGGCCAGAGTCTGCATACAATGAAGGCATGAGCTATGAACGCTGTTCCTTGGGGCCGGCCGGCAGCCCATTTCTCCAGAAACTCGCACCTCCTAAAGCAAAGCAGATGAAAGAATGACGCCAACTTACATCCAGCGAAGGTTCCGGCATGTCGGATGCCCCCTGCCCACCAGCCTGACCTTCTAAGGCTGAGGAGGGATTAAAGGCCAGGTCATTGTGTGGATGGTTGCTAGAAGCGGCCTGTGGTGGTTGCCGGGACTGCTGGGCAGGACCGCTGTGATGTAATGGCTGCCCTGACTGGCTGCTGGGATGAGGTACGTGCAAACCTTGCTGCATGGAACTATGGGACTGATCAGTGCTGCCAGGAGGAGGGATCTGCGGAGGAGGAAAGAAGCATGAAAGGAAATGTGAGGTGACCAGATACAAAGCTCCAAGATGGGTGGCGGGGCAGGAGGTGGGGAAGGAGGAGGAGAGAAAGTTAAAATTTCTTCACTGGTAAGTTATTGTATAAGTCATTGCATTTTTTTTTTTGAGACAGCTGCCTGGCACCAGAGGAACAGAATTCACCACAATCCTCTCCTTGGGATTTTTGAAGACCATAGTGTCAAAAAAGAAAAGGCAGCCTGGACGACAGGGAGTGCAGTTCAGCTTTGTAGAGGATCCAGATTCTCCTTATCGTGGCCCAGCCTTGATACTACTATTTTGGCTGAAAAGGTTCAGTAATTTTGATAACCTGAATCTTGATAATCTAAGGGTGCTTTTACACAACCTCTAAAATCCGGTGGCAACTTAAATTTGGACCAGAGATCATGGGGGTTTGTCGCTCTTCCTGTGTTCCCACCCCTCCGCACTCCATTGTTCCTGTCTGCGGGGGGGGAGGGAGAAAAAAATGCAGGCTCACCTCGTCTGCAGGTCAAAGCAGCCCCAAGCAGCCCCGTAGTGATTCCTGTCTCTTAAAGGGGCAGCGGGGACAAAAAAACAAACAGAAGGCGAGGGAGCCCGGCATTCACAGCTTTACAAACTGTATCGGAAGATTTTTTACTTCCTGGAGGCCAGGTACTTGAAAAGTGTGCTGGGATGTGCTTAAGTGGGCGTGGGCGTACTTAATTTTTTTAAGTCCGGAGCTGGTGGGAAAACATTTTTAAGCTCCGAATCTGGGAGCCCTTTGCCTCGGATTTTAGGGGTCGTGTACAAGCGCCCTAAGAAAACAGCTTTTACAGTACTTTTTTCAAGGGAACAAATGATTCAGTTCCGCTGCCGTTTGTTGATATCTGAGGGTGGAATAAATGGCATCCCTATAAGAGAAATAGCTCTTGCGGGTTCTAGAACAAAGAGCACTGCGATATGATGGTCCTTATACTTTCCATTCAGACAAAACATAATTGTTGCAAATACTGTTACTGAGCTGCATACACACACTTCCATGTACAGTGGACCCTTGTATAACAAACAGCTTGTATAACATAAAATTTGTACAACATAAAGTATTCTGGAGATAGGGGAAATTTGCTTAACATAATTGCCTATGGGCCAAATCCGTACAACATAAAAATGGGATTACTCTATTTTCAATGCATTCCTATGGGACTGTGAAGATTCTCAGTCATCCAGGTTCGTTTAACTGGGAGTTGAGTCTGGGAGTTGAGTCTTTTTTGAGAGATGGACTTCTGTTTTCCAAACAGCGAGAAAAGCGTTTTGCTGATGAACAGCGAAACGTTTCTATCTCTCAAAAAAGAAGTCCAGGAGCCATGACTCAACTCCCAGTTATTCCTATGGGAATTTGTACAAAGGAAAATTTGCTTAACATAATTTCATTTGGAACAAAAATTCCTTTATACAAGGTACCACTGTACATGTAGCATACAGAGTTGTTTTATTTGTCAATATTTTTCTGAAGGACATCCCTTTTGTACAGGCCTCCCTTCGGTACAAGATGTTGCCTCTCAGACTTCACTTTCAGCATCATGCAGAAAACAAAAAGGTGTTAAATAAATACCGTAAACTGCCCCTTGAAGACAGCTGGCTTAATGAATAGTCAAGGAGCCGTAGAATCGGTTTCTAGTGCAGCATGAAGCTCCCTGGGTGACTTTTTACAGCAGCTCACACTCCAGTCTCATTAATGTCATTGGCTTGTAAAGGTGAAAACAGGCATAATGACCAGGTAGATTTTGCTTATAGGGAGAAAGGTGGGTGCAAGTGTAACAAGCCAATTCAGCTCATAGCAAGTAGTAAAGCCCATGCCTTAAGCAGAATAGCACCATGTTGATCCCCAATGAGTGCTGAACATCCAAGAGCACAGACTTTTTAAAAATACACATAGAAGTCAGTTTTCTCATTTTTTGAGACAACTTCAGCCTTAGAGGTAGGCTTGTTAATTTGCTCATCTAACACACTTCAAGCAAACCAAAGCAGCAGTTTGTGGCACAGCACATCAGAACTAAGTCATAAGCAACAGGTTTTCCAGCCAAGAGTTAGCTACTTAAATTGAATCAGCTTGCTTTTTAAGGTTATTCGAATGCATTGTAGGGATGGATTCAAAGACAGGCAAGCATGGAAGTAGTGCTTTTGATCAATCCACTGCTTTTAGCTACCTAAGATGACTGCCTAGAGATCATTCAGACTTAGCCTCATGGTTACATGCATACATTTATAGTTACGTCTGGTTACATGCATACATTTATAGTTACGTCTCTATCATATTGCCAGGAACACTGATTCCCCCATGCTGCAATTTTTAAAAAAGCCTTGGACATTATTTGAAACTCTGGCTGTAACAGGGAAGGGCAATATTTGGAGGAGGAATTACATGATTGGGGAGTGGAGTTAGTTTTATTTATGATCACAAGCAGTTTGCCCTTGGTCAACATAACCTTTTAAAAGCCTCACTGGCTTTTAGAGGGGAGGAGTAAACAGTTCTCTCTCATCATGAGCTGTAGAGAGATCTTTCTCATTAGGGAAGCCTTAGGACAAGCCACATGCTATATCCAGCCCATGGCCCAGATGTCCCCTGGCTTAAATAATATGGTAGCCCAGAAAAACTAGTGTTGGTCTGAACAAAATCCTATTTAAAAGTTACATTTACTGAAAAGTGATAATTTTTGCAATAAAAGATTTCCTCCTGTATTATGATTCAAAAGTTACTGTAGCACCCCTGTACCCACTGATTCACTATCCACGGATTCAGTTATCTGTGGTTGGCAATCAGTGTGTGTGTATGTGGGGGGGGGGCTTGAGACAAAAGCTGTGCCGTGTGGCACAGCCCTTTTGTCTCCAGCACCACCCATTTCCTGCCGCTGGTCAGCATGGCGGACCGGGTGTTAGAACATAAGAACATAAGAAGAGCCATGCTGGATCAGGCCAATAGCCCATCTAGTCCAGCTTCCTGTATCTCACAGTGGCCCCACCAGATGCATCTGGGAGCGCACGAGACTAGATATCTGTCTCCTGATACCACTCCCCTGCATCTGGCCCTTGGAGTACCCCGGTTTTAAGCCTGGAGATTACACATCTCCCTCATGGTTTGTAACCGGTGATGGACTTTTCCTCCAGGAATCTGTCGAATCCCCTTTTGAAGGCATCCAGGCCAGATGCCATCACCACATCCTGTGGCAGGGAGTTCCACACACTAACAACGCGCTGGTGTGAAGGCACACTGCTGCACTGCCTGGTCCAGCACCCGGGAAGCTCGAATGGCAGCCATTGAACTTCCTGAAGGCCGGAACTGGATGGTGCAGCAGTGTGCTTTCAAGCTTCCTGGGCGGTGGACAGGGCAGGGCAGTAGCACACTTTTGTGATACTCGGTCTGCTGTACTTCCAAGTGGTGGGGGGCGTGGCTTGCCGAGGGCTAAAAGCTTTGCTCCCAAAACCCCATCCGCCTCGCTGGGCAGAGTGGCAGACCAGGTATTGTGAAGGTGTACTGCTGCACCACCTTGTCAGCTCAAATGGCCAGGGGTGTATCCAGCCATTTGAGCTTCCGGGAGGGGGAGGGAGACCAGGCAACGCAGCAGCATGTCTTAGCGCCACCCAGCCTGCTGTGCTATCCAGCAGCAGGGGGCAGGGCCAAACCTTTCACCCCCGGCACCCACCCCCGGTCACCATCGTTACCCTTGGATAAGAATGTTTGCACATTCTTTGGGTATTTAAGGGAAAATTTCTTCTTTAGATATTTTTCTCTAACCCTGGAGCAAATCCACAGATGGGTGATCTCTGGAGGTCTAGGGGCTGCCCCTACAATCCTCACTTCCAGAAAGATTCCTATAAAAATATTTTTTAAACTGAACTGCCCCCCCCCAGTGCTCTGTTAAAGCATGAGGTTGTAAAAAAAAATCTGGCCTTTTAAACAATTTGCACTGGGAGAAAATGCTTCAAAGGGTTGGCTTTATATTCCTGCTATCATAAGTGGTTTGGGATTGCATCTTGTCTCACTTATTGTAGTTTAACTATTGTGTTATGTTGTGTTGTATTCTCAGTTTTGCAAGAGACACAGAAACAGATAAAATACTTACAGGGTCTGGCATGGGATGGCTTAAGGGTTTGTCGAGAGCTGCCATGCCACTAGGCATGTCTGGAGGGTGTGAGAGCTGGGGTGCATGCATAAAGTCATTCATGGAAGTTCCACTGGGATTCCCATGGGGGAAATCAAAGTTGTTGTGACCTTGGTAATTGTTACCTAGACAGTTCAAGAAAGAGAAAGGAAGAGTTCTTTTTAAAGGGTGCTTCAGATTCACAGGTTTGTGAAACAACAAAACAACACCATGACACATGCATTCTGTAGTGTATGGGGTTACTAATAGAATACCTCCTGCTCAATGCATCAATATATTTTGACTCTCATTTCTAAATAGGAATGCAAATATTTTATTTTGCTGAATAGGAAAAGTGTTAGTAATATTTGGTTTAGACCAGGTCATTCTGTTTCTGTTCCCAATGAAAATATAACACTTGTTTGGAAAATTGAATGGTAACAAATTACTTGCTACAGCTCACTTACAATACTGGAGGCAAACTACTGTACATTCTTTAAAACACATTTTGACAAATTACGTTGCCCAATATTAGTAAATGTGTGGTCATCATACAAAAGAACAAGAGAGTAGCTGTGTTAGTCTCTTGTAATAATAAGAATAGAAATGTCTTGCGGTACCTTCAGGCCTAGCAAGTTTCACTTGACATAACCTTTCTTCAGATACATCAAGAATAGCCTTAGCAAACATGTTATACAAATACGAAAGTGGGGGATAAAATGTAAGGGAAATAAAAAAGGTCCAGCTTGGTGGTATCAATTAGTAGTGTTGTTAACAGTCCTGGGGGATAATGGATAACAGTAGTTCTTAAGAGTCATTAATGGGTGGCAAGTAGTTAGGGTGTGATCACACAGGCATTGAGCCCTGTGGAGATGGTTTGTTTTGTTCCTTCCTTCAGCAATCAAATGTTATAATTGCTGGAGCAAACCAAATAATGCCCACACACCATTCTGACATGCATGTTTCTGGGTACCTGTTAGAGGCATCTATTTTTGGTGTGGGTAAGATCATTCTAATTTGGGTCATTCCAGTGTGTACAAATTGCTGGAAACAAATCAAAGCAAGCCTTGCCTGCTTCACAGAGGAGCAGTCGTTGCCCCTCCTGTCTCCTCCCACTTCCAGGAGGATGTTCTCAATTTTTTTTTATTTCAAAAAAATGTTTACATTCTCTTACACTCCTAAAGGTAATGATAATAATCTTTAAACTTTTAATAATCTTTAATCCCTCCGGCAGAGCTGGGAGAAGCCCTATGGATCAATTGTAGCCCTTGTCCAGGAGGCACACTGGGGAATCGAACTCTCAACCTCTGGCTCCATAGCCAGATGCCTAAGCCACTAAGCGATCCAGTGTGGTCAAGAACCTGCCTGCAGCCAGATCTAGAGCAGATCCAGCAGTGGACAGATTCTCAACTGGACCTTTAAGACAAGTGAACTAAAGAGAAAAATGGCCCTTGTTGCCCCCTTCTTGTTTCCTAGAGAAAGCTTTCAATCTTTAAACTATTTAGAAGCAATGCAATGCACCCGTACTACTCTAACATAGTAAAAGTAATGATAATTTCACTTCTTCTGTATCTTCATAGGTCTGCAGAACAAGTGTTTAATTTGTCAGTAACCTGAAGTTGAACTCTTCTGAAACCACTTCACGGTATGGTAAATTGATGGTAGAAAGAACTGGACGAAATAGGGTTGCTTGAGGTTTGTATGCATTTGGATGTGAGGATCACACTAAATGGCATCGTGGACCTTGACCTGACTGCTAGTGACCCTTTTTAGTCTGATATAATTGTTGCATGTAGATAATTCATCAATAATATATTAATGGCTGTAAGGAAAACACTTTGTTTAGGCTCAATATAATGGAACACTAAAACCCACTGCTAGTCAAGGATGGAAATAACAAGGAACAGTGGGAAAGAATGCAAAACATAACAAAGAGGGGATATTATCAAGGGAGATTTAGTATTTATTTATTTATTTGACTTTTATACTACCCATCTAGCCCTATGCTATACAATAGCGTAACAAAATTACAAAGTAACACGTTTAAAAAACCAAAATACAAACAACATAATATAAGCAAAATATACATAAATCATTAACGACAAACTAAAATAAAGCCTGAATGAAAGTAAAAATAGACAAGAGATTGCTAAATAAAAACAGAAAAAAGAAGATAAGTGGTAAAAAGAAGAATAGTGTCTTACTAGATGTTTGGGAAATCAGGAAAGGCCATTCTAAACAACCAAGTTTTCAATAGTTTTTTTAAAGTTTGAAGCGAGGGTGACAGGCAAATTTCTGGAGGTAGATGATACCATAACTGGGGAGCAACTGCCAAGAAGGCCCTACTCCTTGTTACATCTTTCCAGCCTCCCCCTCGGGGTTGGAACTTCCAGGTGTCCTACCTGGCTAGCATGGGCGATTTGGGCAGTTCTTCTTGGGAGGAGCCACTCTGTCAGATACTGAGGTCCCAAACCGTTTAGGGCCTTGAATGTTAACGTCAAAAGTAGACCTTAAAACAGCAGGGGATTTCTATAGACAAACTTGAATAAAGGAGCTGAGTAATATATATATATATATATGTACTGGGAAGAAAAATAAAACCCTGCGTGCCCATGTTCATGCCAAGGGAAATAAAGGAAAACCTCAGATGGGTTCTTGGTCTGCAGGTTCCCTTTCAAATCTGTCTTTACTTTTGTAGGTTCAAGGATGAAGACTCAAATTCTGTGCCACTGGCTTTTGAATATTTCCATTTCTAACATCAGACTCGTCTCTAGTGATTCCTCTGGGCAAAGACGGATTCACCCATCCCATGTGAACTGCTGTGTGGGCCAAATATGGCATATACCACATTGGGCATCATGTGATCCTAATGTTGCAGATTTTTATATTACTAGCTGGGCTCTACTTCTTCCAGGACAGACATAAGGCCAAAGCTGATAACTGGGCCTACTGTCAGACTTGGTTCCATATCTGTATCTCTAGTCAGAGGTGAGTAACCTTTTCTGATTGGACAACTATCTGTAGTTAGTTACAGAATCCCTCAGACAAAGCAGAACATTATTCTAAGTCAGGCGTGAAGATACTTGCTCAAGCAGTGCATCCATTGTTAGAGATGCCACAAGCATTTGGTCTAGGAAATCCACGTTCTTACCCAAACTGCAGTAATTGTGGATGAGTCATAGAGCGTGGTGGCCAGATGTGCTATATAATCTTATTGAGATGGCACTCCGGATTGCTTTAAATCTTTGTTTCTGGCAGACATTGGTTTGCACAGTTGTGATGTCTATGGTGATCAAGATTTTGTGTGTGTGTGTGTGTGTGTGTGTGTGTGTGTGTGTGTGTGTGTGTGTGTGAGAGAGAGAGAGAGAGAGAGAGAGAGAGAGAGAGAGAGAGAGAGAGAAAGAGACTGGGTTGTTTTTTGTTCTGGCCAACTATCAATGGGCTGGAGTTTCCTCAGAATATCTGTAGATCCCTGCTGCAATTTAAGATTGTTGGCATATGAGTCATAGAGTCAGGGGCTTTCTGTAATAATGCCACTTCTAAAGCAGTAGGGTGGCCAAGTTTTTGTTTCTGATTATTTGGTAGGAGACAGAAAATACCTGGTTGAGGCTGATGAGGCCTTGCCCTTGTAGTTTGTGTCATATATCTGTGGATAATTCTTTCATCAAGGTGGATTGCTCTTTATGGCATTTGTTGATAAGATCTGAGGTGAAGGAGCTGTCATATGTACTACAAGAGAATTGTCTCCAGCTTGTCTGTGATCACAACATGTATTCTGTCAGCCTCTTTAATTAAGATGGCAGCACTGCTGATATCAAACAGAAGCTATAGAGGGCATTACATTTTGTGATACTGTGTGATAAATGATGTTTGCTGATTGCCTTAGTTTAAGGTTGATGACAGAAAGAATCAATGGAAAAATCCAATGCAATGTTTTCTGACCAGCTACAGAGGTCCATGAAGAATGCTGTAATACTAACATTAATAATAATAAGCATCACTAATACTGCTGTCTTACTGCCTGATGATATTAACTCTTTCCTAGCACTGTGTCAGCTTATAATATGAAGGACAAACAATGTTTTGTTTGCCATGTTGCATAATGCCACAGCTAAATCCACCGGGACAATCTATCCAATTAAATTTGGATGCAGCAGGGATTAGGACAGCCTCCATCCCTCTGCCAATGGTTCACTCACTTTTTGGTGTATACTTCCCAGTCATCTATAGCAATCAGGCTAATTCTTTAACAACAAGGCTGGGCTAATGACATCTCATATGGAAAGAGAGTGGTGTGTAGGTATATGAATCTATGGGTTCACATAGACTTTGTGTTTATGACTACATATAACCATGCTGCTTTAATGTAATGTTGTCTATTAATTCTGTAAGATGTCCCCCAATTCCTTGTTCTCAAATACTTAATTGTACTGCCCTGTATATTATCCCTCATCACTGTAAGCCACCTTGGGTCCTTTTCTAAGGAGAAAGGCGGGGTAAAAATACTCTAAAATACTCTAAAATAAAATAAAATAAAATAAATAAATAAATAATAGATAAGACTCTGTGTTGTCCTTTTGTTCTTTCCTCAATTCTAAAATTGCCCTCCGTTAAAACTTTGGAGAAATTACATCCACATTATTGCAGGCTGTAAAATCTCCGAAGGAAGAAAGAGAGATCCCATAATGTTTGCACTATGCAAGTCATGGATTTCCCAGTGGCTTTACATAACAAACTCTAACCAAATCCAATACACTATAGTATTTTGGGCTGTCTCTGCAATCATTTCTGGATATCTTTTATCAACAGAACTATCCTTAGGTTTACAAGATTCTAACTTCAGTTGTAATGTATTTTGAAGAAGCGATGGGTAACCTGATTCTGATATACTACAGACACGAGCAACCATTCCTTAATTTAAACTTCTGTTAATTTTCCAGTTGATGCATTCTGTGTATGTGTATGCATATCACAGCAAACAAGTTGGGTAATTTCCCCTTCTCCCTCTGCTAACTTGGAAAAAATCCAGCAATTCAGGCCAGGAAGAGAGGGGAAGGCAGTAGCCTGCTCCCAACTAAAAGTCATTATTCTCCATGCAAAAGGTAGACCATGGTGAGAAAAGCCTGCCCCTGCCATGTGCAAAAGAACATCCAATTAGCTACGTTTTAAAATGGTAATAAGCTACCTTTAAAAAGGGCGAGCTCCGGAGGCCACTGTGGCTCCCAGTCAAAGCAAATATCCCCATAGAAAATAATGGAAATTGGGACCCCAAAATAGATAAGGTAAGTTTCCATTATTTCCTATGGGGAAATTTGCTTTGATAGATGAGTATTTTGGTTTATGAGCATGCTCCTGGAATGGATTATGTTCATCTCCTCCGGCGTTTGCAGCGGGTGCAAAATGCGGCGGCCAGGCTGGTGGCGGGTGTGCGCCGTTTCAACCACATCACCCCGGTTCTGACCCGCCTGCATTGGCTACCCATTTCATCCCGGATTAGATTCAAGGTCCTGGTTTTAGTTTATAATACCTTCCATGGCCTGGGACCTGACTACCTGGCAGAGTAAATCACCCAGTGGTCAACTTCAGCCCGTCCTACGAGGATGTCGCGGGCGCACTCACTTCGGGTGCCTACGCCCAGAGAGGCCTGGAAAACCTCAACTCGGAACTGGGCCTTTTCTGTGGCGGTTCCATCTCTTTGGAACCACCTTCCCAGCAAAGTGCGCCTTGCAGAGTCCCTGCCGGCCTTCCAGAGGGCGTTAAAGACCTGGCTCTTCCGTGAGGCCTTTGGTGACCTAGTGTAGTAGTAGGCGAAGGGGGGTCATGAGGCCATGCCCACCAGCTCAGGGGCCGCAACCAAAGCACCCACTCTCTCGGGGTTCGATGGGGAAAACTCCCTGGCAGGAGGCGGCAGCGGCAGCATTAACGCCTGGTGATCCCTGCGGCTCTCGAGACGGAGACCTCCTCCTCTGCCCCCGTCCTGTTCCTTCCCGGCCGCGCTCCACGGGGAGCGAGCAGGGCTTTCTCCCCCCACCCCCATCCACCTCGGCTGGCCTTCTGGGGATCGCCAGGCCCCCTTGTCCCGACCAGGCAGTGGTCGGTCGCTCTTGGCTGGCCAGGCAGCTCCTTGCAACACCCCTTCTTCCTCCGGCCACCCAGTCCCTCACGTCTGGGGGCTCTCGCTTTGGGCTGGCTGGGCACCATCGGAGGGGCTTTGGCAACCCAACGGCCCTCTGGGCACCCCCCTGCCTGGCCTGGAGCTTGGGGTTTCTCAACAGGCACCTCTCAGTGGCATCCCTTGATTCACCTGCGGGTATTAACCAGCCCCTCCCAGATCCTGGGCATCTAAAGGTACCCCCTCCCCCGCAGGTGTGAAAAGACACCTCCCCAGGGGCTGGCGTCAGGACCAGGACGCCAGCGGGAGAACCCAGGAGGGCCCCTTCCAGTGATGAGGCCAGGAGCCTGCTCGGTTCCTCTTCCCATAAAGGGCCATGTCTGGGCAGGGAAGGCTCCTCTTTCCCCTCAGAAGGGAAACTGGGCTGCGGAGAGGAGCCCCCCTCACCATCCCCAGCCCACTTTGCGAGGGAAGTGCGTGTGTATGTGTTTTTTTTTGGGGGAGACAGTCAAATTTGTGTTAAATTGCTGTTTTCGGGGGTCTTTTTCATCGTCTGGAACGGATTAATCCACTTTCCCATTACTTTCTATGGGAAATGTTTGTTTGACTTAAGTCATGTTTGACTTAAGTCTAGATACAGATATGGAACCAAGTCTGACAGTAGGCCCAGTTATCCGAACGGATTAATGACGTAAGTCAAGGTTCCACTGTATTTTCTGTTTAATATGAGGTGCAAAGAGACAGAAGGGTTGTCATTGGATACCCAGAAAGTATGCCACTTATGTTTCAGCCACTCTTGTGGCAAGCTCCATCAACATGAGGTCACTATGGCTTACCTTTACTTTTCATGCAAGCAATGAGGTCACAGTAATAATCATAATCATAATCATAATCATAATCATAATCATCTTCTTCTTCTTCTTCTTCTTCTTCTTCTTCTTCTTCTTCTTCTTCTTCTTCTTCTTCTTCTTCTTCCACTGCAGCCTGTCCCTCTTTCAGGAAGGTAATGTCAGCATGACATCACTATAGTCTTCCCCTTGCCTCTGGGCAAGCCACATCAGCATGAGGACACAATGCCCAGGCTCTGCCATTGGGGTGGCAGGAGCACATGGCAATGCCACTTCCTCTTGCCCTCACCAATGGCCAAGTGTGAGCAGTGGGCCCAGTCACTTTCTTATTGAAGAAGCATTTGGATGTTTACTGGAATGCCAGCAGTGTGAGGGAATAATGGGACAGTACAAAGAGCCAATCATCAGGCAAGGAAAAAAGGTAAGAAGTGAATGCAGGCATCAGTTCTCTGAAGTTGAGGAATGAATACTGTGAAACTGCCAGCTAGCCCATTTCTTCAGGTTTCTCTCTTCCTACACTCTCATTTTCTTACTTTCCGCCACATGGCTTTACCTTCAGCCACGATCTATTCACTAGGCAGGGCCAAGGCAGTTCTCTCTATCTCATCCATACTGCTGGGTTCTATGGCACTCCCTATCCCAGCTGGTTAATCAAAATACACATTAAATCTCTGAATAATTCATACATTTGTATCCATGCAATCCAGTGTGGAGTAGTTGATAGAGGAATGGACTAGGACTCAGGAGACCTGGGTTCAGTTCTTTGGCTCTGCTGTAGAAATTTGCTGAGGGGGTGGACCTGGTAAAACCACCCCTTCAATACCTCATTTGCCTCAAAACAAACAAACAAACAAAAAAAAACAACAAGAACAACTATTTGGTCAGTTCTGATCTGATGGTATGCAGCAGTAACTTTCCTGTTCGTATTACTTCAGGTGTCTTCCCAGTCAGTGTACAGAAGTATTAGGATACATTGCTTTGCTATTATTAGCAATGGCTTGACTGAATGTTGAAAACTCCTGTTTTGGCTAACGGACCTTAAATAAGAGGCTGTTTTTCTTAAGATACAGTGGTACCTCAACTTACGAATTTAATCCGTTCTGAATGCATGCTCTTAAGTCGAACTACTCTTATTTGTAAGTCGAGCAGACCATATCTAAAATTTGTAAGGTGGCAGCTAAAACAGCAACAGTTTTCTGCTCTTAAGTCGGGGTACCACTATATTTTATTTTTATTGTTTCCTGAGCAACCCAGTTAAATCTCTTTAGCTACCATGCCAGCCCTTGTGGTTTTAAAATGATGGGAATTAGGAACAGAACGAAAACCACTAAGTTTATTTCATTTAAGCCACCGAACAGGATCGTGTTGAGCTTTGAAAGAATGGAGCAGCTTTTGCCTGGAGGGGATATGGTTTTGTCAATGGAAGAGTAGCAGCTCTGTACTGTTCAAGCCAAACTGAGAACTTGATGGGACTTGAAGCATCTGCATCATTTGTGTTCTGGCACAAAAGGTTGCATTGTGGGGACATTTAATCTCAGGAGAACAGGAGCCATCAGCTGTGTGAAAGTATTTCTTGGGGGAGGCTGAGGCTTTGATCTGTCATGCAAACACAGCCAAGCTCACTTTGCTAATCTGCGGAACAGCTAAGGCTGCCATCCTCGGCACACATTTTTGAAGAGGGACTCCCCACTCCTAAGAAATATAGTTAGGATCGGGTTGCAGGTCCTGAAAAGCTTAGAAGGTCTTAGAAGGTCTCCCTGACCACCACTCCTATATGAATTCAGAAGTGGGGAGCTACAGCTAAATATCCCATACTTATAATTGTTGTGTTTTAAATAAATAATATTGCTCTATGCGAAAGTATTATGGTTAATAAGAGAAGGAACCAAGTGACACTAGTTGGTGAATGTTTCCCTCAATCACACCTTAACTTTAAACAAAGGCTGATACTTCATGTCCCTCTCGCTGCAGTTTGCGGCCCCACTGGAGACCGGTTCGAAAGAACATAACTTCATGTCCTTGTGGGGTCAATCTGAGTTCGAAGGAACGGAACCTCACATCCTTGTGGGGTCAATCCGAGTTCACCCCGACCACGCCCCCTGAACTGCGCTCCAAGCGGGGTGAGAGATTCCCGTCCTGGAGCTCGGGAATCTTTTCAATTCACTTCTCGATCCGTGTTGAAAACCGATTTCAACACGGAGGCAAGTTCACCTCGGCTCGAGGAAGGACATGAAGTAACCACCAAAGAATGAAGATCGGCAGGCAAAAAGACAGGCAGGCTATTTGGCTAAGCCCATGGTTATCAAGCCATGGTTTCTGACGCTGAAGGCCAATTCAGCCAAATTTCATTGTCCACCATTTTACACCCAGTTGAAATTTCTGAAGATTTTCTACACCTCAGTTCAAACAGAAATTAGAACAAAGAAGACCGAGACTTCGAATGGCAGCCATGAAGGAACTAGACAAGATCCTCAAGGGCAAGGAGGCTTCATTGAAGACCAAGGCCAGATTATCCATATAGAGCAGTGATGGCGAACCTTTGGCACTGCAGATGTTTTGGACCACAACTCCCACAGTCCTTTGTCATTGGCAATACAGGCTTGGAATTCTGGGAGTTGTGGTCCAAAACATCTGGAGTGATGAAGGTTTGCCACCTCTGATATAGAGTATCCTCTATTATAACATACAGAGGTGAAACGGGACACTGAAGAAAGCGGACGGGGGAAAAATATCACTTGAAATGTGGTTTTGGATGAGCAAGTTATAAACCTCCAGGAGACAAACAAGTGAGTGTTGAATCAAATTAAACTTGAATTTTCTCTAAAAGCTAACATGTCTACATGAAAGTTGATCTCCCTTAGACATGAGAACACAAGATTGACAGGAAAAGACAATGCTAGGACAAGTGGAATAAAGTATACAAGAATTGAGTAGGGTTTTGAAGTACAAGGCCTTCAAGAGACCTTCGTAGGGTTACCATGATTTGGAAATGCCTTGATGGCACATACAAATACTATTTAATTCTTCAAAAATCTGTTTGTATATGTGGAATGTTGTGCGTTTGTATCTATGATTCAGAACACCAGGAAATGATCCAATATTGCTGCACTATAATTTGCCCACAGTGCCAGGAAAAAGGATGCCAAGTGTTAAATAGCAAAGGGCAGCCTAAATGTTGACAACAAGACTGGCAGCAGTGATGATGGCCTGCAGGATAGCCTCTCGTGCTCACTATCATTCACAAAGTGTCACCAAGCAAGGGAAAAATCCACTCAAAACACAAAACAATTGTCAGGGATGTTTTTCCAACAAGGCTTGCCCCTTTCATGCCATGAAAATACTAGAAGGTAAATGTGAAGCTCCCAAAAGCCCAACTAGGCCTTGGGTGGATGTCTAAAATGTTACTTTAAAACTTACTCAGAACACCTTGAACCCACATCATCGTTCATGACCAGTAATGTGCCCTTTCTGGGTGAATGGCCATTCTTGATACCAGTATGAGGCATAAGTATTCATCTGTGAAACTAGCCGAATATAATCATCTCTGAAATTGTGATAATTGCTCATCTACTTCATTAAAGGAATGCATGTCAAAATGCCTTACATTTTCCTCTCAATGTATAAAAGTTTCCTGAGCTCCAAATATAGCTGTATATTTTAAGCTCAAGACCAGTTGACCTGAAAACTAAATTCCTAGTTTGGCATGACTTAATAGATAGCAGTATATTTGTCCTTCTAATTCCATCATGTGATGAATACACTTAACCATTTTGATAAATGCGCATTCTGCATGAACCAATCAAGTTTCTCCATTACATGTACATGTTATGAAATACACAGATGCACACTTGTCACACATGACACCTGTATTATTCACCACTGAGTTGTTGTTGTTACCCTTTCATTTATACAGAATCTATGTAGCTGACACAAAAGGAATGTTCATGCAAAGCACAGCATCAGGTGAGCCATGTGAATTTGAAAAGTCAGAGATCATAGGAGTAAGGCTGCTATACTTACGTCTTGTAGATCAGCTGCTCAGAAGAGGAAGAAATGCTTGTGATTCCATTTATATTATGCAATGGTTAGGGGCTGCCTTATTTGTGAAAGGCATACATGTGTATAAGCATATAGACATGAAACACTAGAACCCACCTTGGTTACTGTATTCAGTGGAACCGGTGCCACCAGGTGGAGGTGGGATTGATGGATAAGGTGATGGACCTGGTCCTAGAGCTGCAATCATTTCCATCACATTAGGCATGATCATCTGGCTAGGACTCATTGTTTTAAACCTTTTGGAAGGCATGCCATCTGGATCATCTTTGATGTGAATGTCTGACTTGATTGGGACAGGTCTCCAGCTGCACGTTGGGTCAATTGTGACTTCTTCAAACTCAGAACTATGTAAAATATAAGACAGTTCATTATGTTCTTGATACAGTATTTTTTTTTCTTTTGGCATTACTGATCTTAAATTCACTCTACGTACGGATTCTCTTTTTTTTTGAAAAGGAGAAAGTAACTGCAGGATAGCAAAGTGGTATAGCTGGAAGTTGAGCCATGGGAACTTCTTTTCTCGAGAGATTGAAACGTTTTGGTACTCATCTAAGCAGCTTTGCAAATCTGAGGAAAGTTAGTGGTGAGTCCTCCATCTTATAGTCTACCTTCATTTCAGATCACCCTGGTCTGAATAGGCTCGTTAGAAGGACAACGGCCTGAAAAGGTTCATTGGAATGTCCACCTTATGAGCCTATTTAGGCCATCTATCTAATGAGCCTGTTCAGGCCATTGTCTAACTTCTGAGCCTATTCAGACCAGGGTGATGTGAAATGAAGGTGAACTATAAAATGGAGGCATCGCCACTAACTTTCCTCAGACTGACGAAGCTGCTTGGATAAGTAGCGAAACGTTTTGGTCTCTCAAGAAAAGAAGTCCAGTTCCCGTGACTCAACTTCCAGATAAACACACCTGGATGACTGAGAATCTTCATGGACACACAGTGGTTTAGGTATCCAGCTGCGGAGCCAGAATTGGGGGTTCGAATCCCCACCGGGCCTCCTCGACAGGGGCTGGTGATCCATAGGGATCCTTCCAGCTCTGCAGTTCTGAGATTATCAAGATTATTTAAAAACTATTCTTGGATCATTCACGTACAGAAATGTTTGACTAACACCTTTACTGATTCACTCAATCCAAAAAATAAGACAAAATGGGGTGGGGAACAACACTGGCTTCTTTGTACAGTGTTGCTAAACTGACTGGATTGTTTTCAAAAGGGGAATATTCATCTGTATACAGATTCTCTCATTGGCCACTTGGAATAACTGCCCCATTATGACTTCACAATGGAGTGTGCTTTTTAGCAACACACCAAGAGATATTTCTTTTACTGGGCCATCAGATGTAGCCCAAGTATCACCCCTGGTAAACATGCTTTGAATAAGCGGTGTCCCTCAAACACAAGCAGGCCCATTTATAAGTACAGTACCTACTGACTCAAAGGGCCTACTGCAGTGCAACTAAGGGCCTTTTTACACGACCTCACAGCTCCGGAGCTTAAAATTGTTTACCCACCACCTCCGGAGTTTACTGAAAATTAACTGCGACCACGCCCACCTAAGCGGGTCCCAGCGCACTTTTCATGTGCCTGCTCTCCAAGCGTGAAAAATCTTGATGCAGATGTGCCAGGCTCTCCTTGCTTCTTTTTGTTGTTGTTTTTTTGCCTCCCGCCCCTTTAAGAGAAGGAACCAGGAAGTGACGGGGCTCCCGGCAGCTTCCACCGGCACCGGGAGGTAAGCCTTTATTCTTTAAGTGACCAGCGGATCTTAGGGGTCGTGTAAAAGCGCCCTTACTGTGCTGAGCAACAAAAATTCAGCTGATACTGGCATTGAGGTTAAACATATAAAGCACCTCCATATGAACCACCTGCCAAGCAAAGACCCTAAGGGTAGAACATTCATTAAGAACATTTGTAAGAAAGGGATAGGATTGACTTTTCAATCCAGAAGATACACTTACTTTTGTATAGCATTCAGAATGCCCCACATATATTGGTCTACTTCCAAGCCTTCCAGCAGAGCTGTTTTACTAGAAGACAAGACATAAATAATTTTCTTTTATTTTCTGACACCCATTCTGTATGACACATTACAGAACAGCATATACAGAAGACTTCCAATCAGGAACCTGCAACCTAACTTCATACTGGATGGTGGAAGTGGAGCAAATGCCATTAGATCTAAACTCAACAAGGAAGAGAAAGTCCTGAGATTAAGACAGTTACTTTCAACTGAGACAGGCTCCTCTTGAAAAGGATGAAAATGACAGCTATGAGTACAAAGTTGAAAGGATGACAAAGGTCTCTAGGACCGATGGCATCTCCCTCCTACACTACAGTCTTGGTTGACTGAAGCCCCTTGATAATACAGTAAACACCTCCCCCCAGCTATCATGGGGGTTAGGGACCCGACCCAAGCCGCAATAATTGAAAATCCATGATACAGGGGGCCTATCTGGGGCCTCTTGTACTTACCACAGGCCTGGTGCTGCCTCATACGGGCATCCAACATGCCTAGAAAGGCCCTTGGAGCCCCCAAAAGTGCTTTCTAGCAACCCATAGGTCACTTCTGGTTTTCCAGAAGTCACTTCTGGTTTGGCGAGAAGCACTTTTGGGGCCTCCAATGGACCCAGGAATGCCGTTGGAGGTCCGTTTGGGGCAGCGCCAGGCCTGGGGTAAGTACAGGAGACCTGATACAGGCCTGTCCAGCTTACCCCAGGGGCTTTTTCCCCATATACTGCAGGACCGCAGTATATGAACTGCGAAAGGGCAGGGGGTTACTGTGAACGGGCTCTTATTGATTTATATTGGACTTGTCTTCTCATCCTAGGTTTTATGAAACATCAGGGATATATATCACCCTGTTCTTCCACATTTCTCTTTAAGATCACTTCCCCATTCCACCGATCCTCTTATGCAGCAGCATACAGTGGTACCTCAGATAACGATTGCCCCGGATAACGAATTTTTTGGATAACGACATGTTATTTTCAAGCCCCCCCCCACAGCCCACAGCCCCAGCCTCCCTCCGCATTCACTCTTACTTGTTCCTGGCGGCGGCAGCAGTGGCAGAGATGTGGGCCGGGCAAGATGGCGGAGGAGGCAGTGGCAGTGGAGGCGGCAAAGGTGGAGGTCAGGGAACATGGGAAATGGGGGAGGAGGAAGCAACACAGAGTTCTGGCCAGCGAAGGAAGAGAGGTGGGGGCCAGGGGGTGGTGGGTGAAGGCAGCTCGAGTGGTGCAAGCCTTCCCCCGGCTTGCCCGCCGCCCGGGTGCTTGCCAGTGCAGTGCCAGCGAAAGAAGAGAGACGGGGGCTGGGGGTGTGTGGGGAAAGGACACTTGAGCGGCGCGAGGCTTCCCCCGGCTCACCCACCACCCAGGTGTTCGGCGGTGCTGGCAAGGAAGAGAGGTGGGGGCCAGGGTGAGGGGGGGAGGAGGGGACCTCCGGGATGGATCAAGCACTTTCCCATTCATTCCTATGGGAAACCGCGATTCGGATAACGATGAGATTCGGATAACGAGTAACCTCAGAGAACGAATTACCGTCGTTATCCGAGGTACCACTGTATATGCAAACCAAAGCTCTCTACATCTTCACACTGGAACTAAACAGGGGTTGTCCAGAAAGACAAGGAGAAGGACAGATGATATCAGGAGACATATTCCTGGTTGGACTTTAGCCCAATACAACCATGATTGGCAGCTTGCATTTTGGAGGGTTCCGAACAGCACCTGGGCTTGCGTGGGTTGTTTCAGAACGTGCTGCTTCCAAAACAAACAGCCCATCCCTAGTTCCGATCACATATTACTACCCAGATATCCATATATATGTAGTTCTACATGGTAGCCATATTAATCTCCATTTATATCTCAACGCTGTATTTGAAAAATACAAGTTTAAAGGTCGAGCAGGAGATTAGAATTTCTGATGTTCAAATTCATACTTCTGCTTGGAGAACTATGAAACTACAACTTATTTCAATTAGTAATTCAGCCTATAGTATACACTATTTGTCTTTATACCTCAACTCCAGGACTTTTGGAAATGTAAGTTAAAAGAGATCTTTTTACAGTAATCCCCGAGCTATCATGGGGGTTAGGGACCTGACCTGACCCGTGATAATTGAAAATCCATGACATCTGGATGCTGGGTTGGGTTGGGACCGGGGAGCCTGTCTAGGGCCCCCTACAGTTACCTGAGGTCTGGTGCTGCCCCAAAAAGGCCTCCAATGGCCTTCCTGGGCCTGTCGGTGGCCCCAGAAGTGCTTTCCAGTGAACCAGAAGTCACTTCCGATTCGCCAGAAAGCACTTCTGGGGCCGCCAACAGGCCCGGGAAGGTCATCGGGAGACCTGTTCGTGGCAGTGCCAGACCTGGGGTAAGTACAGGAGTCCAGCTTACCCTAGGAGGCCTTGCCTTTCATATGCCGCGGTCCTGCGATATACCAGGACCGCAGTATATGAACCGTGAAAGGGTGGGGGAACACTACCTTGAGTTTAACTTTCCATGCCAACATGAACCATCTGTTTGATCATCTATTGTTTTTTTCCCACCTCGAAGCAAATAACCTTAGTATGTTTTGTTTTAAAAAGCTTAATTAAAAATGCCATTGCCTCATACTGAATATTCCCACTTACTTGCATACAGGACACCTCCACGTTCCTCGCTCACAATTCAGCTGCAAGTAGGATTCTAGATCAAAACACTGTAGGGCAGAAAAACAGACATGTTAGCTAAACAATCCTACCACTAAAGTAAAAAGACATTTATTAAAGCAGTTGTTGATGGCAAATATCTTTCTCTGTTGTACCGAAGTAGTGGTAGGGAGATGAACATTAATGCCTGAGCATGAACATGAATGTCACTGAATGCCTATAAGAAACAGAACATCCTCAGCATGTGTTTCACGTGTAAATAGTACAAACAATTTTTAAACATGGGAAGCCACAGGAAACATCATGGGTGTTGCAAAAGCATGAAGCCCCTTGTCAATCATTCTTCTTCCCTCCTTCCCTTTCCTTCTCTAAGAAGTTCTCTAGAGCAGCGTTTTTCAACCACTGTTCCGCGGCACACTAGTGTGCCGCGAGATGTTGCCTGGTGTGCCGTGGGAAAAATTGAAAAAATCTAAAGAAATTCAACCCAGGGCCGGCAGGCGGCCCACAGCTGGGAGGCGCTATAAATAGCATCCAAGGGCCAGCTTGGCTCCTCCCCCCTGAGGCCCGTGGCGCTGGCGTCACTTCCTCCCCGGCCGGACCTGGCCCCGCTCATTCTCTTAGTGTTTGCCCTGTGCCTGCAGCCGCCGCTGTGACTTGCTTGCTTCCCTCTCCCCCCTCCTTTTTTTACCCTGGACCACCACCACCCCTTTCCTGGGAGCTACCAATGGACTGAGCCGCCCGACAGCCCGCCCGCCAACACGAGCCAGCCCGGGAGCCCCAGCCCAGAACAAACCACCAGGTGAGGGGAAGGGGAGGAGGGGCACCCGGCTGCCCCACGAGCACCGCGGCAGGGCTGCAAGGAGGAGGGGATGGAGGAGGCCTCTGCCGGGCCTGGGCTGAGGAGGCGGGCGGGGGGGAGGGCTACTGGTACGGCTGGACAGCTGGACGGCCAGCCTTTAGGGTCCGGGAGGGGAAGAGCCGTCTCTGAGGGGCTCCGCGATGGGTTCCTTGAAGTCTTGCCCCTTTCTTTCTGTCTTGGGTCGCCCTCTTCTCTCTCTCTCTCTCTGTCTTTTCTTTCTTTTTTTCCCCACCTCTCTCTTTCCATTCATACCCTTTCCCCTCTTCATAGAAACGTGCTCATTTCTAGCGTGCATGTGTGTATGTCTAGCAGCCTGCCTACTGTAATTAAAACTGTAAACCGCCCAGAGACTCCTTGAAGTGGTATGGGGCAGTATACAAGCAGAACACTTTTTGCCTTCTTTCCTTCCTGCCTTCCTTCATCCTCCTCCCCTCCTGTCGCTGGACTTGCTGAAGGCATCTGCCTTGGCCACAGTGTGGAGAGCAAGATGGGCTTTGGGGTATTATTTGTGTTCCTGGAGAGTCAGTGCCCCTTCTCAGGTCTCCACTGGACACAGAAGTCCATGCAGGGCAAAATGTCTTTAAAAAAAAACACACACAGGTAAGTGGGAACTGGGAGCTAGAGAGCGGGCTGCCTCAATCTGTGGACCCTCTGTCCTGCTTCTCCCTACACCAGCAATGGCGAACCTTTTAGAGACTGAGTGCCCAAACTGCAATTCAGAACCCACTAATTTTTTCATAAAGTGGCAATACAGCAATTTAACCTGAATACAGGTGGCTGTGAAGGGATGATGTCGGGTGCCCACAGAAAGGGCTCTGAGTGCCACCTTTAGCACCCATGCCAGAATATCAGCTTTGTGTTCAGCCAAACAGGCCCAGGTTGCGCACTGAAAAGTATTTTATAATTTTTCATATTTCTGTTTACTTACTATTTCATAATAAAGTAATTATAAAATACTTTCTTTGTGTTTATTTGATTCCTATTCAAGAGAATTACTTTATATATAGTCAATATAGGCACAGAGTTAAATTTTTTAACATTTTCTAATGGTGGTGTGCCTCGTGATTTTTTTCATGAAACAAGTGTGCCTTTGCCCAAAAAAGGTTGAAAAACACTGCTCTAGAGGGTCAAAACGGCTTTCATGGATAGTTGGGCTATGTTGTAAGACACGGTTGTGAAAACTGAGAAATAAAACACCCATAAAAACAGGGAAAGCAACCTTGCATTAGGGGGGCAACTTTTCAAGGGGTTCTATTCATAATGCAAACAAATGCCTTCTTGTGTCCTATTTATGTTGTTCAACACCACAAAACACACAAAAGAGGGAAGACCATAAGGGTGCAGAGACACCCACATGACAGTAACATCCTAAGTAGAGAAGACAGGAAGGAAAGCAGGAGGAGGGAATAGAACGGAGTGGCTTAGAAGAGAGGGGAGGTACACACCAAATGCACACAGAAGAGGGTATCTTTAACAGTGGCCTATATATGAAATGCCTTCCCAAGAAATCCCTTCACCTAGAGCCCAGTCTGATGCCCTTTTGGCACCAGATTATGACCTTGCTTTTATCTTCCTAGGTCATTTTCAAGTCATGTGATCATCACACTATTGTTTGTTCTTGATCATTATTGCTTATTTCACTCCACCGGAGTCGGTCGGTCACTTTTCTTTGTGACTAATTGGGCCACAGGAAGGCATTCACCTGAACATGCTTGCAATCATGGCCTCTTGCTGGGAGCTGGATCCGCCGGAATGTGATTGGACACTTCAGAGACACCTTGATAGCCGTCTGCTCCACTCCATCCTCCCCGTTGAGGGTTGCATTGCCGGAGGATGCTGCCACACTGCTGAAATTCCTCTTGACTGTTAAAGGAAGTTTACATAAAAGCATTAGAACTACCACCTTAATGTCACAGAACACATTTCATGTGTGTGTGTGTGTTGTGTCGTTACAGTCGTGACCGACTCTACCTGACTCCATGTCCATGGAGTTTTCTTGGCAGGAGTACTGGAGTGGTTTGCTAGTTCCTACCCCAGGCGCCTACAGCACCTGGTATTCCCTGGTGGTCGCCCATCCAAGTACTAACCAGGGCCGACCCTGCTTAGCTTCTGAAATCAAGCGAGATCGGATGTGCTTAGGGCATCTAGGCAGCTCACACATTTCATACCTGATATAAAATTCCCAGAACTGTACGAGATGCAAATCCTGAATTTCACTTATTGTATGAGCCGAGATACAAAAGCTAATGATGTTGCTTTACTCACTTTTGGTGATACAGTGCTCAGCTGGGAGGAGCCGTTTCTTTAATAAGCCCTGAAGAACAGAACGCACTGATGGCCGGTGTACTAACTGCAAGACGAACAAATGTGACTGGGGGAAAAACAAGAGCAACAGAAGAAAAAGACAATTAAAATCCCTCCACCTGTACAATCAGTCAACAGTCCAATTTGACCTGCCAAGCTCAACTAAGGAGGAGACTTCTCTGGCCCTGACCCTTTGCTGCCTCCTTGCCTTCCCTGTGAAGGTTGGTGAGGGAGGAGTGAAGGCCTGTCACAGTGGTGGTTCCAATTTTCCAAATGCCTCTTCCATGTAAAATTGGTGGAAGGAATCAACAGTAATTTAAGATATGCCAATGGTACCATATTACTAGCAGAAAACAGCAATGGCTTGAAATGACTACGAAGAAAGGTAAAAGATTAAAGTTCAAAATCAGGATGGATGTCTGATTAAACTTTTACAGTTGTAAGAAACATTAATTGTAAGAAATATTAGAAACAAAATTAAAAGGTGACAGATGTTGATGAGTCAAATACTCTGCAAGTTCCCCTTATTCAAATAGGCCTACTCATAACTGTGACTTACTTTATCATATTACGTTTCAGGGTAGGCCCTATTGGGATCAATTAAATACTCTGTAAGTTCCATTTATTCAAATGGGACTATTTGTAACTGCAACTTATCATTTTACATTTCAAAGTAGGCCCTATGGGATCAATCGAATTTACAAAGGAGTTAACTGGGCTTACTCTGACATGATTCACTATTCTCAGCAATAGTTTCAAATTGTCCTAGAAGCTGCTTAGTTGACCTGATCTTGAAAGCTTTATCCTGAATATGTTGGCCACAAAGCGCTAAAGCCAAAGGTTATGTTCCTGCTTTGACTGGGGTCCTCATGAAGTAGACAAATCAAGGTATATCATATTATAACAACTTATTAACTTTATAAATCTAGAATCCAGTGTTGTAACTTAGTGTAACTGGTTGGGTAATTCATTTCCTTCATACAGCAGAGATAATGCTGGAAGAATCATTTTGGCTCACGCTAAAACTGTTCAGATACTCTTCAAACTTTTCACTGGACCTCAAGTGTTTACTCACCCAATTAACCTTGAAGTTGAAAATAGCATGATATATTTAAGTTCCCCAAACAGCAAATGAAGGCTATGTTAAACACAGTGGTAAGAACAGCACACCACCCCTTAAATTTCCTGGTCTTGTTCAAGTTCAGCAGTCAAACAATGACAGGATCTTGCTGGTACTTGAGTCAGAGACCACCAGGAAATATCAGGTATCTTCCGGGTGAAGTATTCCTATCAGCCAGAGTTGACAGTTCTAGGCTGGATGGAGCAACGAGATGACAGCAGGAACAGATTCTTATGTTCCTAACAGTTTAAAGTTATAACCTTTTAAAGTCATTTGTAGGCAGCTGAATATTCACTAACTGTGGATGCTTGTTGACAGTCTCAACTAACCTTTGACTTGCCACAATGTTGCCTTATTCTGGACTACTTTTAGTGATGTAGGATGCCTCCTTGTCATTGTACTTAGTTTTAAATATTATCTTTCAATGTTGCAAGCTGTGTTTGGTCCTTTTTAAGGAGGAAGGCTGGATAAAAATATTTTAGATAAAAAAAATTAAATTAAATATATCAGAAACTGAACTTGAGGGCAATTTAGCTTTTCCCCTTGATTAAAAACCAATAAAAGCAAAGCCTTGAAAAAGATCACCAACAAAAGTACACCACCAGTGAAATGGAGAGTGTGGTCAATCATCTTCTCAAACTATAATACTTCTTTCTTTCATCAGAACTAAACCATAAAGTTAACAATGGCAGCAGGTCCAATGTACTCACACAACAGCATGCTGTGACAGTAATTTGAATTGTATTTCTTCCCGGCTGGCAGACGTGCTTTAGATGCAAGGGTTTATGTGATGTCTTGTTGTCGCCACGTTCAATGGTAAGTGGCGTTGCGTTGACGCTCACTTGGACGGATGCTGGCCAGTTGGTGTTCATCTGTCTATCTTCATGGTGATAGCACTTGAACTGGAGTTCTAAGTCTGACCTGTTATGGAAGGCAAATATTTGGCTTTAGCCTAGGCAGCTGCTTTTTATATAACTGGAGTAAATGACACTCCCGTGCTTTTGTCAACAGTGAGCAGATTTTTCCTCCTTTGACTTTGCTTTGTGCAGTGCGGTTCTGTTCCAAATTTCTGACAAATAAATGATACAAGTTTTTTCCCGGTGACGTCTACTTAAGGGAGAATGGAAAATATCTACTGATAGTTCCCACACAGCTCCACAGTTATGAGGGTAATGATAATATCAATACATTACAATCCCATCTGAATTTTCATATTGATAACCTCAAAACATGTATCCAAAGATGGCCATATAAACAGCTGAAAATGACCCAGAAGAGGATTAAAGGTGTAGTTGCAAAGCCTTCAAGAATTAGGGATTAGAAATAAGAAAGGAAAATATATTAACTGTAACACAGTAAAGACATGTTCCATCCACTATGAGGATTCTCCTTTCTAACTCATTTTTAAAAGAAAGACACTGGCTGAAATCCAATACAGTAACTCCTCCCATCTATCGCAGGGGTTAGGGACCCAACCGACCCGCGATCATTGAAAATCCGTGATATGCAGATGCAGGTCGGATGGGGTGGGGGCACAATTTTAAACATCGCACGCCGCTTCTCAGCACCCTGGGGGGTGGGGGGAGGGGCATGTGATCTTTAAAAAGGGCTTTCGGCCGCGGAGTCAATCGCTCGGCTCTGACGCTGAGAACCCTTTTTAAACATTGTGCACCGCTCGCCAGCACCCCCGGGCATGCAGGTGAGTGATCTTTAAGAAGGACTTTTGGTGGCAGAGCTAAGTGCTTGGCTCTGCAGCTGAGAGCCCTTTTTAAACATTGTGAGCTACTTGCCAGCACCCCCGGGGGATGCGGGCCAGCGACGGGCGATCTTTAAAAAGGACTTTCAGTGGCAGAGCCAAACACTTGGCTTTGTGGCCGAAACCCTTTTAAACATTGCACACTGCTTGCCAGCACCCCGAGGGGGTGGGGAGAAGCAGCGCACGATACCTCTGGAGGCAAGCCCTGGGCCCCAGCTGATTGGCGCTGGGGCGGGGGAGAAAAACCTTTTGTTTCCCCACCCCAGTGCCAATCAGCTGGAGCCCGGGGCTTGGTGAAAGGGGGGAAGGTTTAAAAAGCCCCCAAACCTCCCCCTCCCTCAAGCCCTTTTGGGGTACTGCGGTCCCGCGATATAGCGGGACCACAATATATGACCCGCAAAAGGGCGGGGGGGACCACTGTAGTAAGTCACAGCTAGAGCAGGCCCACTGACTCAATAGAATTTATGGATAAGCTGACTCATCAAATCCCCATTGATTCAATTGGCTTACTCTAGTTGCTCATGAGACCTCAGCTATAATAAACACTTGGTGGCAAGTGCACTGTCAATAATAATTGTGTGCCATCAAGTCAGTTGTGATTTATGATGATCCTTTCAGTTTTTCTAGGCATCAAGCGCTCCGATTTACCATTCTCTTTTTTTTTTTTTTTGGTAGGGGGTTTACTCAGGGACTGTGTAGCTTCCTATTTAGGGTGGTTCATCTTCTGGTAGGCAACCTCTGACTCAGCATACAAGTATCCAACTCACTGAGTTGTCAACTCAGCCAAGTCACTTTAAAAGGAGTCAGGTCTCATCCTCAGAGGATATCATTCAGTACACAATTTATATAAATATGGTAAGTTACATTTAGAAATAATTACCAGAATTTATTTATATTGCACCCAAAACAAAGCACATTCATTCCCCAATTACATCACATCAAATCAAACAACTTACCTAATTTGTACTCCTCACTGCATAACCCTAAATATTTACAGACTCAATTTGCTAGTTCTGTTTCAGTTACAAATAATTTGTGACAGATATGGAAAAATACACAAAAAGAGGGGTATGTCTCATTTCCATAAACACTTTTACACTGAAGCTGTGTTCACATCATTATGGGATTTCAAAAACACAAAAGCCTAGAATAGATCAAAAAGCAGGACAAATACAAATCATGGAGTCACCCGTATGTATGTATGTATGTATGTATGTATGTATGTATGTATGTATGTATGTATGTATGTATGTATGTATGTATGTATGTATGTATTTAGTTATTTAAGATTTATATACTGCCTGCTTCCCAAAGGGAACTCAAGGCAGTATACATAAGAATAAACAAAACACAACAACAACCACAGCAATCAAGAATTAGCGACAGGAACAAAATGTGAATATAAAAAAAAATTAAAAAGGCACCCAGCAGAACTACATAAAACACAAGACTTTAAATGGCTTATAATTTTTCATTTTCCAAAGAGCTCCGGTTACAAAAAATAATTAATTCCCTTTGAGTCAGTTCAATTCACTACGTTTATCAATAATGGTTATCACCACAAATTAAATCCAAAATAAGATTAAAGAGGCCTGCAATTTGTCTGGGGTATCAAGATTGTGAATGGTCAGTGCAAAGAGAAAGGCAGCATATAAATGAAATAATTAAATAAACAAATAAAACACAAAATAGGCAGACTAGGTAAGATGAAAGAAGCAAATATATGAGCAGGACAGTGGGTAGGAAGAAGGACCTTTCCCCCCAGATTGTTGACTTCTTGAACAGACTAAGAAGTACTCTATATTTATTTTCTTTATTTCCTTCTTGCCAACTAATGTCCCTCTGTCAACATTGCTCTTGTTCTCTAAAAGCAAAATTCTGCGTAGCTTTCCAATTGTTGGATGCTGCCTTCCCTCCAGGAGAATTAAGCTGAGAAGACGACCTTCTGCCACCAACAACAGTGTCAAAGTTACTAGGTTTAGCTGTCACACGAGCAGAGAGGGGGCAGTTGCTGGAGACTTAGCCTTTCTTCCCAGCTGCAGCCAACCTTGAAATGCCCTTGTTTTGTAGGAAATTCAGGTGGCAGCCATTTCTTGACAAATGTTTCACTGGCTATTATGCCAGGAAAGTTCTGTGCAGAAGGAGGAAGTTAAAGTGATGTCCTCAGAAACACACTTGTTATTTGGTCATCAACCAACAAAGCTGAGACTGAAAACAAGGTGGTTTGGTTTCCTCAGAACCTCTGCCCCCTCCAGTCAGCATCCAAAGACCACCCTAGAACTACAGTGGACCCTTGTATAACAAATGGTTTGTATACCATAAAATTTGTACAACATAAAAAAATCCGGAGATGGGAAATTTGCTTATCATAATTGCCTATGGGGCAAATCTGTACAACATAAAAATGGGACCACTCTGTTTTCAATGCATTCCTATGGGAAATTTGCATAAAGGAAAATTTGCTTAACATAATTTCATTTGGTATGAATTAATTCCTTTATACAAGGTACCACTGTATATGGAAGTCAGGCAAGAAGCTACTGGGCAACTTGGCAGAACCACATGACTCTCCTCCACTTTGGCAAGAACAACCTTGGCCCATATGGGAAGCATTAAACTGACTGTGCGCTGGGGTTGGAAGACCAAAGGATAATATGAGAAAATGGGGCTTCCCTATGGAAGACACTTTCTGTGAATGTGGAGAAGAACAAAGCATCTTACACACATTAGGATGCCCTTCTGCTTAGTAGTGTATGCTTATCTGTCAATGTAATTTATTGGTGCTTCTGACATAGATCAACAGAGAAAGAACTCCCGGTGTAAAAACAAAAACAGAACTACTTCTTATATCAAGACTGAGCAGATTTACTCTTATAAGAGCTGCCCATTATATCTTTGTGAATTATTACAGTGTGCTTTTTCTTTTTTTTTTCCACTCAGGAAGCATAAAGAAAACAGTAACTTCTGCTATTTGGTTTCAATTTATGTGATATTGTTATCAAGAAATATGTATATCTTTCAGAACATAGTAATATTGGACTGATACTAATATCACCTAATACATACAACTTTGAGGGCTCATGTTTATATTCATTACATTTAAGTGGTATAGTCTAGTGGTGATAGCTGTAAGATATTTTATGGGTCACGCAAAAACAGTTTAACCTGGAAAGTATGTGCGTATGTGTGTGTGCCAGGCATTGCAAATTGTTTATATTGTAACATGGTTACAGCTATAAATTTGTTACTTGTTTATCTAGGTTTTTGTTAAGGGAAGCAAGTGAAGGTCCTGCCTATTTTAATTCAGAACCAGAAGTATGGGAATTACTGTAGAGGCATCCCTCGGTTGACAAAGTTAATCCATTCCCTGGGATGTGTCGTCTTCCAGAAAATTCATAAACTGGAAACGCACTTGAGCATAATGCATCCTGGGTACTTTTTTTGCAATGCCTTACATAAACCGAGGTATTGTTGGGGGAGGGAATCATAAACAGAGGTGTTTACAGCTAAAGATTTCCTTTCGTGAACCAAAAATTATGTAAACAGAGGCATTCTTCAACTGAGGTATGCCTGTACTGGCACAGCTGCTTCAGAGAATCCATCAATGCCCCGAAGGAAATGCCCCATGACATGCACAGAGGCTAAGGGAAGGGCAACCTCATGTCCTCCAGAGGCTCTGGACAATTCCTTTCCTCTGTTAATACTGGCCAACCACGACAAGTTCTAACTCAGTAAGAGTAGAAGTGTTTCAAAGCTGTGCCAGCAAAATGGCCTCATTCTTAATAAAATATTTGGGTGCCAACCTGTGACACTTTGTCTAACTCGGAGAGGGAAAGAAACAAAACAAAACCAACCATCCAACACAAAAGCCACCACTTGTTAATATTTGGGAATTCAAGACATGAAAGTAGTTCATTCCACATTCCCACCATTACTATCTGGCATAGGATAAAGTAAAGCCAGCTTTCTCCATTGAGATATCACTGCTTGTGTTATGGTAGATCATATTCCCAAACGTATCTTAAAAGCAAAACTAAGAATAACTTATACTGCCATTCCTCAAGGCTGAATAAAAGGTTTCACAGTCTGCTTTTAACATCTTTGAATCAAGTAATTTAGTATGTCAGATGCAGCAAAGTCTGTGAGCTACGTTTGTAAAGACAGGAGTCCCTTGACCTCGCTGCTTCTGCAAATCTTTAAAAAGTCCAAGACAACGGTTGTTAGTGAAAGTCATTTACAAAGAGCATTTTGCAGCACATTTCCCAGTGCAGCTCAGGTCATGTGTGGACTAATTAGGAAAGAACTTTGAAAAGTGCCAATTAACTTATGAATGACCTCAGCTATGTTGCACATCATTTTCCTTTGTTTGAGCATACCCAGCTCCAAAAGAGCCTCACAGTTGGTTGATCAGAGCTAAAGAGGGACAGGAGAAAGAGGCATCTCCTGAGGTAATTTATTTATATCCCCCCCTCCAAAATAACCTCACACTGTTTCAGTTGCAAATATAAAGTTAACTTATATATTTTAAAAATAACATTTATTTCTTTGATAGTTTATATCATTGTTTCATTCTTATAACCAAGCCTCACATGGATTTAAGACTCCATAACCTCCTGCACATTTCCCTTTGTTTAAACAACAGAGGGAATGTCTTTCAAATATCCCCACAAGGTCTCTTTTTTATCAATCAGTATATAAACAGAACACTTTTATAAGGCTAAGCATGATGATTTAGGAACATGTGCAGCAATGAACAACTGTGACATTTCTAGCAAAACTGGAAGTGAATCTCTGGGTCTCCTTGAGTTGGTGCCTGATAGGAAAGGGGGAAGGTAATGCACACACCTTGGGGTGGAGGATAAAGCTATTTCCATCACAAGAAACTACAGGGGAGGGTAATTTCTGAGGACTTGGTGCAGAGAATTCCCCCTCACTCCAATCTTTGAGGGTTTTGCTTCTTCCAACACCTCTGTCCCTGCAAATCATGCCCAGAGAGCCCTCCAATTTCCAATGACAGAGCGAAATGGTTTGTTCTATGGGGTGTTGAGGCGTTCTGGAGGGGAACTGCATGCAGCCACAGGCAGTGCCTGTTTGAGTTTCTGTTAATGATTTCAACTACTTTATTTATTCATTTTATAATTTTGATTGTTTTAAAACGTGTTTTTAGTGTGTTTTAATTTACTAGGTTTAAACTTATAAACTGCCTTGACTCCTCTTATCGGGGGGGGGGGAGGTGGCTTAAAATTGAGGCTCAACAAATAAATCTGAATTAAGCCATTGTATCAGATAGTAGACCTTGTTTTAGTGTAGAAATAAACTGTTTATGTTCCAGTTATTTAATATTAATAGGCTTATTTGCATTAAAATAAAAACATCTCCATTAATTTTGTGTGTGTGTGTGGGGGGGAGATATGTTATTAACCAAGCTTGAGGGACGCAGACAAAATGGTTGAGGAATCAAAGCAGGGTTTAAGCATGATGTTCATATGCAGCATCTCATTTGCTATTTCTAATAAAACGTAACTGCAACAACAAAGAACTCTGGCAGAGGAAGAACTGATTATACTTTCATAGTATAATTTTCCTCCCATAAATGGGAAATTCTGAAGGAAATGTTTAAGAGTATAGTAGTATAGTGTGCCGATTTACAATTAGCTTAAATACTCATTTATAATTTTAGCATGCTAGAGCTAGCTTATTTCAAGCTGCAAGCATTAGGAAACAGCCTCATGCTTCAGTGCAGTTCTATAAATCTACGGAATGAGTCTGCAGAATCCCACTGGCGATTACTTATTAATAGGAGTCAGCAAATAACTACAGTGGCTCACTCTACTGTGGTTACTCCAAGATAATGAAAGGCTACAGGACCTTAACATTAGAGCCTTAATATTTAGACATGACCCACTGAAAACTGCCATTAGTTTCACATTAAAGGAAAGAAAGATTCACAACTTCTTCATTGATGTCCCAAACACAATGGCTAAATCATATTATTGATATCCTCCACACATGGGTGGCAGCTCATGAATCCCTGTCCGCCTTTTAATTATGATTAAGGCCGAGCTTGAAAAGTTACTTTTAAGAAAAAATAAATATAGCTGAGATCATGTGTAACTGAGCAGTGGTAGGATGATGCTCTGGTCCTATACCATCAATCTGTTGCTGCTCAACTATGCATGGCTGGAAGTGGGATGGAAAGTCCCTTTCAGGTGGGCAGTAAGCAATCTTACTTATTTTTAGTGGATGCTGGAAAGAATATGGGTGCTTGACAAACCAAGGTTGAAGCAGCCCTGCAAAAAGGTGCTTGCCCCCTGGCAACCCTGGTTGGCCTTGCAATATCAGCTCCTTCCTGCAAGTGAAGTCTAACTTGGGCTTTTGGGGGAAGGAAACAAACCCTTTGTGGAATTTTTTTTGGCAATACAGTGGACCCTTGTATAACAAACAGTTTGTATAACATAAAATTTGTACAACATAAAAAATTCCAGAGATAGGGGAAATTTGCTTAACTGAATTGCCTGTGGGGCGAATCTGTATAACATAAAATAGGATCACTCTGCTTTCAATGCATTCCTATGGAAAATTTGTATAAAAGAAAATTTGGTTAACATAATTTAATTTGGAATGAATTAATTCCTTTATACAAGGTACCACTGTACGTCATACCAGATGCTACATCATATTCATTTACAGCCCTTGCGTTATTTATAACAGCTCTATTACTTTCATAGTGATAATTAAGAACTCATTGTAAGAACAGTATTTCAAAGCTTGAATGTACTCATTAAGGCTTGTTGTTAGTTTACACTGTTACAGAATCCTCCACAGAATCTCATTTTCCCTGCTCTCCCCCTTAAACACCGGTATGTCACGCAAATGATCGTGCAGTAATGTTAACTATGGCTGTAGTCTGTGCAGACCTAACTCTTAATCATGATTAGTGGTACAAGAAGGAGGAGGAGTGGAATTTGCATTAGGAAGAGGAAACAACCAATCCCAAAGTGCTTTCCCACTGACAATGTATAATGAATTACTCACAGTCTGTATATAACAGTTCCTTGTGATGTTGGGTTATGGATATATGTTTTGCATACACATAGAATGTGATCTTTTGAGTGAACCACAGCAAAAAGAGCTTAAGAAGATTATTTCTTTCAAGCCCTATTTAGGTGACAGACACCACAGGAAAAGTACTGTAAATTGGAAGAGTAACAGTCTGAATGGGAGTGTTCTCTACACATAAAGGCTCTCCATGCAATCAGGAACATCCAGGGTTCCCAAGTAGGTGAGGCTGGCTGGATTGGTTAGTGCAGGGGTCCTCAAACTACGGCCCGGGGGCCGGATCAGACCCACCAGGGTCCTGAACCTGGCCCGCCAGCAAGTGCAGAATCCCTCCTCCACTCAGTGTGGAGGCTGGGTGCGGGCCTGCTGCAAACACCTTTGCACTCTTCCTACTTGTGGTGCATGCGGACGGGTGCTCCAGAGCACTGCGGCCTCCTCCTCCGCTGCTGCCTCCACCACCAATCCTGCATGCAGGCAGATGCTCAGGGGCTCAGCGACCTCCTCCACTGCTGCCACCGACACCGCTATTGCAGGCAGGTGGGTGATGGGGAGCTCTGAGGCCACACAGCTTCCGCTGCTGCCACCACCAGGAAACTTTGCCCGCCTGGGATCACAGGTGGAGGAGTATCCTCAGAGGAGGAGGACGAGGAGGACGAGAGGGCAGCCTGGCAAGAGCTGAGTGGAGGGCTCAGTCCTGCTGCTGCCTGGCGGCAATGGCAAAAGCAAAATGGGGGCATGGGACAGGTTGGAGTGGATGGGGTGGGGGGATGCGAGAGAGAGAGAGGAGGAGGAGGAGGAGGAGGAGAGGGCAGCCGAGTGAGAGCCATGTGAAGGGCTGAGTCCTGCTGCTGCCTGGCAGCAATAGCAATGGCAACATGGAGGCGTGGGACAAGCTGGAGCGGACAGGGTGGGAGGAGGTGAGAGAGATGAAGAGGAGGAGGAGGAGGAGAGGGCAGCCCAGCGAGAGCTTCATGGAGGGATTAGTCCTGCTGCTGCCTGGCAGCAATGGCAATGGAGAGATGGGGGCATGGGACAGGCTGGAGAGGATGGGGTGGGGGGAGGAGAGACAGACACTTCTGCCAGCCTGCCTGCCACCACCTTCCTCTCCCTCCCTCTCCCTCTCCACCCCCACCTTCTCCTTCTCAGGCAGGCCAGCGGGTGCTCCGGGGCCACACAGCCTGCTGCTGCTGCTGCTGATGTTGGAGGCAGGCGGGCAGACAGGCATTCTCCAACCATGTAGCCACCTCCTCCTCTGCATCTGATTTTGCAGGCCTGGGCCCTTGCACTGCCGCTCGCTATCTGTGGATAACTGAATCCATGGATGTTGGATCAGTGGATACGGGAGTCCTACTGTAAAGTCCTGCCCCCAACAGTGTCTGAGGGACAGTAAACTGGTCCCCTGTTTAAAAAGTTTGAGGACCCCTGGCTTAGTGAGTTGATGGGTCCTTGGCAGTAGTCAAAAGACTAGGCATTTGACTCCCCACTGTGCCCCCTGTGAGATGAGCCAGCCTGTGTGGCCTTGGGCAAGCATTACAGTCCCAGAGCACTCCCAGAAGAAAGGCTTGGTAAACCACTTTGGGATACCCTATTCCTAGGAAACCCTGGAAAGATTCACTGTAAGTCAGAACTGTGTGCAATTATTATTACCCTTACCCTACTTTCCATGTGAGAACGATTGTGGCTAGTGTGTGCTCCTCTCCTCTGTTTCCTTTTACCACATTAGACAATTGGAAACTGGGACTTGAGTTACGGCATAAAGAAATAACCGATCTCCAATTAAAGAGCACCTTCTCTACCAATTGGTGCTTAACATGGCAAAGCCACTCCCACAATGCTGTGCACTGCAAACCTACCTCCACATTAGCGTCTGGTGGACAGTTGGCCGTAGATGAAAGACATGGTTGCTGACTGCCAAGTTGTGTTCCAGCCGGAACGGCTCTAATACAACCCCATCCCTCACAGGAAACGTCAGGCGCAGTTCATCGTTGTGGTTGGCTGGGATCGAAGAGGGAGAGAAAGTGTGAACTTTCCCTTTAGTATCTGCAGTGCAATAATAATGCATATATTTATTCTGAACAATATCAGATGGCTCACTGATCTCCTCCTGATGGGTTTGATCCCATGGCCCAGTCTGGGATTACCTGCTCTTATGAATGGGATGAGATCACGCTCGTGAACATTACTGCCTCTTTTTCAATCCTCTCACCAAATCTGTAGTGTAATGCCAGGTTGAGAGGTCCTTCAACTTTATTCACCCGGTCCCATCTTTGTTCCACCCTTCCTCTGAGGAGCTCAAGATGGGATAATTGATTTCTTCCCTCTCTTTAGCTTCACAACAATGCTGTGATGTAGATCAGGTTGATGAAACATACTGGGACTGACAAAGGTCACCTGTGACCCACTGTAGCTTTTGCAGAATTTGAACCTGGTCTTTCTAGTCCTAGTCTAGTGATTGTTTGCCAGTCTCAATTTGGTTACCAACATTTGAAATTGTTATTTGAAGAAAAGGGAAGGACGTCTATAAAATTAATCTCACTATGCATGAAGATCCTTGGAGATAAGAACATCTTAATAACTCCAAGCATGGGGAACATCAAGAACTTTATGGAGACAACTGTATTGCACTCCCACCAGTTTTGATTGGACCTTAAGACTTCTTGACTTCATATTTACACTAGAACCAGCCTTCTTGCTGTTACAATTCCAGAAAGAGCTACTACCATTCCTTCTATCTATGAATGGGCAGTCACAGTTATGAGTCAAAATCTTATGTATTGAATTACTCTAGAGGAATAGGAAAGTGTTTATTGTCTACTTGGGTATTTCATCCATAGATAGAGGGGAAGACGTAGATCTGGGCTTGCAGAACTCACATAATTTCCTTAGCCAAACTGTGCACATCCAAGATTCTACCATTATTTTCATGAAGAACCTCTCAAATACGAGTGAGCTCTTGCACTGAAAGAATCAGGGGACCTCCTAATGTGGATATTTGAACATGAGATCTCCTCCTCCTGGGGATTTAGCTGTCACACCTTGTACCGTGAAGAATTCCAGAACATTTGAAATTTTGCACAGTGGTTTGTGATTGTGCAGTTGGTGTAATAAAATATTACACTATTACCCCACTACGGATTGATTTATTTATTTATTTATTGGATTTGTATAATGTTGTGCCATCTAGCCGGAAGGCTACTCTGGGACTGCCGTGTCTATTTTACCCTATTTTATACATGTTTCAGAAGGATGCTGCTAACTCTCTCTCTCTCTATCAATGTTCCTCTCAAGATTGAAATTAATCAGGGTGGTGCCTCTCAAGCATTATTTCAATGCCACCTGATTTGCAGATAGGCAAAAGCAAAGCTAGGAAAGCACTTTGTGGCTGATTTATTTGCTACTTACTTGGAGGCGGTGGCAAAGCATTCATATTTGGCTTAATGTCAGGTGGGAATGGTGGTTTGACATCCTGGTTAGGGGACAGATATGGAGGGATATTGCTCCCTGGCGTCATAGGCGGTGTGGGATTCCCAGGAACAGGTGAGTGAGGATAATTTGCCACAGGGACAGGTCTTGATGGCTGTAAAATGGCAAATGCAACCAAAGAAAAGAAAGAAAGAAAGAAAGAAAGAAAGAAAGAAAGAAAGAAAGAAAGAAAGAAAGAAAGAAAGAAAGAAAGAAAGAAAGAAAGAAAGAAATCAAAATAAAGAAAAATATTGCAATATTTTGCTTTATGAAATGTGGCCTAAAACCTCAGGAGGTAGGAACAAAGTGTTAAGACATAAGCACTTGACACACAAAGCACTGCACACCTGTTGTCTCATTAGAAATTTATGTTGGTCCACCCGGGCCTGAACCCCCCCCTTTGCTGCCTACCTGGAAATGTTTCAGACCAGGATTGTGTGGGGTATGACTGATGCTCATGGTAGATAACTGCTGGAGAGCTCAGTGGCTTAGGCATCTGGCTCTGGGGCCAGAGGTTGGATGTCCGATTCCCCACTATGCCTCCTTGAGAGGTGCTGGAATGAATGGTCCAGAGGATCCCATTCAAAGGTTGTTGTGAATGTTGTTACTAGAGCTACAGGCTCTAGTTCAGAGGCAGGCTACCACGGTCACCCGCCTTACCACTTCTCCATGCTGACACTTCTTTTGATTTCCCACTTCCCTCTCGCTATGCCATGGTGTCTTCTTACATTCTTCCCACTTTTTCTGCTCCCAAATCAAGGGGTGGGGACAATCACACTCCACCTGCCACTTCCTTCCTAACAACTCGAGTGTGTCGAAAAAGCACCTGCCAGACAGAGCTTCTCTCCACCTTTCCTGAGGGACAAGGTGAGGAGCAAGAAGATGTGTGCCCTGTTGAGGAGCTATCTCTTCCAGATGCCTCCTCCAAATTTTATACTGGGTGATATCATGAATGTTTCCATTTTTCAGAATGTCGAACATTCATTTTGACTAATCAGTTAAGAGGAAATAAAGACACAAGAAAGCTAACTCTCACCTTGTAATATTGCCCCATGTTGACTGCTGGAGGGGGATACTGTCCCGAGTTTTGTTGGTTTGGCATTCGTTGTCCAGGATAGCTGGGAGACGTAAGGGGTCTTGGAGGGTTGGGAGCTGGATATTGACCAGGCTGGGATGGAAACTGGCTATTTGGTCCATACTGCTGGTTTCCATAATTTGGCTATTTTGTACAAGAGGCAATAAACAAATAAACACATGTTTCTTCTTGTTGAATGCAGTTTGCCTGCGTATTTAGGACATGCCTACATTGGTATACATGTATTAAAATTCACCTCAATCAAAAATAGCCACAAGAAAACTGTATTATACTTTTTCTGACATTTTCAAATGCTATGTGGAAACCAGGAAAACTTAGATGAGTTGTTTACTTGTCAGCCTATACCAAATACCACGGACACCATCAATCCAAAGTGAATGCAGAAAGGAAAGGACTGAACTCTGATTACATGTAAAAGAGACTGGCTCAAAGTTTTTTAGCCATTAAGTATTTATTCAATGGCTTAAATCTGACAAGAACTGTCCCCATCAAGGTTCCATCTAAAGTGCACATGCGGATGTGTGCACAACTGTTTCCCTCCGCACAGGGGCTCTGCACACACAGCAATTGTTTTTGTTCCTGTCACAATAGAACTCATAGGGGACATGGTTCACACATCTACATGTGAGGAAGAGAGAATCAAGGAGAATGCTAGTCCCCAATATAAACATCTACATATAATGAATACATCCCTACAAAAACAAAGGTTTGTGTTACACATGACATGAAACATATGCATATCAGAACAGATTTTCAAAATCTAAACCACTTGGGGGTAGAACATCATTCTGTAAACTAAAGATTAGTTCCCCAGCTAAAACAGATTAGGATGAAATAACCCAAGATGTCTTGGTGTAGAGTGTGTGCCTGTCTTGTACCTTGTTTCTTGATTTTTCTCAATTACAGCCAATTGAGAAATCAAGAAGTGGAATTAATAACTATATTGATGGTGGCAAGGTTAATTTTTGCAAAAAAAAAGAAGGGAAATCAAATAACTAAATTGCATTGGAGGAGTGGTCTAGAGAGATGTGGCATATAACATTTAATGATAAATTAAAATGTAAAATCAAAATTAGATTAGAAATGAAGAGACTCAATATGTTTAAAATAGCATGCAATCCATTTTTTTGATTGCATGTGTTTCAGAAGAGGAAGGGTCATACACCAGGAGAAGAATCAAGGTATTACCGGAGAGAAATGGGTAGATCTGTAGAACAGAACTAGTCCTGAGTGGACGGGTGGGTGGGTGGCACATTGCAAATTACACAGATGTTGGATTTACCAAGTCCCCATTTGTTGACTGGGTTTACTGCAATTGGGACTAACTACGTTCCTGTCACGACAGAACTCATGGAGGACGGGGTTGAAGCCCTTCCCTCCAAATGATTCAAGGGAATACGGCAGCCTCTGGAGCTACTCACCTCTCCTGGATAAGGTCTCTTCATGCCTTGCATGGATATAGACTGGGGTCGTGGGCCAGGGTAGGCTTGCTGAGGCATCCTTTGCCCGTGGTTGAAGGGGTTCATTCCAGGTGGCCTGGGTTGGTTCATGCCCATAGGTGGCCCGCTCATATTGGACGGCGTCATACCGGCTCCCATGGTTGCAGGATTCATGCTGCCCGGCATGGAAGCAGGGCCACGAGGGCCAGGCTGGTTCATGAACTGGCTGTTGTAAGCCTGGGTTGGACCCATCTGGAAAGAGGAACAAACCTTCAACAGAAGAAGAAAAAAAGAATAAAATGCGACATGCATTTTAAAATGGGAGGGGGTGCCAAGCCGATGGGAGTCAAGAGATATGTCGCATTTTCAAACAAAGACATCTCGGTCGTTCCCCAGCCTCTCTTTTATATTTTGCTTCGACATAATTGAAACTGGAATTCCAAAAGTAACTGAAAAAACAGGCAACGTTTAATTATTTCCCAAGAGCTCTGCAAACCCCTATGTTAAAATGTGTGCGATTTCTACTGCGCAGCTATGGTCCGTAATGTTCATCTCAGATGTGCAGTCACTTTGAAATACCACAAAATAAATGAAAAAGTAAATAAATGAGCAGGTAATCAATACAGCCAAATACACAGAATACAAAGCCGGGTGTTTCAAACAAAATGTGAGAATATAGGTGACCTAGTGCAGCAGGCCAGGCAAGTATGGGAGGGCAATTGAGAAATGTACAGTTTTGCAGCACTCCCATTTCTCAGTAGCATGTTACAAAAAAATAAACACAGGATCTCTGCTCATGATGCTGGATGCCAAGAAACCCTTGGACAATGCCACTTAGGATCCACTGGGTTATCTTCACTGAAGGGCCAGTTCCTAAAGTAGCACTTTGGACTGCAGGAAAAGGGGAAGCAAGTTTTATTGTACTGGCATGGCAGTGAAAGCAAAACTTTATATTTAGACCATGGAATAGGCTTTCCTGGTAGAAAGTGCAGCAATCAGTCTGTACAAAGACTATCTGAACAAAATGTAAGGCAAAAGTAATTGCCAATTGACAGGCATCATGCATCTTTTACTCACATAAAAGCAAGAGTTACTTGGTCAAGTTGTTTGGCAATACATATGGTGTCTCCTTTATTATATATTTATTTTATTGGATATCTTGGGTTATTAGCAATAACAAGACATAATAATAATGACAAATGGAAGGTTCATTTAACTCCATTACAGGGTAAGAAAAAGTGTTAATTACCAAGAATTTCCATAAGTTTAAGTGAAAATTAATAATAATGAATATAAAATAGGAACGGACAACAAGATAAATGCAAAATGTTATTTAAAATGTTGGCACTGGTTAGGGATATTCCTAATAAAAACTTAAGACAAGCAATTTGAATGCTAGTCTGAACTTAAAAAGAAAAAAAGAGTTTTTAAAAGCCAGTAAAAATGTCTGTAATATTTCTAATACATGGCTTGCTCCAGATCTTAACAAAAGGAAAGAAAAGGCAATTCAATGAATGGCAAAGACCGAGTTTATGTAAAGGAAAATAAAAACAGGTAATATCACAAGACGAACGAAGTGAGGGTTAAATATCCAAAAATAGTGTGATGTGATACAATGGTGATCAGACTAGCTTCTCTAAGTAGAAATACAGTATTCTAACAGAACAGCTTTCTCTGCCCTCAAACTCTAAGTGTTTCGTCAGACAAAAAAAAAAAAACATACAAATTTTGCTGGTAATAATTTACAGAGAATTTGGGCTTGCTATAAAGCACAGCTGTTCCAAGGTCATGAAACTCCCTTTCAAGGGAGGAAAGACCCTGCCCTCCCCTTCCCCAGTTCTCTCTCATCCTTCCACTGTCAAGTACCAATGTTGAGACTGCTGTGAACTTTGGGCAACTGGCTACCTGTTAGAATAGGTGCTTCAAGATATGGCCCCTGCACATTTTAAATTTACTGATATGGTTTTAAATGGTTGTAATATGATTTAATATGATGAATTTTAATATGATTAACAGGCAAGACTAGGGGGACGAGGTGGTTGAGTGGCCATAGTCTATCACAGCTCCATTCCTCTTGGTAGATGCCACATTCCCCAATTCCATGGTTTTGAATGTATGCTCCTAAAAGCAGGAGCCAGTGACAAAATAGGAAGTCTCTTGGTGTATCGCCCTCCGCGTGGCACAACAACTTCTCTACCTCAGCTAAAAGAAATGGTAACAGGGGTGGTGTTGGAGTCACTTTGGCTCATTGTGCTGGGGGACATTAACATCCATGCTGAGGCAGCTCTGTCAGGGATGTCCGAAGACTTCATGGCCTCCATGTCAATAATGAGTCTGGTCCAAATGGTGTCTGTCCCAAGCCATCCTGCAGGACACACCTTAGACCTGGTCTTCTGCCCTGCTACGGACAGATGGAATCTTGGGGTAAAGGAACTTTCGGTAGTCCCATTGTCCTGGACAGACCACTATATGGTGTGCTTTAGGCTCGCTGTAACTCAGAGCCTGGGGACCGTGTGGGGCTGGGAAGCCAGACAAAGGCAATACGTCCCAGAAGGTTGATGAATCCAGATGGTTTTGTAACCGCACTTGGGGAGGGGGTTCCTACTCAATACCCTCTTTCTCAAACTGATTGTGTTTTAATTGTAATGGACTGTACAGTCTCCCCTTACTGTAAGCCGCTTTGGATCCTTTTCCAAGGAGAAAGGCAAGGTAAAATACTTAAAAATAAATAAAATAAATTGTGTTATTATTATTATTATTTGTCTTATTGCAATTTCATTCTGCATTTTGGGGGTGTTTTTATTTGTAATCAAGGACCCAACCAAGACTTCAGGTCCTGTCCCCCCCTACAGACAGCACCTGGATGACATGCAATACCCTCCCTCTCTTCTTGGGTTGCATAAGAATACCTCTCAGTTGGTGCTCTTAGGAATTCTTGGGAGTGACAGCTGAGAGGATGCTCCTTGGCTCCACTTCATCTTTCCCACACAGACATGGTGGTGCCCTCTTCTGTTTCTTTCTCCCCAGTCCTGCAACTTGTGCTTGGGTTGGCATGAGTGATGGCTTTGTGGAGCTTTGTCCACTTTTCTTGCCACTTACCCAAGTGGAGGCTGCAAGAATGCTCCTCAAAGAAGTCATCAGCTATATGATCATGTCCCCTGATGCCATACAGAGTAAGTGGAAAATTCAGCTGACAAGGAAGGCTGGGGAAAATGAAAGTGGACCTTGATTCTTTCATTTTGATCTGCAACCCTCCTCGTGAATGGCCAAAATCCTGTTGCTGAGTGTAGTAAATTGCACCAGAGCCAGCCAATTGACTCCATGGGGATTTGGTGAGTCAGCTCATCCATAAGCCCCATTGATTCAAATAGGTTTACTCCAACTGCATTTGAGCAGGGCATTCTCAGGGGTAACCCTACAGTTGGAGAGCCCACTAAGTCCCCCTCACCATAAGAAATCTGTGTCTTTTCATTATTCAGGCATGACAAGAAAGAAAGAAAGAAAGAAAGAAAGAAAGAAAGAAAGAAAGAAAGAAAGAAAGAAAGAAAGAAAGAAAGAAAGAAAGAAAGAAAGAATTCCTATATCCAAAATGTGGTCCCCTATATCAGGACCTTGGATAATGAATCTTCCTATGGGCTGCCTCGGATCACGAATTTTCCCTATGGACTGCCTCAGATAATGAATTTCCAGCATGCATCAGTAAAAAAGTTATCGCAGGTGAAATTGCATCTATACCTTTAAAGTGCACTTTTTAAAGAGTTTTAAACAAAAAAGCCTTTTTCCTAGGCTCCAGAACAGATTAAACGGTTTCCCATTCATTCCTGTGGGAAACTGTGTTTCGGATAACGATGTGTTTCAGATAACAACTAACCTCGGAGAACGAATTACCGTCGTTAGTCGAGACACCACTGTATTTCAAAGAGCACCAAGGAAATACCAGCAAACTTTCAATATCCTGCTTTCCAAGTAAACAATTAGTCTTTAAATTCTCCAGGCCCCATGATTTTCAAACAGATATACTGTCCCCCCTCCCCCAATTCAAAATTGAAATCAGATGCAAACGTCTCTGAGGGAGTCAGCTGTCCCTTTCAAAAACTGCTGTGCCCCTCCTTTTTCTTTTTGCTATTGCAGGTGTGAATGCCACCTGCAAAACACAAAATAAGGGTTGGTGGGGGGGTAGGTGATGTAATGGGATTAGTCTGGTTCTCTTACCGGTCCATACTGATTCATTTCTTTATTCTGTGTTTCCTGAAGGGCTGCAACTGTTGCCGTGGCGGTAGCTGTGGCTGTGGCGGCAGCGGCTGCCACGGCAGCGGCAGCGGCGGCGGCAGCCGCCGGTTGAGTGAAATCTGCAGGCGGCCTGGTATGGGGTGGAATCCCCATTCCTGCAGGGTTATTAGGGCCTCCTGGGTAGCTAGAGGAAAGAGGTTAAATTAAAAGCCATGAGTCTGCAAACTTGTACACAGGGCAACAAATAACACCATTTTGGAAAAATATGTGCAAAACGAAAGGGGGAGTGTGTGCGTGTGCGTGTGGGCTAGAGCACTGGAAACTATTGGCTACAAAATCGGCAGCTCAGCGGTTCAAATCCCGGGTGCCATGCAGTGGAGTGAGATCCTGCTGTTAACCCCATTTCCTGCCAACCTAGCAGTTCAAAAGCATGTAAATGCAAGTAGATAAATAGGTACCACCGCAAAAAGTGGAAAGGTAAAACAGTGTTTCCTTGTAACCATGCCAGCCACATGGTCACAGACTTGTACAACACTGGCTCTTCAACTTGAATACAATGATGAGCACCACCCCTAGAGTTGGACACAACTAGCACACACATGTGTGGGGAATCTTTACCTTTTACAAGGCACATTGCAGTGTGCACTGATGACATCACAATTTTGCTGACATATACAGTACATAAGTTCACTCAAGATTTAGCAAGGGGAGCTGATCCAGGAATAACCTAAACCTAGCAATTTATTTGCAAATATCTAAATTATATATTTAGGAAAACAAAGAGACAGGCCTGGATTGTTTCTGAGTGACGTAGATTTCAACATATAGGTCTGAGATTTTTGTCACATGTAGAAGCCCCTGTGATGATACAATTCTTTCTCAAGCACAATACTAAAGATAAGATTCAGTAACAGAGTTCATTTTCTCATTCAGAACAGCAACACTTATATCAATATCCTTCAGATACTAGCTTAGCAAAATGTTAATCACTGCTAAGCCTGTGGTTTGTATCACAATTTCAGTGTTAATTAAAACTTTATTTTAGGTGTTTATTAGAGTTAATTGATTGACCTAAGCCATTTGCAAATCATTTCCTGCTAACGTGATTCATCTTCCTTTAAGGCTTGATAGATTCACACCCACGCCCTGTAAATTACTACGCCGCTTTACAGGACATGGTTACTCTAATTTTGTGGGCATTTTTCATACTGAATCAAGCCGACAACAAAAGCTGCTTTACCAGACTAAGTATCATAAATCCACAGACAAACCACCTCTTGTTCTGGCATAATAATCGACCAGGACTACCTTGTACTTCTAACCATTGTCCTCTGCTATTATTATTGGTACTGTTGCTCTAAGACAGTCATTCTCAACCTTCCTAATGCCGCAACCGTTTAATACAGTTCCTCATGTTGTAATGACTCCTTGCCCTGCTTGGAAGAGGCCACAAGCCTCCTTTGGCAGGCCACTGCCGCAGGTGCCATAGAGAACTTCCCTCTACAGGCACCCTCAGCCAATCGCAGACTCCAGTGCCACTGACTGACATCCCCTCCAACCTGTCAAGCTGAAACTAACTCTTCCCCCCTTCCTCCTCCAGACGCAAGCCAATTGTGCCTTGTTCTTCACTCATGGCGACCCCTGTGAAATGGTTGTTCAATGTCCAAAGGGGTCCCGACCCCCAGGTTGGGAACCACTGCTCTAAGAGAAAATGTCCTTAAATCCAATGTTACTGTTTCTTTATTGCAAGGATAAGGAAAAGTAGCCATAGGTATTTCTGCTGCAAAAGTTATATTAGCAATAAATTTGCCAGTCTGAAAGGCAAAGTACTTGTAAGCTTTTTATGATTTCCATATTGGCCAGCTCAAATGATTGGGTGTGGACCTCAATCTTGTATTGTATTTTACTTCACTCTACTCGCTGAGGGGAGGTTCATGACTGACCCAACTTGTAATGGCTTGCATTCATTCAAAACATTGTTATTTCTTTGACATTGTGGGCCTTAATCTGCCACAAGGGTTTTGTAAATTCAAGAGGAGCCAATGTTAAAATAAACCTGGAATTTCTCCTGTTTGAGATTTTTTAACTCTTCGCACTGAAGGGACAGGAGGAGGAGGGATGGAGGACAATATAACCTTGGTGCTCAATCACACCCCAGATGTTGATTCTATATACATGTCTTGTATGTACATGAGGAGGAATTTATTGCACAGAACACAGCTACGTTTGGCTTTAAGAACAGATAAGCAGAACTCACAAATTGATTTACCAGTGGCTAAGAGGTAATGGACCGCCCAAGAAGCCTCAGTTGGGTGTGGAAAATAAACAACAAAGAATGACAACTAACATCATGCTCGGTTAGTGCCTTTCTCAGAGTCAGACTGATCTCCACTAGAAGAATGTCAGAGGAAAAGGCCATGGGTCTGGATATGGCAAGACAATCTTTATTCTTATGAGGACTGTCAATAAGATCTGTGTGTTGTCTGCATCTGAGAAAAGGTGTGTGGACCAAGAATTGTGCGGGACAGGGCGCTGTCCTTGACGCCGCTTCTCCTCCCAACGCTTTCGATTCAGCAACTGGCTAAGCAAGTTATATTCTGCCCGTGCAGGGATGATTTACCTTCCTCCAAAGCCTCCGCTCCCCGGATAATTGGGCCGTCCGTACATGCCCTGCTGTATATATGGCTGATTAGAGCCAGCCTTGGCTGAGAACTGCTGCTGCTGGCCAGCAAACTGAGGGGAATTCATGCCAGGGTTGTTGGTCGTCATCCCAGAAGCCATGGGATTTCCTGCTGGGTTCATTGGATTGTTCGCATTTGCCATGGGATTTCCCAGCACCTGAGAGAGGGATTTTTGGGGGAGAGCATTAGAGAAGGAGAGGGAGGGAGGGAGATCACCAGATTGTCTTGACGGAGCTGGAATTTTATGAAACTGTTCATCTTAGTTTCAGAAGAGTGAAGTAATAATAAAAAAAACATCATGCCCGCTTACGTTATGAGGTATGCAAGGTGAGGGGAGAAGTTCTCAAGCTGCAGTCTGGCTGTATAAGAGGACCAGCTCTGCTGGAGGAACAGAGACACGGGAGGCACCTTCACAGCCGACAACCTACTGCCCTCAACAGGATGCTGCTTCTTTCTTTCTTTCTCATGGTTTTATTCTGGCCTTCAGGCAACCAGGCATAGCCAGCTCAGCGCACGATACAACCAACGGGATGGCACAACCAGGCCGTATCTGTGGCTCCTAACTCCTTCACTTTTCTCAAGATAATATGTGCACATGTTACCAGTTATATCCCGGACATTATTTAAAAATGGAATGAAAGGTGTGAAAGGGAAATAGAAGGGAAATCTAGACAAATATAAGATTGCTGACAACTCTGATAGCAGCACATGTTCCATTACAGAAACTACTGCTTTGTGAAAGGGAATTTGCTTTATATGGTGTGTGTGTGTGCGCGCGTGTGCGCGCGCGCACACACACACACACACACACACACACACACACACACACACACTTGATTTTTATAGGAAGATGCTTTATACTTAGTCAGATCCTTGGGCCATCCTAACTAGTACTGTTAATTTATTGTGAGCAAGTCCTCGTGTTCCAGGCAGGATTTTTTCCTCATCCTACCAGGAGATCTCTAGTGTTCCCTGTTGCTCTCATCTAAGCAGTAGCCTAACCAGGACTAACCCCACATAGGTTCAACAAACTGGATGAATACTGGTGTATCAAGGGTGCAAAAAAATGAAGTTCAACAGCCTGTCTCTGCATAAGACAGATAAATACTTTCATATCCCTGTTGCTTACTCTTGCCTACCCAACGTGTTAAAAGCGTAATTACCAGCATCTTTCCCTTGGCCCTCCCAGGAAGAGGCCATGGTGGATTAAAATCAATGATTTTTTAAAATATATAATGTTTTACCTTTAAAATTATTTTTAAATTTAAATTGTACATACACGCTTTTAAAAATTTAAATCATGATTTAAATCAAATCATTTAAATTCATTAAAATCAAATCCACCCTGGAAAAGGCTAAGACAAATACTATTTCTGACTTCCAATCCCAACCCCAACCCCAACCCCTTGCTTTTCATTTACAAAGCAAGAATGCATACTGTATTTTCCCATCTATAAAACACCCCCATCTTTTCCAACCCAAAATTGCAACCCCAGAAACGCAGGTTCTCTCCTTAGCTTACTTCCATGTATAAGACGAGCCTCAATTTTTAGAATAACAAATTTAGGTTAAAATATAGTCTGATACATGAAAAAGTACTGAACTTAGTCATTTTCAGTAACAGAGGATACTGAATTAGTGCCCACAACTCTGGAATGCCCTCCCTATGGACATTCGCCTGGCACCAACCCTTTTGGCTTTCCGGTGGCAGGCAAAGACTTTCCTGTTTGGCCAGCATTTTAATTAGATTATTTGGTTGGACACATGAGCAGCAGGGTTTTATAATTTATAATTTGTACTCTATCTGGTTTTAACTGCATTGTATTTTATAGTTTAATAATTTTATTGTTTTAGAGTTTTTAATACTTGTTGTATGCCGCCCAGAGACCTCTTGGTAGTGGGGCAGCTAAAAAAAATCTTGTAAATAAATAAATAAATATATAAATAAATTCACGTATCCATGTTTCCTTCAGAGTGTAAGGAATGACTTCTGGAATTAGATCAAGATCTATCTAGCACAGCATAATTTTTTTTAAAATAAACACATCTAAACTATCATAGCTGCACAGGCATGGCTGCTTTTTCAACCCAACCTCAGGAACCAAGATCTAACTCTTCATCCTTTTTCCTGTTGTGTGGCATGTGGTGTGAGGCTTCCACCTTATCTGAGCAGGGGGAGGGGAAAGGGGTATCAAGGAGAGAAACCAGCCAAAGGGGGAGCTTACCTGGCTCTGAGATGTATTAGTCACACCCCATACCGTAGTGACCACAGAGAGAGAGCCTGGCGGTTGATTGGTGTTTTGCTGCCAAGGGACAGAATCGTAAGGGAAAGACCCATCACTGCAACAAAAAACCAAGGTAGGGGGAGAGACACATACAGGAGATAAAGTCACACTTGATTATTCAAATGAATTCTTGGGTTGAGTGGGAAGAGCAATCTTTTAATTTCTCAGCAGATTTCATTCCCCCCAAAAAACACACTAACTTGGGAACTGCCTGAGAGCGATAACATTTACAAAGTTAATAGTTTCTGTTTGGTTGCAGGAAGAGCAATTGCTTTTGCATCAGTGAAGGGGAGAAATACATTTGACAGGGAAGCACAAAATGCATATGACGATGATTATGGAGGTGAATGGCAATGAAACTACCGTAGTTGAAGCATGAAGAGCTCCACTTTTGCTAGCTACAGAAGTGGCAAATGGCAATGCCTTCTCGGGAGTGGGTTCTTAGGAACCAAAGCAACGTGGGAAGCCAAAGTGGAGGCTTCGATACATTTGCCTTGCCAATGTCATTTATTTTTAAGCTCCTGAGCCATCACGGCTTTAGTGCTCTCTTGTTCCACATCAATCAGATCTCGACTCCGGCCCTTTCTACTTGCACTCCCTCACAGCAATCCTTTTAAGGAGCAGCAATTACTGGGTGAATTAAAATGAGAGTTCAGAGGGCATCCCGCCACACACTGTGTGAGAAGCACACCAATAACAGTATTCGTGAACTAGTATTCTGGGTTAGGGTTGCTGTCATGTAAAGGCAGCTATACAAACCAGGACATTCTGGTTAAGCTTTGTCTCTGCAGTATCTATACTTGTGGCCCTTGGTGAAGCACTTTCTCAGCTTCAGGTACCTTTTCCTGCCCCCTGTCTACAGCCTGAGGATAACAACACCGACACTGTGCGGGGCTTGTTGTAGCACTTTGTAAAGTGTTAGGCACTCCGAAAGTTCAAAAGTGCTAAAGAAATGCTTCAATAATAATAATAATAATAATAATAATAATAATAATAATAATAATAATAATAATAATAATAATAATAATAATAATAATAATAATAATAATAATAATAATAATAATAATGCATTAAAATCATACATTATGAACCAGGAGCATCTGCTTCTGCCAATTATGTTCACATGTAGGGGTGGTAAAATCCACAACTAACTCTCATCACAAGCACAGTCTACACATATGAAAGTCTCCGGCAGGACTCAGGAAAGTCCTGCTTTTCCCTATGCCCACCTCTAAACGCGACAGATATGCGCACAGTCAATATGAAGGCAGGCTGCTTGCTTTCTCTTCTTGCATCAGGCACAGAAGAGGGCAGGATGAGACAGATGAAGCTTTAAAAACCTACCTCTTCAGGAAGGCCTCCTGATTCTTAGATTTTTTTTTTTATGCCTCGCCATGTCTCTGAATGATATTTTTATTAGATTTTTATTAGATAGTATCAGGAACACTATCTGGTTTTTAACTATATTAGTCTGTTGTGTGGCAGTCTGTTTGTTCAATTGTGATTATCTGTGCCAATTGTGGCTTTGTAAGCCGCTTAGAGATCTTTTGATATTAAGCGGGATATAAATACAATAAATAAATAAAATAAATAAAATAAATCTCTCCGAGATGCCATTATGCTGCCAATGTATCCTTAGGCAAGTTGGGGTTAGGGGACAGAGCTTTACTGGAACTCTCCATGCACAGGTACTGCACTAGACATGTGAACAGATTATGTTGTACACAACTACCATGCACAATACCCATTTCTAAATCCGTTAGTATTTTTCCCCATACTAATCACCTACAGACTGTTCATTTTGTCTCAAGCATATTTATTCTGCATTAGCTGTTAAACATGTATATCACATATTTGACAGTTAAAAACAGGTCTTAAGTCACTAATATAGGAATGTGAAGGTGACATTTTAGCACGCTGACATGTATGAATCAAATGACATTTGTTTTGCCGATGGATATAATGTTAAGGATAAATTGAAAAACTGAAATGTGTTGGAGCAAAGTGACTATTTTTTTCTTGAAATGTCTGATTTGCTAACTTTTGTTGCTATTATTTCTAATCCTGGAATATTGTTTAGGGTGCAATCAGGGATTAATTCAAGACAAACGTATAATGGAACCATCCCTGGTCAATGCAGAGATTATTCTGACACTCCAGAATAGGGATGTGCCTGGTAATTTAAAATCTGCAGCGAAGTTTCATTGTTTGTAGGAGGGAGAGTCAATTATAAGAAAGGTTTGGAATCATCAAACTGACTAATAAGGTCTTATCAGTTGAAAAACTCATTAATAAGGTCTTAGTTGAAAATGAGTGATGGACAAGGACATAAGCAACAATATAAATGGCAAAAATAAAGAGCAAGATCGAGAATTTTCATTTTGAAGGCATCCCCTTAAAATGGATGTTTTTCATGACTGGAAGGGATACGATGCAATGGCAACAGAAACAGAATTTAAAGAACATGTTAGGGTCTTTCTTCAGAAGCTTCAGCTCCGAACAGGCATTTAACTACAACAGAGTAGGTGTGTAACTGAGTTTTCTTTGGAAGGATGGTCTTTGGATCACTTACTAACCCAGTAAACCTTCAGGCACTAACTGGGACTTTTATATCTTCAAAATAATGTGGAAAGGCTTGCACCAAATGCTACTACTACCATTCTTTGGGGTGGCAAAGCAAAGACGAAGAAATGAGAGAGAAAGGGAAACATTTAAAAGCACCCCCCTTCTTACAGGCTAGGGTTCATGGATATTTTAAAACACTGAAGCCCACCCACTTTGATGCATCTTGATACATAATACAGTGATTAGCTCCTGCTGTAATGGAGATACTGCTTTTCTCTGGATTTGTCTATATATAGACAAATAATAGATCCTCATTTGAACTAAGTCCAGGGGAAAAACTAGGGTTGGACTGTGATCCTCAACAGACAACACAGAAAAAAGTTGCACTGAATGTTGAGACTTGGTAGAGAGACACTTCTTGCTCAAGTATCAGGATGCTGGTTTTACAGCAGAATGTGATGTGAAAACACTGGAGCAAAATCCCTCCCCTGACAGCACAGCAAAACATGTAAAAATGAAACAAACTACAGGATTAAGAATATAACATTTGCTAGGGTATAGGTAGGACATTAACCTCCCTCTTCGGCTGGATTCAGAAGTAATGCTGGCTGACATTTCCAAACCCTAGCTGTTCTTTCTCAACTGACAGCATTTGTAAGGGAGAACTCAAAAAAGGGGAAGAACACTTAACATTTCCCCCTACCAAATGTATTTCTCACCCCTTGGCTCTCCTCAGCTGGGTTTCACATTTCTACCGCATGTAACAGAATGTTGCATGTGTGAAAACTAGTCCAAGGTGGCTACCTGTGAAGAGGAATAACTTGTTTCCTCTCATCTGTAGTTTTTCCTCCTACACATCACCTCCTAGCACTAGAGGCACAGGAACTTTTGGAAATGCAACTTGGTAGCAGCATGTGTAGTTCCAGTCGAAGCCTCCAAGTGGCTCTATAAGCTGGGTTTCCCTAATGCCTTTATATCACATTCTGGTGCCACAATTATTAATATAAAATTGTGCTTTTCTAGAGTCTGCAGTCCTTCTTCAAAGCATCCACATTTATTGAGCATGGCTCCCTTCCTTATAACCCTAACCTTGTTTTCACCTACAGGGTAGTAATCTTTCTAAGAGTGGATTGCTATGGTCTCTTACTAATAAGACACATTTGTGGGCATGCACCAATTTCAAAACCCACTTGAAAACCCTTAGCCAGGGATCTGAAGTTGGAAATAAACTTGAATTCTAATCTGTACCTTGCCATTGACCCACTGGAGTCCACACCAAATGTCTTTCGATTTCCCAGGGTCAAAGGGTATCTATGAGGGCAGTGATGGCGAACCTTTTAGAGACTGAGTGCCCAAGCTGCGATTCAAAACCCACTAATTTTTCGCAAAGTGCCAATACAGCAATTTAACCTGAATACAGGTGGCTGTGAAGGGGTGATGACAGGTGCCCACAGAAAGAGCTCCAAGTGCCACTTTTGGCACCCGTGCCATAGGTTTGCCAACATTGCTATAGGGTATAAGGAACGGTGGCCCATCTCATGGTATAGTTATTATGTGAGGAATGCCAAGGTTGAATGCCAGGAAAGGTTATATATCTCAGTTCTTAATTACTACCCTTCCCCATCTGACAAGACCATAAGATATTGTTGCCCAGATATGGGTGCAAATCTTGCAGTTATTTCCTATTATCTTTGGCAGGTTTCTACCTTGCCCATCCTGTTATACAAGATGCAGCTCTCTAACCTGTGGCCGTCTGTCTATACCATCACTCATTAGTAAGGCGATTGAAATTAACTTTTTATAAAGTCTTTCGGCACCTAGGGTAAAACAGTCATTAGGCAGACCACGGTGGCTACGTCAGGCTTGGGGTGTCATGAAAGGGCAGCCAACTATCTCTTATTAAATACATATTTTAACATCTAGAGAGAAAGACTTGTGACATCTTCTGCCTAGGGGGCCAGAACAACATGTTGGCATTGGAAATTATGCACATGGAGGGAGTGGACAGGATTTGCTATTCTTCCTCAGGCAGCAAAATCCCTTGGACAAGCACTGTCAACACTGAAACATTCAGCAGGGACTTATTAGAGCAGTGATTCTCAACCTGTGGGTCCCCAGATGTTCCTGGACTACAACTCCCAGAAACCTCCACCACTCGCTGTGCTGGAAGGGGTTTCTGGGAGTTGCAGTCTAGTAACATCTGAGGACCCACAGGTTGAGAACCACTGTATTAGAGGAACAGAAATGAGGTGTTTCATCCATTAGACCACAGAACACTACAGAATATTTCTCATGTACTACAAAAGAACCTGGGAACTACAGGCTACTTTTTAAATCTACTGATCTATATGAACTATCCCTCCTTGTGGCTGATCCACAAAGGACAAGGGAGTCTTTTACAGCCTATTTCAGAGCCTGGCTCTATAGCGCAAGCTGTAGAGACTCACGCTTTCAGCTCTGGAGGTCCCCGTTTCAATCTCTGGGGTCTGTCAAGATGGCAGCCGTCACATATGCACCTATGAATCAGAAGGGAAAGTGTAGGTCCAGAATAAAAATTGAAAGCCCTAACAATGTACATTGATTAGTCCACTTTGCATTTGGATCTGATCCTCACAATGATATCATCTAAATCTCGAGACTAATTTTCTCTTTTATATCTCCTCCAGGCAATGAACACATAGACATTCAAACGTATACATACTGGCCTTTCTCATTATAGTCCACTTCACTTGACTTACAATTCATTCGTGCTATCAAATGGCAAAATTGCAGCACCACTTAATGGAAATTTGTTATTATACCATAAAATATTAAAAGTAATTTCACCACCTAATCACAAACCTAATTACATAACTACTATCTATTATATAATAACCGACATATGAGAAACTACATAGGAATCCTCATGGGGGCTAATAATAGATCTGTACAATACGGGGATTGGAAGATGGAAGTGAAAACCATCTTTGTGTCACGTTCTCTGCTGTAATACCTACAATTTCTTCTCCACTGTCATGGCATCATCACATGCAGAAGATGCGATATACCCACTGGAGCAATCCTTGAAGATGATGTGGAAGTTTCAGGGACAGCCTCAGATGCAAATCATTCCAAATATTCCTGGGTCCTTGCGGGAGAGGGTTGTGTAATGGAACACACACTGAAAAGAGGTAGGGGACCCCTATCTAGAGCTGAAGGAAAGGTTATTCTCCATTCCCAGAGAGTCATATAAGAACTCAGGCTAGGGTCTCCTAAACCTGAGTCCTTCTTGGGAACCCGTTGCTGGAAGAGTATCTCTTTCTTTTAGTTTGTCACCTGCACCTTCATTCCCTGCAGACGTGGAGCTCTCTTCAGCAGAGGTGCAGCTAGGGTTTGGAGCACCCAGGGACAAAGTCAGTTTTGGTGTCCTCTCCTGCCCCCCAACTGCATCTCACCCACCAAGCAAGGAGCACTCGATCCCAGGGGAACAGCACAGGAGAGGGGAAAGGGTCCCTCTTTCTCACACGCTCTTCGGGGGGCTCCCAGACAAGGCTCTGCTGTACAAACCGCACAGTGCGCAGATAGCACTAAGCAGGCAAGTTTTTCCAGGCAACACCTCTGTAGCATGCTTCCCCTCCTCCTTTCACCTGGCTAAGGCGTGGCAATTGTTAGCCTGAGGAAAGGAGGAGAGAGGGAAAGCAATCAATGGAGGTGGTCCTTTCTCCGGGCTAATGACCGCCAAGCTTCAGCGGGGGAGGGGGGAAGGAGAAGGGGAAAGCAATCAATGGAGGTGGTGCTTGGGGGGAAAATCACCTGCTTCCCTCTCCTCTGTTCCCCTGACAAAGGATCACCAAGCCTTAGTGAGGCAAAAGGAGGACTGCTGGCAGGATGACACAGGGCTTTCTTCTCCTGCTCCCCCTCCAGGCGCCCTCAGATTGCTGTGTGCCCCCGGGCAAATGCAGTCTCCGCCCCTCCCTAGTTACGCCAGTGCTCTTCAGCAGTAGATGGAACAGGTGTAAATCCTAATCCATTCAAACTAGCACAACAGCTTTCAGGTAGGCAAAACCTTTCCCACATGCACTAGGAGTTGCTGTTCCATCCCAAAACACTCTAGTCTTTAAACTAGAGTTCACTTGCATAAGAAATCTTGAGGACCCTGTTCATGGGCAAGGGATAGCCCTCTACTATTTAACTGGATCCACTGACCTCTGCATTGGGATCTTCTTACTTGATTACCTCTTTAGACCCTAATGACTGAGAACCATGAACTGTCCCAATTTTTCTCCCAGAATGTTTATAGTCTTAAGACTTCCCTGGACCAGATCAGTAGCATATAACTGTATGGATAAGGATGGAAAACAAATGAAATGGGGACACTACAATCCAAGGCACTTATTTCTACATTTTACATGGAAAATGAGGAGATTAAGAATCATGAATGATGGTGGTGGGGCATCTCTATCTTACTCATAATGGTTAGACTTGCCTTAAAACACAAGTGAAAATGCCTGAAAGAATTACTGGATTTGGTGTTGAAACCTGTGCATGTGAACGATGCTTGAGAAAGCTGCAATTCTAAAAGATTCCTGCATCTTTTAAGAACAGTATTAATCCCTGGATATTGTCAGCCCCAACAGAGAAGGAAGTAATGCAAGTATTAAAATAATTGAAAAGTGCAAAAGTTAATTGCAACTCAGTGAAGATTCAGCTCATGGCTGGTGCCAAAGGTTGACTCAAGTTAGACTAATAATTGAATGTAGGGTACTTTAAAAATCCTAGTCCATTGATTACTGCTATCATTTCTGTTCTTTGTGCCCAGGAAGGCTGGGCCCAAGCTGCTCTCTGGAACAACATGAGAAGTACTTAATGTCTTAGAGGACTTCGTTTGGTGCATGAGTATAACAATTTAATTAACAAAAAAGTCAGAAAACTTGCTCATCTACCCTGCTATCATTTGCTCTTGTTGCCTGAAGCTTTCGGGGCACTTCAGTGGAAAGGTTTTTCCCAACCCTGTTCCCTGATATGCTTTGTGTGGGGTGTCAGCCTCCTAAGATGAGCATGGAGGTTAGTGGTTGAAACAAAACTAGACAGGAAGGACAGAAATAATGGGGGAAACCAAGAGATCACTAGGACGGCAGTTGCCCAGCTATATATATGGTTGCTGGATCCATGAGATTGTCACAGATGGTCAAATAATTTACCAATTATTTTTCTCAACTGGATAACACAAGCCAACAAAAGCAATGGGCCACTTCCAATAGGATGGAGTACTCAAGGTGGACTTTGAATGCAAATCACTGTTTAAAATGATTTTGTTCTAATGACTCAAGTCTTAACTCATCTACACTAGACAAACTGAAAGTAATCCAAAGTAAAAGGCATGGCCGTTTTGTATTTTTCCAAAATTCAGCAGATCTTCCAGCTAGTATTCTAGTAGCTTCACATTCTCAGAAGTGTTTCAAGATCCTCACCAAGAGGCTCTTTGTGGTGATGTCCATTAAGTATGGGTAAGGATATATAGATGGAGCTTTCTAAGCTCCATGGCAACTGTAAGCATTAGGGAACAGTATCTCTCTGGTTCATTAGGCCCTGTAGAGGATGTGTCTCAAAAAACTATTAGTCCCAATATAGAGAAGATGCATTGGCCAAAATGTTATTGCTTACTAAGTAAATTGCACTGGAACAGACATATTGAATCAATAGGGGTTTGATTAATCAACCCCTCCATATATATGATTAAATTTGAATACTTTAACTGTGATTTACTTAAGCATACAGTAATACCTTGGTTTACGAGCATAATCTATTCTGGAAACATGCTTGTAAACCAAAGCAAATTTTCCCATAAGAAATAATGGAAACTCAGATGATTTGTTCTGGGGCCCCATAGACCACATACTGTACACACAAAATGCAAAAAACTCACAAAATAAGTTGGCTAGAAGTCCATCTCCACACCATGGTTTAGGTACCTGATTTTGGAATCTTCTCTGCTTGTTACTAATAACTGGACTTTACTCTTTATTTTACAAGAATAAAGTGCAATTTATAGCCCTATACATTTTTGACTAGCTGCCCCATGACTAGAAATGATTTGAAAATTAAGAACGAATATTGAAAACAAATTAAAAGAAAAATATAAAGGAAAACAAAACAAACCCCTAACCTGCACTGACTTTTAAAAACATTTCTGGCTGGTACAAGAGAGACCTCCCTTCCCTTCCTCTCTCTACTTTCGGGACTTGCCTGAAATGGAAACTTTCCAGACAATCCCGCACAATCCAGCAGGGGGAGGGAAAGATAACCACCATTGGCTCACTTGTGATCATGTGACCTGCTTCAGTGCTTGTATTGCAAGATATTGCTTGTTGATCAAGGCAAAATTTAGAAGAAATATTTGCTTGTCTTGCAAAACACTCTTAAACTAAGGTACTTGTAAACCAAGGTTTTACTGTACGTAACTTATACTGTGGACAAAAGACTATTGAAGAACAGAAGGGTTTCCCATGACCAAAAAGGTAATATTTTTGTCTCCCTATCTGTTCAATCTATATGCAAACATATATGGAAAACTGGATTATAGTCAGATGACAGAGCAAAAATTCATGGGAGTTAATGAAAATTCATAATAATTTAAGATTTACAGAAGAAACCATACTGCGACCAAAAGAAAAAAATAACTTGAACCAACTATCGATAAAGGTGAAAGATACCAGAAATGCAAAAATTGGGACTCCATAAGAATTTCTTAACCTTAATGCTGACAAAGAAACAAATTTGTTCAAGATTTTCTATACTTCAGTGATCAATACAGATAGAGAATATGGCCAAGAAAAAAATAAGAAGATCAAGAGAGTCAGAAGGTGTCTAGAATGAACTAGAAAAGATTCTCAAGTGAAGAAATGTGTGACTGGAGTCTAAGACCACCCATATTATGATAATCCAGTTGTAGGAATGGATGGGTAAACTGTATAGCGAATACAGCTAATTGGCGGTGGGGGGCTAAGAATCAAAGTCATTCAAAGCATGGTGTTGGAAAAGTACTTTATGAATACCATAGAAATCCAGAAAGAAAAATAAGTGGGTGCTATACTGCTTCATTTCCCCCGCATTATTGTGTTTTCCACAAATAAACTGTGAAAAACACAATAATGCTAGGAACATGAAGCAGTAGAAGAGGAGGAACATCAAATATTAGATAGACTGATGGTATAAAGGATGCATAGCTTTGAGTTCACAAGACTTGAGCAGAGCTGGTAATGACAGCTCCTTTTGAAGGTCACTCACTAATCATAATTGCCATAAGTCAGAAGCAACTCAGTAGCACATAACAATAAGAACATAATATTATAACATCTTAATAACAGTGTAATTTTTCACCACATTACTAATGAAAGTGTACTCTAAACTTCCCACAGGTTATGTCACAAAAAATTCATAGTCTTTAAAATCAATTTTAAAAAATATGGATGAACCCAGCCTAGGGGAAAAAATCTAGTTAAGACAGTGTCTGAAGAGAAATGCCATCCATAATTGTATACAGCATTTAGATTCTTATATTATACTCTAGGCAGGAGCAGTCCACAGAAGGCTGTATAACATGGCATTGATAAAATCTGTAATAGCACTAACAATGCCCTTCCAGTATACATGGACAACAACTGGGGCCCAGCAGCAAGCGAAAACCCTTCAAGAGAACGAATATAATGACTGCCTTGTGATTCTAAAACTCTTCTGCACCATGAGAAGAAGGGGAGGCATTTCTCAAACATTTCTCATTTTCTCTTTTGGCATTTTTGGAATTTTTACTTCAGTGGGAGGAGAACAGGTAGCCTACATGACCTCACAGGTCCCATCTTGTTCAGATCATACCAACATACTTCATGGGAGCATTTCATGTAATGAGCAAGCAACACTCGAGACCGAAGGATGCCTATGATGAATATTAACATTAATTAATGTTATTAATAATATTGTTATATAATTACTTATAATTAATTAATTATTAATAATTATTAATTATATTAATATTATTAATATTAAGAGATATCTTAATTTTTCTCATTCATATAAATGTATGTCAAGCTACAGAAAGCAAAAACAAAACAAGCAAGCAGGAAACACCTAGTCCTACAGACTTACAATAAATGATTTGTTTTCATCATATAGCCAGATGATAACTTGCAAAATAGAAAGCAGATGCTCAAAATGAACTAAGGGGAAACAGGCAAGGCTCAGTGATGTGTTTCTCTTAATACAACTATGATCAATATGAAAACGTACCATATTTTCCCCATATATACGACACTATTTTTTCCTAAAATCATGACACAAAAAATTATGGGATGTTGTGTATATGGAAGTAAGCCTTTCCCAAGGGTTGGGGTTGGGGTTGAGGAGAACCCAAATTGACCTTGCTGTTTTCCTTCCGCTTCTGAATTAATCTGTATCTTTTTACACACAATTTGTTTAACCATCTGAGAACATATTTTAAACACTTTATATTTTAAAAGTTTTTTTGTTTGTTCTGTTTTGTTTTGACTTATCCTGATCTTTTTTATTCAACTCGGTGACGGGAGATTAAGCTGTAAGAAACTGAAATGTCGAAAGCTGCATAAAGCCAGTATGCCCCAGAGGACATTTGAAATTTCTCTATCAGACTCAGGGAAGGGAGACTGGTATTTAAATTTCCACTCAACCATAAAACTAATTAATATTCTTAGACCTGTCACTTTGTCACTGCCTAACTTACTAACAGGGTTGGTGGGGAGAAGGACCAACACATAACTTTAGAATTAATAGTACAAGAATTAATTAGTAAAAGAATACCTCATAGTTGAATATTGTAAGTCTGCAATATTTAATTTGTTGTCCACTATACATGATTTTTCCCCTTCACAGATCACTGCGTTGACATGGTAAAGGGGCTTGAGCAACTCAGAGAAGCTATGAGCTATCCTCTAGGTCGGTGGTTCTCAACCTGTGGGTCCCTGGGTGTTCCTGGACTGCAACTCCCAGAAGTCTTCATCACTAGCTGAGCTGGCCAGGATTTCCCCAGGAACATCTGGAGCCCCACAGGAGTTTGAGGTCATAAATAAATGTGGTCCACCTGGGGAAGGAACTGGCAAGCCACTCCAGTATCCCTGCCAAGAAAACCCCATGAACAGAAACTAAAGGCTAAAAGATATGACACTGGAAGATGAGCCCCCTCAGATCAGAAGGCATCCAAGATGCTACTGAGGAAGAGCAGAGGACAAGTACAAGAAGCTCCAGAGCTAATGAAGCGGCTGAGCCAAAGCCGAAAGGATGCCCAGCTGTAGATGTGCCTGGAAGAGAAAGGAAAGTCCAATGCTGCAAAGATATATACTGCATAGGAAACTGGAATGTGAGATTTATGAACCAGGGTAAGCTGGATGTGGTCAAATGTGAGATGGCAAGACTAAACATTGACATCTTGGGCATCAGCGAACTTAAATGGACAGGACTGGATGAATTCAGTTCAGATAACCATCACTACTATTGTGGGCAAGAATCCCATAGAAGAAATGGAGTGGCTCTCATAGTCAACAAAAGAGTAGGAATCATTTTGATTTTTACATGTAATAAATAAATGTTTTGAAAAGCTTTCTATGTACTGGATAAGACTATAAGGACTTCAGTGGGCTGAGCTGGGGCCTTGTGGCGCAGTGGTTAAATGCCTGTACTGCAGGTAAAACTGTGCTCACGACCTTGGGGTTCAATCCCAGGTAGCCGGCTCATGGTTGACTCAGCCTTCCATCCTTCCAAGGTTGGTAAAATGAGTACCCAGCTTGCTTGTGTGTGTTTGTGTGTGCAATGTGTAGCGTGCATACTGTAATTTAAAACTGCAAACCACCCAGAGACTACTTGAAGTGGTATAGGGTGCTATGTAAGCAGAACATTCCCCTCCCCCCGTACTATTTCTCCTTTTTACTGCAAAATCCTTTTTTTGCACACAAAAACACTTTTCTTGCACAAGTACTTGTGCAAAATACAAGGTTTAATTCCCCCACCCACATGAAAATAGAGTAGTTTTTTTTGCTTGCTTTTTGCTAACCATGCTGCTGATTGTGCTGTAGCGATGGCAAACCATGCAATGTTTATTGCATTTAGTGTCTTAGTGTGTTAAGGCACCCTTTTTAAGTCAATGAGAACATTTGTGAAGCTTCAGCATATCCTGACTATGGTGCAATACAATTGCAATCACTCCACTCCACACACAGTTTTCTCAGTTTCAAGGGTTGCATTTGGATGGCATACTAAACTGAACAGCCTGTCAGACTCTTGCACCCCCCTTCCTTGCACTACACAGACAGAAAAGCAAACTCAGAAGCTTTTATATTTTAACTCACACCTTGCTAGCCCACAGAAACCTGGAATTCTGGTTATTCTTAACTATAGTTGGTTTAAATAAGCCATCTTTGTAAGCCATGTTTTGAGGTCAGTCTCTTTGAAAATAATAGTTAATATTATCAACAATTTATCAGGCTTAGACAACACAGCAAACAGTGGTTAATAAGGAGCAACTGAGAAGTTTCTCAATGTCTCTTCATAGCTCAACAGAAAATGTAAGTACATTGACTTGATTGGTGAAGTAAGCTCCTGTTATTAAAATTTTGCTACTTTACAATTCTTTATTATACCCAAATATAGAAACTATGGATATTTGTGGAATAAGATGCTAGCCATCATGCAATTAACCTTCAGAACCTGGCACTATTTAGACTTAGATTATGGAATTAGACCAACATTCTCTTTGGAAGTACAATCTGATTGGCTACAAATCTGTTAGCAACATGGCTATAATCCAAAGAACAGGACAATTAATTCTGGGTGCCAAATAGCTTATGTTTCTTAAACAACAGAGGATCATCCTACCACTTTGGAAACCACAGAGGTTTGCTGCTCAAGTGGAAACACATGATCAGGCAATTTTTTGGATCACAAGCAGAAGGTACAGCTGAAGCTGATCACATACTTTTTGTGCCCAAAGAAAATATTGAGTGCACAAATATGTATAGCATGCAAATGATAACAAAGCTTTGTGGGAAAACTAGAAGAATAGCTACAAAAATTGTCCTCAAGCCCCTGAAGAGATGGGATTTATTATTACCCTTTCAATGTAAAGGACAGAGCCATCCATTCCCATTAACACCAACCTCCCGATTCTCCTGTCACACAGGGAGATTACTAAGCACATAAATACACAATCACAGCCCTATGTCATTCTCACAAAATCCACATCCTATTAGCATTCTACCTGTTATCTGTAAGATGCTAAAAATTCCTGAACAATAATTTGCAGCTTGATATACGCACTTTCATCTTTATTGAATTTCCTAGCACGAGCCCCAGACCTGGTTTCATCCATGATTTATTTTAACCCACGTGCCTGCGTTTCAAAGAGATTTCTCAGTTTAAGCCCCCCCCCCCATTTTAGTAGCAAGGTATTAATTTTACTCCTGCTCATCCATATAGCCAGGATCCTGCATCCACCTGATCCTTCAATAATGATAATAACGATTAAAAGAACAAACCAAGACACCCACCCAAGTAGTCTATCACTGCCTGTTGCCTTGGTAATCCAAACGCCCAGGAACTCGCTGATTATCGGTGAATGGGAATGGCATTGTTCACACCGCAGTGCCTCTGCTATGTTAATGTGAGATAATGGCAGCCAGAAGAATCCCTTTGTTTCCAGCTTTCCTGTTTATTCATAGTGCCTGGAGGTTAGCAATTGCTATAACAATCAGGAAAGGAGCCACAGATTCCACTTCTGGCTCCCCCCCCCACTCCCACCTCCTGCCTCCAAGAAAATAAAAGAAGAAAAGGCTCTGTGAGGGGGAAGCATAGCCAGGGAACTGATGGATGAACTACAAGGAGAGTGAAGCAGAGGAGGTATATTCCTAGCAGCACAAATGAAGGGTTTGGAGGACTTGCACTTATTTTGAGACCGGAGAGACAAGAAATACGTATGTTTAGAAAATGTCAAAAAACTTCTTTTTAAGAACTACAGACAGCTAGATAAAGCAGTGAGGTCCCCCCCCCCCCAACTGTTGCACACCAAAGATGTGGCATTTCTCCTATTTATAAAAAATAATTTTATCTCCATTAATTTTGATTAATTCTTTCAGTCGGGTTGGTAGTTTGCTGATTACCACCATTCGTGTATGTATATGTTTAAATACAGACTTCAGATTACTGGATTGGATTTTTTTTTAATTTGAAGTAATGTTCTTCACATTTATGTATTAACACATGTTTATTTCTATGTGTTTAAAAACTCATAAAATTCTTTTTTTTTTGGTCCATCACCAGCTCTCAGAGTGGTACATTTGCAAACTTCTATCCTTGTGAAGTGGATTGGGATACAAGAATGAGACACTGAAAATGGATTGGAATACTGAAGTGAATTCCGTTTGGAATCTCTTCAAGCACAGTTTTGGAATGGAACAAACCCAATGTATGCCAGAATCAAGGTAGCTCATTGATCTTCTTGATTATAAATCCAAGGGGTGGGGTGAGCTTTTATTTATTTATTTTTAATTCTATCTAAAATATTTTCACCCCACCTCTCTCCTAATTTTGTCCAGTTGTAAAATGAATTCTTAAGTAATACTTAACTAAAACACCTGAAGAATTGCTTTCCCTGGATACTAAGGACTACTATCCGCCCCCACTTGCTCTAAACTTACTCTTGGTCTTTGACTTTATGAGTGATGTTATTGATTTAATTATTGATTTAATTATGTTTTAGTATGTACTGTACTATTAAGTTGTATTATTTTCGCCCTGCTATATTATTATTGTACATTGTATTGGGTGATTTATGTTGAATTGTAAACTGCCCAGACTGCCCAGATGGGTGGTATATAAACACTCTCTCTCTCTCTCTCTCTCTCTCTCTCTCTCTCTCTCTCTCTCTCTCTCTCTCAGTAGGGTTGTATTTCCACAAGTTGCAAAAAAATGATTTGTTTTTACCTATACGTTGTTGCCCATTGAATACAATTCACAGGGTCATGTTCAGTCACACTAAATACAGTCGAACTGGTAAGAAAGCACACGTGTTCCACGTTCTACAAAATTAGATGAACTATTTACAAAGTTGTATCCTACAAATTTTATGAGTTCCTTCAAGTGTTAAAATAATCAAGGGGGGGGGACTTTTTCTTGGTCCCAACACTTTCACAAGCATGTTTGTCAGGGGCACAAAAGAGGGCTTCCTCTGTCATGGCTCTCAGTCTCTGGAATGTTCTCTTACGGGAGGCTGGGCGAGTCCTAATTTGGCTGTCCTTCCACAAGCAGCTCAAGACCTTTCACTTCCGGCAGTCTTTCCTTTCACAGGCTTGTGTAATGGATCGTTGTGCCTTGTTGGTTTTAAATGTGTTTTTAGTATTTATTTTATTTAAATATAATATTTGGTTAATTCTTTTAAAATATTTGTCTAATTACTGTTTTCAGCTTTGAAATGTTGTCTATTATTAATTATCTAAACTGCCTTGGGTCCTCATGGGCTATTCTACTGTTTTATCTTCATGCTGAAGCCAGTTATCTGGTACAGTCTGGAATCCTGCCTTGGCCATAAATACTTAAATACTCAAGGCAGTCACTGTTAATTTCACACTAGGTCTGATGATGATGTAGCTTCAGCTTTCTCACAGATGACATGACATTTTCTCCTAGAATTTCCTGATCCTTCAATGAATCCATCTTGTGCTCCACACACAGCAGGTTCCCAGCACCAGAGGATCCAAAGCAGCCCCATAGCATCACTGAACCACCACCATGCTTTACAGTAGGCCGTGTGGGTTCTTTTCAGCGTATGCTCCATCCTTCTGTCTCTTGACATACAGCTGATCTATTGGGCCAAAACATTCCAAGTTGACATCTCACTCCACAGAATAGAATCATATGTAGCTCATTTTTATGATTTTAGGCATAGTGGAGGTGACCTTTCTGGTGCTTTTAGGTTAATAGTGGTGTACACCTTGGATTTCTGGCATGAACACCTTCTGTGCCTTATTGTGAAAACAGAAACCTCAGGGCTTGTTGCCCCCAAGTCTTGCTGCGGGTCTTTTGCTATCATTCACTGAAGGGTTTTTCTCAACCTGCCTTATCAGAAATCTGGTTGCAACCATAGATAGCTTCCCTTTTCCTGTCCTGTCCAGGTAGTGTAACCACTGCTCCTTCAACTTTGAACTTGCAAACTATGCTTCCAACGACGTCTCTACAAACATTCAGTGCCTTTGCTATCATTTTGTATCCTGTTCCTTGCTTATGAAGAACAGTGATCTCTTAACTTTCTGGACCCTTCTTTTGACTTAGTTATATTTCTGACATGCAATCAAATGTGACACCAACCAACTCCTAGCCAATTGAGGTATTTCAGGTGTTCTAGCTCAAGCATACCTGGTGCAACTAATGAAGCCCCTGATATTTTTGCATATTTCTGCTGGGGGGATTCTATTCAGATAATTGAACTGAATAATTGTGAGGCTCCAGAATTAATTAAAACATGCATTTCTAGTTGGATTTGGGAAACCACTTGAAGAATTTGTTGTGTTGAGCTATTTCAATTGCTTATATTTGATTTGTTCACTGCCAGAAGCTGAAAGTCTGTAAATTTTGAAAACAAACCTGATTTGCAAGAGGGATTGAAATTTTTTGACTGTAACTATATACGTTAAAACATACAGTTATTGTTTTTAGCCAACATCTTGTCCAGAAGCAAACTATTTCTGTATTGCAAAGCAGTGAAGGAGGCTAACCACAGTTTAATGAGATTTCAGAGATTGTCTCAACAAAATATGCTGGGAAATGAAACTGTGGGAACATTTGGTGTCTAGCTTATTTGCAAAGAATTGCATCTACATGTACATCTATTTGGCTTGGTATGGCTCTTTGAACTACTAATTTAGATATACAGCCTACCAAATTACATCAGTTTTACACCACAGTAACTGTGTATAGGAAATCTTTAGATAAAAGCTGTTCAGGCAATGCATCTGCAGACCTTTTCTCTGTGAGTAACTATCTCTGGATGAAATAACTTCATTTGATAATTAAAATTCATGCAACTAGACTCTGCATTTTGAACATGAAATGCATATAACTGGAATAAGATGGAAACAAATGCGGCATAAGAGTTTAGTGGTGCAGTGGTTAAGTTGCAGTACTTCAGTGAAGACTGTGCTCATGACCTGAGTTTGATCCCAGGCACAGGTAACCAGCTTGAGGTTGACTCAATCTTCCATCCTTCTTGCTGAGGAGAGTGGCAATGTGTAGCCTGCACAACTAAGTTGTAAATTGCCCAGTGTGTGTGTGCGTTGTGTCGTTACAGTCGTGACCGACCCTTCGTGACTCCACGCCCATGGAGTTTTCTTGGCAGGAATACTGGAGTGGTTTGCCAATTCCTACTCCAGGCGCCTACAGCGCCTGGTATTCCCTGGTGGTCTCCCATCCAAGTACTAACCAGGGCTGACCCTGCTTAGCTTCCGAAATCAGGCAAGATCGGATGTACTTAGGGCATCTAGGCAGCTTAAATTGCCCAGAGGGAGCTTTAAACACTATGGAGCACTATGTAAGCAGCATACTTTTGCCTTGCTTTCCATTGTTGATCTAGGTCATGAATTGCAAGACTTGACCATGGCATCACGACAAAGCAAAAGTGTTTATGCTTATATGCCAGCCCTGGTCACTGGAGGAAGAAAGTAGGTTTTGGCTCAGAATGTCAAGCCATGGCTGCAGTCATTGTGGTGGTAGCAATCCTTGGTAGAAAGGGAACTATGTGGCAAAGGTTAGATTTCCAATCAGGGACTGTTGCACAGTTTAACTCCTTGCTGCCACACAACACTAGCAATAACAATTTCTTTAGTCCTTTCCATACATGGTATGAATAATGGGGGACTGGAGAAACAAGAGATTATGGTGCTTCATATTTGAACTAACCTAGTGTAAACATAACTACGTACATGCAGTTAATCCGCAGCAGATAATTACAGTATAGTCTTCTGATGAAATCTAGGTTTTAATCATTGTCATTCAAACATGGCAGGATATGTCTATATGTGTCTTATGTGCCATCAAGTCTGACATATGGTATCTTCATAAGGTTTCTAAGAAATGTGAGATGCGCAAGGTGCAATTTTACTATTGCTAAACACACACACACACACACACACACACACACACACACACACACACACACACACACACACACACACACACACACACACACACACACACACACACACACACACACACACACACACAGAGTGTTTCCATGGCTGAACCCAGATCTCCGGAGTCCTAGTCTGACACTCTCTGTACACAACGTGACACTGGCTTTCACCATGTTTTTATACACAGGGCACAAACATGGTACTGATTTAAACACCAGCAGCTCTCTTCATGATCAATCAGATGTTTTCCTTCCTTAGTATATTATAGGTGCTTGTTGCAGTTTGTATAGCCCATGTAAATTCTTTGTGGTGTCAATAACACTGTCTGTGTACACACAGCTGCTCTTGACAGCATTCTTTGTTATCAGAAATCTTTTTCTTTTGCTCTTTCCTATCTTGTCTCATCCCCAATTTTGCCTTCAATATTAATTAAATGGCAATTTCCTTACTGCCAGTGCTTGTATTAGAATGGTATCTTAGAGCAAGCAAAATTGATTAAAATAACAGAAGAAGTTGTAAAAATACAAGTGATTTGATTCCAGAGGTTTGATAAAATTAACCATAAGATCAAATTAACTACTAATTCAATTAGGTGGATGGAACTTTTTTTTCTAAATTAACATTGTTACCATTATTTGACATCATTGAGATAACTTGTACCTCTACGTTCTTTATAGGTTTATTGAAAAGGGAAGGGGTTGGTTATTCCTTCCTTCCTTCTTTCCATCATCTACTCCTGCCTGCCTACCCACTGAGTGAAGGAAATAAAATGTGTTCATTAAAAAATACAAATGCAAGACTAGGATGTAGGCAAAAGCCTGCAATGATTTTTAATTTTTATTAGTGGCCTATAGAGGTATTGCCTATAACCTACTCTTGCGTTTGAGTGAAGGAAAAACACCTAAGAAGAGGTGGGTCATAACCAGAATATGTTATGGATGTCCTTGGGGTAAATTACTGCACATAGCCCTTCCAATCCATGAATCATAGCCAGTTTCCCACATCTAGACCTTAGCCTAAATTGTCCAGTCTCTGCCCCTTCCCATAGGTAAGAGTAAGACCTGGGACTAGGTGGGGGAACTCTTTAGGCAGAGGCTATTGGTCAAAAAGAACTGGTTACTTACCTCTAAAGGTGGTTCTTCGAGTGGACCTTCATGAAGCCACACAGATGGGTTTCCTAGCGTGCACGCACCAGGTCTGAACTTCCCTAGCAATTGGAAAGTTTTTAGTCTCCGCCCCCTCGCACTGAGCACGTGTGAGAGGCTCCCCGTCCAAATGCCTCAGTTCCCTTATAACCGCCAGGTAAGTACCAGACACAGCATGACGGCCTGAGGGGAGGAGAGCGGGTGCTGTGTGGTTTCACAAAGGTCCACTCGAAGAACCACTTTTACAGGTAAGTAACCGGTTTTTCTCCTTCGTGGCCTTCGCAAAGCCACACAGATGGGTAATTACAAGCAATACTCACAGGATGGTGGGGAGGTACGCCATCACAAAGGAAAGGACAGCTCTCCCAAAGGTAGTAGCAGTACTCATGCAAGCATCCTATAGTGTCTGATAAATGTCAGAGGCTGGGACCATGTGGCAGCATTACATATGTCTTCTAAAGGAACACCTTTGAGGAAAGCTGCAGAAGCAGAAACTGCTCTAGTGGAGTGGGCTTTGAATGAACACGGCAATGGCCGTTTAGCTAACTGGTAAGCAACTTGAATAATAGAAACAATCCAACGTGAAAACTGCTGTGAAGAAGCAGGAGACCCTTTTGAACCCAGTTCATAACAGATGAACAACTTTTGTGTAGATCTTATAGGTGCAGTCCTGGACATGTAGAACGCTAGTCACCTTCTGACGTCCATCGTATGGAGCTGTCTCTTAAGAGGAGTGGACAGAGAAGGAAAAAATGTAGGTAAAATAATAGGCAGGGAAAGGTGGAAGGAGGAAACCACCTTGGGAAGAAATGCAATATCAGGTAAACCATCACCTTGTCCTTGTAGAATTGAAGACACAGCTGATCACAGCGAAGTGCACCAATTTTGCTGGACCACCTCACAGAAGTTATAGCTAGAAGAAAGCCAGTCTTGAAAATCAGTAATCAAATGTCATATGTGGCCAACAGTTCAAAAGGTGGTTTCATAAGCTGGTTAAGCACCAAAGAGAGAGAGACCACTGAGGCAGAATTGGTTTTCTATCCAGGAAGACATTCTGCAAGCCTCTGAGAAACAACTTCAAACAAGGGTGTCAAAAATATAAAGAGGCAGATGAGTTATCTGGCTGGTGAGCTACAATAGCCGATAAATGAACCTTGAGAGAGGAGGAAGTCCCGATCTTTTTAAGGTGAAGAAGGTATCATAAAACTTGAGGGAGTGAAAGATTAATTAGAGAAAATCCTTTTTTTTCAGATGTAAAGGCGAGGAACCTTCTCCACTTGAAATTGTAGGTACAATTGGTGGGAGGTTTTCAAGAGGCAGCTAAAACTGTAGAGATCAGCTCTTGATCCTCCAGGCTGTCAACTGGAGGTGAGATAAGTCTGGATGGAGAAGGCGGCCGTTGTCTCGAGATAGAAGACCAGGAAATATTGGAAGGTGGTAAAAATCCTGAGACATTATCAGGAGAGGGGCAAACCATGGTTGGCGAGGCCACCAGGGAGCTATAAGAATCACATTGGCCCTTTCTTGCTGTATCTTGGTTACTACCTTGTTCATGAGAGGGGTTGAATGGAATGCATAAGAAATTTGTTTTCCCAGGGAAACATCAGAGCGTCCCCACTGGAGTTGTGACCCATCCCTGCTCTGGAACAAAATAAGGGGCAATAGGTGTTCAACTGCAAGGCAAACAGATCTACTGTTGGGGTCCCCCAAAGCCAACAAAGGTGGTTGAAGGTAGCTTGAAGGAGCTCCCACTCATGTGATGTGTTCTGTCCTGCTTTGATCGTCTGCATCAACATTTTCGTCCCTGGCAAGATGCATGGCAAATCGGTGGATGTGGTGATCCAGGCACCATTTCCAGAACTCTATCGTTAGGAGGAGGAGCTGATTGGAGTGGGTTCTGCACTGCTTGTTGATATAGTACATGGTGGTCATGTTATCAGTGACCACCAGTACTACATTGCTGGAGAGGTGTCGGAGAAATACACGAAACGCCTTGAACACTGCCATGAGCTCCAGCTGATTTATGTGGAATTTGCGTTCCGGAGGAGACCAGCTATCATGGATGCTCATGTCTAAGCAGATCACCCCCCCACCTGATGTGCTGGCGTCCAGTGTTACTTGGTTAGTGGGAAATGGACAACGAAACAGGCGGCCTGCCAAGAGATTAGAGACACTTGCCCACTAGGTAAGATGGTCTGGGAGGTGGGGTGAGATGGTAAGAATTTTTGATGGTGGGTTGATCATAGGATCGAATTGAGACAGGTACCAATTCTGAAGTAGCCTGATCTTCAACCTGGTATAAGGAAATACAGTACTGAAGTCATGGAAGCCATGAGACAGAGGAGGTGTTGAACTTTCAGGGCTTCCATCCGAGCATGTGGTAGAAATAGAGATATGAGCGAGAGGATATCGTGAATGCGCTCATCGGAAGGGTATGCCAGGGCTCAAGATGAGTCCAGATTTACTCTGATGTATGATACAACCTGGGTTGGAATTAACATCAACTTTTCCTCATTAACTTGAAAGTTCAAATTGGCAAGGGTATGGAGGATGAAACGGATGTCCCTCCTGGCTTGATTCTCAGATTTAGAGACCACAAGCCAGTCATCGAGGTACAGGAAGATGACAATGCATTGAGTCCTGAGGTATGCTGTGACAGGAGCCATACATTTGGTGAAAACTCTTGGAGTTGTTGCCAAACCAAATGGCAGAGCGGAATACTCGAAGATGTTGTCGCTTTTCATGAACCTCAGAAATTGATGGTGAGCTGCGTGAATAGAGATGTGGAAGTAAGCATCTTTTAGATCCACGACTCCAAACCAGGCTTCCCATGTACAGAAGGGGGATAATCTTCTTTAGGGTCACCATTCTGAATTGAGGATTCTGAGATCCAAGATAGGATGGAGGCTTCCGTCCTTTTTTGGAACAGTGAAGTATATTGAAAAGTGACCTTGAAGAATGGAGGCAGGATGGACAGGTTGTATAGCTTGTTTACTTAGAAGTGCAGAGACTTCTTGAAGGAGGCAGTCTGAAGTGGGCTTGAAATGAAATTTTCTAGAGGTGGGAAGGAATCGAACTCTATGAGATAACCTTGAGCAATGATGGATAAAACCCAGTTGTCATTCATAACTAACTGCCAGGTTGGAAGAAAAGGCACAAGCAGTGTTTGATGAAGGGAGTCAGAAATCATCCCATTGTCTCCTATCTCTAGACTTTGAAGAACGGGAGGAACTGGGCTTTGGTTTCTTCCATTTGAATGTCAAAATTGGAATAGTTCCGCATGGCTTCCGAGGAAGATGGAGGCAAACACTCCTCAATATCGAAGTCTGGAGTGATTACGAGATAGGGTGAATCTCCCTCTGAACCATCACTGGAAGTGGAAGAGGAAGCCTTTGAATCCAAAGGTGGATTCGAATTAGAAGGTTGAGAGGGTTGTTCTACTGCAGATGGATCTGACGCCTGAATAACCCGCCATTTTCCATCAAAACGAAGTGGAAAAGATGGAAGCGGGGACATCGGTACCGAGGATGAAGATGTTTTTTGGAAACAGGCACAGTATCTTTCGAGCCCGAGAGTCTGCACTTCGTTTTCGGTTTGAAAGAGTCGTGGTCAATAACGAAGGCTGCTTGGTAGCGAGCGAAATAACCTCAGTCGGTTTTGACGAAGTGGAAGAAGATGCTGATTTCGAGGATTTTGATTTCAATTTCTTTTCCAGCAAGGGGAGTTTATGTGATGGGGCCTTTTTCGAGATGGAAGGCTTACTAGGGCTCACCAAATGCAGAGATGTTGACTTGCCTTTATCCATGGACTGCGGAGTGAGGAATCTCTCGATCAAATAAGTGTTAAGTCAGTGCCGACGGTTTATAAGCGCTTGAGCACTAAAGTTCTTACAAATGGGACAGGAGTTGGGCCAATGAGACTTGCCCAGGCAATATAGACACTCCTGATGAACGTCGGTATGCGGGATTTTACCCACACATGAGACACACCTTTTAAAGGGCTGCAAAAATGCCATAAAACAATCTTAAGAGTTAACAATGTAAGACTTGGAAGACTCACACGGAGACTAACGAAAACACTACCTCTGTACGTGGCGGTAAGAGGGAACTGACATGTTTGGGTGGGAAGCCTCTCGCACATGCTCAGTGCAAGGGGGAGGAGACAAACAAACTTTCTTATTGCTAGGGAAGTTCGGGCCACATGCGTGCACACTGAGAAACCCATCTGTGTGGCTTCACATAGGCCACGAAGGAGAAGTTGTACTTCGAACTGTTTGTCCACAGAATGTGACAAAGAAAGGGAAAGAGGGCAGCAAGTCAAAATCGGCAAGCTCTCTGAAGCTTGCTTGAGATGAACCCACATTACCTGGGATGATCTACTTTTGTGAGGGAGGAGGAGATCTCGGGTGACTTTTTTCTAAGCCATCGTGGGGGCTTCAAAACACTGCCTGGCCCTTCTTACCGCAGCCCTATATAAACCAACTATGAACCTTTACTTCTATTAGTCTTATTTCTATTGATCTGTTGCTGCATTATCACTGTATTGGTGTAATTTGTATGTTTTAAATACACTGTACACTGTCCAGAGGCCTCTGCTTAGTGGCAGTTCCAAAGTGAAATCAGTCAATCAAATCATCCACCCAACAATCAACCAATAGCTTGCATAGATGGGGGACAGAGTGGAATCCCGCAGAAGTGTGCTCAGCCATTTTCCCGATTCTATTACAACCCAGCTTTGGAGGATTGCAAAATATTTTTTGAGAGTGGCTTGGGGATTTTGCCAGCATCTCCAGTGACAAGGTATAAGCCCTTGCTTGTAGTACCCTGCTTCTTAATACCACCCATGTAAGTCTTACAACTTGCTGTTCACCAATCTCACATAGTTTTGAAGTACAGGGAATAATTTACCACATATGAGGAATGCAGAATTCAGGCAGACTGCCTTTCAAGTTAAATCAGGAGTAGAGATGGGCATGAACTGGTTTGTCCCAGTTTGCTTTGGTTTGTAAGGGCGGCACTGCTGCTCCCAACCCCAGCCTCCTCAGTCAATCGACCACTCAATAGGCACAGCTTGCTTGCTCCCCCACCCCTTGGTTAATCTCCCAGTCATGAACAAGGGCACAGACTACGCTGCCCTGCATTTTGTCTGAGAGTGAGATCAACCAAGAGGGTGGGTAAAAAAGCGAGAGCTCTTTACTGAGACAAGAAGATCAAATGAAGAGATGCAGGAAGCTAAGCACTCTGGGCCTAGTGAGTGGTTGATTGAGCCACAGGAGGTGGAGGAAGGGAGCAACAGCCCCTCTGCTAGTGACTTTATGAACTGGGATGAACCAAATTGTGCCCATCTCTAATCAGGAAACATACCTATATTGTATGTCACACCATCCTCTGGCACAAACATAGCAGAACTACAGACAAGCTTTCAAAGGGTACCAACATCTCTACAGCTGTCTTCATGAAGGAAAACCACCCTGATTAGCAAACATTCCAGTTATACCATCTCTCCTAGGACCTAATGTGGTATGTAGGGTTGACAGGGGGAAATATCTATATGGGACTCACCTATGTGAAAGGGAGGGTTTCATGGAGTTCATGGAGCTCATGGGTGGCTGCATTGGTAGCTTCCCTGGGGGGTCGTTTTGCCGGCTTTTCTGGTGGCGCAGCAGTAAGAGTCGTCCCAGTTCCTCACACCACGATGACAGAAGTGCTGGAAACAAAACAAAATAGATGTCCTTGGATGAGAATATGACCAAAAAGGAGAGGAGGAAACACGCACACACGCACACAGAGAGATATAATGAGATTGAAACTGAAGTATGCAATTTAGGGAAAACACCCAAGCTACTGAACAGGTTATGCCATACAACTTTCATTTCAAAATACAATTCACCGGCTCAGGGTCTAGTTGCCTTCATTCTACGATCAGAATACAATACTAACAGTGGCAGAGCTAAGGCTATTGAATTATGATGACCATAAGGAACCATCTCTGTGGTTAACGGTAGTCTAAGATGTCAGAAATTGGACATATACCTTTATTTTCCATCTCCATGTCAAATAAGTCTTTTTGTAAAAAAAAAAAAATGGTTGCTACTTAAAAGAGGGGCATAAACAAGTCTAAGTGGGTAGAACCTGGTCCACTCTTATACTGTATTATACTATATTGTACTATAGAATATACTAGTACAGCTGTGAAAAAGGAAGGAAGTGATGTTCATAGTGTGGTGAGATTGCCCCTTAGGGGCAGGGAACATTAAGTAGGATAAACAATTATTTAAAATAGTAAAAGGTAATGTGGTCAACTGCTATCGCTTTGTTCAGTCATGCTATAGTTCTGAATTTCAACAATCATAGCATTCCTTCATATGACCAGGGTCTTAATTTAATTTAAGGCAACTGGACTTTGTGATTCCAAAATGAAGCATAGCAAGAAGACGTAATGTAGACCGCCCTGTTTACAAACTGCTTCAAACACTATACAGTACTTCTCTCTCTCTCTCTCTCTCTCTCTCTCTCTCTCACACACACACACACACACACACACACACACACACACACACACACACACACACACACACACACACACACACACACACACACACACACACACACACACACACCAGATTACATAAGAATGCCTGGTGCTAAACAGGCCTCAGGTGAAGAATGGTTCAGAACCTGGTGTTGTATTTTTAAAAAGGAGCTGTGCAGAGAAGTAGAAAATAAACAGAAAATATTCTGGAGAATATTTAGGAGAAGATCGTGAAGCTAGAGGAACACAGTAATTTTGTACCTCAAAAAAGAATAAAGGGGGGGCAACTATACACAGTGGCAGTAGGCCAAAGTGTGCTTGCTTTTACCATGGAGACAAAGATTAGATTTCTGTTGCTAAGGTCAATACATGGGAATACTACGGGATTAAAAGTGAAGAAAGGAAGGTTTATACCAAACATGCTAAAAAGCACATCAAGTTTACGAAGGGAGGAGAAAGGCTAAGACTGCAACTGCTTGTACTTGTTCTTTTCTTTAAAACACCTCATACCAATCCCATTTACTACACTCACTTCCCATGCTGGCCTGACCCCTCTCACACCTCCAGTAGCAAAGAGGAGGGCGAGAAACTAAGCTAGAGCAGTGGCTGAGATAAAATGGGTCCATGACCCGTTTCCCTAAGCCAAGCAGTGCATGCATGCAGAGGCAAAGGCCTAAGGAATTATCTCCCTTTTTACCATCAGACAGAAGTCGTGTTTGCAATCGTGAGAGAGAGGATGCAATACTCGGCAGATAAGAAAGAGAGGCAGGGCTTCTGATGAGATATGATTTCCAGGCATGTTTGAACTCTTGTCTGTTTAGCAGCAGGAAAAGCAAACACACACACACACACACACACACACACACACACACACACACACACACACACACACACACACACACACACACACACACACACACACACACACACACACACACACACACACACACACACACACACACACACACACACACACACACACAAACCTCCTAGGACTAGGCAAACGTCTTAAACATGAAATAGAGGTTCTTGGGGACCGAAAGGATCACCTTTCCTTACATTTTTAATGCTCAATCCACTGTCTTCTCTCAAGATTATCGGCTTGCTGGCAGCACAGCTAAAGACTGTATAATCAGCATATGTAATCAGTGTCACAATTAAGGGAACAAAGTACCGAGGCCACTGTCTAATAAGGTAGGGGTGCATAGTATGTTGTCTGCTGCAAATGTTTTAGCATCAGCCATGCAGTTCCCACTCCTCCTTAACGAAGGCTATCCATTCTTTCCCTGGTGACACTTTCCCCCTGCTGCTGCAAACAGTGAGGAGCTGCTGGATAGCTCCATGGTTGGGAACCAGAGGTTGGCCGTTCAATTCTTCAGTGACAGGGACAAGGGTTCATAGGGTCCCTTCCAGTTCTGCAGATCTAAGATCAACACTAATGCCAGTGGTACTTTGTATAAAGGAATTAATTCATTCAAAATGAAATTATGTTAAACAAATTTTCCATTGTACAAATTGTGATTCCCCCTAGGAATGCATTGAAAATGGATTAATCCATTCCAATGCATAGAAAAACGACACAAACTACAGTGCACAGTAATTTCAGGGAGCAGAAATGCAAACAGGTGACACCCCCCCAGTAAAGCAGTCTCTCTCTCCCCTTATTACTTGTAGGCAGGAGGCCAGGCCCTGAGACGTCGGCCGGAGGAGGGTACGCCAGGGCTTGGCTCACCAGGATGAAGGGAACCAGCCTGGACCTCCTCCTCCTCCTCCTCCTCCTCCTCCACCACCACCACCACCACCACCAGCCGCTGCTGCTGCAGGCGCCACAGCAGTCACCAAGCCAGGCCGAGCAGGGTGGCCTGGCCCCATCCCCTTTCTCCTCCACCGCCAAAGCTGCCACTGCTGCAGGTACCATAGCACACTGAGCGGGCTGGCCTGGGCCTCCTCCTCCATCGTGGGTTTGCATCTTTGGTGAGGAGCCCGACGCGCCCGCGTTGGAGAGGGAGGGAGGAGGGAGAGTGGTGGAGGAAATTTTTTTACATTGCACGGATTTTCCGTTATACAAACCACTCGTTATACGAGGGTCCACTGTATCTGTTTCAGTTGCATGTGTGTGCATGGGTCATGAAAACGAGGAACAGCACTCTGTTTGCCAGTTCAGTGGCTTCCTATTACCTGAGATTAAAGATGAAAACCTGAGATCAGAGTGTGGGCCATTGTGGTATCAGTGGGATGCAATGTAACAACTGCAAAATAATGTGCACCTTGCCCACACACATGGAACTGTGAATGAAGCAGTGTGGATTTCCTGCACTGTCTCCTAAACAACATGGTCAATGCCCTGCTGTTAATTGCAACCCACTGAATCAAGAACTGAATTACCCTTATGAAAGTGTTCAACAAATCTACCTGAATACATGTGGAGAAATATCAATTAATTAAGACTTGAACTAGTCTAGTGTGGTAAGACCTGGAAACCCAAGTTTGTGCCACATAATAATAGTCTGATATCCTTTTGCTTAGTGCAGTAAGTCACAACTAAAGTAGGCCCACTGAATTAGTGGCATTGTGCCTTATTATACTAAGCAACAGGATTTAATCCATAATATTTTTAGGTATTAATGTCCTGTTATAGTTCTATTCACCGCTGAAATTCATATACAGTGAACCCCCCCCCGCCATTTCGCGGTTCAGGTATTGTGGTCCCGCTACATCGTGGGACCGCAGTACCTGCACCGTGGTGGGGGCGGCGGGGGGCGGGGCTGCTCCACACCACCACCCCGCACCTTCGAGAAGCCTCCGGGGTGCGTGGGAGGGCGACGGGGGGATCAGGTCACTCCGCACAGCTCTTCCACACACCCCGGAAAAGCCTCGGGGCTGCACGGACGGGCAGCGGCAGCAGGAGATAAGATCCCCCTGCCGCCACGGCGCGCCGCGCAATCACCCCCCCCCGCCCCCCCGCTTCAGCATATCGTGGATTTTCATGCATCGTGGGTCGGGTGTGTCCCTAACCCCCGTGATCGGCGGGGGTTTACTGTAGTAGTAATTGCTTATCCCTATATATTTTAAATAGGATTTTTAAAGGATTTCTCCCTAACAAATAAGTCATCCTGTATTCTAAAATAGTTTGGTCACTATTAAGCAATAAACATGTTTGTGATGGCGAGTCACCAACCCATTTCTTTCTGCACATATTTATTTATTTATTTATTTATTTATTTATTTATTTATTTATTTATTTATTTATTTATTTATTTAAAGACTTATATCCCGCACCATCTTCCCTAACGGGAACTCTTGTTTTATATATATTATTATTTAGTTAGTTACTCTTTTAAATGTTTCTGGGTATGTGCACATGCACATGCATGCATGTGGTCTGCAATATAGCAACTTATATGGCTCTTGAGGCCATAAGGCTATCCATCTCTGTAATAAAGGAATGAGAAGTGCTGGGCGTCTCCTTTATTGCCACTTGCCTATGGTAGACATGTTAGGCACCCCTGTAACTCAATAAAGGCCTATCTTCTAATCTAAAGCTTGCCAAGGGCTTCATGTTAAAATAATGTGGTGGCAGCATTTCTTTTTTTAAAAAATATACTGGAATTGATTTTATAACAAGCAGCCATGTCACATAGCTTGAAGCCTCTGAGCAATTGAGATTTTGCAGACAAAAGCTTGGCCACATGAGCACTAGGCTTGCTTAGGGGGGATCTATAAAAGTATAAAAATAAAAGCAGGAGTAGGGCTTTACATGCCAATTGGCCATACATGGATAACAAGAAATCAAGTGTGTTAATCTATTTAACTTTCTCAAGAAAGGGGTTGGAAACATATGAGCTACAATAAAGCTGATCACTGTCTCAATATTGTCAGCTCTGATTTCAGAGGCCTATTACTCTACAAAATACAATGAAACTGCTGAGAATGATACATTTTATAACAAAGTACTGTGGCAAAATATTGTGGAAACCTTAAGGTTACCTAGATACATTTTAGTGTGAAATAGGCATATGGACTACAGTATTTGCAGAACAGACGCCTGAACTATTACATATACTTATGAGGTGATGACCAAATGTCATTGAATACAATTTCCACTCATGCATTTTTAAAGTGAAAAAAATTAGTGTACATTTTGTATCTTTTAGCCATACACAAGACTGTGTATAATAAGCTCTCAATAGATAGATAGACAGGCAGACAGAGAGATGCACATGCTAAAAACATCCCACACTATATTCAGGCCTCTAGGTAACAGTGAGACAATGCAGCCCCTGAGACACATCCCATGTCATCTGCAGGTCATCATACACCCGTATAATACCACATACCCTCACAAATGTAAACAAACAAAAAACACCACCTCTACCTAGAAAATCCTCTTGTGACCTCTAAGGGCCATGGTGCAATTTTAGCAGGTGTTGGGTTCACTACACCCTTCAGAAAGATTTGAATTGCCACTACAGGGTGCTAGAAAATGTCATCCCTTAACAAAAGATTGCAAGAAAAATATTTGAGGGATGGGTTGATGGTGCAGGTACATCTCTCCAAGGTCCAGAGGGAGATGTGTTCGGCCCCCGGACTTCTGGAACTTGTCCACCTCTGCTCCATATGTTGAATTTTATGGGTGTAGCCTATTTCAGCTGCCACCCTCCTTAAATTTTCCTACACAATTCCTTTTTCCTATAGTAGCTATTCTGACATCAGCAACAGTGTCCAGGAAAACTGAAATGTTCTGACACTGGGTTTTGTGGGTTGCCATGTCCAATGTGAAACTTGTGTCCATGTATTCTCTTTTATAGCAACTACTATATTTGTTCTACGCAGAATACGGGGGGGGGGCATTAAAGGCACAGAATGATACATATCATATTAGATGATGAATGGCTTAAATGAGCCCCTGATGTTACAGGTGACACTGTTGCATCCTATAATGGTGCTAGCACAGTAGATGTGGAGATCAAGGTGGCACGTTAGTTTGTAGCAAGGTTTTGCTCTTGTCTGTATCACTAAGTGTCAGTAGTTGTTTGAAGATTGGGCAGTTATGCATAAATGATAACATGCCTCCCACACAATTCTTCAGAAGGAGAAGGCGAGGAAAAAAGGGAAAGGTAGCAGCGCACTACATGAACAGCAGACTTAAGGCATCAGAGAAATAGCTGTGGATATGGAGGTCAAATCTGACAAAGGATGGAGAATCAAGACATACTTTAATGCAGGTATGTCCAAACTTTGGCCCTCCAGATGTTTTGGACCACAACTCTCGCAGTCCTTTGTCACTGGCAATCTAAGCTTAGAATTCTGGGAGTTGTGGTCCAAAACATCAGGAGGGCCAAAGGACATGCCTGCTTTAATGCCAACTTTAATACCTTGACTGTTGCAACATTGAGCCTTTTCACACGACCCCTAAACTCCGCAGCAAATGGCTCCCAGATCCGGAGCTTAAAATTGTTTCCCCACCAGCTCCGGAGTTTACAAAAATTAAGTGCAACCACGCCCACCTAAGCGCGTCCCAGCGCACTTTTTAAGTACCTGCTCTCCGGGGGTGAAAATTCCTGATGCGGATGTAACGTACTGAGTGCCGGGCTCTCCTCGCTTCTGTTTGTTGTTGTTTTGCCCCCCCGCCCCTTTAAGAGATCTGAAAGCAGTGCTGACGGCAGAACGGAGGTGAGCGGCATTCTTTTCTTTCTTTTTTTCTCCCTCCCCTCACGCAGACAGCAGTCAGGAGTGCGGAGGGGGTGGGAACACAGGAACAGCAACAAACCCCTAAGATCTCTGGTCCGAATTTAAGTGGCCAGAGGATCTTAGGGGTCGTGTGAAATGGCTCATTGTCTCAAATAGAGGTAGCTTGATCTACATTTTTGGACTACAGCTCCCCAAATTCGCCAGGCTGCACAGCACAGAGCTGACATCCAAAACCTCAAAAGGGAACACCAGCTCTCCATACCTTTTTGCTTCTGGGGTAGAAACAAAAAGGTCTGGCAGTGCTATTCAAGATCCAGCAGCGAGATTGGATTTTCAGGTTTCCAGCTGCCAGGCTCCACTTAAGGACTAAGGAGATATGGTTTCTAGATGTCATGATGAATGGAGATGCTCACTTAGACATTTCTCAGAACACTTCTCTATTAAGAAAGAAACATGAACCATCCTGCAGTAGGATTGTGGATTTGTAGAGATTTATCCCTTAAACACAGCATTCCCATTATGCTCTAGGCTAATGTGTTAAAAGTGTAGGGTATGACTGTGAACTGCTTCCCTATTAGCCAAGGAATCTGTCAACAAGCATTTGATCAAATTGTGCTCACCTCTTATCCCTGACATATCATTACTAATGTGCCAGCAATACAGGGATGCCCACTCACCCTCCTTCCCCTCTCTTTTATGTTGCCTGGAGATAACAATCACTACCTAACATTACACTGTGGCCGTTTGAGTTGCAAGGGGGAAAGGAAGAGTGGAGAAAAATGAACAAAGTCTTCAGTTAAAGTGAAAATGCAGCCGGTGTCGCAATAAATAGCCAACACAGAACCCCTCCACGCAAGCTAAACGTAATTATACCAGCGTGGAATGGAAGCCATCCATCTTAAGTGCAGCTTTGATGCAAGGTGGGTCGCTCCTTGTACATGAATAGAAAGGCTCTTGACAAATACAGATAAAAGGAGGAAGCAGTCTAATGATTTTACAGCATAGATCTGCAGACTAATGTTTCTGCAAATGAATGCCAGTAAGCTGCTTTGGGGACGGCACAGGGGCATATCACAGAATAACAGCAGTTCTTCCTTCAGCACAAACAATGTACGATCTCCTCTTGTGATGGAACTGTAAAATGGGTGGGTAGAGTGCAGTTCCCCAGTACCTCCAGCTTCAAAAATATTTCCCCCAAGTGACATATTGTGCCACACCAGAAGTATCCTTTTCTGCAATCTCACCTCCAATGAAGAGTACAGCCACTCCTCACTTCACCTACTCGTTCTGCTACCTGGATGAGTAGCAAAACACTTTGATCCCACAAGAAAAGAAGTCCAGTCACTATGACTTAGCTCCCCGATAACCTCACCCGGATGACTGAGCATCTCCACAGACAATCCAGAGGGAAGTACTATTGGACAAGTGTTACATAAATGAACAGGATATGTGCAAGATTTGTGTCACATTCTACTGTCATCAATAGTGTCCATCATTTATGACATGAGGATGTGCTCTCTCATTTTACCTTGCTTTTTCAAGTCATAAATCCCCACACCATATTTGCAAAGGTCAATATACAAAGCTTGAAAAGCTGGAAGCAGGTAGCATTTGATAATCAGAACTAGAGATGGGCACGGAATGAACATTTTTTCGTTTCCGTTACCATTTGTCGTTTCCGTTACGTAACGAAACGACAAACGAAAATTGTGATGAAAATGAAATGAAATGAACAGAACCACAAAAATTGTGGTTATGTTTCGTTTCCGTTAATGGCGACGCGCAATGAAATGAGCTGTTTTAAATGTTAAAAAACGCCCTGGACATCCTAAAAACGCAGCAATAATTATTTCTGTTGTCTGATAATACCTACCAGGGGGGTTGGGGTCCTTAAAATGTTTGTTTTTGTCTTCTCCCATCACGATGTATTTTTCTTTTCCCTTTAAAATGGATGTCGCCACCAGCCACAAAATGGAGGCAAGCCATGTGATGTGGGATCATGTTCAACCAATAGCATGCCCAGGTTGCAGACTGGGCGGGCAGGTCTGGCAGCAACAGAGGGCATAAAAAGCTCTGGCAGCCCCCGTCCTCCTTGCAGTCTCTGGTGGGAGTTAGGGTGGGATTGCTGTCTCTGCGACTCTAGCTTCAGTATTGCAGCCTCCCTGTGTGCGTGTGTGCATACCTCTCGGTGAGTACCCTCCCTTGCCCCACAGTGCAGTCACTCTGCGGCTGCCTTGCACCTTGGGCAATGCCCGCCGCTGCCTTTGCAGCCTCCCTGCATACCTAGTCTATACTGTGTCTCTGCCAGCATCCATTTTTTTAGTGTTTTCCCTCTGGTCTGGGGCATTGGGGGATACCTGCGCACGGAAATGCTTTAAAAATCATGCAAAAGGCGGGTAGAAACGACAAACGAAAAAAAAAACGGTAACGAAATTTTTCAAAAAATTTCCGACAAACGGAAACGAACCGAAACAGACCTTTCAATGACAAACAAAAAACCGAAACACCATTTTTTTGTTTCGTGCCCATCTCTAATCAGAACTAAATATCGTGCTAAAAAATAGGTGAATTTAAATATTAAATATGGGTAAAAAAATTAAAGGGAGATGTTCATAATTCCACAGTAACTTAGTAAAAATTAAACACAAATGGCTTCTGTAGTCAGGTCATTCCAAAGCTAGAGAGCTAAAGTTAGGGTGCTCACTCAAACTCTGTCTATTCTATTAGTTCTTTGCAGCTGTGAACTTCATACAAGTCATGGCAGACATGGCACCTATAGTTTATATGGCATAATGATTACTCATTTTGCTTGCTTGTTGAGTCTGTATCACATGTGATAATTTATAAAGAGTCCCGTAGACCAAAGCTAAAAACCATGCATCACTCTCTATGGAGTATCCACATTAATAGCAATGCTACCAGTGATTGCCAAATTTTGAGGAACCATTCCATCAATGGGCTTCCTCCACTGTTACCATCACTACATTTTTGCCTAAAATGCACAGTGGTCCTGAGAAGAAGAACAATTAAAAGGAGGCCCCTCCTCCTTTATTGTTCTCCTGTCACTCCTGGCATACTTGAAGAAGACAGGTGAATAAGTGATAGAAACAGCACTGGTCCTGGACTGGCTCCCAGTCTCAATTCAATGTGCTGGGGTTGATCTACAGAACTGTAAAAGGCTTGAGGACTTCTCAGACAGCCACTCCTCAAGGACATCCTCTGGAGCCACTAAGTCCTCCAAGGCAATGCTTATTGATGTGGTCATGCCTAGGAGGCCAGAAAGCCTTTGGCAAGAAGCTGGGCCTTCTCTGTGATGGCACCAACATTTTGGAATCACCTCCCAGAGAGACTATGCTTGGCTCCCTCCCTCCTTAATTTTAGGAGGCTGCTGAAGATGCTTCTCTTTCCAGAGGCTTTTGGCAGCAGCCTCTCTTGCTTTTTCATGCCCTGCACGGCTGCTCTGTAATGGTGCAGCATCAGGGACTAATGTTGGCCTATTCTAGTCTCCTGTTGACTGGTTTTATGTTTTATTTAGCTGAGGTATTCTATGTTTTATATGTACACTTCCCAGAATAGTGCTGCACAATAATGGAGGAGTTTATAAATGTCTAAATAAATGGACAGACAGACAGACAGACAGACAGACAGACAGACAGACAGACAGACAGAGGAATTAATTCATTCCAAATGAAATTCTGTTAAGCAAATTTTCCTTTGTACAAATTTCCCATAGGAATGCACTGAAAATGGATTAATCCCTAATCACAACCGTTTTTCTGTTGCACGGATTTGCCTCATAGGCGATTCTGTTAAGCGATTTCCCCCTATCTCCTGAAAATTTTTCCTTTAAGCGGATTTTCTGTTATACGAACCGCTTGTTATACGAGGGTTCACTGTATATGGAAAGCAGTTTCTTGCCATTTGAGCCTGCCCAGAAATCCTCTGTGGGTCCCCAACTATGCTGACTCGGGGACTCTCTCCCACAGGAAATCAGGCTAGCCCCATTATTGTTGTTCTTCCTCAAGCAGGCAAAAATGCAACCAATAAATATTTCCAATAATAAAGATGAAAATGAAATACAGTGGCATTCCAAGGCTCTCGAAGCATGGCAGCAGGTCCTCTGCTCAGATGTAGGTCTCAGTAGATGCCCAACAATACCCTGATTTGAACCACAGGGCTTCTAAGACAGACACACAATCTGAATGTATCCAATATTTGACCTGAAAAACTTGCTGAGAATCTTGCTCCTATTCTGAACAGAAACTAGAATGTTTCCCCCCCATTACTCTTTCCCCAAACTATTACTGATGCAAGATGGAATGCTGTCAGACTAGGTGTCTAGTCATGTCCAGTCACCTCCGATTGCCACTGCAAAACAGCAGGGAGGAAACCGGAGTCATTTCCAGGCCCACTGTCCACCTGACAGAGAGTAGCCATTTGTGGAAACAACAACGGTTGTTGCACATGATCTGGCAAAGCGGGAACACAGGCCACGCCAAGCCCCGTGTAGTGCAGCTGGATTCTGAAAAACATGACCGTCCTAGGCTCATTTAAGTAAAATGAAGCAATCCAAAAATTAATTTACAGATTAGGCTATTCATCTTTAGCATGCTTAGCGATTGCTTTTTAGGCCCTGGCTTGCCTTTAAGCACATCTCGTCTCATTGAAACTCAACGCACGAGAAACCGACTATCACACTATAATGAACAGATAAAGCAGCTCGCACAAAGGACAGCCACAGATGGTGCCAACAGCCAGCCTCTCCTGCTCACACAGAGCAGCCAAGCAGCTGTGTTTCCCCCCCCTCCTCTCCCTCGCCCTTTAGAAAGCAGGAGCACACATTTTACAGATGGACCCTCTCCACTTTACTTTCCGCTGCAGTCTAATGACTGGATCTCAGCCCACTGTTACGCGGCATTACTTTTGTCGCAGCTAAACCGAACATTAAGAACAGAACCCTCTCTCTTGTGACTTCCTTCCCTGAAATGAAGAAAGCTGTCCATTTGGCTGGAACATGAAAAGACACCCTGGCTCCCCGCTGCCACCGACTCCGGCGACAAATGTTTTATTGTACATCATGGCAGCTAACTCGAAGCACTGACAGCTTTAGGGGAAGTCACGTGCAGAATAACTCGCAGGAGAGACGAGCACAAAAGGTGAGGCAAGACTCCAGACATGCTAAAATATAGGGATGCTATCTTGTTTTGAATAATAGGCGTTTTAGGTTTCCTCCTTTTTTTGGGGGAAGCATTTCCATTTCCTCATCCACCAAAGGACATTTTATTTATTTATTTATTTATTTATTTATTTATTTAATTAATTAATTATTATTATTATTATTATTATTATTATTATTATTATTATTATTATTATTATTATTATTATTATATGCCACAGCACCAGATTTTTTGGGGAGGAGGGGGAGACTGGGCCTCTAGAGACACTGAGCTTGTCCACTCCAATCTACACCATAAAGCATGACACATCATTGTAGACTGAGATCTGGTTGTGAAAGAGATCAAAAGGAGAGCAAAGCGAGAAAGAACCCAGAAGTGCATTAGCTAATCTTCAAGACAAATATATGAACAGCAGAATGGTGTGGTGTGGGACTGACTAGAATGTACTGTATTTTGTTAATCAGCCAAAAAATACCATTTTTCTTCATGCACAAAACCAGCAAAACACAGAATAAAATCCTTCCCTCCCTTATGTTCTTTTACTGCATGCAAAGTCTTTGTGTATAAGGGGAATAATTGAGATCAACAATTTCCCCACCTGAAGTAACCTAGTACCCCAAGACCTATACCACAAACTTAGTGAGTTGCCTCAAGCAAATATTTTCTCACCCTCAGACAAATACACACACACTTTGGAATATCAGAGTACTATTTATACCTTATAGAATCATGGATTATAAATCTGCATGGAAAATATCCTGTGCATCATACATAAAAATACTGATTATCATCAGGCAAAGAAGACCCTCAAAGATCCAGCTTCCAAAAGGACCAGCAAATAATGAATCTAGACCAGTGTTGGCGAACCTATGGCATGGGTGCCAAAGGTGGCACTCGGAGCCCTTTCTGTGGGCACCCGACATCGCCCTTTCACAGCCACCTGTTTTCAGGTTAAATGGCTGTATTGGCACTTTGCAAAAAAAAAAATGGTGGGTTTTGAATCGCAGTTTGGGCACTCGGTCTCTAAAAGGTTTGCCATCACTGATCTAGACTGATACAAGGTCGTCTTATCCGAAGTTTCACTTATATTGATGGTACATGATGTCTGCTTTGCAGCAATATTTTGTTAAGTAAATACCTGGATTATAAGGCCATTAACTGAAAAAGATTATCCAGATCCATTTAAACAATTCCTCACAATATTTCAACAATAGTGTGTAGGTTACTCCAAAACTCAATATAGGTGATTTTGTGATATTAAAAAAAATGTGAAGGACATACCATTTAAAAAGCAAAAGTTCTTATTTGCTATTAGAAGAAAATACCTTCTTCACCATTTCTTTTCTTACGTTCAATTGTAGTTCATTCTTGAATCAAAACAGCCAGAGAAACAAAGTGTGCCCTTCTACTGTAATCTGCCAATGAATGCTTACCCCTATTTTTAAAGTTGCCCTGTACCAATTAAAAAAACTAAAGACTAGCTTGATGGATCTACTGATCACAGCTTTGCAAGCCTGGGCTTTATAGATCTTCAGATAAAGGTGCGGCTCTCTAATATGTGTTTCCTACCTTCAGAATTAATCATGAGAAGTTGCAGCCATTTCCCTGCTACTTCAAATCTTGAAGATATAAAAGGATAGTACATTTTAAAACCATCTAATCAGGAGAATTAATCACAAATTTAGACTGAAGTAGAAGTACTCTTTGAGGGTAGGGTCAGTGCCTGGGATGAACAAAGACATTCAGGGGTCAACAAGAACCATTACATTTGCCAATGTGCCGCAAGCCAGGCAGACACACGCGACTGACTATCAATTCTGGAAGCAGGAGACATCTCTTGCCATCACTTGCCGTACAGCAGAATGCTGCAGTAAGCATCTAGGAATTGCTAAATGAAGGCACAGACTCCCTGGAAAGTGAAATACAGAGGCTCATGGTGCTAATCTATTTACCTATTATTATACCCTAGTATTAGTTACAGTTTATCACCTCACTAAATCACCTCCTCTTGTTAAGAAACATGCTTCAAGATGCAGCAAACTGTTATTTATAGGCAGACTCTATATTTACAGCTGCAAAGGCAGGTGAGGAAGGGGCAGGACAACCACTCAGTCATTTCAGAGCTGTCTGCTTCCCAAGAAACAAGGGGGGAAAGCACAATAGGATTACAGTTTCTGGCTGTGGTTAAGATGCACCAGGAGTTCAACAGGCAGTGGAGTGCTATTTCCTTCAAGACAGCTTTAGGAAATCTTTAAAGAAAGAGGCAAGGCTGGGCTGTGATGTAGCTGATGGCTTTTAATTTATGGCACTATACAATATTAATGGTTGTAATGGTATGGATCAAAGAAACCAATCAAACCTTTCCCCTCCCTTTTCCTGGCTTAAAAGGTGCCTTCTACAACAGTGAAATGCTTCATATGGTGTAGGGCAGTCTGTTACACAGGCAGTCTCCTCACCATGGTTTATCATAATACTGCAGATGTTCCATGTCCAAACGTCGGCCCTCCTGATGTTTTGGACTATAACTCCCAGAATCCCAAGCCTATATGTCCAATGGCAAAGGACTGCAGGAGCTGTGGTCCAAAACACCCAGAGGGCCAACGTTTGGACATTGCCTATGTTAAAGCAAAGCATAGCAAAACATAGCACCTTTTAAGACAAATTTATTTCAGGATGAAGTTCCATGAATTACACAATCCATTCTTCAGACTCTTCAGAGTTGTGTCTGAAGATTCAGACTGAAGTTTACAAAACTTCCCAAATGAAATAGGTTTGTTAAGTCTTAAAGGTCCCACCATACTTTTGTTTTTGCTGGAACAGACCTACTGTTGTGACTCTTCTGAAAACTAACTACAGTGGCACTATTCATGTTAACTCATCTTGCTTGACCTTCAAAAGAACATGGGAAGTAGACTGGGCAGAACTGAACTGGAGTCCACATCAGGTTCGCCTAATTTGTCACAACTGGAGGATGAGGTGACACAGAGTACCTTAGTTGTGCACTCACAAGTGCATGACCAGGTAAAAGATGAATATACATTAGGGCAGTGGTGGTGAACCTTCAGCACTCCAGAGGTTTTAGACCACAACTCCCATAGTCCTTTGTTATTGGTAATCTAGGCTCAGAATTCTGGGAGTTGTGGTCCAAAACATCTGGAGTGCAGAAGGTTCGCCACCACTGCACTAGGGCATTTCACTAATTGGCTGCAATCAGTCATGGCTAGTTACATAAACCTTGTGCTAATACTAAAAGAGTTCTAGCTGCTGAGCCAAAAGACAGTGGCTTATCCAAGGCCCATTTGTGGAATTTCTTTCCTGAGCAGAGATTTGAACCTTTATTTATGTATTTAGTACACTTGCACTATTCTGAGAGTATTAATAAAACCTAAAAAACCCTCCCCTCTGAAAAAAATGAGCAACCCCCAAACCAAAATCAGGCCAGCTGGTTGTAAGAGCAGACTTGGTTTGTTTGCTTCTTTGCTTGCTTCCCTGGAATCATTTCAACCAGAAGGATGGTACTAGTTAAGAGAGAGTGAAGTAGGAGCATAAGAAGAGACTAGTGTAGTTGTCATCCACCTACTGCTACATCTCTCTTGGCTTTGCTGCAGTTCCTTCAGCTTAAGCATCTTCCATCAATGCTGCGGAACACAACTCAATTCATCCTTCTCTGCCAGGCATGGAAAGTGCTGCAATAAGAGGCTGTTTTCTGCTCTAGCCAGTTCTTCAAACACTTTTTACATGATAGATAATACACTTGTATTACCAAGAGACCAAGAAGCAGGGCGTTTTTTTCTGGATCCTGCTTCCACTCCCCCCCCCCACCAACTAACACAACCACTGCTAACATGGTCAGCCAAATACCTGCTTACTGGTTGTCCCAGACAGAATCTAGGAGCCTAAAGTTAGTCTCTGAAATCTATATTTAGATTCTTACATAAAGCCTCATTGGATATACTTTAAAAAGACACTAAACAGCCACAACAACTCTGCTTGAAGTGATTGCAAGGGCAGGTGCTCAGCACCTTTAACCCACACACCAATTTTCAGCACCTGCCAATATGGATCTAAGAGCTTAACACCAGATACTTAGATTTAAAAACAATTGTTCTCTGTCTTCAGTAGATTAACTTTTACAGCAGCAAGTCCTGTCTGGATGGCATAAGGAACAAAGAGAAGACTAATTCTGATATGCATTTTGTTATACATTACCAAGAGAAACATTTAACACACACCAGAGCTGAAATCCTGTTGCTGAGCATGATAGGTTGCAATTACAGGAGGGCCACGGGATCCATGGACTGTTCGGAAGCTGACTCACCAAATCCTTACTGACTGAAGGGACAGACTTTAGTTGTAATTTTACTATACTAAGCCAAAGGATATCAGCAGTGTATATTGTAATTTTAAAAAATATTACAGTACTTTAATTTCAAATGTGAAAATATGACAAAGGCAATTTAACAGCCATCAATTCAGGGTCTGAATAGTCTACATAGGGAAGAGGAAAAGAAGAGTAATTCCAATGAAGCAGTTATGCTCCTGTCTCTGATGTCACCAAACCTCTTTTCTTTTGCCACTTGTTGTTCTCTTCTGCAGGGAAAGGGGAATCTCTCTTTCTCTGTCTATCTTTCTGTCATATCCTAGACCTCTAAGACTTTCTCAAGGATATAACCAGGTAGCTTCTGATTTGATGTCAACTGGGCAGGATGGTGGCATTTCTCCAGCACTTGTCCTCATGTAAAGTTCTCTCTCTCTCTCTCTCTCTCTCTCTCTCTCTCTCTCTCTCTGGGAAACAGGGGTGTGATTGTGGCAAAGCAGGCCATTTGAAGGGAAGGTCTCCCTTGATGCTATGTGGTCGTCAGAGAAATATTCTTATTTCTTATTGCTTGTCTTAGAACAGGGGTCCTCAACCTAAGGCCCCGGGGCCGGATGCGGCCTCCGAAGGTCCTGAATCCGGCCCCCGGGACCAATTGCAACCCTCCCACCTACCCACAAGCCATCCTCCACAGCTGCTTCTATTGCTGAAGCAGTTCAAAGCAGTGGGCATGGGGCTTCTCCCACTCCCCCAACTACTGCCCAGATGATTGTGGGGCATTCAAAAATGGCCTGAGGCCATTTCCCAGCACAATGAAGGAAGGAAGGAAGGAAGGAGGTCAGCCGCTGCCCAGTAGGATGCTCAGGGTGGTGATCTAGAGCAGGAGGCATTGCTGGGGCCCTGCAGACACAATTATCATGGGTCAATCAAATATTGCCCCTTCCCCTTTTTCCATTCTTTTTTTTTTTTTTTAATGTGGTGCAGTGGTGTCTGGGATGTGGTGGACCGGCCCGCTGTTTGAAAACTTTGAGGACCCCTGTCTTAGAAGATGCTGACTAGAGCATTAATAGAATATTGTATAAAATCTCATTGTGTGCTATTTCACAGACAGCCAGAATAGAAGGAAAAGATAATTGGTTTGGGGGCAATGCTCTGATAGTACGACATCTCAATCATTAAAAACAAAAAGAGGGTGGCACAGAGAGATATGGAAATGCACAGAAAGAGGAGGGATGGGATGAAGCTGGCACTGGAGAAGAGACTAACAGAAAATAAAAAGGCTGCCACCCACACTGAACTGTGAGATCCTCTGAGATAAGGGTCCGAAAAATATGAACATTAAAAGCCTCATTACGTACAAAGACCAATCTTTCTATGAACAGTGCCTTCCAACTTAATAATGCTGTGTTGAATACATAATCATAATTGAGGTGTCAGATTCTATTATTAGGAAGTGCACAAAATCTTAGAAAGCCTCTTCATACATTCTCCCATGAGGGCTAAGGATCTTTTCACCTTTAATGCCAACCCAGATGGTCCTGTCATTAAAAGAGCCACTGAAGACCTGGCTGTCACCAAGAAGGACATGTACATTTCTACATGAGATGAGAGATCAGCAAAACCCAAAGTCACAAAATCCATTTGGATACAGCTTGATACTGCTGGTGTACAGCACAACACCCGAGCAATTCCTCAAGCAAAAAGCAAAGCCCAGCATGATCTTAGTTGTCCTGATAGATGTACCAGATAAAGCATCCAGGATCAACCGAGATGACTTTCAAATACGAGAGAACCACAATGCAAGACTCCTGAAGTGGCAAGAAAGAGAATTTATGAGGAAAAGACAGTCTTGGTGGTTTGAACTAGATGTTATGGAAAACCCACATCGGAGGTAGCATGTGCTCCAGTGTTTGTGGAGATTCTTAGTTATCCAGGTGAAGAGACAGGTTGGGTGGGGGACTTAGACACAACCTGTCTCCTTTTCATCATGCTGCCCTTTCATCTATCCCCAGTATGTTTGTGAAGATTCTCAGACATCCAGGTAAGTTTATCTGGAGGTTGAGTCGTGGCAACTGGACATCTTTTCTTGAGAGACTGAAATGTTTTGCTGCTCATCCAAGCAGCTTCGTCAGTCTAAAGAAAGCTTGTTGCGAGTCCTCCATTTTAGAGTTCATTCTGATCTCATGTTAGCCTGGTCTGAAATAGGCTTATAAGATGAACAATGGCCTAAACAGGCTTGTTAGGTGGACAATAGTCTCAATAGTCTCATGAGGTGGACAATGGCCTAAGGTGCGGGAAAGTCCCACATTTACAACTTTCCCACCACCCATAAAGTATGAGTCTTTAGCTATGGCCTTGCTGGTGGAGGTGTGAAGCATTTTTGATTTGTCTGGTTAGTGTTAAAATTACTGCCTCATAAGTGGTGGATAGACTGTGCCTGAGCCCCCCATCTCTGTTGAGAGAGGGATTTTCAATACTCACATGAATGGCTTCTCTGACCCCTCTATCAAACTACCTCTCTTTTCTGTCTAATATGTGAACATCCTCATCTTTGAATGAGTGCCCTTTGTCCTTCAAGTGGAAGTGTACTGCTGAATCTGGTCCTGAACTGTGCCCCCTCCAATGTTTGGGCCATCTTCCTGTTTAATGGCTGTTTAGTTTCTCCAAAGTAAAGGTCTGAACACTCCTCACTGCATATACATATACATACACATGCATATGTATATAGATACATACACACCACACATTACTGCTAGAGACAGTACACATCTGCTTCTAAATGTAGATCAATGCTTCATAAACAGATTCTTATTCCTAACTATGTAGATATTTCTGCTGTCCCAGTATTTCTATTTTATTTGTACATTGTATTAAATTAATTCTTAATGTTTAACTTGTTGACTTATGAATTAAGGGGATAGCTGAGACTTAAATATAAACACATGAATTGGTCATAGGACTAATGCAGCCAATACATACCTGATTCATTTTTAACCACAGATGCCAAGAATTAAGAAACTTAAGTTGCCTTATCCTTCATCAGACCATGGCCCATCAAGTTCAGGGCAGTGTAAACTGAGGGACAGCAGCTCCCCTGGTCCTTAGTCTGGGCCTTTTTGCTTTAGAAAAAGAAAAGTGACGGCCCTTGAGCCTACTGTGTACTCTAGCAGTGATCTCTGATCCTCCCCGCAAATGTTTATATACCTCAGCTAGCAACAGCGAGTGACAGGCTAGTCATGTAAAGATGTAAAGGAACAAAGGCAGCTGGTAACCATTGCCATTCAATATATACAGTGTTGCATGAGAGCTGGCACTAGAGATTTGGCAGTCAGCAGCAGCTAACTTAGTATACCATGTCCAAATTAGCCAGGCTGAATAATTAGAAGCAGACAGCCTGCTGGAAGTGAATGTAGGATGCATACTGACGTTTCAAAGCATACCTAACTGGAAGGCAGAACGGATAACAAGAGATAACTTCACCAAATAAGGGATCTTCCACAATGATTATACCTAACAAAGGAGGTAAGAAACAAAACAAGCGTGCATGGGTGTGTTTGTATCCAAATGTCACAAAGAAAAATGCTATAGCAGACAAAAAACATAACTAGCCGTGAACAAGGAGTGAAAAAAAGTCTGCCTTGTGCTACTAGAGGAACATACCTGGCTTCTATTTGGAGGACAGCTTCTGCTCTAATAAAAGAGGAATCATATACAATTAAAACACCAGATAATACTAGGGTTTTTGAAAAGAACAGCAAGCGAGGTGGCTCCTCAGGTATGTTCACCAGCATCATGTCAAAGGGTTTCCATCACCCACGGTTACCAGGAAGGCAACAGATGACATGCTGATATTGTGACATCGAGGGTACCTCAGTGTACAGGTCCTGAATGCACAGTGCACAGGAGATCTGGTATCTGTGAGATCTCCAATTGCATTCCTGGCTTGCCCAAAGGTGAAAGAACAGATAAGCTCAAAGCCTATGCACGTTTTAAAACTGGATAGGATACCCAAGATTAAGGAATGTCTTCAAACTGGTCTAGAAAAGAAGGAAGAACCAAGGATGAAACCTGGAATATGGCCACATCATGGCCCATGGGCTCCTGGCCCAAATCTATTTCCTGAGGTCCCACACACTCTCAAATGTATAGTGCAGGTGCACACTTTGTGAAGATTTGTGTCTTATGAATGTGGGCCCAACTTTTCGAAAGGATAAATAAGATCTCTGGGTGAAACAACATGTTTGTTTGGTGGCAAACACAGGATTTCTAACCCTGTATTTGCTGTCAATAATATAAACTCGTCTTTGTACAGGCAGGCGGGATGGTGAATCTCCACTCCTCCCCGAAGGAAGAACTGTGCCTGGGGTTTGCAAATGCATGCTTTCAGCAAGTGGGGGGAGAGGAAGCCGGCTGGAGAGAGGACACAGAAGACAAGTACCGGACCAGGGTAGGAAATGGCATGTGTGGAATTTTCCCCTTTACCTGTGTCAGCATTCTCAGTTGTTCCCGTGTGGGACAAGGTCCATGTGCAGGCTTCCATGTTTGCAATTCCTTTAACAGATTATTTTGTGTTTCACATGCAAATGACATCTGACTCTTTAGGTAGCTCTAGGATACAGTACAAAGGAAGGAACCTGATTTTCAGTGGTATATATGGGACTCTTTCTACTGCCTACCCCATTTCCTTTGCATTCCCCCACCCTCAGGTGCTGCTTTAAAGAAAACAAAACAAAACAAAAACATACTGCCACATAATTCACTCCCTCTGGAACAAGAATTTTAATTTGAGAACATGGCTTAAGAAAGCACAATGATTTAAAACATTTGATAAGGAAAGATTCCTATTTGCTAGCCTTTAAAAAGGGTTATCAGAACATTGTAGGAGGAGCTCATTACAAGTAATGTAGTGATTCCCCCATTCAATCTGACAGGATGTCACTGATTAGCAGAGAAGAGACACAGCGCAGCAATGGTAACATTAGGGAAACAGCTCAGATATGCTAGAACAATGGAAATGTTACAGCGTTCTGGATATGTCTATTGGAGCAAAAATAAAAGATTGATGATTTCAGTGGCTCTGTTTTCTATTATAGAGTACAGTACAACCCCTGCATCTGCTGATTCAATTATCGGTGGTTAGCCATCAGGGTGCAGGGGAGGTCTGAGCCCGGCAGCGAAGAGGGAAAAAGGAAAGAAAGAAAACTTGCCGCTGCTGACCGTCCACGCTCCTCACTGACGCCTGACCAACCGACCTTTGAACTTCCTGCTTGGGTCCCAGGTGGCGGACCGGACGTTTGAGCTCGAGTGGGAAGTACAAAGGCCGGTTTGCCAGGCGGGGCCTTCTAAGTTCCCACCCCACTCCTCCGGAGGGCAGCTAGCATGTGGCAGTGGCCGACGAAGAGCGTGGCTGGGCAGTGGCGACAAGGGCGATAAGATGTGTCATCGTCAATAAGCTTTCTTCCCCCCTTCCTCGCCGCCACCACCACTGCCCCCGCAGGCTGGCCGCCAAGCCTAGTGATGAGGATGATGACTGGCCAGCAGCAGTGGTGAGGAGGGTATGCAGCAGCGGCAGCGGCGAGGAGGGTGGCAGGCTGCTGCCACTGCCAGCGAGGAGAAAAAAAAAAACTTTATTCCTTCCTTTTCACCGAAGCCACACTACCCAGTGTTTGAGGGGTGCCAGGGCAAACGTTTTCACCCCGGCAACCCACCATTTGCTCTTATCCATGGATTCCACTATCTGCCAGGGTCCAGGAACCTTTTCCCTGGGGATATGGCGGTCCTACTGTATCATTAATTTGGTCTTGATAAACATTTAGCATTTCACACACCTCATATGGGAGACGTTAAAACAGTGAAATCCGTGAGAAATCTACCAGACTCCAGAAAGGAGTGGTTCCTCTTAATGATGGATAAGCAGAGACCAAGCAATGGATATATAAAGCACCACCAAGTATATGAGCTATTTAAGGAGTGGTTTCACCAGTGCCACCTTCCAGAGTGGGGTTTCGAACCCAGGTTTCCTGGATTCAATGCACTTTATCTACTGTATTACACTAGCTCTCAAACTCAGCCACAGAAGACATAACCCTAATCCAAAGTTTATCAGGCTTATAAGATCATGCATAGTGTTGACAAGGTGGTCAGAAAATGTTCTCATTCTCTAATCAAGTGAAAAGCTAATTGGTGGGTCAGATGAGGTATGAGCCAACAAGACTTTTCTTGTTGGATCATACTACTTTCCCCTGTCCCTACCCTTTTTTTCCTGCAAGGCACTGGGTGGAAGAAAAAAAAAGTGAGCTAATGGGACTCACAGCAAGCTGACACTTCTCATACATGGCACAGGGGCAATTTGAGTCTGACATAGTATTGAAAATAAATGGCGAGCACAGACTGCTGTTCAATGTTTTCCAAGAAGAAAAACAGGTGATTAGGACTGCAAAGAGAAATTTCTTCAATAACTAAATAAAATAAACAAATCAATATTATATTATGTGGCAGATGGAGCCACAGACTTACAACACATACAACTTTACACAGCCACAAAACTATGTTAGTTTACAGAACACTGAATGAAGGAGAAAGAACAGATGCTTCTATACACTTAACTAGCTGTTGCCTCCAGCAGGGGTAAAGCTTAACATCTAACTAAGATCTTTTTCTAGGTTTTGTAGATAGTGGGAAGGATGACAGTTCGCTCTTCAGGTTGGATTCAAATCTAGTATGACTAGAGTGTAACAGCAAAGAATTTACTCAGGTTCTCATCTGTACCTCCCCATTAATATTTACAGTGGTACCTTGTATAAAGGAATTAATTCATTCCAAATGAAATTCTGTTAAGCAAATTTTCCTTTATACAAATTTCCCATAGGAATGCATTGAAAACAGAGTAATCCCTAATCACGACCATTTTTATGTTGTACGGATTCGCCCCATAGGCAATGCTGTTAAGCAAATTTCCCTATCTCTGGAATTTTTATGTTGTACAAATTTTATGTTATACAAACCGTTTGTTATACAAGGGTCCACTGTATTTAACAATGTATATAACCCTGACTCTTCTATTCATAGAAAGCAAAGCATTACAGATGATGCTGATGGTAGATGGTCAAACATGATAATAGTGGACGTGCTTCTCAAATTCCTCGATTGCTTCAACAGATCATATTGAATATTTCTCATGAGGAACCATTGTCCCATAGCAGGCTGAGTCTCTCTTCTCTTCTCTCAGACATCTTATCATTAGTGAAGTCCTGAGAACTTCACAAAGCACTGTGATTTCATGGGAGCAATTGGCCCTCCCCCTTTCTATCTTCACTGGCTACATGTGGAAAGCCAAGTGTCAGCAGCAGATGATAGGTTTCTCTTCACATGCAAACAAGGACCCTGATTTTCTAGGGGTTTTCACTGCTTGGAGAGCCCACATGCCATCAGGGACTTCTCCTTTGTAGATGTATTAGGTTTTATGTGCAGAGAGTAGGTATGGCCCCTTCGTGAGATGTAGTGGAAAGAGTCATGGACTAGGACTCAGGATGTTGGGTTCAAATCCCTGCTGATTCAGGGAAGTTCGCAGGGGTATGGAAGTAGTAAAATCACTCCTTTAATGTCTCAATTACTTTGAAAATCTTGTTAGGGTCCTCATATGTTGGTTCCAACTGGACAGCACACAACATCTTTCAACAGCAGATTTTGCTTGATCAGATGCTGGATCATTACACAAGGGAAAAAGACAGATTGATGAACCGATTGATGCAATGCAGCACAGCATCTATTTCATTTAGAGCACCTTGTTTGCTTCAGGGTAATCTGTCCCCTTCTCAAAGAAAAGTACTTCAAATTTAAAAGGAATGTATGTGTGCTGTGGTACGTTGGTGGTGAAATAATTAGAGGCTTTCAAACAGGCGAGAACAAAAAGATGAGCCTATTTAATTCAAAGACTGGAAGAATGAGATTATAATGAGGCATAAAACCATTTCATAAAAAGGTAAATTGGCCTTTCATGTTCATGCAGTCACACAACAGAATGAACTGGCCATTCCAGTGAAAAGGTAGGGAATCTATAAATACTAAAAGAGAAACAGAATATATTACTGAGAGAAAGATTCACATTGCAGGAATAAACAAACCAGTATTTTTGTTGTTGTTGTTGGAACTTTTATTCTTGCATAAATATGCTCATCTTTGGACAATACAAAAACCTACCGAATCCCAAAACTATCGGCGTCATAGCTCTTTACCATTTCTATAACAAAACAAAAAAGACAAAATAAACTAAACCAAATAAACAGGTTATATAAAAAACATGTGTTTGCTGATACTGCAGGGTCTTCTTTATGAAAACCCGGGCCACAATTCAGAACCAGGTATTCCTTGGTCTGGTGGGCTTTTCTATAGCTCAGCATACAAATACACTTATGGGGTAATCTGTGGCTCCAACATATGGCCATTGGAATACTGCCATGTAGCCTTGCACCTTGATTTATTTATTCTAAAATGTAGCTAAACTATGTGAATACAGCACAAATATAGTGGTACCTCTACCTACGAGCTTAATCCATTCTGAATGCATGCCCATAAGTCGAACAACTCGTAAGTAGAGCAGCTGTATCTGAAAAAAAATCAAAATAAATTAATAAATAAATAAAATTATAAAAAATTAAGTAGAGCAGAATGCATCTAAAATTTGTAAGGCAGCTATTAAAGCGCCAACGATTTTATGCTCTTAAGACGAACTGCTCATAGGTAGAGCCGCACGTAAGTAGTGGTACCACTCTAGTTTTTACCCTGAGCTAGAAGCCAGTTGCATAGTGGCTCAGAGCAAAAACTGGGGTAACAGAGAGGAAGCTGACATTATAACATTTCTTCAAGCTGGCTGGGAGACCTGTGCTTGCTGACTCCAGCAAGGTGAGGTGTTGTTAATAGTGCAGTGCTAAAATATTATCCTGTTTAGAATTTTGACTCTTCTTATTCAACTTGACAAATAAACAATCTCTTTTTGGGGGGGAATGAAGGTCAACAAATCATAGGTGATGTCTAGGATTCTCATTCTGGCTTTACTTGTGTTGGCTGAAAATTGTGTGTACATGTGTTGTCTTTCATTACACAGTCATTTCTGTGGCTACAGCATTTTCCCCCAGCCCTCTTCCGTAGGGACATTTGGGGAAGAATGATGAAGGGAACAGCAATATGAAGAATAAATGCAATACTCTTGGCCATCTTGACAACTTATGTTAAGTTCAAAAAGTTCGCCAAAAGAAATATTTTAAATGATCCCGAGAGGAGCACAGATGCTGGTCCATGTACCAGGCAGCAGGAATAGTTGGCTGCCTGAGAGGTGAGAAGGGTCGGCCAGGTCCCTGCCCCGATTGGAGCTTCACCACTGAAGAGCGACCTGAATGGTGTGTGGCTGGGCCAGGGGTGAGGTGGGGATAGGCCACCATGATAGTTGTGGTACTGTGCTTCATATGAAGCACATAGTGCCCACTTCTAGCCCCAAGAGTGCAAGATATCACTGTGCAGCATTGCACTTTGATTTAATTCTGATATAAAATAAATGCAGTATGATAAAATAAGGGAGCCTCTTTTGGGAGAAATGGAAGGAAACATTATAGCACAGAACTAGTTTAATCTTTTCCCCAGTCCTGATGCAAAAGTGTGCTCCCTCACACCTGAGACAGGGCTTATGGAGAAGTTGCTATACTGTAAGCATCTGTAGTAGAAACAAAATTATCCATGAGGAATGTAATATTTGGAAGGCCTGGCAAAGATGCTGAAGAACGACAATAAAATGAGCCAAAATTGATCAGAGAAACTCTTTTTCTGAGGAACTGGGGTGTGTGTCCGTGCTGAGATTACTGGTTTATCTCCCCTAGAAACAGGAGGCTGTGCTCCAGAACTCATTCCAAACTTTCTCCGCCATTTTGTTTTGTTGGCTACCTCTCCACCATCGCCACTCCAGCATCCTAAATTAATTCCAGGCAGAAGCGGTTGCAGAGGAAGGAAGATGGCAGACAGCTGCCAAAGCAAAATAAAAAACAAAAACAAAAGAAACCACGGCGGGGGCAGTGCAAAAAACTTTGGGGAGAACAAAGCTGTACTACAAGATGTGCCGAAGCCTAGCATACTATGAGATGCTGTCGGGCAATTTATTCTTCTCTGGAGAAATCTGATGAAAATGTCTGCCCACAAAGAAGACAGGGAATTTCAAACAGCCACTTGTGCACAGCTATAGTTTCTAATATTATTCTGAGTGCTGGTCTTTTACTGTGATAAAGTAGGTAGGTATATAATACTATTCGGAATAAAGGCTGCTTCTCCTCACTTCCTTTTTCAGCCCTTACCGACACAAAAGGAAAAGGTAACTGTATTAAAATGTTTTATACAGTTTCCACCCCAAGATGGAGCTTTCAATATGGGCCTTTGGAACTAAATTGTTCCTTGTAGGTAAGTAGACCAAAGGTGTTGTGAGAGGACTACTCCTATGCACAAGGGCTACTGGGCCACCAGCCCTTCCAAGGTTTCATTTTCACCTCAGCGCTTTTAATAATTTTCATAGCATGACATGGTCGGGTGGAGGAAGGCTTTGCCTTATTTCACAGCACACTAGTTTTCTACATTTTGACATTTATTTATTTTTAACTCAGAACAGCAATCACATAAGAACCTGCCTGCAGTACTAACCATATCATCCAGATACAGGAGCACTGTCTGAGTGAGAATGTGTCCTATAGTCTCCTGCTTACATTGCTCCTCTCTCTGTAGAACTGCAGAACAAGTTGTTTGTGCAGTGGCTGCACAAAAATATATACGGTGTATATATTTGCTTTGTAGTGTCTAGTCATCACGTACGTGGTTTATATGAAAACAGCTTGGCACATTATATCTTGACATTTGTAAGAAATTCAGAGGAAAGTCATGGAAATATAGCCTGTGGCGAAATCATATTTAGATACCATATCTACGCTGTGTGGCCTGGATCCCTAACGAATGTTCATGTTCTTCCATCATAGAATAATGAAGTCATGGAGTCCAACCCTCTAGTCAAGGCAGGAATATAAATCAAAGGATTCCTGCCTGATGGCTGTCTAAATTTCTCTTGAATACCTCCAGTGGTGGAGCCACTGACCACCTGCTGCTTAGTCTGTTTGCTGTGACACTTTATAATCTGCCCCAGAATTCTCTCTGGGATTGATGTCAGGCTAATTGGTCTGTAGTCCTAGGTTCCTCTTTTTTGTCCTTCTTGAAGAGAGAGGGATAACATTCGCCCTCCCCTGCAATCATCTGCTACCTCAGCCATTTTCCATGATTTTAAGAAAATAATGGACAGTGGTTCTAAGAGTTCTTCAGCCAGTACCTCCAATACTCTTGGATGTAATCCATCTAGCTCTGGGGCCTTCAACTCAATCAAGGTACCGTATAAAGGAATTCCTTGACTATTGGTTTGTCAATCTCCAGCTTCAGTCCTGTCCCCTCCACTTGCACTTCACATTTGTTTGGAGGGACAGAGTCTGTCCTTGGGAAAAGTTTAAGATAAAATAGGATTTGAGCACTTCTGCCTTTTCTTTGTTGTCTGTTAGCATTTTATCATCTCTACTGAGTAGCTGAGGCACTGTTTCTTTTCTTTGTCTTTTGCTATGCACATACATGAATGCTTTTTTTAAAAGTGTCTCTCACTAACTTCATGTCATTCTCAGCCTTTGCCATACTAATGCCATCCTTGCAATACAGTTACCCCCCCCCCCGCCCTTTCGCGGTTCATATACAGTACTGTGGTCCCGATATATCACCAGAATTGACTTTTCCGGTCACTTCCTGTTCACCGAAAAGCATTTCTGAGACCTCCAACATGCCTAGAAAGGCCCTCAGAGGCCCCAAAAGTGCTTTCTAGTGATCTGGAGGTCACTTCCGGTTTTTCGGAAGTCACTTCTGGCTTGGCAAGAAGCACTTTTGGGGCCTCTGACGGGCCTGGGAAGGCCGTTGGAGGCCTGTTCAGGGCAGCAGGAGGCCTGGGTAAATACAAGAGGACCCAGATAGCCCCCCCCAACTCCCGACCTTGCATCCCCATATGGCAGATTTTCAATTATTGCGGGTCAGGTCGGGTCACATAACCCCACGATAGGTGGGCATTTACTGTACGTTGCTACTTGTCTGCACTTTTCCTTTGTGGCCTGGCCTTCTTTCCATTTCCCATATGTGTCCTTTTTGGTTTCAGTTCCTCTCTGAGCTTTTTGTTAAGTTACACTTGCCTTTTTTGGCTGTCTCCCATCTTTTTTCTTGTTGGACTTGTTTGTAGTTGTGCCTTTAGAACTTCCTTTTTTAAGAGTCCAATTTCCTTAGACTCTTTCTTTTGTTAGGATCTCCTGCTAAGGGACTTGGATATTGTTATTTTGAGTTTATTAAAAGTTGCTTTTTAAAAAACCCAGCTTATATGCATGGCTCTATATGTATGGCTACACTCTGCTTTAGTTTCCTTTGAAATGAAGAATGTTAGGAGACCATGGTCACCGAGAGTTCCCCTTTCTGCCACTTCCCCCACCAAGACACCTCTATTGGCTAGAATCAAGTCAAAGATAGATAGTCTACTCTATCTATCTATCTATCTATCTATCTATCTATCTATCTATCTATCTATCTATCTATCTATCTATCTATCTATCTATCTATCTATCTATCTATAAGCAGAACACTTTTTTCTTTCTGCACTTTTCGTAGGAGAAAACTGTCAGCCATACAAGCCAGGAATTTCTTGAAAGGGCCCTACTTGACAGATTTTTCCTCCCAACATATATCAGAATAATCCCCCAACACTACCACATCATGCCTCTTTGAAATTCTTGCAATCTGTTTTTCAACATTTCATCTGCATCCTCTACTTGACTGGACCGTCAGTAGTTGGCTCCAACTATTGTGCTTCTTTTGTTTTTCACCCAACCTCTACTGATCCAGATGTTCCCAATGGGACAGCCAATTTTCCCCTCCTGTATTTATCTGCAGGAATGCATATTTCTGACATATTCTGCAACTCCACCTTCCATGAGGGAATTTCCTTCAATGATTTCTTATTCATTTAAGGAAGCCATGAATTGTATTTTAAAAACCATATCTGAATAGTGGTATGTACAGAATCTCCCCCCCACACACACACACATTTTTACACTGAGGTTAATTGTCAACTGTTTTAGTACAATTATCTCTCTTCTGCTAAGTTCTCTGGCATTTTATTGTGGAAAATCCAGATACAGTGTTTGACAAAATGCAGGTATCACTCCAGGATGTGGCAGTAGAAACTACCTTCGACAGTCCCACTACAATGTTTGGTGACCAAAACTGAATAGGGAACAAGGACAGAGGATTCTGCTTCACCAGCATTTACTTGGAAGCTTCGAGATTGGTTCTTCCCATCCTAGTAAAGTAAGAATTGAGAATAGGGATGCTTAGTAGACAAAACGTGCCTAGAAATCATTTGCCCTTCACGTTATACTGTGATGGCTTATCCACTTTATGAATGCATGCATAAACCTGTCTTTTGTCTGTTTTTGAATTTCAGGGGGAGGACAACCACTTATGAATGGTAAAGTGGCCTCTGTAAAGAGAAACACTGAATAATTTCCAACTGGCAGGGCCAGTTGGAAAATAACCACATTTCATCAGGATTTTACATTCACACACATATTTTAAAATGACACATCAGTCACTGCAACCCCATGCCCCCCCAAACCTACCAACCATATGTACTTAATAGATTTATTAAGTAGGCCCTCAAAATCACATTCCAGGTCAATGATGACCCGCTTTCAAACATGACTATGCTCTGGTCATTGGCATGACATACTAAGTCATAATACATCACGGCTGGTGCATTACGGACAGGTCACCTGAAGAAATCTTTAACTGATCCACTATCAGGGATTTCCCTTGGTGGTAATAACAAAAGGCAAAGCTAAGGAATATCCTCTAGTCTAAGTCCTGAGAATGACCTCTCAGATAGTAATTTCCGAATGTTACCATTATAAGAATAAACATGCAGGCAAAGCACAGTACTGTGACTTATCAAGCCTTGTAAGTTAAATGTTCTAGATCACTGGAAGTCCACTGCTATGCGTAATCTTTTCTGATAGTTAAGAAATGATTGTAGATATTGCAGTGGCAGTAGTAATAATACTAATAGTACTGGAAGTATTTGGCATTGTAATACTGGATAAGGAGGGAAAACACTCTTAAATGCAGGATGTGAAATCACCTATCCCAGCTCTAATATTTTCAATGTTGACACATCTTGGATGAATTTAGTATGTAATTCCACAGTAAACAGTAACAATTGTATTGAGATTTATTGCTGCATTTTTCTTGTCTACATGATTATATCTTTTGGCTGATGCTTCCAGTCTGTAATTGTATGGTAATTCCCTATGTTTATGACTTGTCCTTACAATATTTTTGCTTTCTAAGGCATTCTTGTTTAGCAAAGAAGAATATAATTCAGTGGTGAAAATAAAAACACTCCCACCAGTAGGTGCAATGTTTATGTAGAAAGTTACAGAAATCAACTTCTCACAGAGTTAGAAAACGTGTGTAGGCACTACAGTTTTATCCTTCTTTTGCAGACAGCACGCTACCCTCAAATTGCACAACACTGCAAAAAGAGCACGACATCACATTTAAGTTCTACAGATGGTGTAATTAAAACTAGTAATGCAGTATACATTTATGTCCTTGCAAAATACTAACTTCAAGAGGGGGAAACTTTAATGATGGAGAACACTTGTTCTTGCTTGAAATACTGCTGCTGTTGATGATTACGATGAGTGACTATTATTCCGTCGTCTACTGCTATCAATAGGTCCCATAAGAGGGCAAGGCCTATGCTCCCAAAAAATTCACCCAGGGAAAAAGCAGAGAATGAGAGGACTGCAGATGGGGTAAACACCAAAGCCACCCGTGGTTGCTTCATTGAGAAGTACAGTACCTAACCTTAGTAAGGAGCTAGAGCATGTAAGGACTGTATCAAGAACTGTATCAAGAGTCTTAAAGGTGAATTTTCAGTGGTGATCTAAAGGAAATGAAAAGCTGGATCAGGCAGGTGTTCTGGGAAATGGTTCCGTGCATCTAGGATAGAAATGAAGAAACAATGGTATCCTTTAAGGGAGCAAGAAACTATCAGGCATTGGAAATAGCGGAGAAGGAAGAACAAAGATTACAGACAGGGATACGCTGTGGAATGAAAGCAAAAAGCCAACTGGGCTGCTTATACGCCATCCCACAAGGCTTAAAGTGCTCTCTGGGCAGTTTACAATTTAATTATGCAGGACACAGGTGCCTGGAGTAGGAACTGGCAAGCCATTCCAGTATTCCTGCCAAGAAAACTCCATGGACACAGAGTCACGAAGAGTCGGTCACGACGGGAACGACGCAACACCCCCCCCCACACACACACCCTACTCCCCATCCCACTGAGCTGGGTACTGATTTTATCAACCTTGGAAGGATGGAAGCATGAGTCAACTTGGAGCCAGCTAGCCAAGCCCATTAGAATCAAACTCATGAGCAAGAGTCTTGGCTGAAGTGCCACGAGCCTCCTAAAAGTGAAGACATAAGAAAGGGCAAGCCCATTTTGCTGAATGCAGAGGTGAAAGGAAGGCATGGTTGGGACAGAGGGAGGAGGTGTTAGGTGATCCAAGTACAACAGAGGCAAGCTATTTGGGGAGCAGAGCACTGGATAACTGCTAGTAAGCCAAAGTGTGTAACCCTATGAAGAGCAGTTAAGAGTAGTTTAGCGCATGTCAAGACTCACCAGGTAAATTAAGTCTAGTTATTTACCGTACTTGCTTGAGCAGAAAGGCATAATAAAATGGCAGCAAAGCTATACAGGTGTGTGGAATCAGTATAAATGCAACAAATAAATAAATAAATAAATAAATGTGTCATTGGATGAGTAATGGTGAATGAGACAATGCATTACGTAATAGACATTACATAATATTTAATGTGATTGGTCACTCACTGTATAAAAGTACTGTACATAGAGCACATGTTTTCCCTTCCAAGAGGTTTCTACCAACTTCCAGTGGGTATCCAGTTGGTTCCAGAGAATCTCCATGTCTCCATGTCTGTACTGATGCTGAATGCTGAGAGAAGTACTGCGCTACTATTTATGGACTCATTTCTTCCAATAAGGGACTTCTGTAAGTTACTCAACTAAACTATTTATGTGCTTTGAAACAGAAGACAAACAGTTGTAAATAATTGGTAGATTTTATTCCTCACTGATGACTAGAGTTAAGCTTCCCCAAATCCTGACAAAGCAGATTTCTCTAGTCTGCCATAATCTAGACCAGGGATGGCCATTTCTTAGGCCAGATGTTTTGCTGATGTGGCAGAGAAGAAGCTTTGCATTTTAGACATGTTGGAGAGGAAAAGGAGGAATGAGATTGGAATATATTGGCAATCCCAATCCCAATACTGTACAAAGTTTTCATTTGATTTCATAAAGGCTTTGATGGTTATATAGAGACCACATGGCTAGGATCTCCCTCCTCTTCAGTGTTCCTCTGTAGTCAGTTGGAAACAGACATTCATCTTCTAAATAGGATCACTGCAATATTCAGCTGAGACTGTACCACTTCAGAATGCAGGAGGAATGATATCAATCCTGAATGCTTGCTCACTGAACCACTCCATCAATAATCCTACCCTTTCAAATACTGAATAAGGCAACTTCTAATATGTATACTGTAAAAATGCCATATAAAAACAACTACAACACACAACAACACAGTGGGAAAACCAGTGAGAGGACAATTTTGTTAAGCAGCAGAAATAAAACAAAATTTAATAGGTCCGGAAAAAACAAGATATTTGCCTCTCATCAAAACATCAACAAAGTGGGAATCAAGTAAACCCTTCTGGTTGAAACATCCAAAGTTAGAGTGCCACAACTAAAAAGAATTACTAGCCCTTGAATTAGATTCCCTATCTACGGTAATTCAAAACATCTAAAAATTTAGCTGCTTACGTTACTCTCCACCCCCACCCCCTGCAGGCTAGTCAGTCTCTAGATTAACATTTTTAGATTTTGGATCCACATAATATACCATCAATAGGAAATTGCAACTGGGATTAACGAGGTATTAAAACAGACTAAACATGAAATTCCAGGAAGAGATTATAAAACTCTAAAAGTAGTGAATGATTACCCTTAATTGGACATCCAAAATAGAGGAAAAGAGTTCTACTTGATGGATTTTCCATTAGATTAAAATAAGATATTTACCAACCATTAAAGGGAGGGGAGGGAGGAACGCCTCAGAATGATTACACAAGCCAAAAACAAGAACAAAGAGGCAGACTGACTTATTTTTCTCTCAAGTGATATTCAAAATGTTTTAGAAAATGCAATTAAACAACCCGCTGGAATAAAAGGCTGAATTCATATTGACTTTATTAATTGATGGCACAGTCTTTTAATAAGCCAGTTTGCCACTTGAAGCACACAATTCCTTTTTATCTCGTCAGTGTTCACACAGCTTATTTGCCTGGCTTCTACAGGATGCCCACACAAGTAAATTACCCATTACAGTAGCAACATTCTGTGGCTTGCACTTTTGCACTTCAAGGCAGGCAACAAAATATATCATCAAGACTTTGACAAGGCTTCAAACATGGGGTGGGTGGGACATGTTTGGAACCAAAATATACAACATCTTTCATATTAACCACCCAGAGTGGTCCTGTAGCTAGATGGGTGGTATAAAAATCCAATAAATAAATAATTTTCCATTTCTTCATTTTCAATATTTAAGTTCTGTATTCATTATTTTGGTTCTCAGTATTCAGCTGTACTCCTGCTTTGGAACTTTCTTCTTTCATTTTAACCAAAAGTTGTTCCAAATCATTAACAATTAGGTCAGCCTTGCTGTCAGTGGAGAGCATTTTAAGTATGGGTAAGTACATTTATTTTTTCATTTATTTATTTATTTAGAATATTTTAAGCCACCTTTTTCCTTGGGAAAAGACACAAGGCAGCTTACAATAATGAGGGGCAATATACAAAAGCAAAGCAAGTGTTCTGCTTATATACTGCCCCATACCACTTTAAGTAGTCTCTGGGCGGTTTACAATTTTAATTACAGTGTGCAGGCTACACAACCCAGAATATTTAAGACATATTCAAGATTAAAAGCAGTGAATTTGAAGAGGCCTCTTACAACACTAAAAGGCAGTATTAAAGCTAATACAGTAACAGCATCCATACAATTAGAAGAATATATATATATATTATGAGAGATGGAAACTAAAATGGAAAACACAGGTATTATTATGAATTCAGTTCAGTCTAAGCAATAATGCATGGTAATCCATTAAAAGTCACATAATAGGTAGTTATTGATTCAGGGAAAGTTTGCCTGAAGAGAAAGGTCTTTGCCTGCTTCAGGAAAGAAAGCAAAGATGGGGCAGTCCTGGTCTCCAGTGAAAGGGAGTTCCAAAATCTGGGATCAGCAACAGAGAAGGTCATTTCACGTGCTATTTTCACATAGCCTTCCCAACATACACTGATGCTGGGGCTGTAAAACAGCCTGTGAGCAACTAGCAAAGGAGGCCTACTGCATTTATACCAAACTACCAAGGAGTTGTGAAAATGCTAAACTCCTTGGGGTTTGTACACTGTAAAGTACCTAGACTAGAGATATAAAATTTACAGAAACTGTGAAGTTCAGAAAATAACTGTTTCTTTCTTGGGGGGGGGGGTGCTCAGGGGGAAAAATGGACATTTTTGAAAAAACTGAAAAAAATGCTGCATTAGCACACACACCCCTTTTAAAGCTTGAAAGTCATCACGTTACTTTAGGAATGTAAAACATGACTATGGTCAATTTGACTTAGCAAATTTGTTGCTCTGTGTTTTCTTCCCGTGCTTTGAGGCCTTGTGAAGAGGACAGAACAGAACCAAACATACCCCACCCGCATGAAAAAAACAAAAGTGAAACCTTTTTTCTTTTTCTTGTGGCAATAGCAACACTTCCTAAAGGAAGAAATGCATCTTCTTCTTGCACTGGAGAGTACAGTTTGTACAGTAACCTAAAACTTACTTGTCCTCAGTGCAAAGAATTTAGAATACAGTAATCTGATATTATGCATATATTTTTTTAAAGAAATGATTTGGAAAATATTTGAACACCCTGTCGTGTGTGTGTGTGTGTGTGTGTGTGTGTGTGTGTGTGTGTGTGTGTGTGTGTGTGTGTGTGTGTGTGTGTGTGTGTGTGTGTGTGTGTGTGTGTGTTCAACAAGTGACCAAGCCCATCCCATTTGCTGCTTGAGTGCACATATGGCTCCGCTTGGGAGGCATCTCAGAGATAAGCTGCAAAGAGCAAGGAGCACGATGCCCTCAAATGCTTTCAAAAGGTCACACAAAACTCCAGTGTCATAAAATGATTACATAAAGAAGGGCGTGCAGATTCTTATCTCCTTGCAACACTGCATGCTATTCAGAGCCTATTGGCACACTAGCATAGCTTGCCTTACAATATAACTAAAGAGGCACTTGCAGCAGTTCAAGTCCTTCTGTGTACTTCCAGATTTGCCCTTCTGGAATTTTTTTTTAAAATTATATTTATATACCGCCCCATCTTCCGAGATGGAACTCGGGGCGGTGTACACTAAAAAAGAATAAAACAACAACAAACAAGCATAAAAATCAGAGGCACCAGTAAAGTAGGAGGGTACAATACCCTCCGCTGAGAATGGCGTGGGCGGCACAGGAAGAAGGGGGGGGGAGGAAAATTAAACAAAAAGGTCACCACATGCCTCCTTGAAGAGATGGATTTTCAAGGCTTTTTTAAAGGTGGGCAGGGACGCTGCAAGGCGCAGCTCACTAGGTAGCTGGTTCCACAGCGTAGGGCCCACCACAGAGAAGGCATGGTTACACGTAAGCGACTTCCACGCCTCTGGGTGTGGCCACCCTAAGTGAGCGCGCCAGCGCCATTCTCGTGGGTCTGAAGTAACGCTTCTTTGCCAGTCCAGGGGCTAGCGGGGTATGCAATGGAATCTGGTGCCTGAGAGACGGTGTGATGGGTGACCAGGCAAATAGCTGTTCAACAAAACTGGGAAAGTTCTGGATCTGCTCTGGAGAAATTGGCTCTTTGGCATGGCAGCTAGGAGACTAACATACATGCTCACAGCCTTTCTTAAATAAGGTAAATAATACCAACCATCTGGACATATGAGCAGTAATCCCCTTTTCTTAATAAGACGACATGATAATTGCAAGTACTGTACTTGACTAGTGCCAGGAAGCCATGTAGATACAGCCTTGCTTGTACTACTTACCAAAAATGTGTTTGTAACCAGCTTAAGCCATTCGTGTTAAAGAAATAAGCACAGCTCCTCTATTGCTGTTAGTTACATGCAGCCACAAATTGCCATGGTTTGACAGCTGGATATTTTACAAGGAATTGCCCACATACTTCAGAGCCTGTTTTTACAACCACAAAATCCAGAAATGTTGCTAAGGTTCAAAACCAACTAAACTAAACCCTGGGGTTTTAATGTATATAACTAATATCACTTTAAACCTTTTTGCCCCAGCATTTTTGCAAAATTACAAAATAGATTTTATGTAGCTGCCTGCATAACAGTAGATGAGGATGGATAATATGTGGATGTATGACAAACCTGCTTTCAAAATAGATCTGTAGAAGGTTATAAATGTAAAGCTAGAAAGAAAGAAAGAAAGAAAGAAAGAAAGAAAGAAAGAAAGAAAGAAAGAAAGAAAGAAAGAAAGAAAGAAAGAAAGAAAGAAAGAATTTTCTGCTATCTGCGCCATAGAAATTAAGTCGACTCCTACAAGATTTTAGCAATCCGTATAGAGTAGCTTAGCGAGCTAGAGCACTGAAAACTGTTGGCTACAAAGTCAGCAGCTCAGCGGTTCGAATCCCGGGTGCCATGCAGTGGAGTGAGCTCTTTCTGATAACCCCAGCTCCTGCCAACCTAGCAGTTCGAAAGCATGTAAATGCAAGTAGATAAATAGGTACCTCCATAAAAAGTGTGAAGGTGAAAGAGGGTTTCCTTGCAGCCATGCCAGCCACATGGCCAAGGACTTGCACAACACTGGCTCTTTGACTTGAATTTGGAGATGAGCATTGTCCCTAGAGTTGGACACGACAAGCACGCATGTGCAGGGGGAACATTTACCTTTTATAGAGCAACTCTAACCAGGTAAGAAACAGATCGACATAAAATTGTGAAGCCACTTAATGGTCTTATAGAAGGATTATAAATTGCTTTGACAGGTCTGATTATCCTAAAACCCTAATTCCATTACTGTACCTAGCAGTCTGCAAGGGCATGTTTCATTAACTACAGGTCAGGAGGCCACAACAGATGTTGACCAAAAATATTAAAGGTTAAATAGATGCAAGGCTGTAAAACATTTCCCGCTGCACCATGCCAAGAGCAAGCATTAAACCAGCAAACACCAGGCTGTTCAGTCAGGAGAGAAAAGTAGCTTTTTGGTAGGTGCAAGGAGATAACGCAGCAAAGGCCTATCACACAAACTCAGCTCCACCCGAAATTCTTTAAATCTAAGGCAGAATTTTAGAAAAATATGGACACTATCTGCCTTTGCATCTGTTGAAGAATTCCATATGATATGAGGAGTTGTTTTTTTAAAAAAGCAGGGCCATACCAGCTACCTAATCTCTTAATTTCACTTTTTAGTAATATGTGATCTGGAGGGTTCTGACCAGGTCTAGGAGGCCTCTTGGCCATTTCCCCAAATTCTGTCTAAAGAAAGACCAATAATAACATGGTTTGAGATAGCAGCGATGCCATCCAGAATCACATTTTGTCCCAGAGAAAGAACACACATTACAAAGAGACTTTATATATCTATCACATTAGTATTTCATTCAAGAACCCTGTCAACAGGATTATATCTCCATATTCTTCCACTAACCCAATTAAATTTTCTGTAGTAGAAATGTCCTTATTTATCAGAGATAGTATTGATTTTCTGGTAACTCTTTGTGAAAATGATGGTGAATTTGTCTGTGAAGATTCTCAGTCACCCAGGAGAGTTTATCTGGAAATTGAGTAATGGCAACTGGATTTCTTTTCTTGAGAGGTTGAAACGTTTTGCTGCTCATCCAAACAGCTTCGTCAGTCTGAGGAAAGCTAGTGAGTCCTCCATTTTATAGTTCATTTTAACCTCATGTCAGCTTGGTCTGAAATAGGCTTATAAGATGGACAATGGCTTGAATAGGCTCATTAGATAGACAACAGTCTCAATAGGCTCATTAGGTGGACAATGGCTAAGGTGTGTGAAAGTTGCACCTTTACACCCTTCCCAACACCCATAAAGTATGAGTCTTTAGCTAAGGCCTTGCTGCTGGAGGTGTGAAGTATTTTTGATTTGTCTGGGGATTGCTGAAATCACTGCCTGATAAATAGCAGTGAAGGATCATGAGAGCTGTGGTCCAGCATATGCCTCACACTATGCCTTATTGTTGTTTGATGGATTAACACCAGCTGCCTTTCTCCCTGGGTTGTTAAGAGTGTGCTGAAGTGGCTACTGCAGAATAAATGAACAGAGTCTATATACCAGGAAAGAACCTTCAGCAATGTACGTTGAAGCAGAGAACTTGAGCAGGAAAACGAGTTGCTGACAATGCCCATCCTTCCGTCTGTGAAACATAAAAGTGTATGAAGGCAGCACATAGACCTCCAGACCAGTAATGCAATATACGTCTTGTTTGGTTCCCACACACACATTCTCTGGACTACGATGATGTAAGGAAACATGGTATTATGATTATCACCATATTATGTGTTCTGCAGGAGCAACTATAAATGGGACATAAAAAGAAATGGAGCTACACTATATGCTTGTGTTTACGGTACCAGACAGCCAACTGTACCCTCCCCAAGGATACTCCATCATCAAATGTTGGAGTTTCTCTCCCCCACCCCATAATCCTCACAGAACATTCCACCCCTCTAAGATGCTCTCTATTTCCTTTTTGTATTCTTCAGGCTTTAGCTTCCCCTAAGCATAATTAAATTCCTCTAATGTTTCTCAGTCACCCTCTTTTAACTGTGATGGTCTCAGGACACATAAGCTGAGTTGGCTGTTAGCAGGAGAGATTACAAGTAGAGAGGACATGTGTAATTGGGGTCCAATCACACATGGACCATAGTGTGTCGCCCTGGTTTATGTACAGATCTGAATATAGATTTTTCTCATCCAAGCCTAAAATTCTTACTGACTACATCAAACATGTGCTTTCCACCTTTAAAACCTTGCTTCACGTGTTGGCGGTAAACATGAAGAATGATCTGAGAACAATACTGATAACAACAAATTTACCCCCCTCCGACAATGAACCACAACAGATTGATTTTATTCCCCTCAGGGATTAATGACAAGAGAACATTAATTAATCTCCCTCAAAATAAATTAGTTTAAAAGACACAAAATGGACATGCTTAATGGTGGTGGTGCTATACTCAGACACCCAAATAAGCTTGCTAATTTCAAAAGCAACCAAAACAAACAGAACGAACATGTCACAGATTTTGTCCTGTGCTTGAAGGACAGACTGGAAGCAAATCTGATTGCTAGATTTGCCTAATTTATTAAATGACAAATAATTTAGCAAGATCTATCGGGGGTATGGGAATACCACTAATTTAATTCAAAGTATGATGCTCCTATACAACATGTTAGGAATGGCCAGTATAAAATGCCAGGGATTTGGCAGCAGTGCTTTGACATTCATTTTGCTTCCTTGGGTTTCCTCTAGCAGTGTTTCTCTTCCAAGTACTGCTGGTAGCCACTGAAGGGCAGGCCTTAAAGTTTGAAAGAGAGACCGGCAAATCGTTAGCCAAATGCTCATAATGGCTGCTCTCCGCTAAAGTAGGCCCATGGAAGCCTAATTTTGCACGTCAAAGAGGAATGGGACTGTGATGGGAGGGTAGACTGAGAGAAGAAAGGTTTGGGAACTCATCAGAGGTCACCATCTAAATGCAAACGAACCGAGACAGGTGAAACAATTTGAACGGAGAAGCCAAATGATGGTTGAGAATGGGGGAAACCATGGTGAAGGATGTTCACCATCTCTCTTTCAAGTGAACTCTGTGCAATGCTCTCCCCTTGCCTGCCATCACACACACACACACACACACACCATATGGCTGCCAGGCTGTGTTTCTGCCTGATGTTCCTGATGTGCAGAAAACAACTTCACAGAACCCATAATAGACACCTCCTGTCAGAGACTGAAAGTGGCTATTAGCACCTACAGGAAGGCAGCCCAAAGCAGCAACTGAAGCACGAATTGCCCAAGTAATGCATTTCAGGAGGTTGCTAAAATACCACTCTTACAGGAACAGCTAGCTCAGCCTGCTCAGCTGCTGTGCTTGGAACCCACGGGTCAACTCGGCACCAGTCTTCAGATAAAGATATCTGTCTATTTCTACCTGTGATCCTGATTCACCAAAGAGAAGCCCACTCCACTCCTCCTCCTCGGCTGTTCCACTAGCCCTCGGTGCTCCTGCCAGAGACAGCACAAATTGCCAAAGAGGGAGAGGAGAGGAGCACACCTTGGATAGTGAGTGGGGGATTCAGCCAGGGAGGCAGAGGAGAAGAATGTGCAGCAACATAGGTGCCGTGCATACAAACTGCCACAACCCTCCAAACCAGGGTTTGTGTCTATCTGTATTGTAAATCCTACAAGTCTCAGATTCTTTTTTTTTTTGTTCTGGTTTTTTTGTTTGTTTGTGGTTTTTTGATTTTGGTTTTCATTTTTAAAGTCACTAAAAAACAAGTAACAGAAAGCCCCTTGCCTCATCTGACATTGGACATTTTTGACCGACTAGATATATTTGTAATACAGTATGTTCCTTTTGCTAAGTATAATGGAAGAGCAGTGACTTCCCCTATATTTAAAGCTCAGTTTCTTTCAGTTGTTTCAATAAAATGCTGTTTGATTGCAACTTCATGAACATATCTGATTAATGCACAGCCTGTCACTCGTCTTTTCTACTTAGCAATGACTGTGCATTTAAAACGCTGCAGCTATACTGCATCCATTGCGAAACAATGTTGACTAGCAAATAGATCCTTATCTGGCATAACTGTAGAGGCCTATTTGCTTCCTTCTAGTATCTCCCTGCTCTTGGTCATCACAAAATTGAAAACATTTGCCTTTAAATGCTGATCTAATCTCCTATCTAATCCCCAATACATAACCACCAAATCTAACTAGCAGATATGGCATTAAACAGACAATGTGGTCAACCAAACCATTTGTAGGCATTTAAGTCTGCATATATCAATGGAGGACAGAAATGTGCCAATGGACAGCTGCCAATCAGCAGAAGCAGCATGTTGCCTTAGGAAATTAAACATTCTAAGCCACGACTGATATTGTTATCTTGCTTTTTAAGGAATCAAAAAAAATGAGCAATTCTTCATTTCATTTATTATTAGTTACTGCAGCAGTGGCTGTAGTTGCAGTCAGTAGAGCAGAGATGTCAGTGCCCATGAAGGGTTTTTTTTTGGAAATACCCTTCTATCTACAAGCAGTATTTGTGACGAATATTCATATACAGTGGACCCTTGTCTAACAAACAGCTTGTATAACATAAACTTTGTACAACATTAAAAATTCTGGAGATAGGGGAAATTTGCTTAACATAATTGTCTATGGGGAAAATCCGTATAACATAAAAATGGGATCACTCTGTTTTCAATGCATTCTTATGGGAATTTGTATAAAGGAAAATTTGCTTAACATAATTTCATTTGGAACGAATTAATTCCTTTATACAAGGTACCACTGTACCTAGCTTCCATAGTGGGCACAAAGTACTGTACTACAATCTCAAGATTCTCTAGATATGATGGCAATTACATCTTCCAAAAGTCATAGAAAAAAGTAAACTTTCTGTGTTCAGCATTTATTTGTCCAAATAATTAAGTTTCTCCAGAATTTAACACATATCCACACACCTGAGCACACTTTATTTGCCAAGGGATGGAGATTGCTAAAGTATTAAGTTCTAATGGCTTCTCTTTATTTTGCATCTCTTTGTGTTTTTAAGATCCATTTGATTACTGGAACAATGGGTTTCAAGAATATATAGTTCTTTACACACAAACACTGTAGCAAAGCCACTTAAAAGCACACAGAGAAGAGGCACACATAATCAAGGCTCCCTACTAAGTGTGTGCACAATACATATTTACATCAGAGTGGCAGTTAATTTGTCCTTGTTGGTTGTTTATATTTACATTTTAAGTTCATGCAAAACATTGTGGGGTGTGTTCATTGTAATGTATGTCTGAACTGGCACTCTCCAGTGATGTTAGTATAAGAATCCTAAAATTGATCAAAAATACACATTTTTCAGTGAATGCTGCTTCTTTCTGACAACCTAAAGAATTGTATGGCAAAGAACATTTCTCAGTTTATTATTTATCATGTAATATGTGACATGAAGATAGCCCTATTCTTCATATTTCCCTATGCAATATGAACACAGAAATGATTACATGGTCTGCAAATGATCTTCTAAACTATGCACCTCAAATTAATTTGAAATATTTAAAGATAAAGTCTTTTCAGTCCCATGGGTGAGCCTGGGGGACCTACTTAACAAAAATGTGTTTGATTACACCCTGTATTACTAGTCCAATCAGAATATTATTAATTTAAGAGCTCCGAACAGTGCAAACCTTCTGGAGGACATGTTAAAATAGAACTAGCAAACCTCCATACATGGTCAGTAGTCTGCCTGCATACTTTGAACATTCCACAGACAACCACTTGATTTGTTTGGCCCTGTTGTGTTTTTTTTTAAGATGTAAAAGAAAGTTTTACACTGAAATAGCTAGAAGCAAGGGCAGCATTTCAAGAGGCAGGATGCTGGGGGAATTCAAAGGAAGTTATCAAGGTTTGCTCTTAGGTATATTCAAGATTAAACTGTGCTGCATTTTAAAGAGATGTGTTCTATTTTTAAAATTACTGGAGCAATGTTCTCAGTATTAATCAAAACAATCTCTATACACTCTTTCCAGGTAACAGATTTGTGACTTTGACAGGCATGCCTAATACCGTATATCAGTATCAACTCAGTATGACAACTGTAACTCAATTCCAAACATTTGGGCAGACAGGAACAATCTTTACGTGGGTGGAGCCTCAGGCATATCCACACCTTGGCATTATATGAATAATAACTTAAGTCTGGCAATGGTTCTGCTTAACTATGTAAAAACCTCATGCCCCACTCAAAATGCACTTGTATCCATTATTACACTTCCATCGAATGCACAGTGGAATCCAGTATGAACAGGTTGAAGGGCAGCCTCTTCTTTCTACTCCAGCCTACTGAGTGCCTCACCAAAAAAACCCAAACAAACTGAGCCAGAGCACTGGGAGACCCTCCTGAACTAACTTTCCAGGTTCTTCCTAGGGGTATAGGAAGAGGCAGAAGGGAAAGAAATGTTCCATCATGGACAGTAGCACCATGATGAATTCAGACCACAGATTTCATGGCAGCATAAATAAAAATCCATATGACTCCTTCACCCCAAAGAATATAAGGATGTGATCAGATGGCTACAAAGCCACATGTCTGATCATACTGTTACCAGCAAGGATCACTTTAACAATCAACAGAGGTCTTACTTAAAGTGACCCTTCCATTTCGTGGGAAATCATTCCCACCTGGCCCCTCAAAGTAGAAGGCATATACCTGGACCAAAATTTATTTATTTATTTATTTATTTATTTATTTATTTATTTATTTATTTATTTATTTAGTGAGTTTATATACCACCAAGTTTAATTCTAAGAACAACTCCAGGCTGTGTACAAGTTAAAAACAATAAAATAAAAATAACATTTTACATATACAGTGGCACCTCGACTTACGAATTCAATCTGTTCTGAATGCATGCTCTTAAATCAAACTATTCTTAAGTCGGGGTACCTATCTAAAAAATTGAAAAAATAAGTTAAAATGAAAAAAATGAAAAAAATATTTGCAAGTCGAGCAGACCATATCTAAAATTTGTAAGGCTGCAGTTAAAATGCCAACCGTTTTCCGCTCTTAAGTCGAATTGCTCTTAAGTCGGGGTGCCACTGTATTAAGTAAATAAACACATAGAACAAACAAATCATAATAGGAATATGAAATCGTAATAGATCCCACTCAGGCATGGATTGGGTTGGACTGGAGCCCATTTCCCTGTATGTCATGGGATTGTCAGAAACAGAATACTACAGACTTCTCCACAAGCTTCCCAAACTGTGATCTATTTCCCCATAGGATCACACTGATAGCAAGATGTGTACAAGTACTGTATTTCTCTGGGTTTTGCAAGAGGTCATTTGAACAGCCTGAGTTATGCAACTCTTGTCTGTTTCTACCATGCCAATGACACTATTGTATACCAAAACCTCTTTGGTTATCCAACAATATAAGTGCTCCTTATGTGTACCTTCTGATGGTTTCAAACATTAAGAAAGCCCTCATCCTCCATGTCATCCTCAAACTGGGAATAAGGAATGATGGGACGCTAGCATTTCTTCCTTATTATGGTTGATAATCCTAAAACGATTCAATGTCTAGAATGGATAAGGGTACTATGTAGCAACACAGATATTGCTGGTCTGCAGTCCACCAATACTACTCACCACTGGCTAGGCTGCTTGATACAGTCAAACAACATTTAGGGGGCTACACTTTGCACAGCCTTAATTCAGCAGTAGCTGTATACTGCATTTCCTTCTAGAAATGGATTGGGATACTTAAAGAGCAAGCTGCAAAACCTAGACTGTGCAAAAAAAATTGCCTCTAGGTATCAGTGTCTACTAAACAGCATGAAGGCTGATGTTTTCTCCTCCTCCATCCAACAAGGCATAAAAACATGCATAGTGAAAGGATCAGAGGTAGAACTATTGACAGCAACAAAATGAGGAAGCAGAAAAATATCAGAAGTAAACTCCATTAACAGGGCCTTGGAGATTGACAGGCTGCTCCAGGCAGTCAAATAATGTGCTGTGATCAATAGAATCAAATTCTGCTGACAGATCAAGCAATATCCAGTCTCCATAAGCCAGTGGGGTTTGCATGAATAAGTAAGTCACATCACAGTCTCTTCCTGGAAGTCTTGGCGATAGGACTAGCTGTGAAGCCAGACTGAAAATGTCTTTAAGCTACCGGATAACAGAAAGCACAAGAGCATTACTGAAACACAAAACTGCAGCCTAACAGAAAAAGAGTGGAATCCAACTTGGAATTGAGAAATTACTGAAGGCTTGTGATCACTTAGGACATTTTAACTTCAAGGCCCCCTTGAATGGGATGGCTTTATTCTGTATTATAAACTGCTTTTGACACTTGGCTGAGGTTCAAACCTCGTTTGCTGTGCACAAGTTGGGAATGAATCTGCCATCTGAAAAACATCTCTGGGCACAGACAAATAAGTTTAAGTTCCTGTGGTAAATATTTAAAGGTGGTTTGTTTATCATGCCTTCTCATGATTTGTTAGTATTACACAAACTAGCACATTACCATACTAATCAGGAAGCTATGACTCCCTACTCTTCCTCCCGAGTGTAGCCACACTGGCACAATCATCCTTCCTTTAATATAATGTGGGAACTGGCTGTTCAAATGGCATACTTGTACTTGTATCTAAAACTGTATACCATAAGCCTGACATGACAGGGTGAAATATTCCATCTCTACTAGTAAGTTGAAATGGCCTCCAGAGCACATTAGAAGGGAACCTTCATTCTCCCCAGAGGCTGATAAACTCGTATCCACAGCATTCTTCTCCACTGGCAAGCCTGGTAAGGGCTAATGCAGACATGTCCAAACTTTGGCCCTCCTGATGTTTTGGACCACAACTCCCAGAATTCTAAGCTTAGATTGCCAACGGCAAAGGACTGTGGGAGTTGTGGTCCAAAACATCTGGAGGGCTGAAGTTTGGACATGCCTGACCTTAGGGGGTGCCTTGTACCCTGGGCAGCACAGCTGGTGGTGAAGGCTTGTGTGACTTGCAATCCAAGAACACCTAGCTACCCAAGATTGGAAGCCACTGACCTAGACGGTTGTTCTCAATGGGTAGCAAATTGCCAAGTGTGACTTTTCTACTGTAGTGGATTTTCAATACTATGAGGTGCTATTTGGGAGTACCAATACTGTACCTCTGAAGATACCTCTGCAAAGAAGTTTTGCCAAAACTACTAAGGGCAAAATGTATCTCACTAATGAATACTGGCACATGCACAGACAGGCAAAGTTGAGGCTCCAGGACTGTTGTCTTTTTTTGTAATGGAGCTTGGAGGGAACCTCTTCAAATATCAAAACTGGAAATGGCCGTCTATATACTTCTGTGTTGTTGTTGTTTTGGGGAAGGGAATTAAATTGTTATTCTGGTGAAACCTATGGTGGGAGCTATGGACACAAATTTGCTCTCCTACTGGACCTACCAAAATTGTCTAGTCTTGTTCTAGAAGATATCCCCCATGCACTAAGAACACTTGCCTTCCTTTATATTTTATCTGAAAAGGTGTTTTCTCTGTCAATTTATTTAATAGGTGTAAGTCACAACAGCAGAAGCCCTAAGCTCTAAGATAAAGGTAAAGGTAAATGTTCCTCCTAGCACGTGTGCTAGTCGTGTCTGACTCTAGGGGTGGTGCCCATCTCCGTTTTCAAGCCCAACAGCCAGTGTTGTGCAAGTCCCTGGTCATGTGGCTGGCATGGCTGTATGGAACACTGTTTACCTTCCCACTTTTTATGGTGGTACCTATTTATCTATTTGCATTTACATGCTTTCGAACTGCTAGGTTGGCAGGAGCTGGGGTTAACAGCTGGAGCTCACTCCGCTGCATGGCACCCGGGATTCAAACCGCTGAGCTGCCGACTTTGCAGCTGACCCCTTCAGCACTCTAGTCCGCTGAGCCACCACACCATCTAATTATACTTCTTTGCATATCAGTGGAAAACTATGCCAATAGTTTTCAGTGACACTTTACGCTCCTTTAAGATCTTATGCAGCCAATTTCTAATCGAAAGATACCACAATATTTTGATCTCAGCTTTATAAAACAGCCCTAATTTTTAATCAGTAACCAACAAATAACCCAAACCTTGCTGCTACAAGCACCAAATGAGATCTACACACGCTGCTAAAGAACTAAGCCAACCTTGGTATTAGAGGGGCATCTTCTTAAAGTAATGACCAGGGGGACAACATTAGAACAAAACAAAAGCTTGCTGTGAGCCGGTACTGAGATCTCTACCACTGCTGTCACTCCACCACAACCACTACCAATTCCTGCTGTCAAACATCAGCAGTGATCTGGCAGGCTGAAACAGAATAATGGGCTTAAAAGGAACCTTGGTGTGATTCAACAAGGCAATCCTAATATTTTTATTTAAGTCAGAAATACTGAGTTGTGAATTCTGTCCTTAATAGATCCGAAGCCGGCAACAGACCAGCTGGCTGCTTTCACAGAGATGATGAATGATAGAGTCTCCTTACCAAAACTTAACAGTAATCACAGTATGGTATTACTTTAGGGCACATTTGTGTACTTGCTATTATCCCAGTCCATTTTCTTTTCATGAAAGCCCAGCCATCTCTTAAAGACACATGGATTTTCTGGCTCAAGAGCTTGTTTAGCTAATTCAGTCACTTATGATACTGGGCCAACATTCTTTAGACATTTATCTACCTTGTCAGGTCTCTCTGTTTGCTTGTTCAAGCCCTTTCCAGGGTGACCTACAAATCATTACTGTTAGAAGTGGGGAAGAGAAACACCGCCCAGGTATAATAAGGACAAGTCCCAGTGCTCATCATTCCAACATATGCTCTGGTCTGGGATCCCAGAGATAAGAGTAATTTGATAGCCATTAAGCATTAATAGAGTGCTCTCTGGAAACAAAAGAAATTGTTTTCTAATCTATTTCTTTAAGAAAGAAATGCATTATTTGACCAAGATGGGATTATGCAATATGATATTTCAGAATCTTTCCTCAGTATCTTCATAATACCTTATTTAAATGGTTCTCAAAATGTCTGGCTTCACACCTCCTTTTTTGATTTTTGAGAATCCTTTGGGCCCTCCCACTTTTCCTTTTCCACGATCCTCCAACCCTCATATTGAATCAAATCATCAGCAACTAAACCATGTGGTAGCTTAAAACCAAAAATAAACTAAAGTTAATATCATTATTTAAAATAAGCACACATATTTTTTTGAGAAATCCTAAAGTTTAATAATAATACCCACACAGAAATTTGTTTAACCTTCTACATATATTTTCTCTTTAAGAAAATCTCACTGTCTTGTATCTCTCTTAGCATTTCCCCCATGCTGTTCTGGGCCACCTCCCCGAACCTCATTTGGGAATGACTCAGTTATATTTGGCGACCTTTAATCTTTAATTTTTTTAATTCGTTTTTTGCTGATGATTTTGTTTTTTACCAATTGTTTCCCCTCCTTTTAATTTTTTTCCTGATTCTATGATGTACTGTCGTATTGTATTTTAATTGGTTGCTTCAACCCATGTTGTTAACCGCCCGGAGTTCCCTGGGAAGACAGGCAGTATATAAAATAAATAAATAAATAAATAAATAAATAAGTAATACATATATACGAAGATATGGCAACAGGAATTGACTTTGTCCCTGTAGCCATCGAAACATCTGGAGTCTGGGGAGAATCAGCCTTGAGCCTCGTCCAGGAAATAGGTCACAGGATAGCCATTACGTCTCAAGACGACCGAGCACCTATGTTCCTGAGGGAACAGCTCTCAATTGCTGTCCAAAGAGGGAATGCCTGCTGTGTGCTTGGCACTCTAGGTCAGCTAACTAAATAATGAGGTTTTTTTTAGTAAAGTGATTTTAACCAGTATAATAAAATTTAAGAAAGTATATTTTAATAAATAAATAAATAAATAAATAAATAAATAAATAAATAAATAAATAAATAAATAAATAAATAAATAAAATATACACCAGCCACTGCCCCAGGTGACAAAGGTTCTAAACAGGGGTTTTCTACACAATGTTACATCTACTGCAACATCCCGTGTGACAGGTGGCAAATGGCTAGAGAACTCATGTGGTACCTACCATGGTAGAGTGCTAGATTCAATATTCCCTCTAAGTTGTGTGGCTGTGCAGCCAGTGTTGCCACCTGTTTGGTTCCAGTCATGGCCTCGAGAATACAGAAAATTAGAGGGATTGTTGACCTCACAAGGTACGTTAGGATGAAAGAGAATGATAGGATCTCATTGTTCCCTCTAACGTTTTGCCAGCGCTGGGCAGGGGTCTTGCCTCCCATGATTGGAAGGAAATGGGTGGCAACAATGGCTGCAGGAGCACAGCACTGGTACAACCTGCACAGCTTAGAGGTAACATTGGCTAGATTACTACTCAACAGACCTGGGTTCAAAGCCCCCTTCAGCCATGAGATGTGGTGAGTAAACATGGGCCAATCATATTTTCTTAGCCTGATTTACCTCCTAGGGTTCTCATTAAGACATTAAAATGAGACACGTGTATAGTTCTTTCGCCTGACTGGTGTTGAGAGGATATATGAATATGACAAATACATGAATAAACAACCTTGTAGCCACCCAGGAAAGGCAGACCTAAGTATCATTTTTTACTTTGCTTTGAGATGTGGGAAACTATGGTGGTGGATATTACAGCTGCTATCAGACCCATATGTTATGATGGCAAGTTCTAAAAAGGGACGGTGAGGGAAGCTCCACTCCCTTCCAAGGGATTCATTTCCTCTTCTGCTTTTGGAGGATAGCAAGGACTGAGGCGCCTGATGCCTAGATGCCCTAAGCACATCCGATCTTGCTTGATTTCGGAAGCTAAGCAGGGTCCGCCCTGGTTAGTACTTGGATGGGCGACCACCAGGGAATAACAGGTGCTGTAGGTGCCTGGAGTAGGAACTGGCAAGCCACTCCAGTACTCATGCCAAGAAAACTCCATGGACATGGAGTCACGAAGAGTTGGTCACAACTGTAACGACACAACACACACACAAGGACTGAGGCAGATGAGCCTCTCTGAGGGATGTGAAAAATGCTAGCCAAATTCCTTCTTCTTGTCAATTCAAGGGAAGACAACTGAACTAGGATTTTTCAAGCCCCACATAATTCCTTGTTGCCACTGTGAAATTAGACAATGAGAGCTTTTCTCCTGCACTTGATTTTTTGCAATCTGTTCAAAAGGTCTTTACAGAAAATTATTGTTATTTTACTGCTTGTGAAGTTGAGCACAGAAGGACTGACTAATTGCTACATTACTAACAACCTATCTGGTGTTATTCATTTTAAGATGTTCATGCAACCAAGCACCAGCTATTGTACTTGTTCACAATTTACATATTTTGCTGTCTGTAAAAACATCAGTAAAGATCAATGTCAAATACCATGCCCTCTTACAGGTGAGGAGAAAAAACTGTTGTTTCTCATTCTCTTATGCAAGAATGAGACAAAAATGATTTATATTCCTAAAATCAAAACATTCATTCATCTACTTGCAGGATATCAAATCCAATAAAAAAGCATACATTAATACTGGAAACGAAAGCCTGTTTATTTTCTGGACGATTGAACCTGTTTTTATCTCTGCAGGATCCACATTTCTTCTCTTGCAGTACACAATCACTGCAACCAATTCAGACTTGTCACTCAGTGTACACTTGATATGTCAGTTGCATACGTATTTCCCCCCTCCCAAAAATGGTTGTATTCATGATCCACATTTTAAACATAAAATAACCTAGATTAACTTTTTAATTTCTTACTTTATTTTTGCAATTCACATATGTAAAAATTCATCCTATATCACTGCATGAAGTTTCCTGGGAACAACTAAGTACAGTGTTTCCCCGAAAATAAGACAGTGCCTTATATTAATTTTTGTTCCCAAAGATGCACTAGTTCTTATTTTCAGGGGATGTCTTATTTTTCCATGAAGAAAATACAGTACATATTTATTATTATCTTATTATCGGGGAGGCCTTATTTTCGGGGGGATGCCTTATATTTCAGCAAGAGGCAAAGCTGTAAGTAGGTCTTATTTTCGGGGGATGTCTTATTTTGGGGAAAACAGGGTATATCGATGTTCCATTAATTCTACTACAGGTCTGAATGGCATCATTTGTAAATGGCATTCTAGATGCAAAATTTCCACTTGCTTGTGTGCATTCCAGAATATATTTTCTTAGGAAGTTTCAGCACACTGTTTTCTATTCTGACTACATACAAGAAGACAGCAATGGAAACTTGTGGTGCACGTATAATACCTATTTTGCTAACAAATGTAAATTGTGTGGGAACATCTATTGTCAGTTGTCAGTTTGGAAAAATAACTACAAATCCTTATAGGGTCCTATGGCCACTACTGATACGCTAACTGAAAAAAATAATAATCTCAGAAGTTCTTCTAGGCTCTGTCATGGCAGCTAATATTTTCCCTGCTCACTTTTAAGTAGAAAATGAATAACTATACAGTACCAAGACCAAGAGATAGTCCTCTCTTCAGAGAACACAGTGCAACAAAGTATTTCCACATGCTTTTTCAAGGCAAATAATTTTTCAAATAAAGGCTAGTGCCTGTATGCCACTTCATGATCAATATGTAGAACTTGATCTTGGCCAAAAGGGCACAATGTATTTACTTCACCACAGGTTGTCAGGTATGTGAGAGCCATCAAATGCCTTGTTATTCATCTGATATCCAATCAGTAGCCAATAACAGCCAAATTCCAACAGGGTGGATAATTTCCTAAGGATAGTACCAGGAAAACTTAGCATATTGGGAAGAAAGTAAATTCATAAATACTGTATATGAGTTTTAGTTCAATACTTGATTTACTCAAACATCCATACCTTTGGTTTGGCTGTTTCAAAAAATGGCTAAACAAGCTGAAACTCAGACCTAAAACTGACAGCTTGACACACAAAAGATAATGGGGTGGGATGGGCCCGAAATCCAACCCCTTGCAAATGCCATTGTTTGAGTAATGCAATCATTGTTGACTGTAGTACATGGAAAGAGTGAATTTAGCAATACAGTACTAGCAATTTCACATTAAAGTAACTTATAGCGGGTTTCTTCCAAAGTTGCTTTCTATGAAGAAAAGGCATGAGCTCATGTTGACAATCCATCCACTCAGCTACAGAAATAATATAAAGGCCCAAATCTTCTTGCCTTGGTACACTGGTGTGACAGAAACACTGAACTATTGTCTTCAGTTGAGAAAGCACAGTAGATAGTGATGGTAACATATATGTTCCAATGTACAAATGATAATGTCTACATGATCTCTTAACAATTTGTGCAATTTGCCTCCAAAAGCTTCACCATCTGCCTAATTACACAAGAGGATTTTGGCTAATGTGTGGTTCCAGCTGTACCCACATTTGTTTGAACGTGATGCCTCCTATTCCTCTTTGCTCTCCTGCAGCTATCCTAATGCAGAGTGAGCTCTATAATTGTTGAGGTCTGGTATTATTTTCCTCACATGGTAAAAAAAAAGAAGAAGAAAAGAGGCACACATTTATCCATGATTCTTACTGCAGTTAAATTTCCCTCCCAAAATTGTTATGAAAGTTTATCATACAAACCAGATACCAACAGACCTGTGGTAACAATAACGTGGTGGAATGAAATAGAGGTGGGAGTGAGCCACTGGTTCAAGTGGTTTGTGCCTGTTTGATCAATAGCTGAACAGGTGTTCTGTTGTTTGGTGCCCAGTCCTCTCTGGTGGGGGACCCACTCAGTGACAGTGTCCAGAGGAGGTGAGGTGGGGAAGTTGGGACACTGCTTCTGAGTAGGTGCCTGCCAAAGGAGGCAAGGGGCTGAACTATGGAACACCAGTTCAGCTGTTGGCCAGACCAGCACAAACTGGTGGTTCATGCCCATCTCTAAATCAAATCTTTTTCTTCTTCTTCTTAGCATTTGTCCCACTTGGAGGTGGGGTCTGCTACCATTTCTAAATCAAATACAGTAACTCACAAAATATATAGGAAAAATATACATAAATACAGACATCTTATACAAATATAGATGCATTTTATGAAAACGCCTATGTAGTTTTTAAGACAATTATATGATTCTTCCATCAAAATGGGATGAAGAAAAAGTAAGTAAATGAGCCCTGTGGCACAGTGGTTAAATGCCTGTACTGCAGGTAAAACTGTGTTCGCGACCTGGGGTTTGATCCCAAGTAGAAGGCTCAAGGTTGATTCAGCCTTCTATCCTTCCAGTAAAATGAGTACCCAGCTTGCTTGGGGGGGGGGGCAATGTGTAGCCTGCACACTGTAATTAAAACTGTAAACCACCCAGAGACTACTTGAAGTGGTATGGAGCGGTATATAAGCAGAACACTTTAAGTGGAAATACTCCACGCCTTCAGTCCTGAATATAGCAATTAACCTGGCTTCACACTCTGAACCCAAGTACTCTAAACTGTTCTGTCTCACACTGTCCCACCTTCCACCAGAAGAGTACAAAAAAAAGGGGATTGGAAATCCCACTACCATCACGAAACTATGAAAATATTTTAATAGCTTCTGGATATTGAAAACATCTGGGGGAGAAAAGGCTATTGATGACATTTCCCCTATTTTGTGAAACATTTGCTATAAATTATACCACATTTCTATGCCTCTTCATGCTGGGTCCCTGTCAGAATGTGGTAATCCTTAATTCAATCTGAATTTCAGTTAAAGCCAGTCTGAAGAGATAAACTGACTCAAGAACATCTTTTCTGAGTTGCCCAGTTTTGGATCAGGCCCTAAACTGGCATAGGTTTAGCTATAGACTTAATGCTACAAACTTCCTGAGTACCTTAGAATGGAAGTCATGGATGACAGACAGACAAACCTTTATTGGCATAAAGTCATGGATGATATCAATCAGGCTCCAGCAAAAGGGAAAAAAACATGTCCCATTCTGTTATAGGCTGCCACCAATCAAAGTGTTTATTGCAGACTCAGCAAATGGGTAGGCACCACCTCTGCTGAAACTCTACCTCAGCTAACCAGGATGAGTTTAGCTCAGGTACACACATAAAAATACTGGTAAATCTATCCCTATTAGAATGTGTTAACTTTTAAAAAGAAAATCTTTGACCCTATTAAGCCATGAGCCATCCCTCATTACCATCCATTCAACATTTGAAACAAACCAATAAAACATGAATAGTTCCCTGGGACTTGGAGAAGTGTCTGTATTGTGGCTTTTTAAGTGATTTGAGTTGTTAAGATTTAATGTCTGTGGTTAATATTTAAATATATGCAAACAATATAATTATAATAAGCATTACCTTCAACTGTAAGAAAGAAGACACAGGACTAAATTGCCACTTAAGATGGGTTGTTACCACCTCATCTGCAAGCCAATATCCTTTTTTAAAAAACATGGAACAATGTTTGCAAAAAGTTTAGCAGGGAGAGATTAATTTTTAAAAGTAATGTTAACTGACATTAAATTGTTGAAACTCACTGGCGACTGGTCTAGCACTTGGTGGTAGTAATCTAGCAATTATGGGCCATGCAAACATGATGAGGATTAAGAAAAGAAACCCTGATTGCCATGCATTCATTCTGTTCATCTTGGTTGCTGGCAAAGTAAACAAAGCATAAAACATTTTGTCAAATACCTGGTTACACAGGACAGGATTTCTTCCTTTAAAATCACATTGCCCCAGACATGGAATGACATTGGTTTAAAAAAAAAAAGAGGGCACGGTATTTCCCCCCCAAAAATGGCATCGCAGGGCACGCGCACTGCCTAAAAACCATGCCCCAGTTTGCTAGTGAAGTCCTGCCTGCCATCCATCCCCTTGCGCTGCCTTTGCCATCTGACAACACACGGCTACCCACAATTCTCTCTTGCGCTCTGCCTCACGCAGGCGCATGCATGCCCACACACGGGAGGCAAAACACACTCCTGCTCTCTCTCTCTCTCTCTCTCTCTCTCGCTCAGGCAGTTCAGTGCAGGCAGTTCAGTGCAGAGAGAGAGAGACGCATACGCACATCACACACACAGGCACCTCTTCCCTCTGGAGAAGCCAACTTACCCACAAGTTACCTTTCATTCAGCATTCGCTCTCCTCCTCCTCCGTGCAGAGGTGGGGTTAGTTCTCCCCTCCCTTCTATGGCAGGGGAGGGAAAAGGCCACCGACATCTGAAAACACTTCTAGGCAGAAACCATGTAGTGCAGAACAAAGAAAGCCACGGCTGCCTTAATCTCGGCGCAAGGCAGCCAGGAGCTATTTCCAAGCTTGCTCCCTCTCTCTCCCCCTCGGAGGGCATCCTTCTCTCTCTCTCTCTCTTCCTCTCGCTCTTTTTTTCTCCCTTTGCCTGTCCAGCTCCTGCACAACATACATCAATTATTCACCGCTCGTCTCCCGGTTTCCAGGCAAAACCAATCACAGATGGAGCCTCGCTAATGGGCTCATGCCGTACTTGCCAACAGGCTATTTGTGTTCCCAGCGACAACCCTCCAGAGACAATGTGTGTGTGTGTGGGGGGGGACCAGAAAAAGAAAAGAAAAAAAGGGAATCAGGTTCAGCTTTCGAACTTCACACGTCGATGCGGACAGACCTGAAAACGAGCAAGAGGGCACCCAGTGGCGTTCGCAGGACAGGGTTAGGGGGTTAAAAAAAGGGTGTGTGTAATGTGCACGCGCATACACACACACACACACACACACACACACACACACACACACACACACACACACACACACACACACACACACACACACACACACACACACACACACACACGGAGAGAGAGAGAGAGAGAGAGAGAGAGAGAGAGGAAAAGGACCCCGTCTTCTACGCCCCTCCCCTGAAAGAACTGGGAAAAGACGGGGGGGGAGGAGGGAGAGGGAGGGGGAGGAAGATTTTTAAAGCACCTAAAAAACGAAACAAGGAAATTTCTCACCTCAACTGCATGTTAGTGGTATTGATGGTTTCCTTGTGCTGTCTCTAGTGGTCCATCCCTTTGCTCTCCCATTATACCCATCTGTCAGTTACATGCGCACGCAGGCACACTCACTCATAGACACAGATACACACAAGCAGACACAGCCACTTTGCCAGAAGGGAGAGAGAAAGAGAAGATGTGTGTGTGTGTGTGGGGGGGGGAGAATCCAGGCATCTCACATTTCAAACTTGCAAGGAGGGGTGGTGCTACGGATATCAGGACAAAGGCTTACTCTCTGTTACACAGCCAAGAAGCTACAACAACCCCCCTCGATCAATTAATCGGAAGCAACACTTGTTTGAGTATGTCCAGCAAACCATTAGGGGGCCCCAGGTCAAAAAGAAAACAAGACAAAAAAGGGCTCCTGTTTAGGGGGAAAGGCGGTGGACGGAGTCTCACTCCGCCCCCTGTTTAGAAATACTGTTGACTAGATCCATCAAACGAGTTCTGCTAATTAAGCATCCAGAGGAAGAAGGTTCTGCTTTTTAGGAGAAGGAGGCAACGTTGGTGGTTTCCTACATGAAGGCGAATAACCCACAAAAAAGAAGGGGAGGAAGTGAGCACACACCACCTGTACAAGAATACGAAATTCATATCGGCATAATTTTGGCATGATTCACCATCTGGAAGAACAAAACAAAGAAGGTCACTGCCGTTTCATCAAGTGCTGTATTTGGAAATAATGGGGTGGTGGTGGTAGGTGGGTTTGGTGCCAAGTTTAATTTGGCTGCATTCATCACATTCAGCAGGTACACTGGGGAATAGTCTGTATTTATGCAAGCCTTTATGTCGTCAAAGCTGAGCAAAATCTACAAGCAAGAAGCAATTGCAACCTAATTATTTGGCCCTCATTCACACATGTCTGGAATCATAAGACAGGAAAGAATGAATGCATAATTAGGTTGGAGAAAGACGCTGTAGCTGCAAAGCCAAATTCATAGCAATTATGCCTTTCTCTGACCTAGATATCAGCCTTTCTACATTATATGCCTCCCACCCACCCTCACTCACTGCCCAGACCCAGAGGCAACTTGTGGGAGCACATCCATGCTTTGAGATTATAATAAGCACTGAAAGTAGAATAGGGCACTGAATTCAGATTCTTGAAAACCTTTCTTCTGCCTTATAGCCCTTTTGCTTCCTTGTGTGTCTGGGGAAATTTCAGAAGTCAGACAAGAGACAAGGGATGAGGCTCACTACACTGTGCAGTTATTTGTCAAGAATAAACCATTCAGGTTTACTTGTCCCACTCATTTAAGGTGGGCCATTGAATTCAAGTTTATTGTTATGATTGTATTAGAGAGGGGAGAGCATCCCACAACCTGGAAGCACCCACAGAGAGCGCTCTCTTGTATCCCCATAATATGTGCCTGTGATGACAATGGGACTGAGAGAAGGCTTCCTCTGAAGATCTTAGGGAAGACTCATGTGGGGAGATAGGGTCAGATACAGGCCCAAACCATAAAAGGCTTTACATGTCATAACTAGCAATTTGAATCTAACATCCCATTCTTGGGGAAAGTACTGAGTTGTGGCCTTGCAACTCCAGAAGTTTCTGGATGAGATAAACTACCTAGATCCAGCTCAGTCTGGCTTCAGGCTTGGTTATGGGACTGAGACGGCAGTGGTTGCCTTGGTAGATGACCTATGCAGAGAAATGGGTAGGGGATCTGTGTCCCTTTTGGTTTTACTGGACCTTTCAGCTGCTTTTGACACTATTGACCACAGCATCCTCCTGACTTGTCTGTCTGAAATGGGACTTGGGGCACTGTTTTACAGTGGCTTCAGTCCTTCCTGCAGGAAAGAATGCAGAAAGTGGTTTTAGGGGACTCATGTTCAACACCACGGCAACTGACCGGTGGGGTCCCTCAGGGCTCTGTTCTGTCTCCTATGTTATTTAACATGTATATGAAACCACTGGGGGAAATCATCCAGAGTTTTGGGGTTAGGTGTCACCAGTATGCCGATGATACTCAATTCTAGATTCCAAGGAAACTATTTTGACTTTAGTTCAATGCTTATCTTCAGTAATGAACTGGATGAGGAAGAACAAACTGAAACTAAACCCAGACAAGACAGAGGTGCTTCTGTTCAGTCAAAAAGGAGATCAAGGGATAGGGATGCAATCTGTACTGGATGGGATTACTACCCTAATTGAAAAAAGAGGTGTGTAGCTTGGGGGTCATATTTGAGCCTAGATGCCCAGGTCATAGCTTGGCCAGGAGTGCATTTGCACAATTAAAACTAGTACGCAAGTTATACCCATTTCTTGAGAAACCAGCTTTGGCCATGGTGACAAATGCCTAACTGCTGCCTTACAAATTTTAGATGCAGTCTGCTCTGCTTACATTTTTTATTTTTTATTTTTTAGATACAGGTGCTCTACTTGTGAGTTGCTCAACTTATGAATATGCATTTGGAATGGATTAAACTCGTAAGTAGAGGTACCACTGTACAGTATTTATGTTCTGCCATCAGATTTTTTAAAAAAAAGTCCTGCTGAAAAACTATACTCAAATCATGCAAAATAAACTTTTGCATGCCTAGTCCAGCTGTTTCCCTTGGCAAACACTTTGCCAAGAGATGTCACTTGATAGGTGATGTACAAGGCAACTTGCACACCTCTCCCTCTCTGTACAAAGCATTTGCCAAAAGCAGAATCTCACTGTGCATTGTGCTATGAATCATCCCTCCAAATAGGTCATTCTGATGGTATAGGGAAAAAAACTTACAGAAGGATCTGCATTCCTCTCCCTTTCTTGGCAAACTGCTTACCCAGAAACCAAAATGGCTACAGATCCCACTTCTTATCTATCCCTTCCTTTTAAAGCAGTAGGTACGTCGTTGCTATCTGCTATTCTATGCACTGCACATGATATTCAAATTGCAGCATGCTCTCCTGGCCTTCTGGATAAGTGGTGTTTCAACACAGAGCTTGGAATTGATTTACCTTTCTCATTTATTTCTTTTTCAACAAATTACATTTTGCAGTAAGAAGATGGAATGAAGCTACTTTTTGGCATGCTCTTTCCATCTCCCAAATTAGACTCCAAAGGAAATCAGCCTCTTTGTCGAATAAAAGGAGTTGACAATGCCTAGCCAGCACCTACAACTAGCAGGTGGGTGTGGTTGTTATCTTAGGTTAAAATAAATCCTTCAGGAATACTGTGGCTAATAAGTTACATTCCCTCAGAAGTCAATGGAATTTTCTTCTATGTCAAGATAGTATAGATAATAGATACCTTTCAAAGGTTATGATGTCTGACTACATATATGACTTCTGTATATTCTGTACCTTGTATTGTACTTTATCTTATTAGATATATTGTATGTTATACCTAATGTATTTTATATTATTGTTTTATTGGTTGATATAGTCATACGACTAATCAATAAAAGGATTACTTACTTACTTACTTACTTACTTACTTACTTACTTACTTACTTACTTACTTACTTACTTACTTACTTACTTACTTTAAAGGTTATCTGGCATATGGTAGCCAAAATTCTGTTGCTTAATCTAGTAAATTGCACTTGAGTAGGCCTCTTGAATCAATAGGAATTTAGCAAGTCGGCTGCTTTGCAAGTTCCACTTATTCAGTTGGGACTCTAACTTTGACTTTCCATGCTAAAGTTAAGTCAAAGCTAGAGTATGCATACTTGAATCAATACAGAGGAACACACATACTTGAATCAATACAGAAACACTATAGATTCAACAGGCCTACTCTAGTGTAATTTACTACAGCGAGCAACAGGATTTTGGCCAACAGTGTGAAATAAATTCAGGTGCTCTGGCTAGCTAGCAACATTAAAGGGCTACTCATATTTATTCAGTTAATTGTTATTCGAATTGTTAATGTTGGTAATACAGCAACTGTAGCTTTTGCTATTAGAAATGGGTGCAGTACGTGAGAGATTTTCCTGAGCATTTACTGGATTTTTTCCCCAATGGTGCAAGATAACACTACTGCCTCAGAAATAAGCAACACGATTAATTACTTTCCTAACTGGCAGTATCACTGCAGAAAATAACATAATACCAAGGTCACATGACAAGTAACACAAGTTCCTTTTTAAAAGCAACATTCCAAGTTCTAGTTGAACTCTTATTCCAGTTACAAATTTAGTCTAGTATTATGGCAGATCAAGTTCAGGCAAGACCCTGAATTTGTCTGCGGTAGCAGAGCAGGCCCTTTCTGTCTTCATGACTAGGCACCCGTATCTCATTTTGACCCAACTAGGCACACCTATCTGCAATTTGGACCTACAAAAGCTTGTATCTCATGGCCCAGAAGCTGGATGAACAAGGTACTCCTGTTTCCCCATTGCCACAAACTTGGGGCCTTTTTACAGGACCCCTAAGATCCGCTGGTCCCTTAAATTCGGACCAGAGATCTTGAGGGTTCGTTGCTGTTCCTCCCTCCCCACCCGCTGGGCACTTCTTTGTTCTGTCTGCGTGAGGGGGAGGAAAAAAAAGCCTTAGACAGAGACAAAAGAATAAAAGGCTTACCTCCGGTTGCTCCGACCTCCGTTTACTTCCTGGTTCCTCTTTAAGGGGCGGAGGCAAAAGAAAAACAACAGAAAGAAGCGAGGAGAGCTCAGGAACTCTCCGCATCAAATATTTTCACTATAAAAAAGCAGGTACAAGAAAAGTGCAGTTTGGTCGTGCTAAGTCGGCGGGGTCGCACTTAATTGTCTGCAAACTCCGGAGCTGGTGGGTAAACATTTTTATCGTCCGGAGCTTGCAGCCATTTGCGGCGGAGCTTAGGGGCCGTGTATAAACGCCCTTGGAAGCATTATTGTATTGATTGTTGTTAACCGCCCAGAATGGCCTTGCAGTTAGAGGGATGGTATAAAAATCCAACCAACCAAACCAACCAACCAAACCAACCAATCAATAATACAGAGACAAAAGTGGCCTACATTGCAAGATTATGATGTGATCACTCAAAGTGGTCTTGCATGAGAAGTAGTTTCAAGAAAAGTGCTACCTTCCTTTTAGAACACTAGCCTTCAGGTTCAGTCATAGACGTTCTTTCCCCCGGAGTACAAATGTTATGGTTTTCAAATTAATTGATCAGAAAATACTGTATATTAAATGTTTCAGCTACGTACGCCTTCCCTTTGGCCTAACAATTCCCTTGTACCGTCTTCACATTGTAAACTTGTGTTTCAAAAAGGGATTGGAGCTCTGCTGCTTCAAAAATGCTCCCAGATTTTTGTGTAAGAGGCAACTGTGTTTTCTATATGGAGAAAATACTGTAACTATAAATTACATAAACAGGAAGGCAGTGAGACTTCCCTCCCCTCTTTTGGAGGAAAATGGCAGTTTAACTTGTGGCCAACCAAGAACCACCCTTTTCCTGATACAGCATCCTGTGGTAAAAAGCCACTTCCTTTCAGGGACACAAACCTTCACAAAATCTTCCAAGCCTCTGCACAGAAGCAGCTTGCTGATTTCAATTCAAAAAAGAAAAGAAAATTGCCCAGGAGGAGTTTTTTCTTTTTCTTTTGCAACCCCCGACTCCACAACTAATTAATTTGGAAAGATAGGTTGTTTCCCTATGAATGGTTAAACGTGTGTCATATATTGTTGCTCTTCAACAAAGACAAATGTCACGTCATGACATCTTACAGGTGTTCACAGGACTGCTTCGGAGTAGTTCCACTTCACTTGAAAGGCCAAGATACTGACTAGAAACTAACCCATTATTTCCTGTGCTGTTTCACTGCTCTGTTACTTTAACAAGAGTTTGCCCTCTCACCTATATACTTCTATATTTCGAATTCAGACAGAATTCTACGGCCCTGATCCTGATCTCATCATGGGTGCCACAATTAGTGACAGGGAAACCATTCCCTTCTAATTCAAATAATTCATCTAACTATTTCATGGGGTCACCATTGTCATCGTGATTTTAAGCCATGTCAGGACATGCATCTCCTCCCACCATGGTGGCCATCTGAAGACAACCTCATTCTCATTGATTCATTCATTCATTCATTCATTCATTCATTCATTGCATTTATATCCCACCCATCCGGCCAAAAGGACACTCTGGGGGCTAACAACATTCATAAATCGCTGAAGACAGCTTCCATATGCAGATCCTCCCATGAAAAATGTTGCAAGCTAGCTACAGCAAGACTGACATTTTAGGGCTGTCCTCCAGTTTAATCAGTATGGGAAATGTGATCTTATTTTGCAAAGTTTTATATGTGTTTTTATGTTACTGTTTACATGCCTTTGGGAGGAGGCAATATAAGGAGATGGAAAACAAGTACTGTACTGTATTATACACAACCTCTCTTTATATCTTTACCTACTTTACACTTTTCAGAAAGAGTTCATCTATTATCACTTTCCCAAATAAAAACTGTTTACTTTCTATAATCCAGTAAACACAAATCTAAGTGTTACAGATCACTTGAGAACTGATCTCTAGCTACTACTCTTGCATTGCGCCCTAGTCTATTAAAGGAAGCCAAGTTTTCTGCATCTCTAATCCTGGGCCAGTGTAAATATTGCACAAAATTCCACCCATTCACCCACTCTCCCAGGATTTTTACAACCTTGGATGTCTGATAGTCATGTTTTTATAGTTGGCATTCAACCTTTATTGTAGAACACTCATAGCGTTAACACAAAGGTAAGAAATTGTAGATTGAAATGCAAACCACTATCAATACTGCAGCTACTACTCTGTGTCCAAATGAAATTGAGCTGACGCTCTAAATAAAAAAAAAGGGGGGGGCAGAATCCACTAGAATTTCCTGTTCATGAGTAATAGGTCTGTGCTTTCAGTCACCTCTTACTATTTTAACCACCAACTGTGTTCCTAATAATTGGATATCTAGCACATCTAGTTTTTACTCTAATACCTACATTTTACCCCTTTACTTTAAATACCCCCCCATTTGCAACACTTTTCCATCCACATGCTAGTGGCAAGACTTCAGGACTTCATTTTAAAACTTCTTCCCCTTCTTTCCCTCAGTTTTTTTTTCTTTTAAAGCACAAGTTGTTTAGAGTAGACAAATCACTTATCTACAAATTATGTGCTTATTTTTCCTTTGACAAATTTTTCAGTAGGTTCCTAATCCCACCATGCCACTTGAAATATCACTTTCTGTGATGACATTTGAGTCACAGTTGTCACAGGCATCAGGCGCTGTAGTTAAATGGATTAAATCATCCTTCATAGTATAGTGTGTTTTGGACAAGGAGTGGTTTATCGTTGGTAGAAATTAATCACTACAGGTCTCCCCCCCCTCTAGGGCAAATACCCAATCATTTCCAAAGATTACTATGTTTAAGCCCCAGTGATGGGTGTTTGTCAGATTACATCACAGGAAAGGCTGTCTCACAGGGATAACTATTTAAAGGCCAAACGGAAGCTTTTTAATACTGGGGTGGAGTAAATGTCTGTACTGGGAAAGCAATCTCCCATAGTGAGGAAGAACAACAGGTCTGGTTACCTAATCTTTGTACCGCAATCTATAAAACATGGGATCTGTACCTTACTTTTTTGATGGAAGCATTCAGCTTGTTTCTTTGCATACTCTGGCGGGATATCACAAAAAGCTAAGTTTTTTTAATGTTGTAAAGTAAAAGAAAAAATGTACAGATAAAACATATACAGTGGTACCCCGATTTAAGAGTAGCTCGACTTACGAGCAATTCGACTTAAGAGTGGAAAACTGTTGGCATTTAACTGCTGCCTTACAAATGTCAGATATGGTCTGCTCGACTTACAATTTTTTTCAAATTTTTCAACTTTTTTCCCCAACCCTTTACCCCGACTTAAGAGTAATTCGACTTAAGAGCATGCATTTGGAACGGATTACATTCGTAAATTGAGGTACCACTGTATTAGTAAATACATGAATTAATCCATGGGAGTCCTGCTCTATATTCCATTTCTTCTCTGTCTCAGAGTGAGTGGGAGATATTTTTTAAAAAAACCTTTGCTTTACTAGCACCCTAACTTAGGAGCTCTCTTTTCAAGGATGCCCATCTGACTTCTTTCCCTTCTCACTGGCAAAGGTGCATGTCTGCTTTTCTATTGAACAGCATGCACCACTTCCTACTACCCAAGTTTAAGATTTTAGCCACCTGTTAAAGTTCAGCCTCACAATGGTGCCCCTTCTCTGCAGGGAGTGCAGTTCTACTAAGATGGTCCGCCCACGCAAGCTAATAGATCCTTTGATGTTCCAGAAAGTCTTACTGGGATTCCTGATGATCTAGTTGGTGTGCCTGTGGATGCCTTGGTGGAGGGGTGTTAGTCCTCCTTTGCCAGGACTATTGACAAGTTCACTCCTGAATGCCTCCTTTGCTGCCAGGCCTGCGCTGCTCCCTTGGTTTAACCAGGACTTGCGGGCCTTGAAGCAAAATAGAAGGAGGCTAGAGAGCATGTAGAGGCGGGCCCCGATGAAATGTATTTTATCAGCCATTAAGATCACGTTAACTATGTATTCAGCTAAGATTAAGACCTCGAGAAGAACTTACTTTGCGAACTGGATAGGCGAAGCACAAAATCATCAGGCTGAACTGTTTCGTATAGTCCACAATCTATCCAGATTTGGTTGCAAGGATAGGCCTCCCTCTAGTATTTCTTGAGACCAATTTGCAGCATTTTGAAACCTAAAGTGGAGCCCATCCGCCAAGACCTAGATCTCTAGTTCGGAACAGTAGATCGAGGAGAGACATCCAGCCTTGCCCTAATTGAAAATGTGATGAACAACTGGAAAACAGAATTGTTTGTCAGTGACGAAAGCTACGGATTGATTAACATTAAATAAGGGATTTTTCAAGGTGACTATTTGTCACCTCTGCTATTTACTATTGCCCTGATTCCCCTCTCAATAATTTTGCAGAAGACAAATTTGGGGTACCAAATTGTATGGAAAATCAGAAACCGAAATACACTCACTGACCAACACAGTCCGAATTTTCAGTACTGGTGTTAGTACTGAGTTTAGACTAAACAAATGTGCCACAGTGGCACTGAGAAAAGGAAAAATCAATGAGAGTGAAGGAATTGAAAGGGCAAATGGACAAGCCATTAAGTATCATCAGTTTGAAGCCTATACATATCTGAGCATACTGCAATTAGATAATATCAAGCATGGGCAAGTGAAAAATGTGGTCAGTAAAGAATATAGTCAAAGGGTTAGAAAAGTACCAAAAAGTAAGCTGAATGCTGGTAACACCATCAAGGCCATTCATTAAGAGCTGGGTCATACCAGTCATCAGGTATACCACTGGCATTATAAACTGGACTCAGATGGAGCTAGATAGTCTGGATAGAAAAACAAGAAAATTTGTGACCATTCTCTATGCATTACATCCATGCACTGATGTTTACAGGTTGTATTTATCTAGAAAATTAGGTGGTAGAGGTCTTTTGTAAGTGAAGCAGACAGTTGAAGAAGAGAAGCATGTGTTGGCAGATTATGTTAAAAATAGTACACAGCCAGCATTATTGGAGGTAAAAAACAAGGTGTTTAAAGTAAAGCAAACAAAGGGTCAATACAGGAAAACAATGATGCAAATACGAGCTGCTAGCTGGCATAATAAAGCACCACATGGGCAGTTCTTAAAAAAAAATTAAAGGAAAAGTAGATGATGAAAAGACCTGGTTATGCCTCACCAATGGAACATTGAAAAAAGAGTCAGATGCGCTTATTTTTGCAGCTCAAGAACAAGCTATCAGAACAAATGCAGTTAAGGCTAGAATAGAAAAATCAGCTGAGTACCTCACATGCAGACTCTGTAAAGAGGCAGATGAAATTATTGACCAATGACCATATACAGTATTGAGTAGTTGGAAGACAATTGCTCAGACTGATTACAAACAGCATCATAATGTAGTTGCTCAAATGGTCCACTGGAATTTGTATCACAACTATCATCTGCCCGTAGCAACGAACTGGTGGGATCATAAGTCTGAAAAAGTGATTGAAAATGAGCATGCAAAATTACTTTGGAACTTCCGAATACAGACAGACAGGGTTTTGGAGCATAATACCCCGGATATTACGATTGTGGAGAAGAAAAAAGTATAGATCATTCATATTGCTATACCAGGTGATAGTAGAGTCACCACGAAAAAACTTGAAAAGATTACCCGATATCAGGATCTGAAAATTGAACTTCAGAGAATCTGTCATAAACCGGTACAGGTGGTCCCAGTGGTAATCGGCATGATGGGTGAGGTGCCTAAAGAGCTAAGCAAGTATTTGGAAGAAATTGAAGTTGACAAAGTCACCATCAGTCAGCTGTCGAAGGCCACCTTACTAGGATATGCTCACATAATTTTCAGATACATCATGTAGTCCTAAACGCTTGGGAAGCGTTTGACTAGTGATTTGTAATACAAAATCCAGCGTAGTTATCTTGTTTGCTGTGTGATAATTTGATGATGATAATGATGATGATGATAATAGTCCTGCCCTATAGTTTTTTCCTTTATTTAAATCTCTAAAAGTTATTGATCTATCAATTATAAAGAACACATACACTTAAGACTCCGTACCCAAGATAGTCAATACATAATGGAATAAGGCCCAGGCTGAATCTCTTACAGCCTGTTTGGTCTCATATCCATTACAATATTGAAAACATTTTCAATAAGAAAAGGGCTATTCTCATTTAGATGTATTGCCCAAAGGTCTTCTTTGGATATACCAGGAAACTGTGCTACAGATTCTATAAGATGAGCATTACATGGACATAATCTTTGGTCATGGAGGACACTTTGGAGCAGCCTTTTTCATGTTGATTTGTGTGCTGAGGTCTGCCTGTTGCACCAGAATTCAATATTTTGTTCACCTAGTATTATTCTGCCGTGGTTGTGGGGCCTCCTTCACACTAGATGACCTGTGACTGGACTCTTGTACACATCCAACCATCTTATGGTACAGCTTGGCAGGGAAATGTATATTTCAGGAGTAACTACTCCCTATTACTCTGCTACGAAGAACTGCCCGTACCACTTGTTCATCCCAGGCTGGGCATTTGAGGGTGCCGACGCCGAGGGAGCCCCAGAAAATGTCAACAAGGAACCGGGCCTTCTTGGTGGTTGCACCTTGTCTGTGGAATCAGTTGTCCTCTGAAATCTGCCTGGCCTCCTCACTGCAGGCATTTAAAAGCCAATTAAAAACTTGGATGTTTAGACAGGATTTTCCCAGATTAAGTTGCTGGACAGTTCTTATTCAAATTTATCAGCCAATAGAAAGACAACTAATGAACAATTTTTCAATCACTCATTCAGGACCATAGATATGTCCAGATGTTTGCCAGCTTTCATTCTATCCTGGCAGAATCCCCCCTCCCCCCCAAAAATGATCATATGGAAGACCAATAATGTTTCTCCATGTTCTACCATGAGTGTGCACTATCAGTTACAAGAAAAAGAGACCTCACTGTCATTAGAAAGTACCAGAGTTTATTCCACTGTTTCACCTTTAATATATTCAGTCTGAACATCCGGATGGGTGATCCCTTCATCGTATCATTAAAAAATCATAATAAGCCAGCTTGCAACCCCACATGGATCTCCAATAGACCGGGCACCACAGAACTGGGCATATCACCCACCCTTCCCTTCAGACTTAAAGCTGTTATTTGTCATCATTACCAGCCTTGGAAGCAAATTGCAGGTTCAGCATGAAAACATCATGAGACAAGGGAAGCAAGATGCCCCATGCCAGAGTCCAGATCAAAGCCCAGATGAGGAGCCCATGTTTCAACTCTTAGCTAAAAAGAGAAAATAACAATTCCAGTTATGGGACTGAAGGATGCACTTAGTATTAAGGATAGTTTGAACCTCTCTATCATCATAATCTTCCTTAAGCTTCTAGAGTGACTGACAGGACAAAATGATGTAACTACAGCTATATATATATGTTTTCGTAGATTTTCACGGGTATAGGTATGCATGTTAGGGTGGATTCGGGTTTCTTCCCGTGTAGAAATCTGGTTGTTTTGGCGACGTTTCGACGAGGTCTCACTCGTCATCTTCAGGCTGGTGTTCTGGCTTCTTTCTTCTTGAAGCAAAGTGTGATCTCAGTTGAAGTCCTTCTATAAATACTGCTGGGGGTGTGTGGTTTGCTTGCTCTGTTGCTGATTGTAGGTTCCTTTGTTCCTTTGTTCTTTTGTGATCTGCTGTGTGGCTGAGGCGATCGTTAAGGGATTAACTGCTGGTGGCTGTTTAGATGGCTGTTTAGATGCTGGTGGGTTAGATGGCTGGTGGGTTCTGGCAGTATCCTGGGCTTTGGTGGAGTGGGGTCCTGTGTCTTGTGAATTCATTTTGGTCTGGCTACGTGTCTGTGGTCTCCCAATGTTTTTGGGGGTGTGTGAGTGTGCTCCATGTGGTGACTGGAGTGGGGTGCCGCAGTAGATGGTGCAGTCGTGGTTTTGTTATTGGATGGTGGTTTCGTTTCATCTGTGGGAAGGGTCTGGGTTTGTGTTTGGTGTGGATGGAAGGTGGTGGCATCTTGTGTCCTTTTGGACCTGGTGTCAGTCTTTGTGACAGAGGCTCGTCTGTTGACCAGGGCTAGTTTCCAGATGTCAGGCAAGCGGGAGGTGTCATCACGTTTATTCATGTTGTTTGGGTGTTTCTCTATTTCAATGGCTTCCATGATTATTCGACTGTTGAAGTGTTCAGTTTTGGAGATGAGTTTGGTTCTTTCAAAGTCAATTTCATGACCTGTTGTTTTTATGTGCTGGAAGAGAGAGGAAGATTTTTCTTCTTTTTTGACTGCGTTCTTGTGTTCTGCGATGCGTGCGCTTATTCTCCTGTTTGTCTGTCCGATGTATGTGGCTGGACAGACTTTGCATGGTATTTCGTAGACTCCTTGGTTTTCTAGCTCAATCTTGTCTTTGGGGTTTCTTAAAATGTTGGCTATTTTTTGGTCGGTGCAAAAGGCTGTCTTGATATTGTGTTTGTGGAGAATTTTGCTGATTTTGTCTGTGGTGCCTTTGATGTAAGGGAGGAGGGCGGTGCCGTTGTTCTCTTCTGTTTCTTGGTTCTTGGGGGTGTTTCCTTTTGGATTAGTTTGGTGATGGTGTTTTTTTGGAATCCGTTCGCAATTAAAACATTCGAGAGAGTGTGTAATTCAGTTTTTAGGTGGTCTTTGTCAGCGAGGCGTTTGGTTCTGGAGATGAGGGTTTTTGCTACGGAGTTGATCTGTGCAGGGTGGTGGTGTGATTGTGCATTTAAGTAGCGGTTTGTATGTGTTTTTTTCTGGTAGATGGTATGTCCTAAGGAGCCGTCGGGTTTTTGTAGATTAGGACGTCCAGGAAGGGAAGTTGGTTGTTGGCTTCTATTTCCATAGTGAATTGTATTTTGGGGTGTAGGCTGTTGAGATGTGTGAGGAAGTTGTTCAGTTTATCTTTCCCGTGTGGCCAGATAACAAAGGTGTCGTCAACATATCTGAGCCAGAGTTTGGGTTTATGTTCGGACTTCTGTAACGCGTTGGTTTCAAAGTGTTCCATATATAGGTTTGCGATGACCGGTGAGAGGGGTGATCCCATGGGTGCTCCTTCTATCTGTTTGTATCTTTGTCCATTGTGGATGAAGTATGTGTTGGTTAGGCAGTGGTTGGTCAGATCTAGGATGTGCTTGGGGGTTGTATTTGTTGTGGATAGCTGTCAAGGCTTCTTGAATGGGCACTTGTGTGAAGAGCGAAACAACATCGAAGCTCACGAGTAGGTCATTGGGTTGTAGGTCTTGTTTCTTTATAATTTCTATGAAGTGGAACGAGTTTTGTACGTATGAAGTGATGGATTCTGCATAGGGCTGGAGTTGTTTGGCAAGAAATTTGGCGAGGTTTTGTAGAGGTGAGCTGACTATGGGTCTGAGAGGTGTTCCTTCTTTGTGAATCTTGGGGAGGCCGTAGAGCTTGGGGCATCTGGATGATTTCTCTCTGGGGATGATGCTTGGCTTGATTTCTTCACTTAAGGGAGAGGCTTTTATTTTGGCTTTGGTGGTTTTTTCCAGGTAGGTGGTGGGGTCTGTGTTTCAAGGTATGTAAGCAGGGTCTTGTAGTAGGTTGGATAGTTTGGCTTGGTAGTCGGATGTGTTCATCACCACTGTGGCATTGCCTTTGTCTGCTGGGAGAATGATTATGTTGTTGTCTTTCCTCAGGTTGGAGAGGGCTTTTTGTTCTTCTTTGTGTAAATTGCTTCTGGGTGGTTTGCTGGAGCAGAGGACATTGGTGACTTCGAGTCTGGCAGTATCCTGGGCTTTGGTGGAGTGGGGTCCTGTGTCTTGTGAATTCATTTTGGTCTGGCTACGTGTCTGTGGTCTCCCAATGTTTTTTTGGGGTGTGTGAGTGTGCTCCATGTGGTGACTGGAGTGGGGTGCCGCAGTAGATGGTGCAGTCGTGGTTGAAATAGAGAAACACCCAAACAACATGAATAAACGTGATGACACCTCCCGCTTGCCTGACATCTGGAAACTAGCCCTGGTCAACAGACGAGCCTCTGTCACAAAGACTGACACCAGGTCCAAAAGGACACAAGATGCCACCACCTTCCATCCACACCAAACACAAACCCAGACCCTTCCCACAGATGAAACGAAACCACCATCCAATAACAAAACCACGACTGCACCATCTACTGCGGCACCCCACTCCAGTCACCACATGGAGCACACTCACACACCCCCAAAAACATTGGGAGACCACAGACACGTAGCCAGACCAAAATGAATTCACAAGACACAGGACCCCACTCCACCAAAGCCCAGGATACTGCCAGAACCCACCAGCCATCTAACCCACCAGCATGTAAACAGCCATCTAAACAGCCATCAGCAGTTAATCCCTTAACGATCGCCTCAGCCACACAGCAGATCACAAAAGAACAAAGGAACAAAGGAACCTGCAATCAGCAACAAAGCACGCAAACCACACCCCCAGCAGTATTTATAGAAGGACTTCAACTGAGACCACGCTTTGCTTCAAGAAGAAAGAAGCCAGAACACCAGCCTGAAGATGACGAGTGAGACCTCGTCGAAACGTCGCCAAAACAGCCAGATTTCTACACGGGAAGAAACCCGAATCCACCCTAACATGCATATATATACCCGTGAAAATCTCGAAAACAAATATATATATATATATATATATATATATATATATATATATATATATATATATATATATATATATATGAACTGTTGCAACATGGGAAGGAAGGGGCTGCCAGAACTTCCCACTTTCAAGCCCCTATTCCAGTCCACCCTGACAAGAAAAATATATATGAGAATTTATGAGAACAGGATTAAAAACTGCAATTAACCCAGACTCCTCTCTTTAGCAATTATTCATATACCTGTTTAGCCGATAATAACTCCTAGCTCCAGGCTGTCTGCCTGCATCGGTAGGACACAGACAGGAATCTCTGCTAAATTGACTTCCTTGGCTACACTCCTGCTTGCCAGAGCTGTTTTCAAGGGCAGATATACAATGTTATATGGGCAAAGGGACAAACAGATTAAAGATGGGTGTTCTGTCAGGAAAAAAAAACTTGACTGAAGACCTTGTGTCAGCATTTGCCTCTATTTATAAGGCTTCAGTGTTTTAACTCTTTGCATTCTATTAAGAAATTTAAGTGTGTTGTACCAGAAAGGAAAATATCTATCCTTTTATTTTATTTATAAGGCTATTTTTCCTGGATCTCTGCCTGCACTAAGATCATCCTATTTCCAGTGCCAACTCAACCTTATCCCAAAGAACTCACAGACCTGCCCAGACTTTCCTTTGTGAATGATAAAGTCTAAATCCATCTTATTTGTCTCCTCAGATGTTTTATAGTTTTGCCTCACAAATACAATTCATCTTCCTACAGGTCACATTTGCTTCCATGCAATACAAGTGAGCCAGGCTAGAGAAACAGTTAAGAGGAAGCTTAACATTAGATGAAATCACACACACACACTGCATATGTGGCCCTTCTACTCTTTAGATCAGTCATCATGCAACCTCTCTGCTTTCTTAACACACACCAAGGCCAGTCTAAGTTGCTCTTTTTTTTCACAGATTGTAAGGGAATAAAAACATTGTACTAGCAATATTTCTCATCTCACAATGGAAAAGGTTAACTTATTATGTAAAGATCCCTGATTGAAATAAACTATCCACCACTTTGCATCTGCGTGACAACAAAACATATTTTCCCTATCATCATCACCACCACCATCATCATCATGAACCTCCATGGACTTCAGGCAAAAACACATCCTTTTACCTGAACATATGCACATACATTGCATCATCATCATCATCATCATCATCATCATCATCATCATCATCATCATCATCATCATCATCATCATCATTCAAAACTACACAAATCCACAAAAAGTCCTAATCTTGCCCAGGTAGGAAAAAAGAGTGATAAATCCATTCATTTGCACATACGTTGATGAGGCATCCGCTATCCCAAGACATGCCTGAAGCAGGATGGAAACCAATTCTTTCCCAAAGACGATGTTGGGTCAGGATTTCTGCCTCCTCTGGTCATTTCTCAGTAGGGCATATTCCCCTCCCTTCCAACAAGTGAAACAAGTAGTAACCTCGTTCTCATGAAAAGGTGAGTATCTCACACTCACTCACTGTCAGAAGTTCCCTCTAAAGGACATTTGGGTAAAAAGGGTCAGTGTTTTCCTCTTTAATTACCCTCCTCCCTAATTTCTTTCAACAGAACAGCTTTTTCTTGTAGGTCATGCGTGTAAATGGAAAAGAACCAGTTACTTCCCTGTAAAGGTGGTTCTTCAAGTGGACCTTTGTGAAGCCACACAAATGGGTTTCCCAGCGTGCATGCGCAAGGTTCGGACTTCCCTTGCAATAGGAAAGTTCATTAGTCTCCTCCCCCTCACACCGCCCAAACGCCTCAGTTCCCTCGCAACTGCCAGTGTGACAGGTAAGTATCATACATGGTGTGATGACCCAGGGGAGGTGGGTGGGTGCTTGTGCCTTCATGAAGGTCCACTCGAAGAACCACCCTTACAGGTAAGTAACTGGTTCTTCTCCTTCATGGCCTTCGTGAAGCCACACAGATGGGTGATTACAAGCAATACTCACATGATGAAGGGAAATCATGCCATCACAAAGGAAAGGACATCTCTCCAAAAGGCCATGGTAGACCTCATGTGGGCATCCATCCTCTAGTGCTTCACGAAGGTACTGGGTGTTGACCAAGTAGCGGAACTGCAAAAGTCTTCCAGTGGTACCCCTTTAAGAAAGGTGGCCGAGGAGAACATTGCCCTTGTGGAATGAGCCCGAACTGGAATGGGTAATGGCCTTTTAGCCAATTAGTAAGCGAGCTCAATGGTAGAAATAATCCAGCAGGAAAAATGCTGGGGTGAAACACGAGACCCTCCGGATCTGGAGTCATAGCAAATGAACAACTTCTGAGTGTAACGGAGAGCAGAGGTTCTTGCAACGTAGAAAGTCAAAGCACGTCGAGCGTCCAAACCAGGCATGGCCAAACTTCGGCCCTCCTTATGTTTTGGACCACAACTCCCAGAATTCCAAGCCTGTATTGCCAATGACAAAGGACTGTGGGAGTTGTGGTCCAAAACATCTGGAGGGCCGAAGTTTGGACATGCCTGGTCCAAAGAATTGAGGTTTCTTTCCAGAGGAGTTATCTGGGAAGAAAGTAGGTAAGGAGATGAGTTGGGAAAGGCAGTAGAAAGAAACCACCTTAGGGAGGAAAGAATTATTGGGATATGCTACAACCCAGTCTTTGTAGAACTGCAGGTAAGATGGGTCACAATACAGAGCACAAAGTTCACTGGCTTGTCTGCCAAGAAAAAGACAATTTTAAAGGTAAGGAGGTACAAATTGCATGTAGCCAGAGGATCAACGGGGGGACGCATGAGCCACTGAGGAGGGTATGGGCTTGTGGTGCGGGAAGACTATGAGTTGGGCTGATGACTCTTGTCCAAACAGTACAAGCACTCCCTGTGCCCATAAGTATGCAGGATTTTTCTGCTACAATTTAAAGGGAGGCAAAAATGCCATAAAATATTCAAAAATGCTAGTGAAGGGAAAAACGGTGAGGAGACTAACCAAGACACTGCCCCTTAACATGGCGGTAAGAGAGAACTGAGGTGTTTGGGCAAGAGCCTCTCGTACATGTGCGGTGCGAGGGGGGAGGAGACTAATGAACTTTCCTATTGCTAGGGAAGTCCAAGCCTCACGTGTGCACGCTGAGAAACCCATCTGTGTGGCTTCATGAAGGCCACAAAAGAACTGCTCATCCCCTGGCAATCTAGGACAGTGATGGCGAACCTTTTAAGGACTGAGTGCCCAAACTGCGACTCAAAACCCACTAATTTTTCACAAAGTGCCAATACTGCAATTTAACCTGGATACAGGTGGCTGTGAAGGGGCGATGTCGGGTGCCCACAGAAAGTCAAAAAGAGAAGTTAGCATGCACGTGCACCCACACACCAAAGTGAGAAAGAAAACACACACACACACACACAATCTTCTCTGCTGGATGTCCCTGCTCTAAAACCTTTACCAATCCATTATAACTGCCACTTCCATGGCCAGACACATCCACACACACACATTGATGAATTCAGGAACTTCACTCACAACCGTTCCCTGGATAAGTACACACTGTACAGTACCTTTATCCAATCTGACTGAAGAGGAAGCTCTTGAGTGTTGGTCTAGTTAAAATTAGTGGAAGCAATGCAAAGGAGTGGGCTTGGGCTCCTTCTAGGCACACCATTTGTGTAGGAAAACCTTTATCAGTGGACAGGGGCCATGGGTCTGCTAATAACAATTGTTCTCAATCACTATTAGTAAAGACACATAAAATCTGCAGAGTTTCCAGACAACCCGTCCATTCCTTGACAAGTCTGGATACTGTTATCTCATGGAAGCAGGAAGACAAGGAAGCTTCTTAAAAGCTTATGTACCCCAAAGTGAAGTATTTTGTACAGAGAAATAAGCATCAAATAAGCATCAAATATTCTGTACTTGAAGTGCTGGCACTTGCATGTTAAATGATTAATGCCTGGCACAAATGCATGCTAATCACCCTGTGATGGTAACATATATTGATCTGTAATATAGGAACAGTCAAATTTTGCATTTACTTTCTTAAAGACTATCTTACAGTTCTGTTCTGACAATGTGATAAGGCAACAGTTTACAGGCACTTCACAAATCCTCTCGGCAGACTTTTTTGTTCATATTGGCCACACCAGCCAAACTCCAGAGTGCAATGCATCAGTGCCCATGTTACATTTCTTTTTCAAAATAAAATAAAATAAAATAAAATCCTGTTCAGAATGTGAATACAGTGAATTTAGACTCAGTATTCAAAACAGTATACATTATACTTGGAGGAGGGAATCCTGGAAAATATTGAAATGTAATGGACAGTACCCATTAGATACTGTATGATTGTTTCAACAAATGTTTCCATAGCATTTTAACCAGAGATGGGCACGAAACACGAAAATGGCATTTCGTTTCATTTTTGGTATTTGTTTCGTTTGAAATGATTATTTTAAAAAATTGTTTCATGTTTCATTTTGTTTCAATTTTTGTTTTGACTATTGTTTTGGGGCCCTGCCAGTGGGTGTTTTTTTTTTTAAACCAATGACCATCTGGCTCGTGCCAGTCGGCACTTTTTTAAAACCAAGGCCTCCTCCCCACCTCAGAAGCCCTCTCCGCCAGGGATCGGTGGCGGCAGTGGCTGCGCCAGGCAGCGGGAAGCCTCCCTGGCCTCAGGTAGGGGAAGACATGCCCAATTTAGGGGTGGGACAAAAAAATGAAAGGAAACAAACTTAAATTATTTTGGTTCATTTAATTTCATTTTTCTTTGATGGGTCATTTCATTTTTCGTTTCGTTAGGGTACAAAATGAAAAACAGAAAACAAAATGAAAAAAATTCATTTCGTGCATATCTCTAATTTTTACACCAAGGCTTGTTGTAGAAGAGGGGGGGGAAGCAGTTCTAATTGGATATAGTTAAATGCTCACACACTCAGTCTTCAGTTAAAATATTATTTTGTCTTGACTATGGACTTGAATGACTCTTGCCTGAATTACTTTCTGCTGTTTTTGCTTGTCATTTAATTTTCTTGGCATACCGCTATGTTTTACTGCCAGGTTTTGGACTCTTTTGAAGTGGGAATGTTTATTATTTACCTTGGTGCTCCCTTTAGGACTAAAGGTGGAATATAAATCCTTTAAATAACTAGAAATACATCTGCATGAAAAAGATGAGTGAGGCCATCTAGAGATTTTGGGTGAGATATCATCAACATGCTAGTGGAACCTCAGTTTAACTTCTGACTTTATTGAAATACAGGCAAACCCATAAAATGCTGAACAGCTGCCTGCAGCAATGAACTGGATGAGGTTCAAATAATTGGTCCAGAGAGGACAAAGGTACTGTTGCGTGTATCTTCTGCATTAAAAGGCAGCATCCGTCCAATTCTACACAGGATTACATGCCCTATTAAGTATACAGTGGACCCTTGTATAACAAATGTTTTGTATAACATAAAAAAATCCAGAGATAGGGGAAATTTGCTTAACATAATCGTCTATGGGGTGAATCTGTTCAACATAAAAATGGGATCACTCTGTTTTCAATGCATTCCTATGGGAAATTCGTATAAAGGAAAATTTGCTTAACAATTTAATTTGGAACGAATTAATTCCTTTATCCAAGGTACCACTGTATTTATGGTCACAGGGTGAACAGATGCAATATACCACCTAATGGGGTAAAGTAGATTGTGTACTGATGAATGGGCAAGAGATGACCTTTGGCCTAAGCTACCAGGTCTCTTGCCAGCCACTTCAAGGATGAGGACTGTCAGATAGCTTGTGAAAAATAAGCATTCTTGTCATCTTATCCATCTGAATCAACTCCTGAGAATTCTCCAGTTTGTCCTTGAAAGCACTGTGGGCTGGGTGGAGAGCTCTCGGCTCCATCTAGTTCAAATTTCTATACCTTTCTTTGTTGTGCCATATCTGTATGATATATATTACATATGGTTTGCAGCTGAGATTATGGCTATGAGTTAGGAAAGTCTGGTGTGTTTCTTCTGATATATAACCCCCCCCAAATTCCACTGTCTAGATCAGGGGTGCCCAAACTTTTTGTAAGGAAAATGGCCTGACAGGCCGGATTTGGCCCTGGGGCCGGACTTTGGCAGGCCTGGTCTAGATCATGCTGAGGAATATTGTCTTTTGGGAACAGGTTTATCCAAGAGGGACCATAAATTCCTGGATTTGAAGGAGTTCCTGTATATGGCAGATATACTTTTTGTTCAATGGGATCAAACTGGGATACCATACAAATAAATACACAAATACAACTCCCTAGACCTGAGATGGACCTTGAGTGGTACAAATACCCTGATGAACATTTTAGGGGACATATGTCCATTCAGTAAGAAGTACTGAGAAGTAGATAATGAGTTTCATGATAAGCAAATGCTTACCAATTTCTGGTGGCTCCCTTGAATAAGAATACAGACATATAGAAACAAGAAATTGCTCTTCTGAAATGGACCCCACTGCAAATTATTAGTGCATCCATCTTGTATGTTTTCTTGCAATATATACATTGAGCCATTTGATATAAGGGACAGTTGTGGTATCTTCATTATTTTATGGAACTAAAAAGAAGAGTACACCTCAGAATGAATGTGTGTGTGTGTGTGTGTGTGTGGTGTGTGTGTGTGTGTGTGTGTGTGTGTGTGTGTGTGGTGGGGTTGATAAATGGTCCACAATAAAAGATGGTCTCGAGCAGGAAATTCTCCCTTATTAGTATTAAGCAACATACCACCTCTGAATCTGAGTTAATCTTAGAAACAAGAGGACAGGGAAAATAAATACTACTTCCCCATAAGCCTAGCAAGTTTTCTCATCATCGTTGAAACACTTTTTTCCATCTGAAAACAACAAGTTGGATCCTCCCCCTAAAGGAATCAAACGGCTTCAAACTTCATTGGAAGATACCATCCAAAAGTAGAGAAAAGTCTCTATGGAGCTTTTCATAATTGTGGATAATGAAAGTGAAACACCTGTCTTTGGGCCCACTCCTTGTCAATGGCAAATCACCCCTTGCTTCTGTTGTTTCTTAGCAGGGCAGTGCCCAATAACACTTCACTTGTTAACATCCAACCCGAATAAGCCCCCGAAAAAGCAAAGCATAACTATCAAGTCCTGACAATGGCAAGGCAAGACAAAGCAAAAGGGCAGCGTTCATAGCATTAGGGGATAGAAGACATCCAGGGAGAACATACCCGTATATACTCAAGTATAAGTTGACCCGAGAATAAGTCAAGGCCCCTAATTTAACCCCCCAAAACTGGGGAAACATATTGACTCGAGTATAAGTCTAAGGTGAGAAATGCAGCAGGGCCTGGCAGCTCTTCCTTTGTGAGCTGGGGGAGTGGTGTGTGATGTTTAAAATGACTTTTAGCCACTGATGCAAGTGCTTGGGTCAGTGGCTAAAAGTCATTTTAAACATTGTGTGCCGCTCCCCTGTGATGCGGAGGGAGGTGATGAGAAGGGGTATGCAATGTTTAAAATGACTTTTAGCCACCGACCCAAGCACTTGCCTCAGTGGCTAAAAGTATTGACCCGAATAGAAGTTGAGGGCCCCCCTTTTCAGCCCAAAATTAGGGCTGAAAAACTAAGCTTATATTCGAGTATATACAGTAGTTTAAAATGGAGTCCAAGATACTTCATACATTTCCCCCCAAGAGTCCAATATAAGAAATTTCAAAATTTCTCACTTTTGATGCCTTTAGCAGCATGGCAGAAGGGAGACTCTGAATTTCAGCCAATACTTCTCACTAAAGAAAAGGTACTGCAGATATATTGGCTCTTTAAACATACACTCTCTCCCACCCCACACTGCTTTGCCATTTCTCAGCAGTCATGAAACCCAGAAGCATCAGCTTGAAAATTCTGGAGCCAACACATGTGACAATTGGTTGAAGACCACATCAAACTGAGTTTTTTTTTTAAAAAAATTGCCATTATGTCATATCCTTAAAAAAAACCCAAACAGAAACACAGTTGAGTCATTTACTGCCCATCTTAATCCCTACTTTACAAAGTTGAAAATGGTACAGATTTTTTAAAAGATTAAAGTGTGGCTGCTTTTATTATAGTCAATAGCCAAACTCTGAAGCTCATATCCACAGAAAATGGCTGCCCCCACCACATCAGAATTTCAACTGGAATAGCTACCTAATGCCAATTACCCAAAGATTGCTTTGCAACAGCTCTTTCAAACAGGATAACTGATAACAACTAAGTCTACTAAGATATAAAATTGACCTCAGTAACTATACATGAACAGAAGCTTTGAATAGTAAAGCTGCATAGTAGAAGCTTGAATATTGGAGAGGGCAGCATGCCCATTCACACACAGTGCCATCTAGAGATCAAAAATATTTTGTGGGGGAGAAATACTCTTCATGGAATCCCTGCTCTCATATGCCTAATGCCTGGGGGTTCCCAGCACTTGTAGTCCTAAAATGTAACTTACCCATACTCTGGCAAAAACCCTGCATCGGGAAAGTATAGACAGGGTTTTTTTAATGCTGCCTCTGATTCTTGGGTTCTCAAAAGTGAGAATGAGACATTGTTGGGTTCTTGGGCCCTTTGATGATCTGGGGGGAGGGCACATGGCCAAATTCACTGCCGTGAAGCCACTCATGTATACAGACCTAACAAAATTGAACACCTTTATTCTTTTAAGGGAAACTTTAGAAGAACTCTAGTCAAGAGTCTGCCAGTCTTTAGAACAAAGGAAGATACAGAGGCCTATACTACAGTACAGTGGTACCTTGTATAAAGGAAGTAATTCATTCCAAATGAAATTATGTTAAGCAAATTTTCCTTTATACAAATTTCCCATAGGAATGCATTGAAAACAGAGTAATCCCTAATCACGACCATTTTTATGTTGTATGGATTCGCCCCATAGGCAATGCTGTTAAGCAAATTTCCCCATCTCCGGAATTTTTTATGTTGTACAAATTTTATGTTATACAAACTGTTTGTTATATGAGGATCCACTGTAATTCGATTTGCCACAGTCAGTTTAGGACATATTTCTCAAATTTTACTTACATTTGAGCAGATTATAATTACAAAAGTTTACACTGTGATTTAAAGCACAGCTACATAAACTTCCAGAACACGGCCAAACAGCCCGAAAAACTCACAACAATTATTCTTATGTTGCTTCCAGAAATGTATATCTTTCCAAGTCATTACCCACAATAAAGAACTAAATGGAAAGAACCATTCGTTCTCTCTCTCCCGTCTCTCCCCTCTCTCTCTCCTCTCTCTCTCTCTCTCTCTCTCTCTCTCTCTCTCTCTCTCTCACACACACACACACACACACACACACACACACACACACACACACACACACACACACACACACACTTTGCTCACCATGAAAACAGGTGTGCTCTACAAGTAGCAAAGGGACTGGGCCAGTCATGCCCCCTCTACTATCACTTTAATCAAGTGGGGTGACAATCTATAAAGGAAGAGGGTATCAGCTATCCCTAGAGACTAGACCAGTGATGGTGAACCTTTGGCACAGGTGTGGGCACCCGACATTGCTCCTTTCACAGCCACCTGTATACAAGTTAAATTACTGTATTGTCACTTTGCAAAAAAAAAAATTAGTGGGTTTTGAATTGCAATTTGGGCACTCGGTCTCTAAAAGGTTTGCCATCACTGGACTAGACTCTCCGTTAGAGCCAGATCCCTAATTCTGTTTCTTTACAATCTGGTACATTTTAAGCACCTACAAACACTGGTATAACTAGGGAGGAGCAGAAGAATGCATTTGCCCCAGGGTGTGCAGCAATCTGGGGGTGCCGGGAGGGGGAGCAGGAGGAGGAAGCCATGGGCTATCCTACCAGCAGTCCTCCTTTTGTCCCGCTAAGGCTTGGCTGAGGTTTGGCGATCGTTAGCCCGGGGAAAGGAGAAGAGGGAACCAGGTGATGTTTCCCACCCCCCAAGCAACATCTCCGTCGCACACTTCCCTCTCCTCCTTTCCCCTTACTAACGATCGCTAAGCCTTAGCAGGGGTGAGGGAAAGGAGGAGAGGGAAGCATGTGATTTCTTCCCCCCAAGCAGTACCTCCACTGCTCCCTCTCCTCCTTCCCCCCACCCCCACTAAGGCTTGGCGATCGTTAGTCAGGGGAAAGGAGGAGAGGGGAGTGTGCAACGGAGGTGCTGCTTGGGGGGGGAAACCCCATCGCCTGGTTCCCTCTTTTCCTTTCCCTGGGCTAACAATCGACAAGCCTCAGCCAGGGGAAGGGAGGAGGGGGAATTGTGCGACAGAGGTGCTGCTTGAAAAAAAAATCCCATCGCCTGCTTCCCTCTCTTCCTTTCCCCTGGCTAACGATTGCCAAGCCTGAGCCGGGGAAAGGAGGGGGGACACGTGCTACGGATGTGATGCTTGGAAAAAACAACATTGCCTGCTTCGTGCAATCTGCACGCTCTGCGGTTTGCACAGGAGAGCCTTAACTGGAAAGGAAACCCACAAAGAGGGCATGAGAAGGAGAGACCCTTCTTCCCCTTCCCCACTGTTCCCCAGGATCTGCCCCCTGCTGGGTGGGTGAGACATGGTTGCGGGGGAGGAGAGGGTGCAAAAACTGACTTTGTCCCCAGGTGCTCCAAACTCTAGCTATGCCACTGCCTACACAGACAGGCAGCCTCTTGGTCAGACAATTTCACTTTCATATGATTAAATCAATGGTGGAAAAAGCAGGAACAGTTTCTTCTCTGACTGCATGTGGAGTACACAAATGTTAATAATGAATGAATAGGGCTACAATGATCTACATATACTATTTTATTTACCCCCTTTTAAGGAGCCCTAAATATTTAACTGGAAGGCCCTGTCAGGCAAAGATGAGGCGGTGTGTGTAAATGACTGGAATGTTAAACATATTATTTAAACAGAAAAGTTATAATTTATTTAGCTCTTACCTGATCCCGCCTTTTGAATTAATTGCTGTTGATAATTTTATTAGCTTCTCTAGCAGCTCATCAATCCCTCTGGCATGAATTTTACAAAATGGAAGAAATCTGATATTTTGCAGAGTTCCCTCTCTGCTTAATCCCTTGGCAAGTACATCGGGGCAAATTTACAATGTTATTTAAGCAGAGAACAATGCTTAAAAGCTTAGCAGTCGGCCCTAGCTAATTTAGAAGGCTTTACACAAGGTCCCATGGGTAGACTTTTGTGTAAGAAGGAGATCATATTGTCCTTTGCATCTCTCCCTTGGGTGGAAGAAAAACTCCTACCCAGTTCCTTAATGAGCTAAAGCTGGGGAGTGCTCTATTTATTTATTTATGTGATATTAGAAGATGAATCACAGAAAACCAAATTAATATACTGGTAAATGCTTCTTGTTTAAGACGGGTTAGGCCTCTTCAGATCATTTCCCTTCTACATTTGCGCTTCGCCGTCTTTAATTTTCATATGGGTGAGGGCTGCAGCATGTGGCTTCCGTGGCCCTGGATGATCTCACACGTGCTCCACAGCTTAGAGGAGGAAATACACTGAATTTCAAGCAATTGTTGGGGGAAAGGCAGAGATAAGAAGGTGCTGTAATGCAGTGGTGTAAAGTATTTAAACAGCCTTGAGTACATATGGTAGACAAGGAGGGTAAAACGTCTTAATTAAATCATATTTCAGAATGGTGCAGTTTCGTGTTCATTATCTCGCTGTAGTCCTTACAAAGGGGGGGGAGGAGTGAAACATCTGTCCCTGTAATCAGCTGAACACAATTACAGAGCTCTGTGGGTTCGGAAACCTTGACAACACAGCACTTCCAATCCCACAGTACTCTGTTAACTACATTCACTTGATCGTAGCTGGAGCCTCAATCCAGTCCTTTCCTATCAACCAGCCCAGAGAAGAACAGGTTCCCAACTCTCTCCGCATGCTTGCAAGATAGAATGCTTGAACACAGGACTTCAGTGGCTGTTCTGAAGTCAAGCAGAAGCAAATATTGGAATTTCTATTCATCCATGCCCTTCGGAACGGCTGCCAGTCGCTGCAGGGGTCCTGGAGAATCCTCCTAAGTGCCTCCTCAACAGGGCTCGACTTCATGATCCACAGAGCTCCATCCAGCTCAACAGTTCTAAGATGACAACAATCATCTTAGAGACGATGGCCAAGCTGGAAGAAACCCTATGGATCATCGAGAACAGTAAGAACAACTGAACTGTGCCCCCCCCCCCGGCTTCCTACGACTGAAAGACCACAGGGCTGTAATTGAAAAATGCAGCAGCTTAGCACTACTGTCACTAACATATACTTCTTGTATCCCACCTATACTACGACAGTGCAATAAATGAAGAGAGACAAGTTCAACGGAGCATCCTGTCAATATTCCAAGCCGTAACAGATCGTCTTAGACTGTAGCCCTGGCCTTGATTCATATGTTATGATGGCAGTTCTAATGATAAAGTTATCAAGTTCTGATTCTATAGTAGCCCAGATAGAAGTGTGTAGTAACTATATTAAAAAGCTGCTCCTTAGCTCTCTGAACAAAAATAAGGTAATGTGGTTTCATAATTTATGTATATTAAAATGTACAGAGCACTTTTCTATCAAACAGATAGTAAAACAATTTAAAAATACAATTTGAAGAATAATAGTCATATTAAAAAACACAGATTAAACAATAATGAGATATTTATGGAATTTTTTGGGGGGGGTAACAGAACTTTTGGGGGTTTTGCAACCTTGCATGCAACCTTTAAGTTTGGTTGGGAGGGACCTTTCTGGGTTAGGGTGACTAGACTTTCAATTATATCCTTTTATAACAAAGAAGGTTGGAGCATAACAAAATTTTTTAATTGGTTTTAAGTAGAAACCTACTTAAAATCAAACAGCCCCATATGCTCCTCTCACTATGTATTGTGTAACACAGGGTTTGACAAAAATGCAGCCTGTGCATCCCAGGAGGTGAAAGACCACTCCTGGAGACCTCCTGAATACGAAATTACCTTTTACACAGGCTCAGTGACCTCACCAAACCATTCAACACCCAAAACAGACTCATCTCCCCCAACTCCAGGTGGACTTCCAGCCTTGTTCAATTTTTAGGCATGTCACATAACCCATAAAGAACTTGGATAAGTCTTTAGAAACACTTCCATTCATCACACTGAGAGCACCAAAGAGATAAAAGCAAAAGAGAAATAATACCCCAAAGTACAGTACATGGGGAAAATATGGTCATATAAATGCCCAGATGATCACTTGGAGAACAACAATTGTAGGAAAGAAAGAAGGGTTTTGCCAAGCATTGGCTTATTTTATTTGGTCATTGGTGAATTTGATTGTAGTCGAATGGCAGACAGTGGCAATGGCAATTATTTTCTCCCCAACAGCCTTTAGTGTTTCCTTTCTATCTCTCCTTATTCTCAGAATCTCCTCCACTTTCACTCTCAGATTTCATAATCCCCAATATCCATTTATCATCAACTCAATGAAGAAACTTTGTTGCTCTTTAATAATATATCAGCAATTCCAGAAAATCAGTGGTCTTTAACAACAACATAAAGGCTAACATAATCCTCACCAGTCAGTAGAAAATCAATTTGACAGGACATATACTATAGCATCCAGTCTTGGCATTTTCATGAATGCTTACTGCCTGGAAGAGTTAAATCTGGAACTACAGTGAAGACAAGGCTCTCGTTTTAAAATATTATTTTCTTACCACTGCCTTCTAGTACAAGGCTGTGAGGTATGTTCCATATTCCCTAGTACAAGGCAACAAGCACGACAAATTTCCAACCATTTACATCTACCGAGAGCATTTTCAACAAACAGCAAATCATTTTTCACACTGAGATCCTGGAAAGTGCTTTTCCTTTTTCTTTCTTGCTTTTTGGTCTTAATGGAATTACTGCTGCAGTGAGCACAAGAGATAAAATAATTTGTTGTTCCCATCCCCATGATTGGAAGGCCATGATGTTCAAAGCAACCAGACAAATTCAATTTAGGGCAGCTCATCGTACAGGAAACCAACTGTCTCACTTTTTCACTCAGGTATTCAATGCTCAGGATAAAAATCCCTAAGGAAGGCCCTGTTATGTTGAAGACTCCACAAAAAGGAGGCCTGGAATGAATACAAATTGAGGGCTTACACATTTTAGATGCTTGAGGCCTGCTGTAGGTGTTACATCAGGCATGTCCAAAGTCAGGCCCGGGGACCAATATGGCCCGTTTTCAAATTTCAAGTGGCCCACGGCCTCTTCTCCCCACCGGCTCAGCCTGTCACACCTCCCCGCTAGCTAGCCCCTCCCCATATCGGATGGAGGCGTCAGCTTGCAGTTTTATGGTTTGCCTGCCTTCCATGCCTCTGTCCATCCCGCCAGCCACCTGCCCAGCCTACCCACCCCCAGCTCCATTGCTGCAGCGTCCTCCCGGCCTCATTGCAAGTTACAGAGACTTGTCCAAAGTCCGACCCGGGGGCCAAATGCGGCTGAATGTTCAGCCCCCACACATTTTCATATCACCAAATCTGGCCCTCCTTGCAAAAAGTTTGGACACCCCTGTGTTACACTAAATGAAACTCTCCTGCCCCATCCACCCACCCCGCCTTCAATAATAGTTTGTTTTATCACAATACCCGATCTGTAGCTGTGTAAAAACAATGTGCCTTCCTAGAAAGGGAGGGTAAGGGTCACAAACAGGTTGAAAGGCCCTGTCAAGGATACATGTCAAAGGGAAAGAGCAGGACTAGAACTCAATAATTATTGGCTTTTCGTGTATTAGGAGTCAATGGCTCTGACCACAACAATTTTTTTTCAAAAGACATTCATTCTGTTTAAAGCTCATAACAAAATAGTAATTTACTTCAGTGGGCACCCTTTCTTGCATCGTGTCCACCCACGGCACAAATCCAAGGCTACGGAAAGGGAAGTATTCAAGAAACAGTCAGAAGGAGGCATGTCATGGAGTTCAAATTTGGGATCAGAAAAACTAGCGATCAATCCATAGTGCATTTGGCAATTTTATTAAGAAAAATAATTATTTTTTTCCTCTCCATTTCATCTCATCCTCTGTCTGAGTTTTGCCTCTATTCTCTTTATGCCCTCCCCTTTTCTTGCCTAGAGCATATTAAACAGGTACTTGTTAGAAAATAATACACACAAACATAAAAGCCAAGAGATTTGGTCAATTGCAAAAGACTTCTTTCTATGTGCTACATCCCCAGACAAACTAAAAATAGTTCAGGAAGGAGCAAGTTAAACAAACAAAGCATCCAAAGCCACACATGTTTGCTGAAAGTTTAATTCTAATAATATTACAAAATACATTAACACAGTGAAAGGCAAAAGACAATCTTTACATTAAATTGACAGTGGATAGTAAGAATGCACTCCTTTTTTGCCTGTTCCTGTACAGACCATGGGTGGACAATAGTATCGTGAAAATAAGCAAAACTCCCTGCACAAAGAAAGTTAGCTCATCAAAGAGAATATTAACCTCCTTCTCCTTCACATAGTGATTTTAAAGAGCAAAGATTTACTACGGAACTACATGTAACACTTCACATATGGTGGCAGAGACCTGGCATGATATCCCAGTGCAATTTGTCCATGTCTAACATGGTTGATTACTTTTTCCCCAGTTTTGAGTTATCATTGCCTGATCTTTCATACTATAGTAAAACAAGTAATTAGATACTAACCTTGCTGAAGGTTTTGGGACAGCAAATCAATGTCAGACATTCAGCCAGCCAGCCAACCAATCAGTCCAGTCAGTCAATCAATAAATCCCCATATATGGTCCATTGTATGCATCACAGATCCATATTTGAGAACCACATAGCATTTAGACCCCCCCTAATCTTTTATTACCTGTGAAAATTCTCAGTCATCCAGGTGAGTTTATCTGGAAGTTGAGTCATGACAACTGGACTTCTTTTCTTGAGATACTGAAACATTTTGCTACTCATACAAGCAAGTTTGTCAGTCTGAGGAAAGATAGTGGTGAATGATACTTCCTTTTAATAGTTCACCTTGATTTCACATCACTCTTGTCTGAATAGGGTCATAAGCAGGATAAAAGCCTGAATAGGCTCCTTAGGTAGACAACAGCCTTACAACACAAATTAGGAGTCAACGGGACTCTAGATCATAGAGCAGAGAACACCCCCCACACACCTCCACAGAAGCCAAGGAGAAGGAAGACAGGTACCTGAAGACAGCACTTAAGGCCTGTGGATACCCAAAGTTAGCCTTCAACAAAGCAATGTCCCGACCCAGAAAAACAATGGATCAGCCTGGGAACCAGAGCCTATGGAAGAACCTGGTCATCCCTTTCATGGCTGGAGTGTCTGAAAAGCTTAAAAGGATTTTTGACAAACACCACCACATCCTTGTTTACTTCAAACCCACAAACAAACTAAGGCAGAGATCCGTCCACCCAAAGGACCCGGCACCAAAACACAAGGGGGGTAATATAGTATATGTGGTCCAATGCTGTGAGGAGTTTGCAGACCTCTACATTGGAGAAATAGCCATTAAACAGGAAGATGGCCCAACATAGGAGGGGCAACAGCTCAGGACCAGAATCAGCAGTACACCTTCATTTGAAGGACAAAGGGCACTCATTCAAAGATGAGGATGTACCCATATTAGACAAGGAAGAGAGGTGGTTTGAGAGAGGAGCTATTCATGTGTCTATTGAAACCCCTCTCTCAACAGAGGTGTGTGCCTCAGGCACAATCTTTCTGCTGCTTATCAAGCAGTACTTTCATCCATCCCCAGACAAATCAGAAACACTTCACACCTCCACCAGCAATGTCATAGCTAATGACCCATACTTTATAGGTGTTGAGAGAGGTTGCAGAGGTGGGACGCTCATGCACCTTAGGCCTTTGTCCACCTAACAAGCCTATTCAGATCATGGTCCATCTATGTACCTATTCAGGCGATTATCTACCTAACGAGCCTATTCAAGCCTTTGCCCAATTTATAAAACTATTCAGAACATGGGGATGTGAAATCAAGGTGAACTATAAAATGGAGGACTCCCGACTAACTTTCCTCAGACTGACAAAGCTGCTTGGATGAGTTGCAAAACGTTTCCGTCTCAAGAAAAGTCCAGTTGCCATGGATTTGCTCAGAGAGTCCTCTTGCGCCCTCCAAGGAGCATGAGGTACTGTACTTTTGAATGCTCTGTCTCTCCCCCAGCCACCTAGAGCCACAAATAACCAGTTTTAACCTTTAAAAACCACATATCTTGCTTCAACAGAGATACAAGGACAGAAGGTGTTTGACTGACTTTCACTCCTCTTTGTCCTGGCTGCAGTGGAATGTATTTATAACCTTGGGCTGCAGACATGAGCACAGGGATTGCTCAGCACCTGTACTGGCAGAAGTGTACTTTTAAAAGCTTATATCTCACTTACCTTAAGAAGGGGAAACATGGCCCCTGTCTATCTACCTACCACGAGTCAGGCACCCACCTAGTGCATGGCTATGGCAATGCAACTCTATGAGGTGGGGCTTGAAAAGAGAGCCTGAGCTTTAAGTAAGCCATTATTGTCCAATTAGTCTTCCTGCCCATGGCTCACGCTCCTGTCTGAATAGGAGAACAATCATAATATCAGGAAATTTTCAGGATTATAGAGATATCATGGACTTTGAACAGTCTTGGCCCTTATTCTTATTACAAAAGGAGGAAACGCCATTTCTCTACTAGTGGCTTTATGGAACAAATTGCCCCGAAATTCATGCCCTCTTATTTCAGGATTGCACTTTAATTTCCAAATGCTTGTTCATAGCACTTGACTTCCTCCCTAGGTATTCTTTAAGAAGAATTCAAATTAACCACAGGGATAACAGAGGATTAACAACTCTAAACAAACAGGATTTAAAATCACCACTTCAAACCCCACAGTTAGTGGCACAGATGGCCTCACAAAGGAATTGCTCCTCTAAGGACATAAAAAGAGCACTAAATTGTGAAGATCCTTAAACCAAAATGTGGGAGAATGTGTTCCTTTAGAATAAGGGACATTAAAGCCCCACTGACAGATGTTTCTCTCTCATGTACCTGAGATAAAGCACTTGGCCATGTGGCATTCATTTGAATCAGGCTCCCTCACAAATAGATTTGTGTATTTGAATATTTGCAAATGAAAAGCAACTATTTCACTAGACAGAAGGCTCTCAGGATGAAAATCCTTATGCAAGCTAAGAAGGCACTGACCAAACCAAAGTGAATCCACATTGCACTTAAGACTCATTGTTCTGGATGGACAGATTAAAAGGTTTCAGAACATAAAGTAAGAATATTTGACCCGGCAGAAAATAATGGGCAAAATCTGAATGAAATGAAATACAATAATTATCGTTGCAAGTGTGATGACCTTCCTGAGATCTCAAAGAGGTCAGATAAGATTAGAGATTGTACAGAAGCAACACTGTTAACATAGCGCAGTGATGGTGAACCTATGGCACGGGTGCCAAAGGTGGCACTCGGAGCCCTTTCTGTGGGCACCCGACATCACCCCTTCACAGCCACCTGTATTCAGGTTAAATTGCTGTATTGGCACTTAGTGAAAAATTAGTGGGTTTTGAGTTGCAGTTTGGGCACTCAGTCCTTAAAAGGTTCGCCATCCCTGTCCTAGATTGCCAGGGAATGAGCAGTTCTTTTTGTGGCCTTCATGAAGCCACACATATGGGTTTCTCAGCGTGCACACATGAGGCTTGGACTTCTCTAGCACCCGACATCACCCCAAAATTACAGTTCGGGCACTCGGTCTCTAAAAGGTTCACCATCACTGACATAGCACAATGGCTAAGAGTGCTGGGTAGATATTCCGATGACAAATCCAGTATCTTCCACGAACTCCCTGTGTTGCTCTAACATAGTGGAATTTATCTGAAATAGGCATAAAACTAGTGGTCTACTTTAGAGAGCTGTCAAGATCGCTGGCAAAAATCATTTAATATTTACAACTGATTTCTTAATGACCCCATTCTACAGCCAAACCCCTACTTGTATAAGTATAAACACGTAGAATTACATGTTAAAACGCTATAAGACCGTTGAATATTTAGGAAGTTAAATGTGCTTTTAAAATGTTTAAATGAGATGTGTATCCCCACTAAGAACAAAATGGCTTCTTAATGAGACGTGAACTAACTTTAGTCCATGAACCTATGTTGTATAATATATTTGCTAGTATATAAGGTTCCAAAAAACCCTTTGTTGGTTAAACACATAAACGCATTGGACTAGTGTTCTTTCCTGCAGTTTTGTTGAAGTAATTTTTCCCCAAAAAACTAATAAACACATGGATCCATTCAAACTGTGTTGTCCTTTCACAATATATGGCAAGATCTTTGAACCCACCTGTTGCCAATGAAAAATTAATTTTAGTTTCAGTTGTGTGATGCTTTTCATCAGGCCAGTCACTTTTAAAATATTACTGACAATATTTCAAAAGTTCAGCAGCATCCATAGTGAGTGCCAGGAAGCTGCTTGTCAGAATGCCACTGTATCCTAATGATCTTTGGAGTCTCAGCATGCTAAACGCTGGGCTCTCTAACAACACACAAGACAAACTCTCTGTGGAATAAACGCTTAACCAGCTGGCAACCAAACAGGAAGCACAGACGCCAACTCCATGAACCATAGCAAAGGAGACAATTCTGATAATGAGAGGAAAACCAAAATATTGCTTGTGTTAAGCCAATGTTGTGTCTTTCTGTCTCTAGAATGCTAGAGACTAAGAAGGAAGGGAACTGAAAGAAATAAGACTGGATCAGGAAAATTCATGTCATAATGTCCTCTATTTTATGCTCACTTTTCCATCCACCAAGAATCCTATTTGGAGTGTGCGTCCATGCCTAGGTTACACATATGTTTGTTGGTTACCACACTGAGAACTGAGCTTAAACCATTTTATAACCAGGGGGAGAGAGGGAATGCAGCTTAATTGATAACTTAAATCTAACCCAGCTTGCTTTCTATTTAAAAATCTGAGAAACAGCAATGACAGAGAGAAGGGCATTCGACTGTGGATCACGTTCCATGCAGTTTGTAAATTTTAAATATAACAAAACAATTCATGCAGAAATTTCTTCAAAAACACACAACAATGAATCAGTAATAATCACAACTAGGTTTTCTGAAATAAAGCTTTGCCTTTATGCCACCATGAACACTTGGGCTCCACTTCAGAAATTGCATGCAACATTTCCCCCTTGCAATCTTCAGAGCCTACAGCACAACTTTTAAAAAGCAATTCAAGGCTCATTAAACAACTTTACCTATTGCTCTAATTTTTTTGGTGAACATGCTATTTTATTTTTAAGCCCTTATTTAAAAAAAAAAAACAGAATACTGCAAACTACTCCAAATCATCTGGAAATGCTCTACAAGAGAAATACTTTCAACCACGCATAGGCAACCATGACCTGCTCCTCTGGTGTGACCTGTTCCAACTGATGAAGAGTTTAGGGCTGAAAAGGTTTTTCTCCTCCATGCTAAACTGCAGCCTTAAATTAGGCATCTGAACCTTCAGCTTGCTCCTCCCCTCTCTCCCTTTTTGGCATAGCTGAATAGAGAAGACAAGAGGATTTCACTTCTGTTGCTAAAATACAGTTTAGGAAAATGAGCCAAGTTCACACACTGGTTAACCACTTGAAAATGCTCCCCTAAACCTTTATGGGAAGCAAGCTCTTTACAGTGGGGTTCAGACATCACACTTAACTGTTGGTAGTAGAGATGGGCATGAAATGAACAATTTTTTGTTTTCATTTTCATTTTTTCATTTTGTTACGCAATGAAACGACAAACAAATTTTGTCTCTAAAATAAAATGAAACAAACAGAAACGCCAGAAAATTTGTCGTGCGTTTCATTTTTGTTACGGCAATACAGTGAACTGCTTTAAATGCTAAAAAAAATCACAAAAAAATTGAAATAAATGGTAATGAAACGGTAATGAAATGAACGAAAATAAAAACGAAATTTTTGCAAAAATTCACAAAAAATGGAAACAAACCGAAACGAACCCTCTAAATGACAAACGAAACACCATTTTTTTATTCATGCCCATCTCTAGTTGGTAGTTGAGAACAGAATGGAAACCGCTTGGTCTCTTCCTTGCTGTCAGGCCAAAGGAAGGCAAAAGCTCACACACCTGAAACTTGTTCACTCAACACTAGGAGAAGCAGCTGTTTTAGTGCTTTCCTCTTCCAGTCACTGCCTGGCCAAGGAGGCAAGCATATATTTCATCAAGTGTGTTTCCTAGTTAACTGCAGGCGGTTCTCCCCAGAGATATTTTTTATGTAGGAAAGGGGTTATGTCTAACAGGCATCTTGACAGTTATTCAGTCCCTAATACTTGAAAGCAATTAGGACCAGAGTATTACCAGGAATAATAAAAAACAGACCCACCTGCACTCCTAAAGGTTTTACCAACATTTTCCCCATAGCCTCTGACACTATCAATCAAGTCTTTTCATTTATAAAGGCCTCTTCAGTAAAGACAAAACCAGCCATTCTAATACAAATATCTATTTTCACCTTCCCGAAAACTTATGCTGCATGTTCTGGACACTTATCCACAAAAAAGCAAGCAGCTTTTGCAACAGAAATCCAGATCATTGCATGATGTCTCATGGATGTTATGTGTAATGGTTAGCATCAAACTGTTCTTCCATTTCAGAAGCACAGACATCTTGCTCGACAAAACAAATTCAGATCAAATCACTGCTGCGGATTAGTTCAGCAACTGCCTTAATATGGACATCATATTAGACATCTGCTAGCTAAACCAGTTTATTTCATGAACCGGTTTGTTGTAATTTAAAACCTGCTGCAGACACCTATGTGGATCCACAGCTTTTGCATCGAGAGTGGGAATTCACAATGTTGGCAACACTCCTGCTTTTCAGGAAAGGGAGTGACTGCAGTGGATGTGTTCATGAAATCTCTATCTAGGGAGCAGGGACACTCATCCCTCCCTCATCATCTCCCTTGGTGTCTGGATTGCTGGCATGGGCAACCCTGAAGAACAACAACACTTTTGGGTATCAGACCTGGACATTTTCAATACATTTTTACGTGCAATATTGACCCATCCAGCAGAAGTCCAGCCACTTTTGACAGAGAAGCAAAGCACATGGTAAAGCATATCAAGATTCTCTCAATCCACAGAAAGAAAACCAACTTTTCCTACCAGCTGATTTTGGCGTGAACTTGTCCCTGTTGGCTGCACAAACCGCCAGCAGCCTGTATCCAAGGTCCAGGTCAAAGCCCTGCTGTGCTGCCACTCTGCTAACAACCTGGGAAGAAGGAAGAAAGGTAATCATTCACTGAGAGCTACTCCACAATCAGCATGTGCTTATACGTTGTGGATCCGATGCCCGCCACAATATTAAGAGAAAGACTGGGGAGTTTTGTTTATACTTGTTCACCACCACCACCACCACCACTACTGTAATTTATATAGCAGTTCTCCTGATGCTCTCTCTGTGTTAATAGCCATCTCACTTATCACATCAAAGAAGCAGTCACTGTTCCACTCATACAAAGTAGAGGTCTGATGCTGGAACAAAGAGAGTGGTCACACACACACACACACACACACACACACACACACACACACACACACACACACACACACACACACACACACACACACACACACACACACACACACACACACAGAGAGAGAGAGAGAGAGAGAGAGAGAGAGAGAGAGAGAGATCCAGAACCTCAGCTAAAGTAGAATCCTGTAACAAATGATTCAGTAGATAATACTGTCCCTCACTGTTTCTTTAGCATGTAGCCTAGACTGAATCCAACAACCTTTTCACATAACCTGTTCCTGAAACCCAGGGTCAACTATTAAGGGAATTTGCAGTGAGGGCAGTGTTGCATGTGTTGCTGTATTAGAAATGTGCCTTGAGATCTTAAGTACCAGATGTGCCATTCAGCCATTGGGTTTAGAGTGAAACAAAGTTGTACAAAGCAGGGGAAATCATTTCATTGATTTCTAGGAACGCATTTCAAACCTTCTCTGTAAGTTGCCATAATTGAGAGCAACTACCCTCTAAATCGGCTGCCTAGGTGCCCTAAGCACATCCGATCTTGCCTGATTTCGGAGGCTAAGCAGGGTCAGCCCTGGTTAGTACTTGGATGGGAGACCACCAGGGAATACCAGGTGCTGTAGCCGCCTGGAATAGGAACTGGAAAACCATTACAGTATTCCTGCCAAGAAAACTCCATGGACATGGGGTCATGAAGAGTCAGTCACGAATGTAATGACACAACACACAACAACACCCTCTAATCATGGCTATGATCAGATAAAAAATTGTCCAGAATCCAAAAGTAGCTTTGGTTCTTATATGTTATATACATTAAAGATTAAGAGCAGGACAGTACTGTACTCTTTAGTGGCATTTTCATCAGTGCATCTCCAACCTTTATTTTCAGCTTGCAACTCAAAAAATAAATGGTGTTGGGGTTGATCACCTCTGTTTCAATACAAAAGCTCCTTGATAAATTAAAAAGAGAGTGCTTATTAGTGTGCAATTATCTGTGCCCAAATCTAGCTCGCCATAAAACAGTGATACAGAACAGAATGGGGAACAAAGATATGCAATAACCTATAAATGGTAATAAAAGGCTCCTATTCCACATCCAGTAGTCAGCACAATTGTGTGGCTCTTATTAATTTCAACTGCCCTCCAGTATCCACTTTTCCTAATTAACAACAAAGTACCACATGAATGATACTGAGATTGATGACAACATGGAGAGTTAGGTACAACTGCAGTTTGAAAACTTGAGAGCTAAACATTCTCAAGGGAAGCTCACAGCCAGAAGTAATTCCAATATCACATTACTGTATTACTCCCCTATGTAGGCTGCTAGTGGATGTATGAGGGCATTGTACTTGTTTTTTATTCTCTTTTAAAATTATTATTATTATTTGAAAAAATCATGCTCCAATACACACCAGATTACATTCTAAAGAGTTGCTGTTTTTAACACTTGTAGAATCATAGAATCATAGAGTTGGAAAAGACCTCAAGGGCTATCTTGTCCAACTCCCCTGCCATGCAGGAATCCACATCACAGTACTCCTGACATATGGCCATCCAGCCTCTGCTTAAAAACCTCCAAAGAAGGAGACTCCACCACCCTCCTTTGTAGCAGCATATTCCACTGCTGGACAGCTCTAACTGTTAGGAAGTTCTTCCTAATGTTTAAATTGAATCTTTTTCCTGTCGTTTAAAACCATTGCCCCAAATCCTAGTCTCTGAAGCCATGGAAAACAAACCAGTCCCCTCTTCAATATGATATCCTTTAAAATATTTAAACATAGCTATCATATCCCCTCTCAGCCTTCTTTTTGTAAGACTAAACATTCCCAGCTCCCTAAACCACTCCTTATAAGATTATTCTTCCAGAGTATATACACTCTATTCTATGTGAGTATATACACTCTACACAACACCCCGCAGCAAATCATAAGTATTTATGCCTAGCAAACACATTACAATGTGTTAAGCAAGGTAAACTACATGAATTACCTGAGCTTCAGTGTACTGTTTGTGTGTGTGTGTTGTGTCGTTACAGTTGTGACCGACACTTCGTGACTCCATCTAAAAAGTCTTCAGTGAAATTACGCAAGGCCTAAATTTCACACCAACTCAGATGAGCAGAAAGCACGGTGACAAGATTGTTTTTGAGGTATCCAACTCATTTGTTCTTTAAGCATTTTTCCTCTTGATGAACAAAGGTCCTATATTGTTTTCCGCTTCATCATTATGCTTTTTGTGACAGCACTACTGAGAACTTCTTAGCATTCCAATGTTGGTAACACAGGTTTTGTTCCCCAAATCTTCCCTCTTAAATGGATGAACTACCTTGGGATTAGCCTTCTGATTCTGGAGGTTTACCATACCATTACATCATTTGTCCTTGCTGAAGAATGTTTTGTAAGCAAGATATCCAATGACTGCTGCCCTGGACACAAATGAGACAACTCACTCAGTTCTCATGGAACGATTGAACTTGAGCCCTATGATTCCTGCCCCAAACACATTGTACACCACTCTCTATTACTTAAGCCTTCTCCAAAACGAAAGCAGAATAGCCCTGTTCAAATGTTATAATCTGAAACTTCACAGGGCTGTAAAAGTGTTGCAGAGATATAAGGATGCAAATAAATCCCAGTTCAGCATTTGTTCACCCAGAAGTCAAGCACCGAGCACAACGGTCTGAAAAGGCACTTGGAGACCTGCTCATTTGAAAATGCTTACAGGTTTCCTTAGATTAGGGCTCTGATATAGCAGGGCGCTCAATAAACGACCATTGTATGTATATACAGGAGAACACGTTTAAGAAATCCCTTCAGACCTTCACAGTGAATGTGTGTGAAGTTCTACATGTCTTCTGAGTTAGGTGTGTGTGTGTGTATGTTGCTTATGTGATGTACATGTACTCCATTTCATATTTCATTTTATGTAAAAAAAAAATCCAACAGCCCCTAGATGATACAAAATCTGTTTTTGGGAGACCTAGCAGCTACCCTGAGCATCCCGGTGGATGCAGTGTAGAAGGAACAATATATTTTGTGGCCTCATTGGATCAGAATGCCTTTTCTCAACTTTGGCCAATATACCAGGGATAACCATTGTTGGATTGGGAGAGATTAGTTTTAGTGGTTCAAAAAGGGTTAGTTAAGATTGGATTATTGAGCTACACTCTATGAGGGGAGCCCTCTGAGCCTTTTCTGGAAGCTACAGATGGAATAGAATACTTCAGCTAGATTTTTAAATGGGGCAAGTATTGGCAGCACATAATATCTTTGAAGGAACTGCATTAGATATTGATTTGCTATCAGGCAAGGTAAAGGTTGTAGGCTTTTTTTTAAAGAAGAGAAAACACGAATCAACCTGAGACCTGCTTAAAAATGGTACTTGACTCATTTGGCCACCATGCTCCAAAACTGAAGAATTGCTGCAAGGAGCGCAAATTCCAGGAGGCTTTAGATTGGTGTTCATTTTAAGAACAACAGCTTTTGCAGAAAAAATTGAACAACTCGGTCCCTTGAACCCTGAATTTAGAGGGCTTAAATGTCAGCGTCCAAGGAAGATTCACACCAAATTTGGTGCCTCTGGGACCAAGAGGGGCCATTTTACAGAGAAATGAATTGGTTTGTTTTAAAGTAAAAACAACAACAACACTGGTTTGTTTCATTACTAACGAAACACTGCTTCCTGCTTCGGTTCATTTCATTTTGTTATGTAACAAACTGACAAATCAGTCTTTTGTTTTTCATTTGTTGCCCATCCCTACCTTGTGCCATTAACTGGATCTAGGCCAACCATTGCTATTTAAGTACAGTAAGACTCTGTATCCACTGATTCATTATCCACGGTTGGCAGAGGAAATAAATAAATAAATAATTCAGCAGCCACATAAATAGCAGCTGTAAAGCAAGCTACTGTCGTAAAACAGTAGCCATAAAGCAAGCTACTGTCACAAAACAGCAGTTCTCAGGATTTTTGCCATTCTCTCTTATCTACAGTTTTCATTATCCATGGGAAGGCCTGGAACCAATCCCCAGCAGACGCTGGGGTGCTACTGTAATAGATTTCACTCAAAATGAATTTCTGAAAAATATATTATTATGCTAATGGTTTTACTGAGCATCAGGGAAACAAAATATTTGGAATTCTGTGAACTAGCCTTTCAAGTAATTCAATTCCCTAGGACACTGAATAAAGAGTAACAGGCATCCTTTTGTGTAATAACAGTAGTGCAGAATTCAGCCTTCCTAATTACACTGCTGAATCTGACAGAAGACTTTTCAAAGGCAAAGAGTTATAGAGTAAGAGTTAAGGTATCAGTACTCTTCATCCCCCTCCCTGAATTTTATACACTAGTACTCTAGATAAATTATTCTCCACCTATTATATAGCAATAACACAATCCAGACTGACACATTTAATGGGTCAGAACATTCGCAGCTGGATTTTCAAAATACCAAGGATTCCTTACCACAAAAGTACCAGCACAAACCATTCCCTCCTCCTCACCTGGGTCTGTGTGCCCCAAAATAATATCAGTAACATTACCAAGTTGATATGATTTCAAGTATTCATTCTGGTGCCCAATTTGTAAGCAGTGCTAGGTTTAAACGGAAAAGCCATCTGCAGTGGTCCAAAACAGACTGCTCAGCCAGTGAATTTCTTTCAGCAGGGAAGCAATGAGTTCAAAACAAACAGCTGTAGTTAGTTATCTAGTAGCTATATGCCAAACTAGCTGCAGTTCCTTATTTGCAAGGCAATCTGTTTTAATGCCTTAAATATAAACAAGACATACAGTACTATGATGTCATCATAGACCTAGGTCACAATTCACCTTACACTGCAAGCAATCCCATAAGGACAGCCTCCAGTTTAACTTGTGTTGAACCTGAACTTAGCAAGAGATAGACCCCTCTCAGGGTGCTTCAGATTGTGGATTTGGGTGCCACAATTGGCAGAAGGAGAGAAGGATCCAGGCAGAGCCACTGGTTGCTAACCCACTGGGATGTTCTCCTGTCTGGGCCTCACAATAGACAGAAATGCAGGTATATAAATATAAAAATGAATGAATGAATATATATAAATATAATATATATAAATATAAAAATATAAAAATGAATGAATGAATGAATTCCTGTTCATCTCACTCAAAGTTAAGTGATCAATGGCATTTCTTTGTTTCCTCTATGTGTATCTCTCTCTCTCTCTTTCTCTCTCTCTCTCTCTCTGGGGGTGCCTTTTGATTTTATAAATTAGACCTCAAAAATATTTAGCAAGCACTGAAATCAGGCAAACAATCCTTTTGCATCAAACCACTGATATAATAATATGCAATTTAACTAATGGCTCATCCACTCCTGTTGCTCTTAATCGCAACCTCTGGTTTTCAAACTACGTTCGGGAGAACCATGGGATTCTACATAAGCTTATTAGTACTTCCTCAGTGAAAAGGTCTGCCATGGCACACAAGTTCTTCGGAAAGACTGCTTGTCCCCCCTGCGATGAAATCCTTCTGAGTTGCACCAGGCAGTGAGGCACACACTGTGGGGTAACCATTCTCCACAGGGGATGTATGGCCCCATGGGGGTGGATGGGCACATTTGAAGGAGGTCACAGACTGGGAACAATTCTTCAAGCACTGCCTTATAAGGTTTGCTATGCTACTTATACAATCCTGATTTGGCCTACATTTCTTTATGATCACAACCAAAAAAGGGTTCAGAAGGGCTGTGGTGGGGTACACTCTCAATATATGGAAAATGAGGGTTGGTACTACATCATGTTCTAGCTTCCTCTGCACACATTTCAAAAAAGACGTATACCAGAACCCTAAGAGAGGTGTCAGTGGGGACTGTGCTCCCTGCAAGCAGAAAGCTAGTAATCTAAGCCAGTAAAATAAACCTAACTTTTCAATCAGGGAGAATGGCTGCAAAGCACCTTTCCCCCAATGCAATTAGAGTTAAAAGTTCCTCGTATAAATGACCCATTAATTTGAAGGCAAAACTGAAACTAACAAGCAATTGTCGTACAATACACCCTTTGCTAAAATAAAGTGGAAAGCCTATCATGACTGTGACTTGATCTGAACGTATTTTGAGTGCCCCTCTATCACTGCTGCAAAGGTTGAAACTGTATGGGAGCAAATATAGGGGCTTTGTGCAGTCACAGAATAGTGAAGTTGAAAGGTGCCTACAAGGCCATCAAGTTCAACCCCCCTACAGATCAAAGGATATTTGCCATGCGGTTGTCCAGCTTTCTCTTGGATGCCTCCACTGTTGGAGCACTCACCGCATCTTCAGGTAATTGGTTCTACTGGTATACTGCTCTATCACAGAATCATAGAATAAATGACAACTGAGTCCAAACCCCTTGCTCTTCCACACTGAGAGATCCTGGAGAGGTATCTACAAAGGGAAAACTACTGACGATTGCTGGCAAGAAGGTTTTTCTAAAAATCCCCTGCTTTTTTTTAGAAAGCCACAAGTTAAAAAAAAGAAACCTAAAAGGTATTTTAAACCACTCAAAGGCAACACTGCAGGCTTCCCTGCCTTGCCTCCTCATCCGAGTGGGCAGTCACCGGAGGAAGCAGAGGGGAAGTGCACACTACGATGGGTGAGTGGGTAGTCACACCGTGGAGTGGGAAGGGAAGTATGCATCACCCAGGGAATAGATGAGTGCATGGAGACGGTGGGACAGAGGACCATGCAAGTGCCAGCAGAACACCTGTGCCCGTGTGGTGCTGAACTGGCCTGAACGGTTAAACTGCATGGTAAATAGGGCTAATTTAACTACTAGAAAGAATCACATTACTTTAACTGATTCCCATTTAATAAAATACATATAATTTCCGGCTTTGGCTTGAACCACGCAGCATCTAGATCTAGAACTATTTTGTTCCCCAACTGTAACATAACTCCTATATAGCAGCCATTGCAGCGCCCAGCTCATGCAGCCATCAGATTAATTAAAACTGCCCTAACTAGATCTGACTAGGAGTCTATCTTACAGAGTAGTCTGCATTCCAACATCTGATGGTCCACAGGTTCCTCATTCTGGATTCCATTGATCAGCAGTGGTTTTCCAGGGCTTCAACCTTCCCCTGTCCTACCTGGATATAACAAGAACTGAACCTGGGAGTTTCTGCATGCATGTCATGCTCTGTGCCACTGAGCTATGAGCCTGCTTTATTCAACTGTTAATTAAATGCACCACATTCACAACCAATGTGTTGCATTCTAACTCAATTAAAGTAGTGGAAATGTTGGCAGCAGTTGACAGAAGAATGCTCAATTTGCTGCTTTATGAGATCAGAGCCTTTAGACATCCTTATAAAAACAGTTTGCTCTCATTATTCTGCACTTAAAGAAGGGCTGGCCTTTAAAGCATTAAACCATCAAACAAAAACTGGAGCCAAATCTGGTCTGTAACGTAGCCTCTGAGTCTAGTGCCCCTTCCTCTGTGCTCATGTGTTTTATTTGCCTTCTCACCACCCAAGGCACAGACAAAGGGCTCTCTGCCTTTTCTCCTCCACTACAGACAGCAACTAATGTTTGGGTGAAGTTCCTTCCAACATACTCACCTCACTTAGCGTGACCAATAATAGTCGTATTACCCCAAACCTATCAAACGCATGCATGCATGTGCACATGTCTCCACAAATGCATGCATGCATGTGCACATGTGCTCCCTTCTAGCCAATGCCTGCAATAAAGGGAGAACATGGCAGGAAAATGAAAAGATCACAGGTAGAGGTGGGCGCTTCAAGCTTCATACAAATTTGGCGGTTACTTCACGTCCTTCTTTGTTCCGCGACTAGTTTTGTACCGCTGACAGTGTTGCTCATGATTACGTGGTTTTGTCCCTGTTTCAGTGTTCCCATGGTCGTGATAACTTGTCTCGTGACAAGTGTTACCTCACAGTCTTGTACCATGACAAACACTGAATTTGTCTAGCTTCCTTTTTCTTTTTTCTTTTTTTTTTGCGGGGGGGGGAGGTGCTTAAAAATTCTTTTTGATATTTTAGTTCTGAAAAGTCAGTATTTTTTTAAAAAAAATACCCGGAGACAGTTTTCTGAGAGAAACAAATGTTTTGTTGCGTGACAGTCATTACTACATGGTGTCTTGTCTTGGAACAGAAAGCGGGAACAAAGAATGACAAGGGGAAACCCTACCCCAGCACCAGGTACAGTACTGTCGCGCTTAGTACCCCTTTTGGAGGTGTGGTCGAGACAAATTTCAGTAGTTTCACGACGGAGGTGAAGTAACAGGTTTTTTTTTTTTACTACTCCTAAGCACAACACTAACAGAGACAAAACGGATGTGAAGTAACCACCTTTGTATGAAGCATGATGGACGGTGTTGTGGAAGGCCATCTCCCACCTCCCCAGCCTGGCTGCTCCATTTACTAGACTCTCTGGGCACCAAGGTCCTTATTCAGGGTTGGTGTTCCAATCCAGGCAGGAGCCCTGTCATCCCTTCCTAGCATTCATGGGCAGCCACCTCTCCATCAGCTGTGTAGGGAAACTCCCTTGTCCTGCCTCCTCGCCAGGGTGAGCTGAGGGATGCCCGCCCGCTCCAGTGTCAAACAATGTTTCATACGAATGTGTATGGAGTACAGTGGAACCTTGACTTGCGTCATTAATCCGTTCCCAAACATGACTTAAGTCAAACAAACTTTTCCCATAGAAAGTAATGGGAAAGTGGATTAATCCGTTCCAGATGATGAAAAAAGACCCCGAAAACAGCAGTTTAAGACAAATTTGACTGGGATAGGAGATTCCTTCTGGGGATGTAAATGAAATGTCTCTTCAAAGAGAGGAGGAGGCAGTGGAATTATAGTCCACAAGTTATATGCCTCCACTTTTTAATGATCATAGCAACAATGTCTAACATTTAAGTTTTACTGATTTTAACCTGACGTTTCAAGTTCTGAACAACTCTATGCTTACCATTAGAGTCCCACAACTGTACAGCTCCCCAACTAAAATGCTTCCATTGTGGACTAGACTTGGGCAGCCAGATTTTTTACAAGACTGAGCCGACTGTCTAACCAGCGAGGCCAGCCCCAAGCTCCCAGCCCTTCTTCTCCTCCGGCAGCAGCAGTGGCTTCGGTGAGGCCGAGGACCAGCTCCAGGTGCTCTGAGCTGGCCTCGCCGAAACCGCCGCTGCCGGAGGAGAGGAAGAAGGCAGGAGCAGTTTGGAGGCGGCAGCCGCGATGCTGGGTTGTGGCTGCCGCCCGATTCCAGTCCCTTGCGCCGGGGCTCCGAGATGTAAGTCAAAGCCTGCGACTCAAGTCAAACAGGCCCCTTCTTGCTGCAAGACAAATATGCTGCAAGTCAAGCAGTATGTAAGTCAAGGTTCCACTGTACTTCTAATCACAAACTGAAAAACCAAATTAAGAATCCATTGAAGACAGGCAGGATGTGGATGAAAGCAAAGCACTATCAAGCAACCTGAATGGAACAGCAGCAGCTGGAAGGAGCGGTTTAAAGAGTCCAGATGTAGGCCTGATGCTGCACTGAATATTGACAGAAGGAAACCACACGGTTGCAATCCACATGCTATTTTGTGTTTTTCTTGAGATAAAAGCAAACTAATTCCTCTTTGTAAACTGCAAGCACTCCTTTCCTCTTTTTCTGACCAAAAACGGCAAAGGATCACTTGCTTTAACTTTATTCTAAACAGAAATGCCCTTCCATACAGCCACAATACTCCACAATGGCTTTCTACGTTTTCAATTACAAGCCTCTTCATGGAAAATTCTGCCTGTTTTAATACTTCCTCTTCACACCTAATTTCTTTTTCCCCATATCCAAATGCTACTACAAATAATAGAATAAACTAGTAATTAATTTCCCAAACTCACCCTGCACTTCCTACTGCTGAATAGGGAGCAGAGATAAGAGTGGGAACTGAAAGGCCTACATTTTAAATTAGCTGCAGGGGGCCTTCTTCTGTGCTATGACAGTACAGTATCTATGTTCCTCCATATTAAACGGGAATAAAGCTGGGAGAATCGTGGCTTCCATAAACGCCCAATCAACCTGAATTTGAGTTTGGGATTATTGAGGCTCACCAAACACATTCATAGCCACCACAGGAAACCAATCCACATATATATACATCACATTTTACTATGTTTGTGTGCATACCATTTTATATATATACTTAAAAGAAAGTACTTTATCACCCAGAGGATCACTGATCTGTGGGAATCGCTGCCAGAAGAAGTGGTGACAGCTGCCAGCCTTGACAGCTTTAAGAAAGGATTGGACAAGTTCACGGAGAACAAGGGTATCAATGGCTATCACGATGGATGCCTAAGGACAACCTCTAGGTTGGAGAGACAGGCAGGATATCTCTCAATGCCATTTGATGACATCTGCTTGGGAATACCCTGAAGCAACTGGTGAGCCTCGGTGTGAGACAGAATGCTGGACTGGATGGGCTGTGGCCTGTTCCAACAAGGCTGTTCTCATGTTCTTCATACAATGGGCTCCCACATTTGTGAGGGATCGCTTCCAGCCCCCTTTGGATGCTGAAAAATCCAGACTATAGTAAACATTAGGGATGGGCTCAAAACGGAAAAATTGAGTTCCGTTTCATTCTGTTTTATCCCTCCTGTATTTCAGTGGATGCTGATGCTGTGGATAAGGAGATCCGACTGTAGAACCATATGTCTCAATTCCCTTCTCCATGTCAACAGGCATAAGAAGGGATGTTAATTAATATTTTATGTCCTTGGTTCCTAAAAGCTCAAACAAATTTCTATTCTATATGTACAATGAGGCTTTCTGCTAAATCTTTTCTGTCTGTTAAATATTTCAGCTATCACTTGCCAGGGTCTGAAATACCAGCAGATAACAAGACTAGGGATATGAAAACATGGCATATGCCCCAACAACCTCTGTCCTTGGCATTATTATCATACCCAAACTCTTAAAATGTACCAGATTGCAGTGCAGAAATACTTTGTTGGAATAAACATACCGTCAAACAGCCCATCAGACTCTGTTCAAAGGGCCGCTGGAATGCTCTTGGATCACCACACCAGTCCAGGAGTTCTGTAGCTGCATTGTGGAAGTTGGCAGGATTCTGTAAATGCTGAGAAGGCGGGAAGGGGGGGGAGAAAAAGTTTTAAAAATTGAGATAAATACATATGGTCTAAGTGAATGGCAGAAAACGTTTTGATTAGTTGATCCACAATTTGATCCACAATTGCACTAGGATAGACCCTGGAATCAGTAGAGATTCCATGAGTCTGTACATTCCACTATTCAAATGGCCTTACTCAACCTGCAACTTATTTTAGCATTGTAATTTGTTGTTAGAAAAAGACCAACTGAATTAATGGAACATGGAGGAGTTGTCTTACTAAATCCCCATTGATTCAAAGGGTTACTCTAGTATGATTTACTATGCTGTGAAACAGGACTTGGGCCATCGTATTCTTTATAAAACATTTTAAAATACAATTGGCATACGTTATACATAGTACCTAATCCCCCCTCACAGAGACTGATGTATACCCAAATCCATAATTGATACTGATAGCATAATCGATACTGATAGCATTACCCATCAATAGCTTGATCTGGACATATGCTCCCCTTTTTCTGTTTGTAATTTGACCAGAAGTTATGAAATAATAATTTTGTGTGGTTTATAGAGTCTTTTAGAATCCTTCCTTCCCAATATAAGCGGAAAGGAATCAAAAAAGCCCCCAATTTTTCCTGCACAAGCTCATTAAGATTATGGCTATATGTAAAGTTAAAACACTATAATCCATTTCAGTTTTGGGTCTGTTTCTGGATCAAAGCAATCGAATCACACACAATTACAGCATTTAAATGGACTAGGGATGGGCATTTTGTTTCAGAACCAGTAGGTTACGAAATGAACTATGTGAGCCCAGGTGGTACTCGGAACTGGCTAATACACACAGATCCAATTGCTTTACCTTTTTCTGTCTCCCACAGGGTTAAAATCCAATAAGGAAGTATGCTGCGACATCATCTATGCTAGATCTGTGATGCTGGCCAATCAGGAGCTGTGCAGGGACAAGCATCATCCCACCTCCCTCTCTGATTGGTCAGCAGCACGAAGCAGGAAAGATGACATTGCAGTGTAATTCCTCGTTGGGAGTTTAACTCTGCGCGAGACAGAGAAAGGTAAAGCAATTGGATCTGCATGTATCAGCCGATTCTGAGGACCACCTGGGCTCGTGTGATTTGTTTCATAACCTACTGGTTCCGAAATGAAATGCCCATCCCTAAATAGGACGTCTCAACTTTTTTATTCCATCTGTCTAGCATGGTCCTCAGTACTGACCCAATTGGGTTTTTTCTTTTGAATAAACATTAAGCATAGCATAAAGAATAAATTGCCTTTATGTTTCTTAGTGGTACTTCCTGGATGAATTCAAGGGGCCGAGGTCTGGGTTTAAATCCCTAACCAGGCATTACATTTAGGAGGTGGACTTTGGGCATATCACTGCCTCTTGCCATCATCTTCCCTAAGACATAGCTGTGAAGGTAAATTGAGGAAAACCCAAGTAAGCTGCCTTGAGCTTCATGGAAGGAGGACAGAATTGTGATAAAAGATGGGACACAGTTCTATAATATATGGAAATCCCTTCTGTCAGCTTTCTCTGCCACTGTTAAAATTTAGGCACAGCCTGGAGAAGCATTTATTTGCAAATGTTTTTGAGGGGTTAAGGAGGGCAGTGCTATATTCATTCAATTTCCAATCCTAGCTGGTAGCTTTATTTTATTAAACTGCCACAGTTTAACAAAGATCATTTCCACTGGGGAGGGGAGGGTCTTTGCAGGCCCCACTGAATTTGACACCACAGGCAAGCCATTTGGGGCTCTGTGCGGAAAGGCCACATTTAGCAACAAGTAAACGTGGTGGCTCAGTGGGCTAGAGCGCTGAGAACTGTCGGCTGCAAAGTCAGCAGCTCAGCTGTTCAAATTCAAGGTGCCTTGCAGCGGAGTGAGCTCCCACTGTTAACCCCAGCTCCTGCCAACCTAGCAGCTCGAAAGCATGCAAATGCAAGGAGATAAATAGGTACGACTGTAAAGAGCAAGAGGGTAAACAGTGTTTCCTTGCAGCCATGCCGTCCACATGGCCAGGGACTTGCACAACATTTGCTCTTTGGCTTGAATATGGATCTGAGCACCGCCCCCAGAGTCGGACACGACTAGCACACACGTACGTACGTACGTGTGTGTGTGTGTGTGTGAGTGAACCTTTGTTGTTTTTGCTTTATCGTTACAGTTGTAACCGACTCTTCATGACCCCATGTCCATGGAGTTTTCTTGGCAGGAATACTTTTACTAAACAAGCTAAAGGAGAATAAGTACGTGGAAGATTTCATGAAACCTCAGAAACAAAGGGGAAGTGTTTGCATCTCAAGATTCATATTGCGCTGCTGTGATTGAACACACTGATGATGAATAAGGATCACATTGTTCCTCCACATTGGCAAGAAGAAAAATTTATCTCCTGTTAGGCTTCAAAGGAAGAAATAAATTTGCCCCTGATGGTTACCTGCCAAGTTAATGCATTCTTTACTATCTCATTCTCTATGGGACTGACCAAATCACAGCCGTGTTCAGTGGAGTTCAGTTTTTGCCCTTTTACATCAAAGCACTTTTAGCATGAAAATGATCAAGAAATTTAAGGGGTGGAAAAGGATTTTTGCTCTTAAATCTCTACATAATTTACTTTTAAACCCCACAAGAGAAGACCACTGTGATTGATGTTTATATTCCATCAATTTTCCTATCAAAGTATTTTGTACAAGGACTTGGCGTTCACCTCAGTAGCTAATGTTCTCTATATGTCTTTGGTACGCTCAAAGAAAATGTAAATATGATAATATATACTGTAACAGAAGAGTATGCTCCATATATCAGGTATCTTATGCTGGGTGTCCCAGAAGTAACAGAGTAATTCTGCTTGAATTAGAAATCTTTGACTGGCTGATTAGTTCTGGGACATCCAGGATGAGGGACCAGCTACATAAATGACTTAGAACGAAATACTGAGAAAGGTAGTTCAATAAAGAGATAGAGAGGGAGTTCTCAAAAAATAATTTTCAGCATTCTCACGAAACAATTCCTAACATTCCTTAGGGGAAGCCATGGTTGTTAAAGTAGTATAAAGCTGAAATAAAAGTTGAGTCTAGACATATATTGGTATGGCTACACAAAAGCACATTCTCTCTATTATTCTCTCTGGGAGACTCAGCTAATTTCATTGTGCACATGTTGTACATTGACAATAAAGGTATTATTATTATTATTATTATTATTATTATTATTATATTATTATTATTATTATTATTATTATTATTATTATTATTATTATGCTCTGTTGACTTGTTTTCCGAAAAGAAAACCTGGTATATTACAGGGAATCTCTATGCATTTTCCCTTCCCCCACCCCACCCCATTCTTTACCAGGAAAATGTTCTATATTATTCAAATAAATGAATGTGTACTCTGCACACAGTTATCCAATTTGCATAGTTTAGCCTTAGCTTAACCATCTTAATAGGGTTATACTATCTAGTGTTTTAAATGACGCAAGAAGGGTCGGCAGCAGGACAATTTAAGGGACAAAAAAAGAAAGATGAAAATTACTTTTCTTGAATTACATGTTCCAGAATGTCACAGCCAGTGCAGAGCCACAGAAGATGCCAGAGTTATAAGAAGTGCAATCCAAACAACCAAAAATATTTAGTTATATCTTCTCAGGATATAACCAGCTCAGAATAGAACAGCAACCAAGAATGATTTGGTTCACACTTGGCTGGAATTTCATCTCGCCACAAACTTACTATGCACACTTAGACAAACCACTGTCTTTTAAGCCCTTGCTTCCATAACTGAATACAGGGCCAGATTTATATATAGGCTAAGTAGGCTGGAGCCTAGGGCGGTGGTCCCCAACCCCCGGGCCGCGGACCGGTGCCGGTCCGTGGACCGGTCAGCACCGGGCCGCCTGGGGACGCCGGGGAGGCTCCTCCCCTTTTCCTCTGCCGCCCTCCTCCTCCTCCTCTTCTATCCCGCGGGCAGCCGGTGGAGGAGGAAGGCTGGAGGAAGGCTGGAGGAGCGCAGGAGGAGCCGCCGCCTCCCTCCTCCGCCACCGCCGGCGGCGGCGCATCCTCCTCCTCCTCTGCCCTCCTCCTCCTCGCCCTCCACCACCACCACCACCAGCAGCAGCCACGGCGGCGGCAGCGCGTCCTCCTCCTCCTCCTCCCGCCACCGCCGCCGCCGAAGGAGCAGCAGCAGCAGCAGCGAGGGCAATTGCGGCGGGGTGGCGGCGGCGGCGGCGGGACGGGGGCGATTAAAGCAGCAGCCACCCCCCACACATCGCCCCCCCCGCCGCCGCCGCCGCAATCGCCCCCCATCCGCCGCCGCCGCCACCCCTCCGCAATTGCCCTCGCTGCTGCTGCTGCTGCTCCGGCGGCGGCACGGGAGGAGGAGGAGGAGGAGGAGGAACCGGAGCAGGAGCAGGAGGTGGCGGCGGCGCCCGTCGGTGCCGCGAGGGCGCTTCCTGGCGCGGCCGGGCGGGTGCCGCGCGCGGGGCGCCTGGGCCAGGAGCCGCGCGCGGGTCTCGCTGCTGGCGCCGCGCTTGCTCCTGCTCCTGCTGCCGCCGCTGCCGTGGGCCTCCTCCTCCGCCGGGGAAAGCGCTGCTGGCGCCCCGCTCCCTTTCCCCAGCGGAGGAGGAGGCCCACGGCGGAGGCGGCAGCAGGAGCAAGCGGGGCGCCAGCAGCGAGACCCGCGCGCGGCTCCCGGCGCTGGAGGAGGAGGCGGGGGCCCGCCTGCCCAGGAGCCCCGGGTTCCCCCCCACCCCGCCCGTGTGTGGAGGGGTGAGTGGCACCCCCGACGCCCCAAGCCGGTGAGTGCCGCCGCCGCCGCTCTCGTGCCTCCCCCTCCTCCTTCCCTCCCATCCTTTGCTTTCACCCCCTTTTGCCTCCCCGCCGGACCCCCCTTTCGCATTCTCCCCCTCCCCACCCCCACCCCCAGCTTCGGGCCACAGAAAAATTATCAAAAATTTCCCGGTCCGCGGGGACAAAAAGGTTGGGGAGCACTGGCCTAGGGCATTGAAATCGGGGGGGGGGGAGCTCCACAACCCTGCCTCCCCCTCCAGCGGCAGTCTCCCTCTCGCAAAATTGCAAATGCAAGACTTCATGTGAGGGTAGGGCAACTGGGCCCAGAATCTATGAGACTCAGGGCAGTTGGTTCTTTTTTGCAGTTGGCTCTTTTAAATGGATAGTATTGATTGTTGGACAGGAGCCTGGTATTTTCTGCTGCTGGAATTATTAGATGAGAAATTATAGTTAATTATTAACCTATGTTTTGCATCATTTTCAAGCCTCCTAATCACATGTGCCTTGGAGAAAATTATTTTGGGTCCTTTTGACAATTTGGAGAGTTTATGAACTTTTGAAAATGTTTAGATTGGGAAATGATGTTGTGCTATAGCACTGGCTTGTTGGATGTGACAAAACAGATTCCATCTTGTGTTTGCTTCTAAGAGGTTGTTTAGTTTAGTTAAAATGGCCACCCGTTCTGGGAAGTAGGGCAAAACTCCAGGGTAGGCCTACAAATCCCAGATGCCTCTATAGCACCCCCAAAATATGAGAAAGCCAGGGGGCGGAGAAAGAAGATTTAAATGCTCCAGCCAGCCTGGGAGGGAAGGGAGTCGTCCTGCTACCCTCAGCGAGGCCAGGAGGGTCTTGCTGCAGATTGCCCGCAGGCAGAGAGAGGCCTTGAGGGATCAGGGAAGGCAGCAGTGGGAAGGGATCCTCAGAGGGATCCAGGACGACCTGTAGAAGGCAGGAGGGCAGAGTTCAGGTTGGTAACTGAGGCTCATCCTGAAAAAGTCCAAAAATGTGCAGCAGGTGCCACTCCTCCGGGAGAAACCCCAAAGTTAGGGTTTTTCATCTCCAAACCACAAGAGTCAGCCAGAGGGGTCTTGCTGCCCCTCTCAAGAAAGGCATAGGGAAGTCAGTGAGTGGTGGCAGGCAGCTACTGAAGAATGACAGAAGCCCATATTACACTTCCCAGACAATATAATTTGTGAACTCAAGGTGTGTGTTTTTAAGAATAATATTGCAACTTCATTTTCCTATAAATTAATGCTTATTCCACAAAAGGTTTACAAAGTTCAGTTACTGCAAAGGTTTTTCAGTGTTATTTTTAACATTTATGAATATATTTTTTTGCTCACTATGGTATTTAACAATAATTATCATGTTCTTTAGAGGAGGAATTGTGAATTGCACAATTTTAAATACCCATCATCATCCTTGGCTTCACCATACTCAATTTTGTTTATAACACTGTTTCATTTTTTTCTAGTCATGAGGGTGGGAGATTGGGAGGGGCTTCACAAGTGGAGTAGCCCTAGGGCCTCTCTTCATCTAACTCTAGCCCTGCCTGAATAGGAGGATAATAAGGCAAGTAAGTATTATACAGATGTTGGAAAGGTTAGTGAAACAAAATCTTACTGGTAGAAATTTGAGTGGTATAACCTGGATCAGGAGCTGGAGGCATTTAGAAAATACTTTAGAGAGCAGCCTTTAAGAACATATCCCCCAATACTATTACTTTTTAATGTAAAAATGAAAGGTTTCATTTGGGCATTAACTGCATTTGAATTGTTTGCATCACCATATTTAATAGGCTGTTACATAGGAGTGTCGTTTGGGAGAGCGGAAGGGTTTTTGTGTTTTATGCTTACACCCGTAGGTAAGTAATGTGTGTTCACTAAATGGGTGGTATATAAATTCACTCAATCAAGCTCCCTATCCCTCTCCTTTTAGGTTCCAAGGCTCCCTAAGACTCCCCTTTTCCCTTGAAAAACCTTTGGGAGCCTTGGGAATGGGGGAGCCTTTGCTAATAATTGCCACCACAATTCGCTTTAGGCAGCCTAGAACCTAAAAGGAAGGGGGGAATAGGAAGCTTTTAATTATTTTAAAATAAAGGCTGGTAGTACCTGATTTAATTTACGCTAGTGGAAAGTTATGCAACAGGATTTTGTCCAATGTATGCAATCAACGTTTGAAAACCTGAAATGTTTCATTTATTTTTTAGACACTATTATCACATATACAGTGGCACCTCAACTTACGGATTTAATCCGTTCCAAATGCATGCTCTTAAGTTGAACTACTCTTAAGTTGAAAAAAATTTGAATTTTTTTGAAAAAAAACAAGTTAAAAATGTTGAAACATGAAAACAAATATTTGTAAGTCAAGCAGACCATATCTTAAATTTGCAAGGTGGCAGTAAAAACGCCAACAGTTTTCCACTCTTAAGTCGAGCTGCTCTTAAGTCAGGGTACCACTGTATTAGTATTAAATATTGGGAAGAAATGAAGCACAGCACCGTTAAGGCATTATAAAATCATAGTGACAGAAGACAAAGTGCACCCATTAGAAATTCTGCTCCATAATGAATCAAGTAATGATTATCAGGGTAAAGGCAAACTCCATACACACTGCATATGTATGAAGACAGCAGAGAAAAGGACAGTGTACCAAGATATGAATTGCAGATGCTAGCTAGCAGTATACAGTAATCCCCTGCCTATCGCGGGGGTTAGAGACCTGACTAGACCTGCGATAATGGAAAATCTGTGATATGTGGATGCTGGGTTGGGTTGGGACTGGGGGGCCTATCATGGGGCTCCAACACTTACCTACCTACCTACCTACCTTTGTTTCAACAAGATGACCAATTAAGAAGTATTAAGTAGAATTGGGGGGGGCAATTTAATCATACAATTCACAATATGGAAACAGCATATTTATAACCAACACTCTCAGCATGTGTTTGCAGCTCTTATTTTGAAGTCTGCCAAAGATATCTACTCATTCTTAAAAGAAAATAAAAAACTCTTATTTTTCTATACCATCCACACATTAGGGGTACCTAGCCTGATGAAGGGCCTTATGGGCTGAAGGACAGTGTCTGTGATTAATGGAAGTATCACATATTTTTGCCCTTGGACTATTTTTGACAGATTAACTACGGGAGCAAAACTTGGGAAATTCACAAGCAAAAATCTAAGAGGTAGCATTGACAGGGAGAGGATCTGATGGGTTTGCGGCGACTGGGAGCACACTAACAGATACATCCTATGGAAATGTATTTTGAATATTTGTGTACTGCATTCTAAGAACCAGGAAAAAACACATTTGTTGACTGAAATCTGAAAGGCATCATGAGAGGTAGGTGGAGAACCTAATTTTAGATGCATCTCAAGAGAGACTTCTCCAAGCAAAGAAGACAATACAGATGACTGTCACATGCCAACATAGTGTAGTTTCAATACAAGAGCGGTAACAGTGCATAATGAAGAGCACTCAGGGTCTATGGGCGTTTATACACGACCCCTAAACTCCAGGGCAAATGGCTCCCAGCTCCGGAGATTAAAAATGTTTACCCACCAGCTCCGGAGTTAACAGGAAATTAAGTGCGACCCCGCCCACTTTAGCGCGTCCCAGCGCAGCTTTCAGGTACCTGCTTTTTGGATGTGACAAGTATTTGATCCGGTGTAAGGATAGTGAGTGCGGGGCTCTCCTGGCTTCTGTTTGTTCTTTTTTTGCGCCCCGACCCTTTAAGATATCTGAATGCTGCCGGGAACAAAACGGAGGTAAACTGGCATTCTTTTCTTTCTTTTTTCTCCCTCCCTCACGCAGCCAGCAACCAGGAAGTGCGGAGGGGGGTGGGGACAGAGGAAGAGCGACGAACCCCTAAGATCAAAGTGGCCAGCAGATCTTAGGGGTCGTGTAAAAAGGCCCTATGTTATCTCATCATGACTCACAAGAATGACAGCAACAATACAGAAACAAAATAATCATAGCATAAACTCTGTTAAGTTTGATTTGCTGCTGGAGAAAATACATGCAGAATCTTAATTTAGGATAATGCATATTTTAGGTGGGAAATCCCCCCCTTTCTATAAAATGTGTCAGACTCCAAAGACATGGAGCTAATTTGCCACATCTTAACTGCTTCTCAAAAAGAATGTCATGCAAATATGCCCTGTATGAGTAGCAAACTACTTAACTATGCTAAACAAGTTACTGCATTTATTTATGGGATGTCGTGCCAAATTATGAAGGCTGACTCAAGCTGCCTGTTTGTTTTGCCCAGTTACATCTGCTCTGCTTCTTGCTCTAATTGAACTGCTAAACAGCAACACAACTAATGATGTGGGTGCCGAATGAGTAGATTCGCATTTACGTCAATCAAAGGTCGCCTAGGGCCTCTTCATATTTTGCTGCAGTGACATGAAAGCTATTTCCATGTCTTCCTCCCATGCTGCATGCTAATACTGCAGAACCACGGATGTCAGGCTAATAATATGTGGTGATGACCAGGTACAAAGGATCCATGTTCATCGTCTCATACTTCTCGTTCCATTTGCTGCATGTGTGGCCTTGTGAGATGACACCATAGAGAATCAGTTCTCATAACGATGTGGCGATGCAAGGAGGCATCCTTAGAGTCAGCAAAAGGCGAAAATTCAATTACTGGAAAGAGAGAGGAGCGGTGTGATTTCAAGAGTGCATTTATAAGGAGTGATCCACTGGAGCAACAGAGATTTTCTCTGTAGGACTTAAAAGGCCTAAAGTTGTACAGCTGAAAGCAAATATTAAAAATAAAGATCAAGAACAGAATCAGGGGGAAAGGAGAGGACCTGTCTTGGAAAGCCATATCTACTGGTATGATCTTTAGTTTTTGCTGTATATAAAGATGATGACAGAGGATGAAAATCAGGCAGCATAGCACCCCAGGAGTACAGAAAATAGATGGGTGGGTCAGCAGATGGCTGTATGGTGATAAAGAATGCACACAGGAAAGAATAGAAGAAAAACATGGAGGATAAAAAACCACAGGGATCACTGAAAGCAAATAGAAGGAACAATTGTAGTGGGAAAGATGATGAAAAAAGAAGCATTTGTGCATAAAGTAGTATCTGAGTAACCAACACAAAATATTAGACACCACTTAAGTCACATTGAAGAGGACTAAAAGTACAATACCAACCAGGAAGCCCAGGGAAAAGTTTTTATTATTATTTTTCCAAACATTTGGCTGAAAATGAGAGGGATAGGGCTTGGTTTCAGGGCCATGAAACACTGTGCTGAATTTACACCAAGTGTATCAGAGTAGAAATTTTATTGGCCATTGAACCTGATCAGTCCCTGGCACTGGTCCTTGCTCTTTCAACCTTTCACATTTGTATTTTGTCACCGAGATCCCCCGTGTGGTTCTTAGAGCAAGCAGTGGCCATTCTTCTCTGCTGAAGTGACACTGCTTTGTAACACTGTGCCATTTCAAAGGCACTTCTGGCAGAAGAGATTGAGATAACGAGAGATGGCGATGGATTTAAAAAAGAATTGTGATATTCAATGTGGATGTCTTTTTAAAAAAAAACAAGAGAGCACCCGCCCTTCATCCCCTCCCTACCTTAATTGTTGCTGCCCCCAGTGTTGTCACTGCTGCCATCTTTCCAAAGGCCTAAAGGAAACTGGGTTGCCCTTTGCAAAGATGGCAGCAATGGCTTTGCTTCAGAAAGGGAAGCCACCACTGCTGCCCCTTCAGTTTGTTGGTTCACTGGTGGGGGAAATTTGAAGTTTGCCCCATTTTGGCAATTAGTCCCCATATCTAGACATAACACTCCAGAGAAGCCTGGTAGTTAGTTATTGGTTCAATGGCACTCATTAGCAACTATCAAAGATTTTAACTAGAGAATCAGAAGGTTCTGTATATAATAACAGGCAAAATCCTACAATCCATGTTGCAGCTAAATTTGTTCTCATGACTTTGCTGAGAAATATGATATCACAGAAACATGCTAACTTTTGTAAATTTATAGAAACCAGCTCATTCATAAAGTCTTTCTATCGCCCCCTGATGTTAATTTTCCTCCCTGCTATGCCCTAAGCACATCCGATCTCGCCTGATTTTGGAAGCTAAGCAGGGTCGGCCCTGGTCAGTACTTGGATGGGAGACCACCAGGGAATACCAGGTGCTGTAGGCGCCTGGAGTAGGGACTGGCAAACCACTCCAGTACTCCTGCCAAGAAAACTCCATGGACATGGGGTCATGAAGGGTCGGTCACGACTATAACGACACAACATGGAACTAGAGTTGCACTGTTGAGGTAGTACTCTGCATTTAATATATAAACTGAGAACATGTTTGAGAAAACAGATGAGGCAGGAAAGCAATAACCAAGTACTGTATGTGATTGCATGTTAGCAAATCTACATGCTTCAAAAAATTAAACAAAAAGTAAAACAAATGATACTGTATATTTTCTTCTATGGAACACGTTCATTCCCAAACTTGGATAACCCAGGATGTTCTTGGACTGCAGTTCTCAGAAGCCTTCACTGCCAGCTGTGCTGACCAGGCTTTCTGGGAACTGCACTAAGCTGGGAAGTTGAGAGGAAAGCCCACTGAGAGGGTTGAAGGAAGGTGAGGACAAAGGGTCATGTTCCTCCTTTAAGCTGGTGAGGGTTTGGCCAAGGAAAGAGGAGATATGTCTGCCTGTGGCAGAAGAGCTGGAGCCCATCTTCTGTGCAACTGGGGAGTTGACCTGGAAGCAGGATGACAACCCTTGGTAAGAGCCTGCACCCCAGTAGCTGGGGACCAAGGCTAGGGAAGAGGGATGACCATCCTCCCCAGTCCCAGAAAAGGCTCCACACTCACCAACTCCACACGGCACTAGGTGCCTTATGGGTGCTAGGTGCCTACTCCCATTCAACTCAAGTGCTGGCTCTGTGAACAGATAGCATGAGAGGAGGAGGAAGCTTGCCAAAGAGCAGGAGGGCTGACAGCGCTTCCCAGCTGCCTCTCCTGACCCTCAGTGGAAAGTACACAAGCCCAGTCTCAGTCTGGACTTGTTTATTACAAGGCCTTCACTCACCTAAATGATAGGAATGGAGTTCAGTACTGAGCTGAATGTATCCAGGGGACTAGTGCAGGCAACTCTGTTCCCTAGGCTGTGGGAGACCAGTGAGGAGGGACCATTGTGGAAAGCACCTAATCCAATAAAAATCAATCTCACCTGCAACCCAGAGCGGATGGAATTATTGGCAGGCACAAGGCTGCCAGTTCTGCTGGGGATAGCATTCCTCCCAGATATGCATATCCAGAACACTAAGCATTCCGTTATTAACAGCCTGATCCCAAACCTCCCTTAAACAGAGTCTGTAGAGAAGTAAGACAAGCCACAATAAAACCAACCTCTTTTTACTGATGACTACAAAATGTGGTAGAACTGCCTAGATGCCCTGAGCACGTCCGATCTTGCCTGATCTCGGAAGTTAGGCAGGGTTGGGCCTGGCTAGTACTTGGATGGGCGACCACCAGGGAATACCAGGTGCTGTAGGCGCCTGGAGTAGGAACTGGCAAGCCACTCCAGTATTCCTCCCAATAAAACTCCATGGACATGGGGTCACGAAAAGCCAGTCACCACTAACGACACAACAACAAAATGCACAAAGCATGTTTGATGGGCACATATCATTTTGCTTTACATTTAAGATATAACATCTAGTATTATTATCTATTTCATGTTCCGCCCATAGTGCATAGCCTCTTATTCACGCTCATTAGCTCCTTCTTGCTTCAGCTTCCCTATCTCCCCTTTTCCATTTCCTGAGCCCTTCCTTTGCTCAGTGTTTCAAGTATCCGGCTGCAGAGCCAAAGGCCATTAGTTCTATTCTACACTGTGCATCCATGACAAGGGCTAGACTTGATGATTCATTCCAGCCCTGCACGTCTAAGATTATTATTAAGCTACCTTACTGACTCGGCTCCCTTGGCTGCTTATCTGAAGACCTCTTCCTCTTGCTGAGTCTGAACCACAAAAGCAACGTTAGAAAATGTGATATTCTAATTCACATCAGACTACTGTATTCCTTCTCTTATAGCTACAAATCACTTGGCATCTGTACCCTGTGCACCTGGGAGGTTTGTGAACAGTTCATGTGTCCACCTCAGTTTTGAGTCAGAGACTTCATCACAAGTGCACTGTGACATAGCCATTTCAACTGTACAAATACTATACTTCAAAACAAATAGATGTTGCACTGCTACTTTCAAAACAACAACAACCACCAAAGAAATAATTCAGCAAATGTAGAATCAGGATTAGGGGTGGGGATCTAATTAAGGGGAAGCAACACAAATACAGATAAAATCTACTCTTCCCCACCTCATGGAGCTTCTCATTTTATTAGATAAAGGGTGCTCCTTAAACAGGGCAGACGCCGTATTCCTCTGTCCATATTTTGGGCTATGTATTTGTATTTTTTTCTTTAAATTATGCAAGTACATAGAAACAAAGATAACACCAATATAAACTCCTTTCTATAATTTAATCTTGAGTACATCAAAGACAAGTTTTAATATGTAACATGTATACGGTATCATCTTCCTACAATAGGCACTAAAGATAAAAGAAATAGTAAAATATCTTTAAGCATGTGTTTGTGTAGAATAGCAGTTACAAATATGTGCTAACTCCTGAAGAAGAAGAAGAAGAAGAAGAAGAAGAAGAAGAAGAAGAAGAAGAAGAAGAAGAAGAAGAAGAAGAAGAAGTGGGATTGGATCTGAAACAATGCATATACTGCATATACTGTAGTTGAATAAGCAAACAGACTAAATATGGAAGACCCACTGGCAAAGGCCTTGCAGAAAACGCCTCTCCACAGCCATTACAATTCTGGCCAGAGTCTTAACAAGGCACCACAGAAACAACACCATGATACCATTTCACATTCAAAACAACAGACATTGGGGGTGAGTAGGTTTGCTTGTGCTAAGGGAGGTGTTATAATTTTAAAGTCACATACTTTCTTTTCATCAACATAAAAACTTATTTCAAGCCAGGATGTATAGTGGTTTTGTTGAAGCACAAGAACTAAGACAGCTACTGGGCAGTATGACCGCTGTGCTGAACAAACTGCCCACCAAACTGGACATTGTAGGAAGGAGAAATTCTTAACCCAGGAACATTCAGAATCATTTATTTCTTCAGCCAGATGGAAAACAGAGCTGACACATCAAAGATGTGTCTTTCCTTCATCACAAACACAGCCATGCATCCAGTGACTTGGCACTTCCAGAAAACAACTCTGGATGAGCCTCAAAGGCTGGTGACAGGCTATCTCTTGCATCAGACCCAACCCACACTCAAGAATACTTACCTGTCCAAGGCTCTCTTCCAAAATATGAATTTTGTCCAGCCTTTCCTGCTCTTCCCTATCTAATTTTTCTAATCCCATAGAGAAATGGTCCACTGCCACCACACCCTGGGTCTTGAGCACATCCTCAGCTTGGGCTGGAGGCTGAAGCAACACTTTTGTTCTTGAAGGAATTGTTCCAGTCCTGTGCTCTCCATGCAGCCAGTAAGACCCACCATCTTTCTTCTTTGGAGCCATATTTTAATGACACTGACAGTTAGGAAATATGCCCACAAATGATCGGTTTAAAGTAAAATCCCAAAAAGGAGCAAAAACCCTCCGTGAAGGAACATATTCAGTCCTCTCACAAAAACCAAACTGGAGAGAGAAAGAGCAAAATGGGGGTGGGGGACCTCATGCTGGATAGTGGCAGAATCTCCCCCCCCCCCCCGGGCTTTTCTGCCAGCAAGTTCTCCAGATAGGAAGTCCCGGGCCTCCTGCCTGCCCCTGTGAAATAGCTCTACTTAATTCTTTGTGTTTCTGTGCCTTTCAGGGGGTGGGGTGGGGGAAGGTTGCCTTTGTCACCTCAGCTTCAGTCCGTTACAGACCCATATTCCAAAGAGTGAAGCAAGACTTCCGGCAGCAAACTTCTAACCTGCTCAAGAGGAAATGCTGCCTGATGTCATGCAGAGACAGGCCTTTCCTATAAAGACCACCAGGCAGGCACTGTTAAAAACAACAACAACCCAACGACTTCTGTGTTCTACCCACTCACTTGCAAAGGACATGATGGAAACAGCTCAATATCTTTTGCATAAGCAAGAGCGAGCCTTCTTCTTTATAAGGCCTCTTGTTGCTCTCACTCCAGGGTACAGCGTCTCCAATGCTTTAATAAAATTCAATTACTCAGACATGTGAATAACCATTTACAACCTGCAGAAATCAAGTGCATGATACACCAGCAAATGGATAACAAATCCTTTCCAAACACTGAAAGTCTTCCCTTTGGTTTCCCTTGACTGAGATCATTGGCTTTTAATTATCAAATTCTGTGTACACCGGGGAGAACAACCTGAGAATTACTTAGATGAGTCCTGCACAAGCTGAGTCCCAGTGAGTCAAGCACAACCAATGTGCCATGTATTCTGGTCTTCCATAGCTCTTTGCCCATCCCATATTCAGACTCCCAAAACACAACTTGCTATCCCAGTGAACAGGCTCAGAAACCATAACATAAGCATGCTAAATTTCTCTCCCCAGCAAATCAGGAGCTAATTTATATCAGCTCGCAACAGGACAAAACTCAACAAAGGGCGCTTTTACACGACCCCCTAAAATCCGAGGGCTGCTGGGGCTGCTTCAACCGGCAGACGGAGGTGAGCCTGCATTTTTCTCTCCCTTTTTTTCTTCCTCCCTTCACGCAGACGGGAACAATGGAGTGCGGAGGGGTGGGAACACAGGAAGAGTGACAAACCCCCACGATCTCTGGTCTGAATTTAAGTTGACACCAGATTTTAGAGGTCATGTAAAAGCGCCCAAAGTGATACAAACTCATCACTTATGAATGTAGCTAAATTCTTTATAGTCATTTCTTTTCTCCACGTTCAGCCATGTCTGCGAAGATTCTCAGTCATCCAGGTAAGTTTATCTGGAAGTTGAGTCATGGCAACAGGACTTCTTTTCTTGAGGGATTGAAACGTTTCAGTGCTCACCCCAACAGCTTCGCCGGTAGCCATGACTCAACTTCCAGCCATGTTCAGCCATGTTCATTCCTACTGTGAACAGCAAAATGTTTATTATAGCAATTCTGAAAGTTGGGTCCCCAGATCTTTTTGGATTTCAACCTCCAGAGCCCTAGCTGGAACATCCAATGGTTAATAATTTAGTGAGTTACAGTCCAAGAACATCAAGGGCTTCAGGTTTGTGAACCTTTGCAGCTGGGTGGCTCAGTGGCTTAGATCTCTGGGTACGGAGCCAGAAGTTCAGTTCCCCACTGTGTCTTCCTGAGAGGGGATGAACTTGATGGTCCCTTCCAGCTCTGCAGTTTAAAGGTCTGTACCATCAATGTTTTAGGAAACTGGAAACAAATCTACACTGAATTTTTTTCCAGGTGTTTCTAAGAAATCTGAAGTTCAGGTATCTTTGAAGTTAAGATGTCACCCCTTATCTTTCTTCTCTCTCTCTCTCTCACACACACACACACAAAACAGTGTGTTGCAGAGAAAAGAACAGAATTTTAAACAGATAAGTGAATTATATATGGAGGTGATGAGAAACTGGGCCTTTGCAAAATATTTATTTTTAGAGTATTTTTACCCCACCTTTCTCCTTGGAAAAGGACCCAAGGCAGCTTAAAGTAATGAGGGCTAATATACAGTCCAGTACAATTAAGACATGTTCAAGTATTTGAGAACAAGGAATTGAGGGACATCTTACAGCATTAATAGACAACATTACATTAAAGCTACAAAGTTATAAGTAGTTATAAATACAAAGTCTATGTGAACCTATAGATTCATATGAAAGACACATGGTAGTCCATCATTCAGGGAAAGCTTTCCTGAAGAAAAAGTTCTTTGTCTGTTTCTGGAAGGACAACAGAGATGAGGCAGTCCTGGCCTCTAGTGGGAGGGAGTTCCAGAGTCTGGGCGCAGCAGTCGAGAAGGCCCTTTCATCGGTTCCCACGAGACGTACCTGTGAGGGTGGCAAGATGGAGAGAAGGGCCTCTCCTGATGATCTTAACACCCGTGTTGGTTCATACTGTGAGATTCGATCTTTCAGGTAGCTAGGACCCAGGCTGTATAGTGCTTTTAGGGTCAAGGTCAACAGCTTGAATTGTGCTCGATAGCTGATTGGCAGCCAGTGGAGCTGTTTTAATAGGGGTGTAATATGATCTCTGTACCCTGCCCCAGTCAGCAGTCTGGCTGCTGCATTTTGGAACCGTTGAAGTTTCCTGAGACTTTTAATCGGTAGCCCCACATAGAGCGCATTACAGTAGTCTAGCAGGGACGTCACCAGGGCATGTGTCACCGTGGCCAGAGCTAGTTTCTTAAGAAAGGGGCGTAACTTGCATACTAGCCTTAATTGTGCAAATGCGCTCCTAGCCACAGCTGTGATCTGGCATCCAAGCTCAAGGATGAGTCCAAGAGCACCCCCAAGCTGCATACCTGATTTTACAATTGGAGGGTGACCCCATCCAGTACAGGTTGCATCTCTATCCCTTGTTCTCCCTTTTAACTGATCAGGAGCACCTCTGTCTTGTCTGGGTTTAGTTTCATTTTGTTCATTCTCATCCAGTTCATTACTGCAGCTAAACACTCATGTAAAGTTGAGATAGTAACTCCCTTAGAGTCTGGAGGTGACAAGAGGTAGAACTGGGTATCATCGGCATACTGGTGCAAAGCATTGGATATTTTCCAGGTAGAAGAAAGAAACCAGTCATGACTGACAAATGAGCCTTCTTAGGATAGGTTTCCTTCTTGCCTGAATGTAATATCTTCACACTATCTCTCAATTTCGCAAGTACCAGAGCCAAAAGGGCAAGCTACCAGGAGAGAAAGATTAACCACGCCTGTAATGCCAATTCCATAGGCATGCTTGAGAAGCCAAGGATAACTGGTCATTAACAGTGCTGACCCCTTCAACTAGAAACACAGCAAGGAGAAAATGAATTAGAGGTTGATGAGATTTCCTAAAATAAGATATATTCTAGGATATTGTGGAAGAACTCAGCACAGTATATAAAACATCTGAATGCTACAGATACAGCTTTAAGATCAGCATTTCCCCTGTTCCATGGGAAACATTCAGAGCAACCCATAAACCAGAGGGTGGCAGCAAAAGCCCTAAATTTAATTATGTGTCATTCACATAAATATTTATCCTCAGATACGAATATATCAAGCCTTGAAGATTCTTGGTATAATGATACTAAATTCATACTTTCACTGTTTCTGAATCTTTAGTATTTCCCCCATCATTTCCCCCCAAAATTATATTTTCCGTCTGCATCTCATCCATACGAAAGGAAGCAGTTCTCTTCCACTAAAATACTGGCCTCTCTTTGGAAATATTGGGTCCTTATCTATCTATCTTGCCTGCCTGCCTGCCTGTCTAAATGAAAAGTAGGATTTGTGAGATTCTTGAGAATCTGAGATAACCTCACAGATGTCAGAAATGCACTTAGGATGGTAGAGTGCAATGTCACAGCCCAGATCATGATTAACTCCTCACTTAGAAGGTGCCTGCAAATTTTGCTTCTTAAAGAGAAGGAAATGTTAAACTGGTTGTTAGAACGCACTGTGTTTCATATTATGTTGAGTCCACCATGTAACATAACACAGTATTGTTGAATGAGAAAATGTATATCATTTTCCAGATGTAACCTGAAACAAGATTCTTGGTTCCCATCCCAGCAAAAGATCTTGATAAATTTCTGGTTAATCCTTTCAGCTTATTTGGTAGAACTGAACCTCCATGCCAGCTCACTGTTAGCACTGTCCTAGTGGCAAGGCAACATACTGGAATCAGGTTTGTCATGTGCTGTCAAGTGGCTTCTGATTTATGGTGAACTCAATAGCATTTCCAAGGTATGCAAGATGCTCAAGGAGTCATTTTTACTAGAGCCCCCCACCCCCAGTGCATTTCCACAGCCAAGCAGGGATCTGAACTTAGATCTCTGGAGTTATAGTCTTGTTATTCTGTGCACACTGCCTCCCTATAATTACAGTATGCGCTGTCAAGTCAATTTTAACAGGTAGTGACATTTGCCAGTGCTTCCTAGGTATCAAGTACCCTTTCGAGGCTTACCAGTTGCTTTTTCAGGTGTTACTGTGAGACCGTACAGCTTGCCCAAGGCTACAAATGTGGAGTCTTCTCCCAGGAGACACAATGGGGAAAATCAAACTCCTAACTCCTGGCTCTGGGTCTGTAGGAGCACTCCTACTTTTTGAGCTGTTCCATCAGCTTGTCATGCACCACACAAACATTTGAAATGACAAAATATATTCCTGTCTATACTAGCAAAAATGATAGACTCAACTGTATGTGCCAGTCTCTGCCAAAGTGCCAACAATGTGAAACCTGGACACCTGAAACTTTAATGTATACTAAAGAGACCACAAAGTGTATAATTGAGGGTCAACTGGCTGATTTTTCATTGCTCTTCATCATCTATATAGCTTACAATAACATTCCCGTTCGGTAGATAGCAGACTTCCTTAACCTTTCCAATGAATGCTACAGTCATGTCTGGCAGATTACTTTCTGCAGCTCCACAAGGATCAGAAGTAAAGCATGGGAAACAACAAGCTAGATGCTAGGGCTGTTTTCCCTTTGCAGGGCCCCTAAATTCTTGAACACGGTAAGAGAAAGGGAAGGGGGAGGGAGGGAGAGAAAAGGCCCCATCTATGGCTTGGTAAGTTAAAATGGGGGGGGGGGGCAAAGCAGAGGAAAATTAACAGCCTCTCAACCAGCAAAGTCTCTCTGAAAGAATATAATATACACAGCAAGAATGTACAGAGTGAGAAAAAACTAAGGCAAATTAAACTCAGAAGAATCATTTTTCTTTGGAGAAGTTTAAGGAAACCTCATTTTCAGAAAGGTGGCTCCCCTTTCTGAAAACATTAGGTTTGCTCTTAAGATATTTTTTTAAGGCAGCCATTAATTTTATTCTTTCCAGTTATCTGGTTTGGTTGCTGTAGCCAACATGTGTTTCCTTCCTATCTCCCATCTGAAGTTTGGGTTTTTATATGTCCCTTGCATTTGGAGGTGGAAAGACTAAGGGCCTTTTCACACGACCCCTAAGATCCGCTGGTCCCTTAAATTCGGACCAGAGATCTTGGGGGTTCGTTTCTGTTCCTGCGTCCCCACCCCTCAGCACTTCCTGCTCCTGTCCGCGTGAGGGGGGGGAAAAAAAAGGACAAAAGAAGCCTTTACTAACTTGCCACGAGCCCTGTTACTTCCTGGTTCCTTCTCAAGGGGCTCTTAAAGGGGCGGGAGGAAAAACAACAACAGACAAGCCAGGAGAGCCCGGCACTCTTATCCGCATCAAATTTTTTTCACCTCCAAAGAGAAGGTAAGAGGAAAGTGCGCTGGGTCGCACTAAAGTGGGCGGGGTCGCACTTAATTGTCTGCAAACTCCAGAGCTGGTGGGGAAACATTTGGCTGGGAGCCATTTGCAGCGCAGCTTAGGGGTCGTGTATAAACGCCCTAACTCCCTTTGAGCTGCTCAGTTAAAAAGAGAGACCGGCACACTTTGTGAACAGTAGGGTGGTCTTTGTGTGTCAAAGTGCAGACGGAGCTACAGAGACAGAAACCCTCTTTCATCCTCTGCTGTAACCTGAGTGATTCAAAGCAGAACACAGATGATCATTTATACTGTTTCAAAGGCTTGGGATGAGAGGAAAGGAGAGCTTCCTGTCTCCTTAGAGCAGGGGTGGGGAACCTTTGGCTCTCCAGACGTTTTGGACCGCAACTCACACAGCCCTTTATCATTGGCAATCTAGGCTCGGAATTCTGGGAGTTGCAGTCCAAAATATCTGGAGGTCTCCCATGGAGGATGGTGGTGATGCAAACTATAAATTGTTTTGAGGCACTTGGAGGAAAGCAGAACACTAACTTTAAAAAAAAAGCAGTTGCTTCTGGTGCCATGTGAAGAGGGCGTATTTTCTTGATCTGCACAGGGAGAAATGAAGCCCCAGGTTCCCTTGATAACTTATTTTAAGGGGTTACAAACAAGTTACAAGCCATTTAGACCTAAATGGATTCCTCATCTACATCCAAGATTGCCACAGCAGAATACGATTTGATACTGCATTTAGGCCATGATGTGCATAGTCTGATATGCAACACTGGGTTTCTTTCACCCACTTGCTCTTCTTTTTCTAATGACAAAACTTTGGCTTACCTGTTTAATGCACTGCAACCGATCATTGGTCTGCTGTATGTGCCTGTCCATAGAATTCATTTTGATTGTCTCCACTTGGATTCTACCTGAAAGCCATTAAAATCCCTCAAGCTGCAAGATAAAAAAAAGAATAAGAGCAATCATTAAGAGAGAGAAACTAAAACAAAGTCTTGCGAAGTCTGCGGTGAGTGAAAGTTCAGACACGTTATAGCACACACTTATCATTTGCAGTAAGAGCAACAATTCACAGTTTAAAGAGATGGAAATTGCTTTTTTGGAAGTAAACTATTTTTATTTCTCAAGTCACCGTGGCATTCCAAAAGTTGCATAACATATACAATGTTGCCTCTGTAAACCTAGGGACATCTGATACTAAATCTACAACTGCCTCCTCATCTCTCAATTCCATGGCAGTTTGGAAACACAGGTTATTCTACTGATCCCAGTGCAGTGTGTCTCACAGAAATGAAATGACATGTAATGTTACTGACTGACTTTTGGGGTGCTTGGCACACATGGATTGTAACATGCAACATTTTCTGCCAGGACAGAACCCAAGATGAATTTGGTGCAAAATACCTGGGACTACATTCAAAACTCTAGATCAGATTCAGAACAAATATATAATGACATACTAGTAGCATTTGGTGCTGGCTGTGCAACCTACATATCTATCTACCTACCTAGCTGGCTATGAAAGAGAGAGACCATAGGTAGGTTGCACAGCTAACAAGCCAGCTAGCTAGGAGAGTGAGGAATGCAATAGTCAAAATCTCCAGGGGGCTGAATGCCAGCAACTCCACATAAACTTTGACAAATGCCCCAAATAAATATCCCCCAACTTTTTTATCTGTAAGACCATGTGTATTTTGTATTTTTTCAAGCATTAACCAAAATAAATTTTCACAAATTTTCAAAATCTTCATTGTACTATATATAATGCAACTCCTGTTTATACAGAATAACAGGCAGAAGCCTATATGCTTATAGGGGATTATTGGAAAATTTAGCCCATTTATTTTTTTCTTTACTTTGGATCCAGAACCAGTGGAGACAATGGAACACAGGCCTAGTTACATATTTAAATATGTGGATTCATTGAAACAGTACTGTCCGTGATGTATGGATATGGATGTTGATATATGCCCAATATAAATATATTAAGGGCTATATAGCTCCATGTTTTCCAGGAGTAAGGAACAGCACATATTTTTCAGATGTGTTTAATAAATTGAACATTCCCTGTTGCAAACTATTCAGCATATGGTTACACACCATTATCAAGTTTCATCTGTCTGGTATCTCTCACTGAGATGTCCTTGTCATTGTTTAATCAAAGACATCTGGGTATGGCAGTGTAAGGAATACTCATTGTGAGAAGGAAGGTGCACCACTTCTCTCTCCAGGGTCCATTATAGGGTTAACACCAGAAGAGAAGGAAGAAACCATTAAACCCAGAAGGGAGGAAGAAAGAGGGAAGAGATCACCACTCAAAGAGAGAGGGGGGGGGAGTCCCAAAGAGAAAAACAGGAGGAAAAGAAACACCAAGAGAGAGAAGAAAGTGATAGCCTTGGGAGTGTGGGAAGCTTCAAAGGTAGATAATAAAAGAGAGGAGTTGGTAGAAGTTATAAAAGAGGATCCCTGGACAGGGGACTAAGTCACCATCCAACTCCTGCTGAAAGTGGTGGAACGGGAATGGAAGGAGAAAAAGGGCCAAATCCCCCATATTGGGGGCAGATGGCATGGAGAGAGGAGCATATGCTGGCTTGGCACTTCTTTGAGCATGAGGCTCAGAGGAGAGATCAGCAACAGGAGCTCCGCTTGCATTGGCAACGATGCAATGTTACCTGTGGGAAGAGCCCCGGCATGGACTAAATGTTATGGGTGTTTCTGAATCCCAGCCACTTTCCCCAGAGGGAATATTGGGTGAGTGCTACACCCCCCCCCCCATGGAGGACTTTGCCGGGCTCAAACTAGACCCAGGTGGCAAGCTAACCGAGACCTTCAAGTTAGAGCACTGGGTAGCGCAGCTGGATGTGTCTCCCGGGCAAATTGAGAACTGCTGGGATAAAACTGAACCCTTGATTAGAGCGAGAAACCAGGTTATGGAAAACGAGGCTGAGTTTGTTACAGTTCAAGATAAAAGTTTTGCAAAGTTCGCCTCAACGAGTGGGCCTCCGTTTGTGGCAGGAATGGAACTGGAGGAGCGGGAGGGACGCGACACCTTGCACTCATTAAATTTTTATTCTTGTCAGTTTAGGGCAGTGGTGGCCAAACTTTGGCCCTCCTGAAGTTTTGGACCACAACTCCAATAGTCCTTTGCCATTGGCAATACAGGCTTAGAATTCCGGGAGTTTTTGTCCAAAACATGTAGTGGGTCAAGGTTTGGCCACTACTGGTTTAGGGTGTCTTGAAACAACAAGATAACTCGACAAGGAATGTTCATGTCCCCCCCCCCTCTGAAATTCCTTGCCTCTAAATAAGACCGAGACAAAGATTATTATGATTTCTTCTCAAGGTCTCAGCAATTTGTTCAACCTGTTTCTGCACAGAGCTGGTATCTTTTTTGTGAAGCAAAGTACAAAGATACACAGAAAGATTAGGTGATTGTCTAAAAATGCACCTCCTCGTGCTTACAATCCTTAGAAGACGATGTAACAAAGCAGAAGACATCATAACTTGCGCAATACACATTAAAACATTATTTGCAGTTTTTCTTACTTTGTGCAAGTAACTTGTGTTTATTATTGTGTTGAAGATACTATAAAATACTCCACCCCTCTTGCAGAACCAGCAAATCAGTTCTGCACTTCACAGACCACAAAGATTTATATCCCAGCCAAGTGCAGACGTTTAGAGGTTATGCCTAGAAAGTACATGCCCTGTGAATGCGACAGCCCTTAAACAACTAAGCTACTTGCCGTCTTCCAACGTCCAACTTCATTTGCTCTAATAGCTTAAGGACCGTTATGGTGGTCTGAATGCATCCATGACACCAAATGACGAATACCAGATCCTAGTACAGAGATGCATCCCACCCCCACAAGCTGTCTGGAGTTCTCTGTACTTCACTGATAATGCTTCTTTCATGACTCCTGATGGATTAGACTGTACAGAAAGGAATCTCTCTCTCTCTCTCTCCCTCTCTCTCTCTCTCTCTCTGCTGAATGTGGCCTTATGACTGCAGCTCAAGCGCCTCATCCCTACACTCAAGACACAAGAGGTTCAATAAAGCACTCCTGCCAATGAACTATAATGCTTTATGAAACAGAAAAGGCTCATTTCATATACAAGAATCATTGTTACACTATACTATGCTAGTACTAGATTCTCAACAGCTGATGCAGACCACAGACCTCGTGAAAATGCAGGTTGATAAGGTATTATTAAAATTGTGTTCACTAACAATATACAAATGCTTCCAGTTGTTTACAGAACCCTTGAACAACCGCCCAAGTTTAATCCAGCAGAATCAGTTATCTCTATGAAAAGCTAAATCAGACATGACACCTTTTTAGCAATGAGCCATCTTATATTCTACAACACATTATCTGAATTTTAATTACCCTTACCATCCGGATGGACAATCCAACAGAGAAATAAACAGTAAACTTTAAGAAAATCAAATCAATTTGCTATATAATGTACACTGGACCATTGTATAATAAGCAGTTTGCATAAAATAAAATCTATACAACATAAAAAATTCTGAGATAGGGGAAATTTGCTTAACATAATCGCCAATGGGGAGAATCCATACAACATAAAAATGGGATTATTCCATTTTCAATGCATTCCTATGGGAAATTTGTATAAAGGGCCAGTGGGACAGTGAAAAGGGAAACAGCTTTAACCATTATCTTGTGACTGATATATTTCTGCCTATCCACTCCTTTCTGACATTCTTCGTTTTCTTTCTTTCTCTTTCTCTTTCTCTTTCTCTTTCTTCTTTCTTCTTCTTCTCTTCTTCTTCTTCTTCTTCTTCTTCTTCTTCTTCTTCTTCTTCTTCTTCTTCTTCTTCTTCTTCAAAATGATAATTTCTGGTAAAAATCCAGGAAGAATATCTTATTTTCCTCAACTGTGAGATATACCAGGTTTTCATGCTGTCAGCCAACATTACCCGGCATCTCCTGCTAGCAGCAGAATAGAAGGCATTAAAAGTAGTAGAATGAGTCAATGTACATGAAGAAAATGGCTTGCAGTTAGCAGCAGTCATCAAACAAAAATGGATTAGAAACAAATATAGAATGATTCATCTGGCTGCTACAGTGGGAAGCAATCTGGAGCTTAAAAACATTAGAAACACGCGCTAGCAGCAGCAATGCAAATAGTTGAATTCCCTTGCTATGTTTAAGGTCTAGTAGTTAGCAATAACAAACTAATATTACTAAAGTGAATTTTGAAAATGCCAGATCCTTCCTTCAAATTGGTGTCCTCCAGAGCTTTAGGCTGTAACACCCAACATTGCTAATCACTGGGCCATAGTAGCTACAGGTTAATGGGAGCTTTAATCTGAAACATCTGTAGGGCAACAGGATGGGGGAGATGCTCTAGGGCAGTGATGGCGAACCTTTTAGAGACTGAATGCCCAAACTGAGATTCAGAACCCACTAATTTTTCCACAAAGTGCCAATATGGCAATTTAATGTGAATACAGGTGGCTGTGAAGGGGCGATGTCGGATGTCCACAGAATGGGTTCCGAGTGCCACCTTTGGCACCCGTGCCATAGGTTCGCCAACACTGCTCTAGGGCTTGGAACAGGTAGGTGAATGAATGTGTAACTGAATACAATATTACTCACTTGATAGACATACAGGTGTAGTTAAAATTGTGTACATTATCCTAGGACAAATGTAAACAAGGGCAGGTCAACATCCCTCAAACATTTGGGAGATCATTTTTTTCCATGTACAGTGGCACCTTGTATAAAGGAATTAATTTGTTCCAAATAAAATTATGTTAAGGAAATTTTCCTTTATACAAATTTCCCATAGGAATGCATGGAAAACAGAATAATCCCTAATCGAGACCATTTTTTGTTGTACAGATTTGCCCCATAAGTGATTGTTAAGCAAATTTCTCCTATCTCTGGAATTTTTATGTTGTACAGATTTTATGTTTTATAAACCATTTGTTATACAAGGGTCCACTGTATTAAAGTTGAAGGAACTGTATGATATTATACTGACTTTATGTCCCTGAAAACATTTGTAATGTGAAGGATTAGAAACTACCCATTCTATTCGGCTGATGTGTAAAACACTTAACTGTAAGGAGACAATTAAGTAATGAAGTTAAGTTAATTTACAGAGACAATGAAGTAATTTGTCATGTTTCCACTCTCTCTCAGCCACACAAAGATACTACCAAACTTGCTATTTACTAAGTATTATCAGGAATGGAGCAGGGGTGTATTTGGGGGTGGGTAGAAGGGTGCACTTGCCCGGGCATGCAGCAATCTGGGGGTGCCTGAAAGGGGGGAGGATGAAGAAGCCATGCACCCTCCAGCCAGCCATCCTCCTTTCCCCCAGCTAAGGCTTGGCGATCCTTAGTTGGGGGAAAGGAAGGAGGAGAGGGAAGCAGTGATTTCTTTTCCCCAAGAGGTGCCGCTTGAAAAAAAGTCACCTAGGGGGCGGAGAGCATCTGCCGAGTGATTGGGGGAGGGTGAAAGAGAGACAGGGCGCTTTTACACGACCCCTAAGATCCGCTGGTCACTTAAATTCGGACCAGAGATCTTAGGGGTTTGTCGCTCTTCGTGCGTCCCCACCCCTCCGCACTTCCTGGCTGCTGGCTGCGTGAGGGGAGGGAGAAAAAAAGGGACAAAAGAATAAAGGCTTACCTCCGGTGCCAGTGGACGCCGCCCCGTTGTTGTGATTCCTTCTCTTAAAGGGGCGGGAGGCAAAAAACAACAGCAAAAAGAAGCGAGGAGAGCCCGGCACATCCGCAACAAGATTTTTCACCCTTGGAGAGCAGGTACATGAAAAGTGTGCTGGGACGTGCATAGGTGGGTGTGGTTGCACTTAATTTTCAGTAAACTCCGGAGCTGGTGGGTAAACAATTTTAAGCTCCGGAGCTGGGAGCCATTTGCGGCGGAGTTTAGAGGTCGTGTAAAAAGGCCCACAGACAGACACACACAAGTGACAGTCCAGCCAAGCCAGTGTGCGGGATTCTCCTGGAAGCAGCCGGCGCTGGCCACCTCGGCCCATTCCCCCCACCACTCCTGGTTTGCTCCCAAGGAGGGGGATCTTTCTCACCCACCACAATCTTCCCCCACCTCGATCTCCCTTCTCGGAGTTTCACCCCCAGATCACAACCACAGCAGTCCAGGGAGCAGAAACGTCAAAAGCAACAAAAGCACCCCCACAGCAACCTGTGAGTTAAACATTTTAAAAAGTGTTGCCTCCCTCCATCGTTCCTCCCCCACCCTCCCCAAAGCTGAAAGCAAAATGGCAAACCAGACCGATCGCCACCTCAATGGCCCATAAAGAAAGCGGGCGCTTTGGGTGAGGAAGGGAAGAGGGGTGAAGAAGGCAAGGTGGCATCGCCCTCCCCCCCTTCCCTTTCTCCACGGCCCATCTCCCTACCACCACCACCTCTGAGCCTCTGGGCTTCCTACAAGTGCCACAGAGAAGGATCCCTTTCCTCCTTGACAAGACACGAGGTGGCCTGCGCAACAAGGCGCCCCATCCTGGCCGAGGAGGGGGCAGGATCTGGGCTTCCTGAAGTCCAGCAAGAGGCAATCTTGGAACCCCGCTTGTCCCGCCCCGCACCTCTCCCAAGAAGCCCATTGTTCGAGAAGGCAAACATTTCTTCCAGGGGCGGTCAGAGAAAGGGGCGAGCAGGAACAGAACATGGAGGGCAGAGGGTAGGGGGATGAGCCAGACGCGGATTGAGTGAAGGCAGTGTCTGTCTTGCCAGGGAGCCCGGCGCTCACCCTCGGCCCCTGGAGTGACCAAGCGAAAGAGCAGGGGCCATGCTGGGTGGGTGAGACATGGTTGGTGGGGAGGAGAGGGCGCAAAAACTGAATTTGTTCACAGGCACTCCAAACACTAGCTGCACCTCTGGAACAGAGCACTGCCGAGAAGGAACAGAACCATCACGTTAACCTGTATTTACACAATGACACACCAAAATAAAATAAATAAATGCCATATCTCTTAAGAACCCACCGAGAAACTGCCTGCTGCGTCTCTATCCAAGGAAGGTATTGAAAGGATCAACTAGCTCTGGTTTTTAGGAGGCACGCTAGTGCTCTGGATCATATAGAGATGCAGCAGGCAGTTTCTCGGTGGGTTCTTAAGAGATATGCTGTCCCCACGGCCACTGGGCTTTTTGAAAAAAGAAAAAGAAAAAGAAAAAAGAAAACCCGGTAATGCTCCCTTAAGCGAGGTTTCTGTGACTCACCCAAGAGGTAGGGAAATTTTTGCCTCACTTTGAAAACACAGCTTTTAAGGAGGCAGACACCGTGAGACCATGCAGATGATCCGGGTTTCTTTTTCTTTCTTTTTTTCATAGCACCGACTGTCTGTTCCTGGGGCCAATGGGCTATGTTTTTTTTAAATTGCTTTTCACCTTCGGAGAAACAGGAAGCTCTATCTGGTCCTACAAGTTTTAATTTCCCCCAGCCAAGTGGTCCATTTTTTCAAATGCTAGCGCCACCTGCTGGCCAAGGGGGCTGAACTGCACTTTAAAATAAAATAAAAAAACAGCTTTTGACGTGGGAACTCTTGTCCCACATTTAAATCACATGATGGGACGAAGAGGAAAATCCGGACCTTCAGAAGATCAGGATCAAAACCCAAGTGTGACCACGTCCCTAGTCATGCTGATTGTAAATGTACTGAGATGATGAGGAGTGAAACACACAAGAGGCTGCTTCTGAAGAGGAATAGACAACATTCCTCTGGCACATCAGCTTTTTGCACCATGATCTGGGCAGGCACTGGATGCTTGGTCGATGGTTAGAGACTTCTCCCATGGTAAGAAGATCTGTCATGGTGGCCATGTTTTCAGATATGGAAGTTCTGTTATCCCTTGGAATGCCTTGGAGGGCAGTATAGGGGGGACTACAGAGGTGAGCTCCTTGTTCACATATAGGTCTATAGCAAGGTCCCAGAGTCACGGCCTAAGGTCCAGTGAGCTGAAAGCCTCTTCACAACACCTCCCTCCCCCAAATCCTCATTGAGGCTCAGGGACTCTGTGGTAAAGGAGACTTAGGCAAAAATATTTAGACAGAAAAGGGTTCTTGGTCAGAGGAAATTTGAAAACTACTCAGTGATATACATTTGGACATGAGATCATTCATCTCCCCTAGATTTGCTGTTTGACCCCATGGATATCACTTACAAACTCTTTTGTCATGTCAGCAAAGGCAGCCATGGAGTTCAATAAATAAAAGGGAAATGTATAAATGTAGACATGATTTATGAAAGGAGATTGCCTGTAGTAGAAAGACTGGTTCAAGTTCCATGGCCCATCACAGCCTGGATCCTGGGTAGCTTTGCACTTACATTAGCCCAGGGAGGTTAAGAAAAAAAATGCAAACTGTTTTCTTTGTTCAATGATAGAAAATCATCTTCCTCTCTTCTTGAGAAAATGGAGAAAGTTCCATGTAATTCTACAACCGGAAACTGACAGTGGTCTTTCATCCATCAGACAAAACCGAACAGTTTGCTGTGCGCTTCTACACACTGAGCGATATTAGCAAGGGAAAACAATTGCTATCTGTTTAACACAGTGGTTATGCTGCGACCCTTTAATACAGTTCCTCATGTTGTGGCGACCCCTTTCCCTGCTTGAAAAAGGCCACAAGCCCCCTTTGGCAGGCCACTGCCATAGGTGCCATAGAGAACTTCCCTCTACAGGCACCCTCAGCCAATCGCAGCCTATAGTGTCATTGACTGACATCCCCTCCAACCTATTAAGCTGTAGCTCACTCTTCCCCCCTCCTCCTTCAGACCCAAGCCATTTGTGCCTTTTTCTTCATTGGCTCATGGTGGCCCCTGTGAAATGGTTGTTTGACCTCCAAAGGGGTCCCGACCCCCAGGTTGGGAACCACTGGTTTAACAGGTCTGATTATGTATCAGGCGAGGTCATAGAGTGAGAGGAGAGTGCAACAACTAATTAGTTAGGTAAATAATCAGAACAGCTGATTCAATTTGGGTGGTGATGGTGGAATATAATATGCATACACACAACATGCTGTAGAGTACTGATATAGTACCATTAACACATCTGGGGGATGAACACAATTAATTTGCTTAAAGGGCTACTTCTCTCAGAACTGAGAGTCTCCTTACAGCTAGTTACATAACAGACATAAAAATTATCATGCAGAAATTTCAATACAGTATCTGAAATCTGATTTTTGGTCAATATTTTTACTGTAGCCCATTAAATTTGTTTGCTTGTTCCAGTTTTTACCCCACCTGGCTAGAGCATATCTGCTATTCTGGCAAAAAGCATATCTGCTATTCTGGCAAAAAGCCACACATTACAATAAAGAACATAATATAAAATAAAATAAGATAGTAATAAACATAAACTATAACAAAATGAGACAAAAAGAGATAAAATAAGATGATGCAGCAAAATGCAGCAACTAAAACAATTAAATTTCAGTAGGAAAGGGAAACTATCAACTTGTGGGCAGTCTCAAAAGCCACCCTAAATAAGGTCTTTAACTGACTCTGAAGTGCTATAAAGGAAAGAGCTAGACAAAATTCCACTGGGTAGTTGGTTCCATAACACTGGGCCCACCACCAAGAAGCCTCTTTTTTGCATAGCAGACTTGCAAGCCTCTCTTAGGGTGTCCTGGAGCATTTCAAACTGTGATGCCCTAGTGGGCCAGGCAGATGATATTGGGGCAATCTGCTCTGACAGGGGCTGTCACTCCAAACTATGAACTGTTTTGTATGTCATAGACCAGGCCTGCACAACGTGTGGACCGTGGGTGACTCGTAGCCCGCAGGGTGCTAATTAGTCGCCCGCCAGGTCCCTGCCTGCCTCTCAACCTGGGGGGCGCTCCTCCGCCGCCACCACCAGTGCCGCAGAGCTTGGTGGGTGGGGAAGGGTGAGCAGGCCCTCCTCCTCCTCCTCTGCCAGCACCACAGATCTTGTTGGGGGCTAGCAGGTGGTCCTCCTCTTCCTCTGCTTCCGCCGCCAGCACCACAGACCTTGGTGGGTCATTGGGGGCAAGTGGGCATGCCACTGCCAGCACAGAGGAGCTTGGGGGGGCAAGTGGGCACTCCTCCTCTGCCACCGCTGCATAGCTGGGGGGTGGGTGAGTGGGTGCTCCTTCTACCCTGCCACTGGCACTGCCAGTGCTGCAGAGCTTGGTGGATGGGGGCAAGAGAGCACTCCTCTGCCGCTACTGCCGTGAGCACCGAAGAGCTTGGGGGAAGCAGTTGCGAGGACTTGGAAAAGGAGTCCGCGGTGACAGGCTGTGGGCAAAAGGAGCTCACGGGCTGTTCAAAGTTGGACAGCCCTATCATAGACAGAACCTTGAACCTAATCTGTGTGGCAACAGGTAGCCAGTGGAGATGTTTGAGGCCAGGAGCAATATGATCAAATTTGCCAAGGCCCATCACCAGCCTAGCAGCAGCATTTTGAACCTGCTGTCATCTCCGGATGAGCTTCAAGGGCAGTCCTACACAGAGGGTATTGCAGTAGTCAATACGAGAGATAACCAACGCCTGCACAACAGAGAGTCCATGTCTAGATATGGGCAGAGTTGGGCTATCAATCTAAGATGGTAAAAAGCTGCTCAAGACACCGCTGCAATCTGGGATTCTCAAGAGAGGGCTGAGTCCAGAAGGATGTCCAGATTCCACACCAGATCGCTATCTGAAATGGTAGTGCCTTCCAACTTTGGGGGCGCAGCTGCCCAATCTATTAATAAACCCTACCAGGAACAAAATATCTGACTTGCCTGGGTTCAGCTTGAGCCTGTTAGCTCTGGTCCATTCCAGTATCAAGTCCAGACTCCCCTCCAGGGACTGGATGGCATCCACTGCCAAGGAGGAAAAGGAGAGGCAGAATTGCATGCCATCAGCATATTGATGACAATGTACTCCAGCCTTCCTACTCACCTCCCCCTGTGGCTTTGCATTGATGTTAAATAGCATTGGAGACAATGTTGACTCTGGTGGAACCCCACAAGTTAGAGTCCACAACATCAACAAATTGTCCTCAACCTGTCCTCTCTGGACACAAGAGCTACTGTATTTTGCAAAGCTTTTATAACCCATATTGTTTGAAATTGTTTCTTCCAGCCAATATTTTCATCTTTTCTTTCTTGGATACCTTGGCAGGGAAAAATGCTTTGCCTTCGGGGGGGGGGTAGTTGAAGCCCATCTTATCACCAACCCAGGTAATGCCATCTCCAAAAACAAATGCTCACTCAGCACTTAGTGCACAAAAACTATGAAACTTATGGAAACTTATGCTTTGTCTTACATACATACTATTTCTTTTTGAAATGCACCCATTTTTAAAAAAATTCCTTCACACCCACCCACCTACCCATATTTAATTGCATTACGTTGTGATGTAAGTGCAGGTCAGTGGGGGAAAACTCCATTGCTACGAAGAACCAAACTCATTTCTTTTACACACAGAGAAAGCCGGCTGGTGTTCAGAGACCTCTTAAGGTTCACGAGTTTACTTATGTTGGTCAGGACAGTGCTCCCCCCTCCTCCCCAGCGGTATACCAGCAGAGGTCTCCCTTTTCTGCTGAAGCTGATTGAGCTCTCTTCTTTTCCTCTCCCATAGTACTGCCTTGTGTTTCTTTTAAGCTTTTTACAAGTCCCTACAAATCCTCTGCTCCTGCTTCCTAACAGGGAGCACTAAACGTGACACTGTCTGTCTGACCTTGTGGTTATTGATTATCCACCACCACCTCAATTCATTGCCATCTTTCACACCTCCAAGCGAGAGCAAATAGAGAGTTAAGGATGAGTCGTCACACTCCGTGACAGAAACTGCTCAGAAAGATCTGCCTTGAGAGCTGTGGCAGAAAAGTGCGTCTGGATCAAACGCGTTCTAATGTCAAGACTAAAAAGCCACACCGATCCTGACAACTTGTTCCACTGAAGGTACATTTGCTGGGCCAGCACAACTCAAATAGGGCGGAAGAGGTGGCTGGAATAATTTATGCTCTGTGTTTAGGAGATCAAGTCAGAGCCCAAAGCAACCGACAGGGAAAGCTGTAGGCTGCTGTTCAAATGCATTGATTTTACCTTTTTATAATTTCACAATCTCTTACGAGATTATGTTTAAATATTTTATTATATTTATACATGTTTACTCTAACAGCTGGGGGAAAAAACATTAAAACGGCTTCACAGAAGAACAGTAAAAATGACTTCTTCATAGGGCCCCTTTTGCTAGCAACAACCATGCAAGATATATACTGCTTCCTTCCTACTACTGCTTGCTATGGAACAGGAGGAAGAGAATTAAGCTGGGAGACAGAAGCTTGCCAAAGGCGATCCAGTAGGGCTTGAGCTGAGGCAGCTACCACTTTCTTCTTTGTATTCTTAGCCATTTCTTATCCACCAAACCCTTTAACTGTTTAAACTCCAAATTGCACCAGTTTTTCTTCACAGCTTTCTGGAGAAGTATTTTATTTATGTAATATATTTCTTTCCCTCCTTGCTACTTAAGAAAGACCCAAGGCAACTTACATCACTAAAAGACAATATTTACAGCTACTCAGGTAAGAATGCAAATATTTAAAGGGGTCAAACAAATGGCACACTAAAATATCGTAAACCAGCAGTTCTCAACCTGGGGGAGTCTCAACCTCTTGGGGGGGGGAGTCAAATGACCCTTTCATAGGGGTCACAGTGAGACAGCGGAGGTGCCAGTGGGCCAGGGGCCGTGTTGGTGCTGCTGGTGGTGGTGGTGGAGCAGGTGCTCCTGCAGGCCTCAGTGGTGATGGCCTCCAGCAGCTCAGCTGAGGAGCAGCATGTTGGGCTGCGAGGAGGAGAAGACCCTGTCCAGCACGTGCTTCCTGTGCCAAAAGCTGCTCCACTTGGCGCACCCACCAAGCAGGTCATCCTTGGATGCATGGAAGGGACAGGAGGGACTACACTTCCCGGCAGGCCCCATGGCAGTGAAGGCATCAGCAAAGGCAGAAGTCGGCTAGCTGGCTGGCTCTCGTCCTCACACTCCAGCTTGCCAGTCCTGCCACCATCGCTGCCACTTGTGCTGCCCTTTGGTGGTGGCGGCGGTGGAGGAGGAGGAGGAGGACCTCACAGGCTGGCCCTGCTGCGCCGCCGGATGCTGCTTGGCTGGATTGGCCCAGCCAGACACCTGCTCACCCACCCGCTGACACCAGGCCACCCTCTCGTCCCCGCGCCAGGGGCCCTCTGGGAGCAGGTGTGTGTGTGTGTGTGTGTGTGTGTGTGTGTGTGTGTCTGCACGCGTGCATGTGCACACTTGTGTGACGCTGTGGGAACACTCCTTCCTCAGCCGCTTTCCTTTCCTGGGTTATGGTGGCAGCGGCAGCTTCACTCTCCTTCTCCTCCCCCCCCAACACACACACACCAGCCTCTACTGCCATCAGGGAGGGGGCGTGGTGTGTGAGGGAGGTTTCCATGGAAACAGGGAGTGGGCCTTGGACCGCGGCCCTTTCCTCGCTCTGCCCCTTTGCGCCTACCCAACTCATCCCATAACCTGTGGCTTCCGCTTCTTCCCTTCTGTCACAGAAAGATCCCATCCCAAACCAGCCGGGGGCTGAGTGCATTGGGCTCCTCTGCAGGAATGGCCTAAGGACCCCTCTACCCCCTCCGCTCCATCCAACAGGGGAGAGGGACTCACTTTCTCTTGGCTATGACCCCTCCATCTCTGGCCTCTCCTCTTCATGACCCCTCCCTTGCTACCTAGGAGGCACTTGTAGGGATGTCTTGCAGCTCCCCCCACTTTTCTCCCCCACCCTTCTATGCACCCCACCTTCCACTGTGCCTCCATTGACAGGGCGGATGGGGGTTGATCAGGGGCCTATGGACCGTTTTAATTCCTGCCTGTCTCCCCTCATTTTTGCTTCTTCCCTGTCCCAGCCTTTTGGGAGGAAAAGGTGGCCTGCTTTGTGGGGTTGTATATCCATTGATCTGGGGGTGGGGTTTTAGCGAGTTTCTCCCCTCCTGCCACTGCATGCTCCTTCATGGGCTCTTTGGTGGGCTTCGTCCTCTCCTCCCCACCTGCCTGCTTCCCTTGTCCTCCTCTGATGCCACTCACAATCGCCAGAGTGATTTATGGTTGGGGGTCACCACAACATGAGGAACTGTATTAAAGGGTCGCAGCATTAGGAAGGATGAGAACCAGTGTAGTAAACCAAAGCAACGTGAAAAATACATTCAGAACAGCAAAGTGCAGCCATGTATTTAAAACCCCCCCACAGGTAGCCAGTCATTAAGGGAAAACTTGGCTTAGTCTGCTTGCAGAAAGACAGAAAAGATGGGGCCAGCCTGCCTTCCCATGGGAAGGAGTTCCAAAATTGGGGAGAAGCAACAAAGAAGGACATCTCCTGTGTCCCCAACCACACACACCTCTCTGAGAGTGGTGGGGCAGAGAGAACAGCCTCTCCTGATCGTAACACATGGGTAGACCAATAAAAGGAGACATGGTCTTTGTGACAGCTTGGGTCAAAGCCATTGGGAGCTTTCTAGGTTAGAACCAGTACTTTGAATGTTGCCAAGGAATGGATCAGCAGCCAGGGGAGCTGCTTTAAGGGGGGGGTTGATCCTTATGACAAGCCCCAGTTATCAATCCGGCAGCAGCATTTTGGACCCATTGAAGTTTTCAAACACTTTCCAGAGGCAGCCCCACAGTACTCTTGCCAGGATGTATCTAAGACAGATTCAGAGACAAATCCCGGAGCACCCCCAAACGGTACAGCTGTGTTTTTAAATGGAATGCAATCCCATTCAGTACAGGCTGAATCTCTATTCCTTGATCTGCCTTTCAGCTGACCAGGGGCACCTCTGTCTTGTCTAGATTAAGTTTCAGTTGATACTCTCTCATCTAATCCATTACTGGCATCCTGACACTGATCTAGAGCTGAAACAACTTCCTCAGATTCAGATGGCAAGAGGAGAGTGTCATCCACATACTGGTGACACTGAATCCCAAAACTCCAGACCACCTCTTCCAACAGTATAATATAAATGTTTAACGTGGGAGACAAAACAGAACACTGAGGGACCCTGCAGGCCGGCAGCCCAAAGTGTTGAATGAGAGTCTCCCAGCATCATCCCGGAAACACCAGAGCCACTGAAAAACAGTGCTTCAGAATCCTACCCCCAAGAGATGGGCCAGAGGGATACCATGCTTGATGAATGAAAATCCTTGAGAATAAGGTTCCACATTTCTTACTTTGTATAAAGTGATTTACAAAACCGTTGAGCCCAGATTCATTTTTCTAACTTATCTGATACCATTTTAGAGCAATTTGGAAACAGTGTGGAAAAGGTTACCCACAGAGAGATAATGAAATATCAAGGCCAGCATCCTGTTTGCTTTTTGTAACTCATGGGAAAAGAACTTTGAAAGTGGGCATGGCTGGTCATGACTGACCCCACCAAGCAGCCTTGACGGCTTCTGTGATCCACCTTCTGACTGTGGGTGGGAAATCAATGGAATACTGTACTCTTAAATGCCCTTAATTTTAATGTTTCCACAGCTGCCTGTGTCTCTCAGGCATATGAGTCTCAGTCCAGAAAGGGCCATCCCCACCAAATTTATTTATTTTTATTATTTTATTATTGCATTTAAATCCTGGACAAATTTGAACTAGTCAAAGATAAAAATGCGCCATTGCCAACAATCAACAATTAAATAGGGCAATGTAATTAATACAAGGACAATATAAAAACATCTAAAAACAAGAAGAGGAAATCAAGAAAAAGCAAGGCAGCTATTAAGAATTGAGCTACTGATGGCGGGAGGAGAAAAAAATGAAAGAAGAAGACCAGGATAAACCTGGAGAAATTTTTAGCTTTCAAAGATAAAAACCAGATTGTGCTACCGATCACCAATGCTCTACAAGGACATGGCACTTGAAGAAGCAATTTGACTTAGGAGGAGGAAAAGGAGGAGGCATTTAAACTGCTTCATCTTTTAGCTTTTAGATAGTGGTCCCTGACTTACAATTTTTTTCCATTTTTTGATTTTTTGACTTAATTTAGAAAATTGTTTATTTTAACTGCCATCTTACAAATTTTAGATATGGTCTGCTCGACTTACAATTTTTTTCCATTTTTTGATTTTGTAACTTATTTTTTCAATTGTTTAGATAGGTACCCCAACTTAAGAGTAGTTCGACTTAAGAGCATGCATTCGGAACCGATTAAATTCGTAAGTTGAGGTACCACTGTACCTTAATAATTTACAGTTTTGCTTTAATAATTATTATATGCCACGATCACAGGGAAAACACTAAACAAACAAGCAGAAGGAGTCACATGGTCTTTGAAAAACGAATTGTCATCAAACCTGCATGCATCCTATGTCCAGACATTTGAGAAAGGAAATGGGATGGATACGTTTATGTATACATTACTGTATACAGTTGCATCAATACACCAAGAAACATTTATTTTAACAATTTTTCAGACTATGCTCAAGGACTAAGTCACTCCAGAACATGAGGGGCTGGCAGGGGTTTATACAACCACTCACAACAACTGGTTTCTCCCCCACCCCCACTAGAAATGGTACTTCAGGAACAAAGTAAGTGGCAAGGAAAGGTCAGGTGAAAGGTCATTTTAATCATTAAACACCCATGGTTTGGGTTTGTGGGGGTGCTAAGGGACAGGAAGTCAGTTTTTAAAAAAGCACTTTTTACCACAAGGAACTAAATAGCTACCGCTGCTGCTGGCTGGAGGCTATGGAAAAGGAGACCAAAGGAGAGGGAAAGGGAGAACTTGTCACGCTAGGCGAGGGAGAAGAGAGATTTCTATTGTCACTCTACAAATGGGCAATAATCCCCAGAAGACTTTCTATCATCTTTGGACTCTGAGAACAGGTGTGTGTGTGTGTGTGTGTGTGTGTGTGTGTGTGTGTGTGTGTGTGTGTGTGTGTGTGTGTGTGTGTGTGTGTGTGCTTTTGCGCCTGCCTGCTGCCTGCACGCACACAGTCTCAGCGAGGGGTGGGAATGGATTTATTTAATTTATGGTGGCTTGAGCTCTGAGTGAGGGCGCTCCTGCTGGGCCGTGAAAAGCCTTTCTGCAGCCCGGCACTTTCTAAATCCCCTCTCCCTCCATTGCCGCCTGTATAAAAGAGTGTCTCCGATACCGGCATGGACGAAATCCTCCCCTCCTACTCCTCTGCCACAACGATGGCACGAGCCCACAAACGTTGGGGTGGGGGTGGGGTGGGGGTGGAGGAAGAGATGACAGCTTGCATAAGTGAGCCTGCTGGACTCCACCGGGAGCCGGAGCAGTGGTGCGCAGAAATTGTTCAATCATCAAGCACATCTGCAGCCTGATTACAAAAGCAAAAAGGTGCCAAGGTTGGCTGTGCTGAGCAGGCATGATGTGACCTACGCCAGGAAGAAGGAATGACAACATAACCCCCCCTGACACACACACACACACATGCAGAAAAGACAAGGATTTATTTATTTATTTATTTATTTATTTATTTATTTATTTATTTATTTATTTATTTTTCACAGCAATCGAGAGATGATGTGGATGGGGAAACCATGTGTATCAGGGCTTTTGCTGGTCACTGGCCAGTACAATCAAGCTTTGATGCTTGCCTTGTGCCAGTGATTCTCACCTCTGGCCTGTGGGATTAAAATGGATGTCTTTCATATGTACCAACTGTGTCGGATCCTTCTTTCAAGTAATTGCCCTGCTTTGACAGATGTGCTTTCCTGCTTTGCCTCTAGCCTCCAAAAGACGCTAGGAGGGAAGAGGAGAAGGAAGAATAAAATAAAATACAATGATCCATCTTTGCTTATTGAAGGAAAAAGGGGCTGAAGCTCCGTATTTTGTAAAGAGATATGAAAGTGTGCTTTAAAAAAAAAAAGCATATTGGTGGCTGGATCTTATTCTGAAGCCTAGCTCCTTTAAGAAGAGAGGCACGGTAAAAATATTTCAAATGAATAAATAAATATACTTGGTACACTCCAAACTAGGCTCAGTGGCGCGTGGAAATTGTGGAAGCTGGCAACTCCATGTGAGACTCAGCTGCAAGGCCAGAAAAAAATGTGGATGGTTGCAACAGGATTTTTTAAAAAAATATGTCTAGGACTGCCTGGCTGATTATGACTACAGAATCTCAGTCAATAGGATCACACTTTGAGCATAAGGAGCAGAAGAAAATCATGACTTTCAGAATTCAAGAAAACAGATTAACACACACACACACCCCAACACACACACACTACTGCTCTTTCTCTAGAAACTGTGGCTTACAGTGTTCACCCAGGGTGGCTTACATTTGATTTTGATTTGGGTGACATTCACTGTTTTGTTTTAACAGCAGTCAATATAACATTCTCGGGATATAAATATAATAAATAAATAAATAAATAAATAAATAAAAATTAACAAAAACACTATAAATGCATTCTTTCAGAGGAACAATCTAGCAAAACAGTGACACTTAGGACCAGGAAAAACCCTTCAAATTTGCCTGACAACTTTCTCCCCCTCTCCCAAATATTTCCTCCGCCCCACAGCATGGGAGACTGTTGGCAGCAAGGATGGGGTTGAGATGGGCCTCTGTAATCAACAGTTTAAGTACCATGTAGCTGAGTTAACAACACAGTTGGCATTTGCAAGGTCCATTACTTTTGCTGCCATCCTCTTTCACAATATCTCTAGATTCAGAAATACATCAACTGCATATACATATCCACATGTGGCCTAAATGGTGGACTCTGTGTATCTGAGAAAGTGGAATGTAATCTATAAAAGCTCACACTAAAATAAAGCTGGGAGGAGTGTGCAGTGCTTGGCTTTTTATTAGTTATAGTTCCAGCCATTTCCCCCAACTGCACTCCGTTAGACCATCAAAGTGGAGGAGCTGCCAATTGGACCTGGATCCTCCAATGTGGAGGATGCACCTCCATTGCTACACTACAGAGTCCTTTCCCCCTTCAATAAAACCTTGGCAGATGACTTTCAAGCTTCAAAAAGGAATAAAGGAAAACCATTCTCGGCTCTGTGCCGAAGAAAAGAATTGAATGAGTGCAATAAGTTATTTCCGTGTCAAGATTTGTAAGATGATATTGTAACAGCTGGGGGGGGGGAATGCAAATATTTGACGGGACCTCATTTAAACCCAGCCACACATTTTTCTGTTTACACATAAAACATTTGACTGAATTGCCTGCTATATTTATCCCAGCAAATTAAAAGAAGGTTACTGATACGACTGATCTCTTCTACTTCCCATTAAGTAATTGAAAATATGGAATCTACGGTACATCAAACGCTCTACCACTGTGAAGAAATGATAAAACAGGTCAAAATAAGATTGCCAGTTTGACCTTTTATGAAAAAAAGAAAAAGAAAAATGAAAGCCTTTTCAGTCATCATTGTCATACATTTATTTTCTCCATTCCAAGGGGCATATGGATTCCATTTACTGCTGGAGATGGATCCTGATAAGAGCTGATTTTTATATTTCCAATCAGAGACCCATTCCACTGCTTTACTCTCCCCGCATGTGTTTGTGTAATCAGAGATTGTTTGCACAAGGCTCAGCCTTGATCTAATTAGTCTATAAGGGACTTCCTGTATTACCATCATCTTTAGACAGGGCTTTCCACCAAGCCCTTTAAAACATTCTCTGTTAGAATGCTTCCTGCATTGCTTAACATCTGGTGAATGCAAAACAGATTTGAATCATGAATGGGTAGTTTAAAGGTTGATGCTTGATAGATAGATAGATAGATAGATAGATAGATAGATAGATAGATAGATAGATAGATAGATAGATAGATGCATTAAGTACAACAAAATATCCATGTGATCCATTCATAGAAACACAGTTTAAGGTTGGGTGATACCCATTATTGGATCCCTATATGTGTGTGTGTTGTGTCGTTACAGTCGTGACCGACTCTTCGTGACTCCATGTCCATGGAGTTTTCTTGGCAGGAATACTGGAATGGTTTGCCAGTTCCTACTCCAGGCGCCTACAAGCACCTGGTATTTGCTGGTGGTCTCCCATCCAAGTACTAACCAGGGCTGGCCCTGCTTAGCTTCCAAAATCAGGCCAGATCCTGATGTGCTAAGGTCATCTAGGCAGCTCTGACAAATAGTAGCACCTCATAAAAATAAAACAACTTCTCCAGAACTGTCCATCAAGTAAAGATGATATAGAACTTGGAGTGAAGGCAAACAGTTTAAAATGGGGCCAGTTGTTCTGCTCATGGCCCACAAGTTCAGACTACCAAATAGGAGTTTGGATCCATATAAACCAGAGGCGACAAAGTTATACATTTTGCAGTCCCCCCATTGACCAAACTTCTCCACACAAAATGTTGCTCTGCAATATCTATCGATAGTCTTTTGTGTGAGACAATACTTCTTTGTAGGTTTGCAGCAGAAAAGTGTGAACTAAAGTTTCAGCCTTTGCATCTGCTAAATAAGAGGATAAATCTTGGTAACCCAAAAGTGAAAGAGTCACTTACATACAAATTGATAGTCATAGGTGGATAAAGGGAGATCAATATAAAGTCTCCATGATTTATTCAGTTCTAACTAAAAAGAAGCACACCCATGTGAGTCTTGAACAAAATGCAAAACGACGATCCGGTAGTATCTCTCTCGGGCCACTCTTGTTGCATGGTGGTAACTGCTCATTCAGCCCGAACATCCTGCTGTTGCCCTTATTCCTCTTTCCTTTGTTGCCTTGCAGATAGCTCTCTCTCTCTCTCCCTCTCTCTCTGACCTGCTAATGGGTACTGTTAGGATCTTCCCCCACTTTCTGTATCGCTTCTCCCTGCCACTCAAGACTCAAAGCAAAACAGATCAGGATGGCCAATTTATACGCCTTCTTTTTAGAAGTGAGAGAAACGGTGGGCACCCTTTCATTTATATGCCACCAGGCAGCATAAAAAGAGGGCTGGTGTAGCACTGTAGCTTACACTGTGAATAGTAAATGCCATGGATTGAACTCACACCCATTTGTTATATCAAGGAGAATACACTGGAGAATTTTGCAAGACTCTTGTAGGGATTACTCCAGTTCCAGTATATGTGCATATGTGCAGTTTCACTAACATTCCAAAGTATGCCACACATACTATGACTGAGATTACAACAAGGCTGGTATCTCTTCTTCTTCCAGTCCTTTACAAACTACAGAGAGAAGCTTCAACAGCAAAATAAGGTAATTTGATCAAAAGGCTTAATTGTCCCATATTTGCCTTGTGCAAACAGCCCCTTCTAACACACACACACACACACACACACACACTTGTATCCCAGCATACCCTCGGTCACAGTATCAGGAAAACTCAGTACCATTAAGGCTCTTCCCATGGCACTCTCCTATTAGTACTGATTACTTTCCATGTTGTAAATCATCAGCAAACAGAACTGCAGACCTTGAGCACAAATCTTCTTTATCAGCCTACTTGGGATACACAGGCATGCAATGAATTCCCAGGAGCAGACAATCTACCACCCTGCCTCACCTTCCATATTCCAACACTCTGTGCTTCTTAAATGGCCATCAGGGTATTGCCTGTCTTATTTTTGTGGTTCCTTGTAGGGAGGCTTCTCCTAAGTAGCCCACAATTCAAACCATGGCAGCCCAAGATAGCTTCATGCCAATTACTAACCGCTGAGCAATCAAAGCCATTGTTTCTTTTACTTAATTATCCACCCCATAAAAATGCAATCCCATTAACCAAACTTACACAAGAGCTTGAGTATATTCCTCAGATTTCAGTACTTTATAAGCAAAAAGGCCAGCTGGACCAAGACCTCAATGTAAGGGACAAGGTCATCCATTCTTAATCAGTGGGTTCAGCATGGGTTCACAAATAAGAAAGAGGAAATGAGGCAAAACAATACTTTTGGAGCCAATGACTTCAATGGCTCGAATGAGTGAGCCAGCTCAGGGATATTTTTTCATATGCTTCACATTTCTTAAGTTGCACAAAACTGGCACTGCCAGTTTTGGCCTTCACTGGCAATTGTCGCTCAGACTTCTTCCTCACACTCTTAATACCACAGTCCCAGATGAGCTTTCCTGCACAGTGTATAAACAGGCCTCACAAACAGCAAGGGCACTCAAAGCATTCAATGGCAAACTAATGTGGGGATCAAGTTCCTTTGCATTTCCGAATATGACCACAAGTAAAACTCTGAACATGAACAAAACCTACGCATCAACTAATCAATGTGAAATTTAGCCAAGGCCATTTCTACACAATGTATTGTCCAATTGAAGGTTACACAACCTACTGGGTGGTGGGGTGTGTGTGTTGCACTTTGTGATTATATTTTAAAGTCTGGGCACCCATCGTCAACCACCCCTATCTAGTGCCAAAACTCACAACCACATTACAAAAGTGTTTGTGTTGCACAAAGCCAGAGCCTCAAAATCCCAGGAGAAAGGAGAGGACTATGGGGACAGTCAGTGAGCATCTGTACTTAGGTATATCATATCATTTAGAGAAGACCCAGCCTGTCAAGCTGGAAGCATTCTTATCAATGAAAAGGGAATGCGATAAGCACTGGGGTTTACAATAGAAGTCTATAGAAAATGGACTCCCATTTCTTTCCTAAGTAAAGCTAAATCTCACCCTATGGACTTGATAATATGACATTCAGGACAGCCAAAAGATGATAAAGCATTCTCACGTATAATTAAGTTATGGTGTTTAACACCACCAGTTGTGACAATGACCAATAGCTCAGATGCCTTTTTAAAAAGGTTAGGTAAATTCTTCACGGACAGATCTATAAATGTCTATTAGCTGTAACAACTACACCTCCATATTTAAAGACAATATACCACATTTGGGGGACAAGGGAAGAATGCTCCTTTCATGTTAGATTTTCAGTTCTACAGAGTCAGCTGGTTAAGAGACCCTCAGAACCAGGATACTGGGCCAGAAGGGCTCTTAGTCTGCGCTTACTATGGACTCACTGAGATAAGCCAATTTCCATGACTTATATACGTGGCCAGGAGCTAGGACTTTGGCATCCCTGGAGTTTCCTCTATTCTCACACATTTTTAGCTATAGTCATACTGTACAGCTGATATGCAGTGATATGCCATTGATCATGCTGTCTTTGCAAGGTAAGGAGATGGATTAATGCACCTATTAGATGAAATAGGGTGAGCCAATAAAGGGAGTCAGTACAGGTCACTGTATGTAATGGAAAATTGTTTTTAGACAATGGATTTTAATTTCCCATTACATTTCCTCATTTCTAAGCTTGTCATGGATTAAGAATGACAGGGAAATTGTTGTATGTCAATTCACTGCTAGATCACCATAACATTATATGAATCAGAGTCAGAAGTCACTGAAATTACACAGATTGCAAATTTGGTTAGAATTCTCTCATCTGAAATGGCAGCTCCGATGGGTCCCTGGTATGCCCCCAAATGCAGCTGAATATTAGAGCCTGAACGTCACTTACATTATATACTTTATTTTTCCATGTATAAGACTATATTTTTTTACTATAATTAGACTAAAAATTTAGGGTTGCCTTATACATGGAAGTAAGCCAATGGGAGAACTACACAGTAGAGAAACTGTTATTTCAGGCTGGAAAATTGGGGGTTGTCTTATACATGGGGGAGTCTTATAGATGGAAAAATACTGTCCTATAGGTACAATTAGAAAGCCATGTCATTAAAGCATTTTATATATAATCATTATAAATATATAATTACTACTTTCTCTTCTGTATCCCCCTTTCATGTTATCACTCTCTGTGTGGTTCACAACCTACAATAAAATCATATAATAAAAATACCACGTGATAAAAAAATAAAAATACAATGAATTACAATAAACCCTGTGTTGTTAGCTAAAGCAATGAACTTACCTTTAGTTAAAAATACAAAATTAGAACTCATTTGAGCATCTCAAGTCAACGTTCATCACTAGTAGAAGGCATTTATATACAGTGGTACCTCTACTTACAAGCTTAATCCGTTCCGAATGCATGCTCATAAGTTGAACAACTCGTAAGTAGAGCAGCTGTATCTAATAAATAAATAAATAAATAAATAAATAAATAAATAAATAAATAAAAATTGTAAGTAGAGCAAACCGCATCTAAAATTTGTAAGGCAGCTGTAAAAACACCAACTTTCTGCTCTTAAGTCGAACTGCTCATAAGTAGAGCTGATCGTAAGTAGAGGTACCACTGTAGTCCTGTTGTACTGTAATTCTCTGGCCCAGAAACAGAGAGGGGTGGTGCCTGGCAAACCTCTGTAGGAAGCTTGTTCCAGACAGAGGGAAGGGGCCATGACTGAGAGAAAACTTGGTTCCTAGTGTTGGATTTTCAACCTCCTTGGGTGCTACAATTCTTAATGTCAAGGACTGCGAGGAGCTGGTGGGAGATATAGCTACAGTGGACCCTTGTATAACAAACAGTTTGTATAACATAAAATCTGTACAACATAAAAATTCCAGAGATAGGGGAAATTTGCTTAACATAATCGCCTATGGGGAGAATCCGTACAACATAAAAATGGGATTACTCCATTTTCAATGCATTCCTATGGAAATTTGTATAAAGGAAAATTTGCTTAACATAATTTCATTTGGAATGAATTAATTCTTTTATACAGGGTACCACTGTATTTTGTTAGAATGACATTCTACACAATCCATTCTAATTCATGTGGGAACACCCCTGGACTGAGCAGCAACCACAGTGTCCAGAATATATAAATTAGGGACCGCAGTCATGAAGCAAAATCTAAAAAGCTTTTTAAAATGGAATCCTCATTTTTGAACAACAATACAATGAATAATAATGCTCATTTATGGCAAAATGTTGTCTGTTTGGTCCTGAATTAATAAATTTCTATATCAAACTAGAACAAGCAACTATGTTGCTGAATTTTGCTAGCCTCAAAGGTAGGGAGTTGTGGTTTATTGATTATTTTTAATATGGCAAGATGTTATATGCAAAGCTCCACTGCTGATCCATTTAATTCAACATTCTCATATGGAATGGTAGTGGTTCCTTACCAGATCTACATACTTGGAGATGGCAGGGATTGAACATGGGACATAGCACAGAGATAATATTTCAGCATCCACGATATTATTCTAAATCAGTCTCCTACTATCTGAAGATTTCCAGAAGTCTCAGATTCCTATCTCATCAATCCCAGCTAATGTGGCCAGTTATGAAGGATCATGACAGCTGAATTAGAAAACATGTGGAAGGCATCAGATTGGAAAAAATGGCTCTGCAGAAGACACTACTAGATACATACACCAACACATCAGATAGATCAATAGGTCCCAGCCTTGGGTTCAAACATGTTCTTGGACTAAAACTCCTAGGAGTCTTCACCACTAGTCCTCCTGGTCAGAAATTCAAGGAGCTGTAGTCCAAGAACATCTGAAGATGCATGGTTGGGAGGTAGAGTTGGGCACTTCCTGTATATATTTGTACAAAGCATGTCTGCAGCACCACAGTGCTGTGGCCCATTTCCATCCCCCCAGGCACACTAACCAGGTTGTGCCCAGTGCCAGGGTCCTCCTCCTTCAGCTCCAATCCAAGCAGAAGGCCTGCTGGACATTCCTACCCCCCCCCCCAGGCAGCAGGCTACTCTGATAAGGTGACACAGGGATTCTCCGTGCACAGCTGTTGAGTGGTCAGCTGCCCGGGGAGGCAGGGCAAGGCCCAACAGGCTTCTGGATGGATTGGAGTGCTGGTCATGAAGAAGGATCCTGGCACCCTGCACAGTCTGGTAAGTAGACTCAACAGACCAGGATAGGTAAGGAATGGGATTCCACAGCACCTGCAATGTTGAAGACATGCTTCCTATCAATATGTACACAGCACAAAGTACTAAAGCCTACTGGGAAGCACTGAGATAGACAGTCAGGCAAACATATACGTATCTAACTTCAAAATCAATTCCTGTAGGTTCCGCCCTATTTCAGTCTTTTTATTCTCATTTTTGCTCCCAATGAAGACTCATTCATATCCTATCTACTTTACTTTGCTTTATTGGGCTTGTATCAAACAACTCAAGGCTGTTAACAAGTAAACAAGGTACAACAGACAGAAAATGTATATAAAATAAATAACAAACAATAAACAGGTGCTAAAGATACGGACGTCCGAGCATAGCCATATAAAATAAGAAAACAACAGTAGTCACCCAAAGGCCTCTTGAAAAAGACGGGTTTTCAAGGCTTTCTTAAATGCTGGCAGTGATTGTGCCAGGCAGACCTCACAAGGGATAGAACAGATTTTGGTTCAATGGTTACAGATACATCCCTCTACCTGAATGTTTCTTTGTACAAAAGACTTTATCATCCCCTCTCCCCCAATTACTATTACCGTAATTAGTATGCTGTGAAGCATTAGATCATTGTTTATGTCAGGTAACACCAATGGAAGGGGTGGCTGTCCACTAATTACAATCTCCCCCCTCAGTCTCCTATACATACGAACAGTATGAAATATGGTAGGCAAGCCAATTAAAACCTGACAGATTCCATCTTTGAGACAAGCCTCCCAAGATAACAATTTGCCTATCATTATGGAGGAGCCAGATCTCACAAAGGCACCTTGTCTCCTACTCCCCAACTGACTCCGTAAGTGGTTTATGTTAACACACCCACGGATTAACCTAGGCGGTACCAAGTGAAGAGTCCCACCCTCACCCTCAGTGTCCTCTTTGTCTTTCTTTTTAAGAACTACCTAAAGTCAAAATAATTGCTCAGATACCTTTCAGAGTGGGATGAACGGATCTGGTTTAGTTCTTTAGATAACCTCTTGTCAAGAGCAGACACATTAGATAAGAGATGACACAGGCCTCAAGCATTGTGTTTCTCTCCATCTCTCTCAAGCTCTTAATGACCGATGGTGCTGGCCTGCTCCTGAACCCTCCAGATCTCTTTGTCCAGTTTGCTGAGCCAGTTAAAACTATTAGCATAGACATGCAACAGTAAGGAGCAATGACGGAATTCTGTCGTGCCTCGAGTTGGAAACAGTCACTTTTTGATTGCTACACAAATAATTATTCACTACACAGAAGAAATTGTATGTCTAGTGCCTAAACTATGAAATCTCTACCATGTAAAGGATACATAGCACTGGTATTCAAAACACAGCTTTTGCAACCTCACAACCTCAATCTTTGTGTAACCTAGTTAAAGATATTTTCCCTTGTAGAATCTACCAAAACAATCCTTTGACGTTAAATACAAAACCACAAGAAATAGATCTAAACCTAAAGCTGACTAAAATTTCCTCCTTCTGTCTACCACAAACATATTCAACCTGAAAATGTTTGTTTTCAGGCTTTCTAACTCCACCTTTTCACCCACTCAGGTAATACTTTTGTCCTTTAAGAATATCTGTCCCTTAAATCTTTCATTTATATACAGTGGTACCTCGGATAACAACTGCCCTGGATAACGAATAATTTGGATAACAACTTCAAATTTCCAGGTATAGGGCTGCCTCTGATAACGAATTTTCCCTATGGCCTGCCTCGGATAACGAATTGCAATTCCTAGGTATAGGTCTGCCTTGGAGAACGATTTTTCTCTATGGGCTGCCTTGTATAACGAATCTTCCTATGGGCTGCCTCGGATAACGAATTTTCCCTATGGACTGCCTCAGACAATGAATTTCCAGCATGCATCAGTAAAAAAGTTATCCCAGGTGAAATTGCATCTGTACCTTTAAAGTGCACTTTATAAAGAGTTTTGAGCAAAAAACCAGGTGTCTGTGCCTTTTTCCTAGACTCCAGAATGGATTAAACAGTTTCCCATTCATTCCTATGGGAAACTGCATTTTGGATAACGACAGGTTTCGGATAACAACTAACCTCGGATAATGAATTACCGTCATTATCCGAGGCACCACTGTACATAAAAATATCTTCAGTAGAGCCTGGTAAATTTCTAATGCAGTCCAAACATTTCATGATGGTTTCTGCCTCTTGCTATTTTTGGAATTATCTCTCTCAGGCACACCTATACATGGGTGCTGCCATGCCCAACATCATATGTTCCTCTCTACCTTTAGATCGCAGTGAGCAAAGTACAGCTCTCCATAGATTGTTAGACGACAGTTCTATCAGCCCTATCCAATGCAGCCAACAGTGACAAATATTGGGAATTAATGTCCCGCAGAAAACCACACTTTGCCCATCCCTATTCTAGATCATGAATTGAAAGGGTCTGGCAAGCTAGACTAGAGCAGCATTTCTACTATCCCACTGGATTCAGAGGACACCAGAATTACAATAATAATTGAGAAATTATTACTTAGAAACCTAACAATTAATCTTAGCAAATGCTTGGAGTAAAAACAATCCCAACAAAACCACACATCGACAGAACAGCACCCTAGGTATGGCCAACATAAAAGAAAAGGGTATATATTAGTGTATCATATTTAAAAATTAAATATAGTACACAAAATGTATTTGGAGTGGTGTGACTGTCATTCTCTATTTTAGTTTAGAAAATATTTCATCTCATTCCACAGTGTCAAAAACTGCTATGGTTTCATCTATATTTGTTATATTGTAGTTTTTATTAGATGACACAGAGCTTTGAAGCAAGCATTTTGTGTTTCTTATGTTGGTTTTATTGTTCATCTTTGTATGAACCACTACAGGTGTGATGCCATGGAACACAAGACCTCTTGAGCAGCTTCCATTCATTCAGTGTGGCTTGCACAATGCACCACCCTGGCGGGCAGTGTCCTTAGTCTTGTTGAACCTGTATTTGGCTCAATATGCCCTCAGTGCCACTATGTCAACACAAATGGAATCAAATATGCCTATTTATTCTTCATTATAATTCCATCAGTAGCATATGCTGCAAAAACCAGTTGCTGAATAATAATGGTAGTGTCTGCATTTTACAGTCTATTTTAAAATTAGTATGTTTAGAAAAATGTAGCTGGACTTGAACTTAAGATCACAGTGTCTTGCACACTAAGGAAGAGTGTATTATTATGAAATCAGATAGTCTCCCTAGTTGATTGTAATGAGAATACAGCTTTAAGGTTCAATTTTCTATATATATATATAATTAAAAAGGCCACAAAGTTATCCTTGAAACAATTCTGAGTCTTCTGTTTAAAACAGGAAAAATAAATCAATTATCAAAACTAGATCCAACCAAATGCTGAAAAGGGGCAACAGAAAGTGACTCTTTTCAGATCAGAAACATGTAGGTTTGTTTTAAAGTCTTTTGCAAATTAAAAAAACATGGCGAAACATATATGTGATGCAATTTTGTTTTGGTAAAATTTTTGCAGTTAGGAAGCACACAAGAAAGTCCAAAATAAATAAGGAAACATGACTTCTGATGTGCAGGCAGCAAGATGATCGAGGAAGGAGACAAAAGTTACTGGATGCCTTGCGAGCCAGAATAAATAATTATTGGATGGAAGCCAGTGGGCCAGTTAAAGCAACAACCAAGTTGTCGGCACAAAAAAGTCCAAGTCATGCCAATGGGACTTCTCTGTGAAGTGTCTTTGCATGATGAATAAACAAAGGAGTGTGCACCTTCATCTACTGTAGCATCACAAGGACTTGGTGTTAGCTGACTACTTGTTTGCAATGTGCTGGTTACATCAATGCTTAGCATCTTTCAGGTTCATACCACCTGCAACAACAGCAGCTCACAAATAGGGTGTGTTGTGCATGTTGCGTCGTTACAGTCGTGACCGACTCTTCGTGACCCACGTCCATGGAGTTTTCTTGGTAGGAATACTGGAGTGGTTTGCCAGTGCCTACTCCAGGCACCTACAGCACCTGGTATTCCCTGGTGGTCTCCCATCCAGGTACTAACCAGGGCTGACCCTGCTTAGCTTCCGAAATCAGGCCAGATCTGATGTGCTTAGGGCATCTAGGCAGCTCTCACAAATAGTAGCACCTCATATATGATGCGTCAGTGCATCACTAATGATTAAAAAACTCACCAGTAGTTGACAACCTGTAATTAATATGTATGTTGCTTTTTTAAAAATAAACAATCATTTCCACAATCTAAGTCTATCTAGTGTACAAATTTTATGATGTCAGTATTTTGATTTTCAGATTTTTCAAAGCCTAGTATCTACTGTATACTACTGCTAAAAAGCTGGTATCTTTACCAGCCAAACCCGGGGGATGAGAAATATGCTCCAGAGTTAATCAAAATCAAATGGAACACAGGGAAAAAATAGCTACAGTTAGAAAAGTAGGACAATTCTATGCCCCTGGCTTATCCCCATAATGCGCTCATTCTTTGAGCGGGGGGGGGGCAGGAAGAGAGCTGCTACAGAAGGATTCTCCCATTGCCATTCCTAAGTGCCAGCCAGTAATCATGGCATCTTAAATTTAAAACATTCACTATGTTTTGTGATTGCTGAGGCCAGGAGGACACTCTGGTATAATTTCAAAGCTCTCAATTGGTATACAGACTTGTGGAGACAAATATCTAATTGCCCATTTCAGCACTTTTAAAATTTTACACTTGCCCCCCTTTTCCTGAAAAGTGTGTTGAGGAGGATCCCTGATGCTACACCAACCACTAAGAAGAACTTTTAAGATTATGATAATTTTTGTTACTGTTCTATGGTCAAGCCTGATACAGCCTTATCTACCTCTCTCTTGCTAAAAGACATTGGCTGATCTTAAACCTGGCTTGAATGAATAACAATTGTTCTCTATAGGTTTTCAAGGTACTTTTTTGTTGTTTGTCTACCCCATTCACTGGCCTGAAATCAGCAAGGCCTCAGATGGCTGTTACTATGGCAACCCTGTTCATTCAACACTGGCACATAATGAAGACAATGTGTTTTCCATTTAGATGAGTTTTACAGCAGAGAGAGAGAGAGAGAGAGAGAGAGAGAGAGAGAGAGAGAGAGAGAGAGAGAGAGAAAGAGAGAGACTTGTGCTTAAGAGCTCTGGAGAATGGAGGGTAATATAATCAGGTTTTCTGTAGTACTAGTTACAGTGTGGTGTTCACCTGAGAGAAACAATGTCGCACCAAGTTTTACTGATGATAATTTGTAATAATGGTCGGAGTGTGGCGCTTATGTTTTAGTTTCTGGATATAAAGCAGAAATGATCTCTATTGTGAAAAACTACTAGTAGACTATTAATACTTGTTGGCGTTTGGCCTTCACATATTTGAAAACTGACACCAGATCTTCTCTTTAATCCACCCCTTTCCCCAAAGTCAGAAAGACATTTGTTCACAAAAATACCAAACAGGTATTCAAAATAAATGCATGTAAATGATTACTGAGAGACAAACTGACCAAGACAGATGTTTTCTACTTTGGTTGGGATACATTTGCCTTCATTTGCAATACAGTACATAAATTCTAAACTGGTTCACATTAGGTCAAGTCAGGGTTATCACCAAGATGATTCTGAGCACAAGAAACAGCAACAAGCCCAAACTGAATCATATTTAAATGAAAATCTGCTATACTAAAAACGTGGATTACACACTGTTTAATCTCTGGAACAAGCTGGATCCTAACATGGACTTGCTCCTCTCCTCAGACTGCTTTTTTGCCAGCGGTTTGCTTAGATTTCACAGCTAATCAGACTTGGAGATGAGGAAACACATAATTCTACCAAATAATACAATCGTCAGAATAATCACCTGTTTTACACAGTAATTCTGTTCATCTATTCAAAAATTTTCATAGCATATCCCAAGCACCTGGGAAAACTAATATTTTTAAAAGAAATTATTTTAAAACTAATATATCCAAATTCTTATGTGTGCTCTTATAAATGTGAATACTTGCACACACACAGAGAAAGAGAGATTTTCACTTCCAATCAAGTGTAAAGTGGTACCTTGACTTACAAAATTAATCTGTTCTGAATGCTTATTCAGAAGTCGATTTTTTCATTAAGTCTAATCACGGTTTCCCATAGGAATGCACTGAAAATCAATTAATCTGTTCCAGAGGTTGGAAAAAAAGGCAAAAAGGGAACAGATTAAATGGTTTTCAGTGCATTCCCATGGGAAGGCTGCCCAACCCACCTCAACCAATCAGCAGTCCAAAAGACAGCTGATTTTGACAGATGCGACCTGTCAAAATCAGTTGTCTGTCAGGGGCTGCAGAAAGTTGCTTGAGATGGTTTACTCCCAACCCAGCAAGGGGGGAAGCTTTTCCCCTTCTTTGCTGGGTTGGGGCAGGTGGAGAAGGAGAAAGAGGGCGATCTCTGCCCCCATCACCTCTCCCCCCCACCCAGGCTGTATTGATCTCTTTGCAATGCCCTGTGGCTGCCAGCAAAGAGATCGAAGCAGCCAGGAGAGAGAGAGAGGCAGACAGACAGAGCAAGCATGGGGGGTGGGCTGCCCGCCACAGCAGAAGGCTCTTTGGGTTACCCCACCTTCTGTAGTGGTGGGCACACAAAGGGGAAAGGCAGTGGAGCTTGCAGTGGGCACAAAAGCCCCACTGCCTTTCCCCTTTCATCCACCCGCTACAACAGAAGGTGGGGTAACCCCAAGAGCCTTCTGCTGCAGTGGGCAGCCCACCCACCCACCCACAGGCACACACAGAGTTAAGGGAGGAGGAGGAGGAGGAGGAGGAGGAGGAGGAGGAGGAGGAGAGTGTGTGTGTTGGGGAGACTGCCACCTACCTCCCAGCTGTGTTTTGTTTTGACACCTCAACCTCTAAAGAAATAAAACAGCTTGGGGAGGGCGGCAGAGGGCTGGGTCCTTTGTGGAGCACTCTCACTTATCCCAGCTGCCGCCTCTCAGTGCTGCAGATACCCGGAATCTCGCTGCTGCGCCATCTGGAGTGCTCCTGCCGTCTCCTGCTGCTGCCTCCACTGGTCTCTGTCGTCGCTCAGCCAGCTTAGGGAGGGCAGTGGAGGGCAAGTCCTGCCCATTCCGCCAGTTCCCAAGCGCTCGGTCAGCTTGGCTGTGAGGGTCCACTTGGGCAGCACTGGGGGACAGCGAGGCGGTAGGGTCATGCGGGAGGCTCAGGCTGTGTTTGGCCCACTGGAGGCCGCTTTGCTGTTTAAATCATATATTTATATAGACCTCCTGAAATTCCTTCTTCGTCTTTTACTTGTTTAAAAAAAAAAACCTAAAAGCTACATGGAGAGTTTTGGGTTTTTTTCTACCACCTGCCCCTCCTGCTTTCTTTAACTTTTAAAGTTTATTATAGAGGCTTACAAAGTTAGAGTTAAAAGAACATAACACAAATAAAGCAATGTGCAAGCATACAAAATGTAGAGCTCAAAATCCTCTGCATTTTCAAAAGCTTGGCCAAAAGAAAAGGATTTTCACCTGGTATTTTAAAAATGTCACCAGAGATAATGGGTGAGCTTTCTTGAGAAGAGCATTCCATGTATGGGAAAAAGTGATGTCAATTCCAACTTGCTTGACAAAGAACAATAAAGAAGAAAATGCAAATATGCTTCTTATCCTCACAAGACAGCAAGGCTTTTTTTGGGGGGGAGGTGGAGAATTTTAAGATTCTCAAGGGCTGTTTACAATGTACAGTAACTAGAAATGTTATCACATTGGATGGATTATTTGTGTGTCTTGCTCTCCATAATTGACTAAAAATAAAAGCTTTGATTCCTTGATCTCAGCAAGGAATAAGATCCTCCACTGGTGCTAGATAATCCTTGACACATTATTTCACCATGCTAAAATAAAATATATCAGCCAAATGTCTAAAGTGGCACTGCCCCCCCCAACCAATAACTAATCTGGAATCACTAACTAAGATGACTTTCAATACATTCGTCATTTGCCTCATGTTGTTCAGCAGAAGTACCCAAGAAAACCTTCTGATGAGAATATTAAAGTCAACACTGACAGATTTGAAAGTGATTCTTCATTTGTTCCCACTGCTAAATTTGATAGACCCAATACCAGTTCATTTCATACATCAACATTATTTAAATAAGCTTGGAGTAAATACAGTGTGTGGGAGGGAGGGATGTATATCAAAATTTGGAATGTTTTAAGGAAGTGCAAGGAAAATGAGTGGTGAGGGGAGTCCAGTTCACGACCCTGGCCTTGGGTTGCCGACCACACAATAAGCCAACCCAAATATAACCCCTCGGTTTATGCTCAAGTCAATAAATTTTACCAGTTTTGTGGTTTTAAAAAATGCCCTCGGCTTATATTCGGGTCGGCTTATATTCAAGTATATACGGTACTTTTAAAAGAACATTTGCAGTGGAAACCATTGTGGAAAAGGGGAGAACAACTTGGCCAAGTTTAATTAAACGGTGTAATAATCCAAATTTGAAGCCACTTGGGTGTCTCAGCTGATATATGGGTCCACACACAAAGAATCCTTCTGTGGATGAACGCTCCATCTGCTGCAGATTTGAACTATTCTCAAAAAACCCTTTAATGCAATATTAGAATAAGAGCTACACAGAGGTCAAGGCAGACCTAAGCTACTTCCTTTTCCAGAGGCTGCCAGCATATTAAAAGATGAAGAAATGCCAAAATGGGGTAATAACATTCTGTGGTGTGTTGGCTAAACAGATCCTCTATCCTCCTCTCCTGTAATAGGCACAGTTATGAATTTATTTTCTGTTCTTTATTTCACCAAGCAAAATGGGACCAAGAATTATTTGCTAAACCTCAAGGGCAGGTCCACACACGTACTGTATGAACAAGCCATACTATGGTTATTCACCAATGTAAATACAGTGGAACCTTGACTTACATACTGCTTGACTTGCATCATATTTGACTTGCAGCAAGAAGGGGCCTGTTTGACTTGAGTCGCAGGCTTTGACTTACCTCTCGGAGCCCCGGCGCAAGGCACTGGAATTGGGTGGCAGCCACAACCCAGCATCGCGGCTGCCGCCTCCAAACTGCTCCTGCCTTCTTCCCCTCCTCCGGCAGCGGCGGCTTCAGCGAGGCCAGCTCTGAGCACCTGGAGCTGGTCCTCGGCCTCACCGAAGCCGCCGCTGCTGCCGGAGGAGAAGAAGGGCCGGGAGCTTGGGGCTGGCCTCGCTGGTTAGACAGTCGGCTCAATCTTGTAAAAAATCTGGCTGCAGAAGTCTGGTCCACAATGGAAGCATTTTAGTTGGGGAGCTGTACAGTTGTGGGACTCTAATGGTAAGCATAGAGTTGTTCAGAACTTGGAACATCAGGTTAAAAATCAGTAAAATTTAAATGTTAGACATTGTTGCTATGAACATTAAAAAGTGGAGGCATATAACTTGTGGACTATAATTCCACTGCCTCCTCCTCTCTTTGAAGAGACATTTCATTTACATCCCCAGAAGGAATCTCCTATCCCAGTCAAATTTGTGTTAAATTGCTGTTTTCGGGGGTCTTTTTCATCATCTGGAACGGATTAATCCGCTTTCCCATTACTTTCTATGGGAAATGTTCATTTGACTTAAGTCATGTTTGACTTAAGTCTAGACCACTGGAACGGATTAATGACGTAAGTCAAGGTTCCACTGTAGTTCACTTTTTACCCTATCTCACATGTTCTTACATGTAGCCGACTGACAAATTCAAATGCCACTGATGCACAATTTTAGCAGTGTTTTCCATTCAGTATATATACTCAGTACAACTACATCCACACTTAATACATCTCATAAACACACACATATCTTTATGACGTTATTCTGTACATCACTTTGGGTCTTGGAAAGCTAATTCAGATCATCAAGGAGTCTATAAACAATGGTCAGGGAGTAGAAAGGGGGAAGGGAGAGACAAATGCATTCATTGAAAGAGGCAGCAATTTTTTTAAAAAACAAATTATCAGTTTTAAGATACAGTACTTAGCTAACAGAGGAAGATTGGCGACTAATTCAAAATCCTGCATGCTCTTTAAGAAAAGCCATGCCAGGGACTGCTTTCTAGATCAGCATCCTATTTCCAAATGTGGTCAAACAAACATCCTTGGGAATCCGAAAAGCTGGACTTAAAGGTAAAAACGTCTGATGTTCAGAGACACACTGAGTGTGAAACAGGAAGTTCCACAATTAATCATTGTAGCTAATGAGCAACAGTTGATGGACATATCTACAATGCCTTTGTCTAAAATCTTTCAAAGCCCATTCAAGTCAGTGGCCTCCACATACCCCCCTGACAAAGAATTCCACAATTCATTTATTGTATGGCATGGAATTGTATCTGTTCTGACCATATTGGCCATTATTTTTCTCATTTAAGTATATACCTTTTCAAGAACTCTGTTTCTCCGTGCTTCTACTACTCATGCTTGTTTCTGTCAGACTCTCTGCTCTTACTCTTCATCTGTACAGGTAACCTCCAGCATTGCTTTTTCCTCTGTCAAAGTGTTCCTTGAAACCTGCAGCTGGCCTAGCTGGAGTGCCTTTTCCCCATCAGAGCCCCTGCCTCTTCCTTCTACAACACCTTTCATAACTATATCAAAAAAGGCTAATTTAGAGAGGTCATTGCACAGAGAAAACAATCAATTTGAACACAGGTTTGCATCCCAGTTCTTCTTTGTCTCCACACCTGCAGTGGTTACCCGGATTCAAATGCATGTAAACTATAGTACAGTAACCCCCCACCAATCGCCGGGGTTAGGGACCCACCCCACCCGCGATGCATATCCATGATATGCGGAAGTGTGTGGTGGGGGGGGGGGGCGGCGCGGAGTGACTCGCCGCCCCCCCACGGTGCAGGTACTGCGATCCCGCGATGTAGCAGGGCCGCGATATCTGAAACGCGAAATGGCGGGGGGTCACTGTATACCAATGTCAGGGGATCCTGGATAGAGGGCGCAGATATTGCCTATGAGGGCTGTGTTGGTATTTGTGATTGTGCAGGATCACAGAGAAAGGACAGAATGGATATACGGAAATATAATTTAAGGGGGAATCAGCTTTTATTTTAAAGTGCATTATTTATGTCACTCTTAGGTTTTAGGTTTGAAAGCATGTAGATAACACATGGAAGAAATTTTAGAAGGCCAAAGATTTGTTCAAGGCTTTTCTTCCTCTGCATAAATAAAAATCAAGTGAGGGAGAGTATGGGCATGATGGCTGGAGTACTTCAGCACATTGTTTCCCTTATTCACTTTACCTTGAAACAATATCCAGGGAAGTGTTTACTGTATACCTATTCATTATTTTGTCTCATATAATGCAATACTGATGCTTATGCATCTGACTGTAGAGATTCTATTGCTTGGTCTTGCATATACAGTAATTTCATACACCAACATATTAAGTGAACAAAAACGATATGTCTTATTCTGAAAGAATCCTGAAGATCAAAGTGACCAGAGTGCCAAGTGTCCTTTTTAAATACAACATCCAGATGTTCTTACACTGTTCACATTAACCCAGTATTATGGCAGCTAAATGCTCAAGCCTTTCATAATTATACACTTTTTCCTAATCTCTAATGTAAACTACAGTATTGTTAAAAGGGTGTAATATTGTTCCCGTTCAGGGTGTCTATGTGTAAGAATCTGCTGATCGGAGGAGTATAGTATTTATAATGCTGCACAGCAACAGGGTGGTGTAATTTCATATTGTAACACCTTAATGACTTTATTGTTTCAACTCCCATTCCAACTCCAAATGCTATTACTATTTAAACAGCTGTATTATGAAAAAGTTGCACACGAATGGTTTCCAGATAATTTACTCACATAAAAAAAAACTAATTCATTGAAGGGCTGCCTGTTTCTCTAACTGTTGCATTTTTTCAGCTTTCCAACATACACAGGAATTTATAGCTAAGTTAAAAGCAGAATAACATATAAAGCTGTACTAGCTGATCTATGGGGTGGGTCCACAGAGGTATGTTCCAGTGTATAAAAATTAAATGGCAAAAGCATAAATGTTAAGATTAGAGATGAGGACAAACTTAAAAACAAATCATATTTTTCTGATGAATTTTGCCAGTTTGTCAAAATTCACTTATTTGTATTCATCATAGATGAAATTTGCTAATGAAAACAAATTGATGAATTTTTAGCATTTTTTGCTTTGTTTATTTGTCAGGCTCTAAAATGCCCCCTAAGGCACCTACAGACACCAAAATGGGAAGAAAGCTTTCTCTGCCTCTCCTCTACTGTCTTCCCAGGTTTGGTAGAGGTTGGATTTTTATGTCCAGAGTTATGTCCACGTAAATATTCCACCTCCCAGAAAAATTCTCCCCAGGCACCTAGAGACTCCAAAGTTGCAGAGAAGCATCTACTGAATCTCCTCTACAAACCCTCCAGGTTTGTTGAAACGAGGTTTCCTGGGGACTCCACTTTGTGGGTGTATAACTGAGATGCTGAAATCTAAACTTCACCAAACTTACAAGGATCGTGGAAGAGAGTTGGGAGAAGCCTCTCTGCAGGTTTGGTGTCTCCAGGGGCCTGGGGTCTACTTCCCTGGTTGGGGGGGGTGTTATTTGATTTTTGTGTTTGTTTTCATATTTCAATGAAATTCCTAATAAATCAATTGCATGGGACCAAAGAGCAACTGAACAGAATTCATATGGTCAGTACATTTAGATATTGGAGGAACATTAGGAATTATTCAGAGTAGTAGCCTATTTCTTGGGTCTTCGTGAAGGTGCTCAATTACTGATTACAGATGGGCACGGAACGAACATTTTTTCGTTTCCGTTACCGTTTGTCATTTCCGTTACGTAATGAAACAACAAATGAAAATTGTGATGAAAATGCAACGAAACGAACAGAACCACAAAAATTGTTTTCGTTACGTTTCGTGTCCGTTAATGGCGACGCGCAATGAAATGGATGTCACACCAGCCACAAAATGGAGGCAAGCCATCTGATGGGATCATGTTCAACCAATAGCATGCCCAGGTTGCAGACTGGGCGGGCAGGTCTGGCAGCCACAGAGGGCATAAAAAGGTCTGGCAGCCCCCATCCTCCTTGCAGTCTCTGGTGGGAGTTAGGGTGGGTTTGCTCTCTCTGCGACTCTAGTTTCAGTCCTGCAGCCTCCCTGTGTGCGTGCGTGCTGCGTACCTCTCGGTGAGTACCCTCCCTTGCCCCACAGTGCAGTCACTCTGCTGCTGCCTTGCACCCTGGGCAACGCCCACCGCTGACTTTGCAGCCTCCCTGCATACCTAGTCTATACTGTGTCTCTGCCAGCATCCATTTTTTTAGTGTTTTCCCTCTAGTCTGGGGCGTTGGGAGATGCCTGCGCATGGAAATGCTTTAAAAATCGCGCAAAAAGCGGGTAGAAACGACAAATGAAAAAACGAAAAACAATAATGAAAATTTTCCAAAAATTCACGACAAACGGAAACGAACCGAAACAGACCTCTCAACGAAAAATGAAAAACCGAAACAGCATTTTTTTGTTTCGTGCCCATCTCTATTACTGATATTTGTATGACGGATATATCTATGGGCAGGTTGTAGTTCGGAAAGAAACAAAAACAACTCTGATGGAAATTACACAGGAGGTGTATGCAATAGAAAGAAAGCTTGTGCCAAATTTACTGTTGCCAGAACTGGAAAGCAGCTTTTTTTCTCTGAATGGAACCTTAAATCTGGATCTTTTCAAGGAGGCACAGTGGGGAATCAAAGTCCCAGCCTCCGACTCTGCAGACAGAAACCTAAACCACTGAGCTATCTGGCAGTAAAAATTATGTGTTATTAAATTCGGTTTCTTAGAAACAAATATTGCTCATCTATATATGATTTGCAGAACATTTGATATACTAGTCCAAGATTATAATCTACTGTAATAGCCTTACTGGATATATCCCTGAACATATTTTTACCATTCTTCAATGGCAGTTACAGTATATCTATTACATTTAGAGATGGGCATGCGTTTGGTACGAAATGATTTTTTTTAAAAAGTCATTTTGTTTTTATTTTGTTTTGTTTATGTGGGGTGCCGCAGTAGATGGTGCAGTCGTGGTTTTGTTATTGGATGGTGGTATCGTTTCATCTGTGGGAAGGGTCTGGGTTTGTGTTTGGTGTGGGTGGAAGGTGGTGGCATCTTGTGTCCTGCGGCACCCCACTCCAGTCACCACATGGAGCACACTTACACACGCCAAAAAAACATTGGGAGACCACAGACACGTAGCCAGACCAAAATGAATTCACAAGACACAGGACCCCACTCCACCAAAGCCCAGGATGCTGCCAGAACGCCCACCACCAAAGTCGTTAAGAAACAAAAGGCTGATAGACACACATCCAGCACCTCACCCACACAGGATGTCTCTAAACAGCCATCTAACCCACCAGCAGTTAATCCCTTAACGATCGCCTCAGCCACACAGCAGATCACAAAAGAACAAAGGAACCTACAATCAGCAACAGAGCAAGCAAACCACACACCCCCAGCAGTATTTATAGAAGGACTTCAACTGAGATCACGCTTTGCTTCAAGAAGAAAGAAGCCAGAACACCAGCCTGAAGATGACGAGTGAGACCTCGTCGAAACGTCGCCAAAACAACCAGATTTCTACACGGGAAGAAACCCGAATCCACCCTAACATGCATATATATATAACATGCATACCTATACCCGTGAAAATCTACGAAAACAAATATCCGACCTCTACGGGGAGGAAACCTTCCAGCTGACCAGAACCTACGAGAAACTAGAAGTCCGAAGAGCCACCATCTTATGTGACATTGCATTCCTACGCAACTGCCGAGACAAAATGTGATCCCCACAAGCTTCCAACTGAAATTCCACTCAAAAACCCCATCCAGCGAAAGGATCCTGAAAAGAACAGAACTAGCCCTAATCAGAAGCGAACTACACAGGAAAAGATACCTACTAGATCAAACCAACAGAGACCTACTCACTCTCCACCTCAAACTCAGCAACAAAATCCACCCAACACTCTGGAACAAATCCAAGCAACTGGCCGCCTGAGAGCTGAAACAGAGACCTCCCACAAGACAGACACACACACCAACAAACTCCACAAACTGAGAAACGCCAGAAGCCCAACCCCCACACAACAGCCCATGAAACAAACAGTTCACAACATATCAGACAGGACACTCACCATCGCAGAGACCAAAGTCCTTTCCAAAGGATTCAACTTTGCAATCGCCCCCAGACACATCCCCACCGAAAACATCATATGCGGAGTGGAAGCCAGCCTAACCAAAATCAACCCAGATGAAGCCAACAAAATCAGACTCGAAGTCACCAATGTCCTCTGCTCCAGCAAACCACCCAGAAGCAATTTACACAAAGAAGAACAAAAAGCCCTCTCCAACCTGAGGAAAGACAACAACATAATCATTCTCCCAGCAGACAAAGGCAATGCCACAGTGGTGATGAACACATCCGACTACCAAGCCAAATTATCCAACCTACTACAAGACCCTGCTTACATACCTTGAACACAGACCCCACCACCTACCTGGAAAAAACCACCAAAGCCAAAATAAAAGCCTCTCCCTTAAGTGAAGAAATCAAGCCAAGCATCATCCCCAGAGAGAAATCATCCAGATGCCCCAAGCTCTACGGCCTCCCAAGATTCACAAAGAAGGAACACCTCTCAGACCCATAGTCAGCTCCATAGGCTCACCTCTACAAAACCTCGCCAAATTTCTTGCCAAACAACTCCAGCCCTATGCAGAATCCATCACTTCATACGTACAAAACTCGTTCCACTTCATAGAAATTATAAAGAAACAAGACCTACAACCCAATGACCTACTCGTGAGCTTCGATGTTGTTTCGCTCTTCACACAAGTGCCCATTCAAGAAGCCTTGACAGCTATCCACAACAAATACAACCCCCAAACACATCCTAGATCTGACCAACCACTGCCTAACCAACACATACTTCATCCACAATGGACAAAGATACAAACAGATAGAAGGAGCACCCATGGGATCACCCCTCTCACCGGTCATCGCAAACCTATATATGGAACACTTTGAAACCAACGCTACAGAAGTCCGAACATAAACCCAAACTCTGGCTCAGATATGTTGACGACACCTTTGTTATCTGGCCACACGGGAAAGATAAACTGAACAACTTCCTCACACATCTCAACAGCCTACACCCCAAAATACAATTCACTATGGAAATAGAAGCCAACAACCAACTTCCCCTTCCTGGACGTCCTAATCTACAAAAACCCGACGGCTCCTTAGGACATACCATCTACCAGAAAAAACACATACAAACCGCTACTTAAATGCACAATCACACCACCACCCTGCACAGATCAACTCCGTAGCAAAAAACCCTCATCTCCAGAACCAAACGCCCGCTGACAAAGACCACCTAAAAACTGAATTACACACTCTCTCGAATGTTTTAATTGCGAACGGATTCCAAAAAAAACACCATCACCAAACTAATCCAAAAGGAAACACCCCAAGAACCAAGAAACAGAAGAGAACAACGGCACCGCCCCTCCTCCCTTACATCAAAGGCACCACAGACAAAATCAGCAAAATTCTCCACAAACACAATATCAAGACAGCCTTTTGCACCGACCAAAAAATAGCCAACATCTTAAGAAACCCCAAAGACAAGATTGAGCTAGAAAACCAAGGAGTTTTAAATACTATGCAAAAGATGGAAATTTTCCTTTTTATTCTGTTTTAAACAGAAAAAACAAGAAACGCCAGAAGCCCAACCCCACACAACAGCCCATGAAGCAGAGACCAAAGTCCTTTCCAAAGGATTCAACTTTGCAATCGCCCCCAGACACATCCCCACCGAAAACATCATATGCGGAGTGGAAGCCAGCCTAACCAAAATCAACCCAGATGAAGCCAACAAAATCAGACTCAAGTCACCAATGTCCTCTGCTCCAGCAAAACCACCCAGAAGCAATTTACACAAAGAAGAACAAAAAGCCCTCTCCAACCTGAGGAAAGACAACAACATAATCATTCTCCCAGCAGACAAAGGCAATGCCACAGTGGTGATGAACACATCCGACTACCAAGCCAAATTATCCAACCTACTACAAGACCCTGCTTACATACCTTGAACACAGACCCCACCACCTACCTGGAAAAAAACCACCAAAGCCAAAATAAAAGCCTCTCCCTTAAGTGAAGAAATCAAGCCAAGCATCATCCCCAGAGAGAAATCATCCAGATGCCCCAAGCTCTACGGCCTCCCAAGATTCACAAAGAAGGAACACCTCTCAGACCCATAGTCAGCTCCATAGGCTCACCTCTACAAAACCTCGCCAAATTTCTTGCCAAACAACTCCAGCCCTATGCAGAATCCATCACTTCATACGTATTTCCACTTCATAGAAATTATAAAGAAACAAGATACAACCCAATGACCTACTCGTGAGCTTCGATGTTGTTTCGCTCTTCACACAAGTGCCCATTCAAGAAGCCTTGACAGCTATCCACAACAAATACAACCCCCCAAACACATCCTAGATCTGACCAACCACTGCCTAACCAACACATACTTCATCCACAATGGACAAAGATACAAACAGATAGAAGGAGCACCCATGGGATCACCCTCTCACCGGTCATCGCAAACCTATATATGGAACACTTTGAAACCAACGCTACAGAAGTCCGAACATAAACCCAAACTCTGGCTCAGACTGACACCTTTGTTATCTGGCCACACGGGAAAGATAAACTGAACAACTTCCTCACACATCTCAACAGCCTACACCCCAAAATACAATTCACTATGGAAATAGAAGCCAACAACCAACTTCCCTTCCTGGACGTCCTAATCTACAAAAACCCGACGGCTCCTTAGGACATACCATCTACCAGAAAAACACATACAAACCGCTACTTAAATGCACAATCACACCACCACCCTGCACAGATCAACTCCGAGCAAAACCCTCATCTCCAGAACCAAACGCCTCGCTGACAAAGACCACCTAAAACTGAATTACACACTCTCTCGAATGTTTTAATTGCGAACGGATTCCAAAACACCATCACCAAACTAATCCAAAAGGAAACACCCCCAAGAACCAAGAAACAGAAGAGAACAACGGCACCGCCCTCCTCCCTTACATCAAAGGCACCACAGACAAAATCAGCAAAATTCTCCACAAACACAATATCAAGACAGCCTTTTGCACCGACCAAAAATAGCCAACATCTTAAGAAACCCCAAAGACAAGATTGAGCTAGAAAACCAAGGAGTCTACGAAATACCATGCAAAGTCTGTCCAGCCACATACATCGGACAAACAAACAGGAGAATAAGCGCACGCATCGCAGAACACAAGAACGCAGTCAAAAGAAGAAAATCTTCCTCTCTCTTCCAGCACATAAAAACAACAGGTCATGAAATTGACTTTGAAAGAACCAAACTCATCTCCAAAACTGAACACTTCAACAGTCGAATAATCATGGAAGCCATTGAAATAGAGAAACACCCAAACAACATGAATAAACGTGATGACACCTCCCGCTTGCCTGACATCTGAAACTAGCCCTGGTCAACAGACGAGCCTCTGTCACAAAGACTGACACCAGGTCCAAAAGGACACAAGATGCCACCACCTTCCATCCACACCAAACACAAAACCCAGACCCTTCCCACAGATGAAACGAAACCACCATCCAATAACAAAACCACGACTGCACCATCTACTGCGGCACCCCACTCCAGTCACCACATGGAGCACACTCACACACCCCCAAAAAAAAACATTTAGCCAGACCAAAATGAATTCACAAGCTCCACCAAAGCCCAGGATACTGCCAGAACCTACCAGCCATCTAACCCACCAGCATGTAAACAGCCATCTAAACAGCCATCAGCAGTTAATCCCTTAACGATCGCCCTCAGCCACACAGCAGATCACAAAAGAACAAAGGAACAAAGGAACCTACAATCAGCAACAGAGCAAGCAAACCACACACCCCCAGCAGTATTTATAGAAGGACTTCAACTGAGACCACTTTGCTTCAAGAAGAAAGAAGCCAGAACACCAGCCTGAAGATGACGAGTGAGACTTCGAAACGTCGCCAAAACAAAGATACACGGAAGAAACCCGAATCCACCCTAACATGCATACCTATACCCGTGAAAATCTACGAAAACATATATATATATATATATATATATATATATATATATATATATATATATATATATATATATATATATATATATTACAGCTGACCAGCCCAGCCGCCAGCCAACCACCTGTAGTTGGCATTTTTTTTGGGGGGTTGTTTTCACAAGCGCCAACCAGCTGTAGTGCAGGCTGGTCGATGCATTTTTTAAAAAAATTGCACCGACCAGCTATAGTGCAGGCTGGTCGGTGTTTTATTTATTTTTTTAACAAACGCCGACCAGCTGTAATGTGGGCCAGTCAGCTTAAAAAAAAAAAAAACTCACGCCAGTTGGCACTTTTTTGTTTAATCACTGCACAACTAATGCACATGATGTATAATTTTTTTAACAGTAAAGTTTTTCTTTAATATTCTTTAATATTCTTTTTGGGGGCATGGGTGAAAATTTTCAATTAGAAAAGAACTTTCATATCAAATTAAACACAATACTTACAAGAAAAACAATTTACAGGTTTACCTGCAAGTCAAATGAATGACTAGGACAACTAAGGTACAGCATGTGTAAAATGAAACAGATGAGCCCTGAAGAATCAGATCAAACATCCACCTAATACTGTTTGCAAAAGGCAGACGGTGAGACTATCTTAACAAGTCCTCCTCCAGCAGAGCAAAATGGCAAACTACTTCCCCAGTCATTTGTCCCCAGCATCAAATAGTCAGAAGCTTACTGCTACTGACAGCAGATGGAACTCCATTTTAACTGTTTTAGCTGCTCTCTACTGGTAGCCTCATTTTCACTTGAGCTATAGATAACAATTAGGCATCAAATAAAAGACTAAGCTCTACCCTTTTGGAGGAAGCTTATCTAGAGATGCAAAAATAATCTGGTTGGGAAACAAGGGCTTTGTTTTTAGATTAGTACAGACATACTACAGTACTTTTGTGGTTTTCTGCATTTTATAGTCAACATTACTAATACAGTACCCAGTCATCAACAGAAAACAATTGTTTTTCTTTGTGTTTACCCCCAATAATAATACTATACTTTTAAATTCCTTCAAGCTAATTAAAAATAAATGTAGTAAAAAATATCTATAAACATATAAAAGTATGTCTTGGTGGGGAAAAAACAGCCTGTAGTCTCTAACATGGCAGAGTCACTGCTGCAAGGTAACACCGAAAAGACTGATAACTGAAAAGATTGATAGCCACTGTTCTACAGCTCTGCACCATACATTTAAGATTTTGCCAGAAATCCTGTTGTTCATTATGTTTAATCTAAACCAACAATTCCTGAGTTAACAATAATGTGAGCTAATGGAAGAGGAGATGGGGCTATTAAGGAAGCAAGAATGGTTAAGAGTTAAGTCTATTGTAAGCCTTAATTCAGAATGACACTGTGTTTTTTTTCCTGCCCTCTTTGAAGGGGAACACAGATACTTCTACCCCTTGTGTATTATCAATGCAAATATACTGTATTTGCCTTGGCAGAGATGTTGTTGCTGATGGGAATCATAATGAAGTATTGCTTCTGTGAGCCTCACATACAATGCCTTATTTTCACTCTAGTACCAAGAGACACTTTCAGTGTATTTCATGTTAAATAAAGAAGATGCATCTTTATGTGGTTTTGGGTCATGTTAAGAATGGATCAGAACAAGATCTGTCTTAATCATTACATTCAGCATGCTGTAGGCTACCACCTTCAACAAACAAAGATCCAGAACCTAGTGTAACTATTTGATGCAGCCAGCACAAGAAATAGTGATATATGCTGCTTCATAGACTCACTCCTTTGAAATCCACACAGTGCAAAACACACTTATCTTCTTTTTAACTACATGAAAGCAACAGAAGTATTCTATTAGTGTGTGTGTGTGTGTGTGTGTGTGTGTGTGTGTGTGTGTGTGTGTGTGTGTGTGTGTGTGTGTGTGTGTGTGTGTGTGTGTGTGTGTGTGTGTGTGTAGGGGGAATCTGAAATAAAAACAGCTGCCCCATTATGAGGAGTAAAATGTACAGGTCAAATTTCATGATGCTTTCTTTACTTTGTTGCCTAGTCTGGAATCCTTCTCCTGCGCTGGGGAAAGTGGCAGCAAAGTGAGTAGTGTGTTAAGGAGAGTAATGTAACCTGAGGGCTGGGGGAAAAAAGAGATACTTATGTACTGAGATAAGCACACAAATGATTATGCCTCAGATCTCTTCTGTTGTCAACAAGCATTGTGCATTGATTCCTAATGATTTAAAAAAAGATTGCAAGATGAATCTGACCAATAAAATAAGAGGCACATACAAAATTGTGGGACTGGTGAATAGGAGAACACTGGCTATGAGAAGAGAAATGGGACTGGGAAATTTGCAAAGCAGTGATATGCCAAGACCAGATTGCCCATGTCAGGATGACAGTTTGCTTGCAGACCTCTCTTTTCAACACTAAATTCACTCATAGCCAGGTTGTTTATTTGTAACTGCAGGTCATGAGTGGCCATGTTGCTTGTTGGACAGCAAAAAGTACCAAGACCAAGAAGGCAGGCAAAAGGCCTTTGTATTGAAGGCCCCCCAAGGGGTTCAAGGATCAAAGCAGATAGTTCTGTTAGGCAACAGAGAATCAAGGTAGCAACAGCAAAATTGGAAGTCTCATTTGAGACTGGGAAGCAAGTCATTGACTGAAAGAAATCAAACCGAAAGAAGTGGTGGAAAAATATATTAGGAACTAAAAGACAGACAGTGCAAACTTCTGAAGCCCCCCACCCCCCGCCGCCCACACCTGCCTGAATTCATGACTTTGCTTCTTTCTCTTTATGGCCTTCTTGTCTTCTTTCAAAGCAGAAGGTAACTTGTTAAACTCGAGGAAACCAAACTCTCTCCAGATGATGGTGAGGGTGATTTATGAGAGCAGCTTGCCTAAATCGGCATGGAAGCCAACCGTCTTTAATTCACCAGCATTGAAATCTTCAGCATCAATCACACAGAAGCTGAAATCATCAAAGATGACATATATGATGACTTGAGAGTTGAGGCCGGAAGAGGGACTGTGGCTCAGGCTGGCAACACAGATTCCTACTTACACATCTGCTGTGGTCTGTTCAGAGATGCCCCATTCATTGCTCTACAGGATCTCTCACAAGGGGAGTTGCAACTTTTGACTAATTTAAGCCTTCTGAAGATGGAGGAGGAATAGGATAAATGGGCTTCCTCAAGATGAACCAGGTGCTCTGAGTGATTGTCTGTCCAGCTATTTCTCCCCTACAGGTAACACTTTTTAAATAGGGCCTCAGAGGTCACAGAAACTGGGCAAAAACATGCAAAATAATGTGTGGAACTAAGAAATATTTTTAATTTATATATCCCACAGAAACACAAACTAAAAATAACAAAAGTAAAATGGAGAAATGTCATTTAGCACACCCAGATATTAGAGGGGGAGTGTTGCCATATCTGATGCTCTGGCAGAAGGCTGAAGGGAACCGAGGGCGTAAAGCTGAACCAGGCCTGTGTAGTTGGGAGTGGAGGGGTTCTTGTCAAAAGCTACACAGCTGCAAAAGACCCTGGACATTGCTCCACATAAGCATCAGGCCCCCTATATGTGACTCACAGAGTCACTGAAGAATGCATAACTCTGACAGCTATTCTATCAAGCACGACTTTTGAAATCCAAGTACAGTGGACCCTCGTATCACAAACACTTTGTATAACATAAAATCTGTACAATATAAAAAATTCTGGAGATAGGGGAAATTTGCTTAACGGAATTGCCTGTAGGGCAAATCCGTATAACATAAAAATGGATGTGATTAAGGAGTACACTGCTTTCAATGCATTCCTATGAGAAATTTGTATAAAGGAAGACTTGCTTAACATAATTTCATTTGGAATGAATTGATTCCTTTATACAAGGTACCACTGTAATGTCCTTTGGAATTCCAGTGATACTGTGGAATGGTGTAACCAAAAGAAACAGCAATTGGCAGGAAAGGAAAGACTCAGCAGGTATTGCTTCTTGCCACTAATAGAATGACTGTAACTCTCAGACAGACAGACAGACAGCCATTTCAAAAGACAGTTCCATGTATCTTCATTGGTTCAAGTACTGTATGTATCTGGTTTCCGGAGAACTCATCCTGCTAACGATCTGCAACGCATACGAGCAAAGATGAAGTGAATAAGGCCCTGTTTAAGAAGTGTAATAAGGTTTTTCAGGATATGGGAGAAATCTCAAACAACCTTTCGCCTTTTCGCCATTTCCCTATTATTGTTTTCATCATAATCGCATGAAAGTGCACTCAAGACCACTGTAGGGCCTCGGTCCACAATTTAAGAAGGAGAGATAGTGGCAAATCGCTTGACCAGCACTGCCCTCCTCATCCTTTCTCCATAACAACACTGCTAATTTCCTTTGGCCTCAGAGGCTGGCGTGGATCTCTAAAAGGCCCCACGCATTAAATTCCCAGGTCAGAATGACCCTGTTGAACCATCTGCTTTACTGCCCCAGTCAGTTGTGATTAGCAGGCAAAAAGATAATCTAAGAAAGGCTTCCTTTATCACTGCATTTCCTGACATCACTTCTAACTACATTCTTTTGAGTACTGTTAGATTAAGAACACACTCTCCCCCTGCCCCCACAACGTGACTGAAAAACCCTCTGGAAACAGAATTAGAACAAAAAATCGAAGTCATATTCTTTCATTTTTTAGATAAATCCGGTATACATGAACTGTATTTTGGAGGTGCACTTGTGCATGTTACATTGGCACATTGCCTCAAGTAAAATAAGTCAGAAAAAGTGAGAGGCAGAACTGATGACAAACTACAAATGCAGTCATTAATATCTGGACATTTCAAGACAAATCCCTAAGTCTAACCAGGAAAAGAAAGGGAAAAGAATGAACTAATGATGATATGGAGTACATTCTTGACTGAGGTGTTCATGTTCTTAACAGTCTCTCTCTCTCTCTCTCTCTCTCTCAATCATCAAGAGCTGGCATTTTGTCTACCACAGTTAGGATTATTATAGCTGTGTTGGATGAATGAAGTTCTGAAAGCCAGATTAAAATAGGCAAAAGGCCTAAAGTATGTCAGGTTTCAGAGATCCCATAGCAATTACGGTAGTTATTGTTTGACTGTGTGTGTTTTGTTAATTTATTTATTTAGTGTCCTTTCATTGTCTATGGGTCTAAGCTTAGCTTGTACATAAATCTGGCTTTAGAAGTAATTGATGCCTTATAAAATATTTAATATCCTTCATGTTTCACTAGCTCCCCAGAACTAAGACTATGTAGATGTGTAATATAATAATGATTCAAAGAAAACAAATTCCAGTTTGGTTTATTTTAACAGTACAGGAGTTCCACGTCTTAACTAACGATCATATGATTCAAGAACCTATGCAGGAGCTACGGCAATCTCTTCACTCCCATGAAAGGTAATATGATGGATTTTTATGTACTGCTGAACCTTTCCCAATGACGCTTGATTTCCAGATTAACCAATTAAAATGTGAGCTCTTTAACTATTTACCTAGACTTCCTGTGCCAGTAAGCACAAAACACAGGTAATTCAATGTTCAAAATAATGTGCCATGCATCAGATTTCCCGCATCGGATGATCAACAGAACTATTTCAACAAGTGACTGACACACAGCCCAAGCTCTAAGCAGAGCTGTCTTGACATAAAAATGAAAGTCAATCCATTAAAAACAAAGTATTCATGCTGGAAACTATGTTTACCAATGTTTACCACTTCTTCTGCCAGACAAATTAGTGCATTTCTCTATATTATCTACATTTCTAAAGGACAATGTACACCGCCACAGAGGGAAACAGGGGTAAAGGAGGGGAGAGAGAAATAAATATAAAGCATATATAATTGAATGTACAGTTAGGGAGGAGGATTAAGGATGCAATCCTTTGTACACCTACTAGGCTTTAAGCTCCAATGGGCTTTAGTTCAGATCTTAAAAGTATTTTGTTTTTATGTTGCAATAGCCAAATAATCCTGCCTCAATCTATTTGGTCTGTGGATTCCAGTCACACTACTCCTGGGAGATACACACAGCCATTTCTTGGACAATATTCTCTTATTTCATGAGCATCTGTGTGGTAGATTTAAAGCAGGAAAATACACTAGGGTTTAGGAACCCAGAGAAATAAGAGGTGACCAAAACAACTGTCTAGATACAGATTTTTAAAAACATTTTTGTTTATTTTCTACACTGAAAAAGAAATAAAACAAATGTGTTGCTTGCCTCTTATCGTGTTACAAATTCAATCACAATTTCCCCCAACATTTCAGCCCAATGTAATTCATATCTCCTTGCCAAACTTAAAAGAATGTACTTTCATACTTAATTTCCTTTTTATCCCATCCATATTCTATCTTTGCTTACATCTATTTCAATCAAATACAAAAGACAGAGACAGCAAAATACAATATTGAACTAGCCTGTCTGATCTTAACAGTATATTCAATCTTGATATTTAATTCTTCATTTAACTAAACAACTTATAATATATTTTAGCTGACCATATACAATGGTACCTCTAATTAAGAGCGGCTTGACATAAGAGCAATTCAACTTAAGAGGAGAAAACAGTTGGCGTTTTAACTGCTATCTTACAAATTGTAGATGCGGTCTGATCTACTTACAATTTTTTAATTTTTTTAAATTAATTTTTTAGATAGGGCTCATCTACTTAAGAGTTGTTTGACTTAAGAACATGCATTCGGAATGGATTAAATTAGTAAATAGAGGTACCACTGTATATAGTAGATGTCATCAACAAGGTATATTTACCTATTGTTCTAAGAGATACCTAAATGCAAAAGCCTTATAGAACTCGAGTTAGTACTTTATGGGCTATTATAAAAGGGTCACATCTTGGTCCACAGATTTCACTTTATGTATAAAAGTTCTTATGTACACCTAACTACCACAATTATTTAAAAGGTCTAACAGATTAACATTTTATTATATTTCAGGTTGGTCTTCACATTTCCATTTTCCATTTCCCATATCATGACAATCAATTAATAGCCTTAGACAATCAAAATACAGAAAATAAACTTTTTAATGTAATCAATTCACTAAGCCAAAAATTCCCTTTCTGGATTTTCTTTTTCTGCTAGGTCCATTATCTTCATAATTTGTTCTTCTATCTTGATAGTTGCTTTGATGCTGGAAAGTTCCCAAGTTCTTCTCTCCTCTGTATTCATATCCAATAGAACACATGTGTTTATTTTTCTCTTCTCTGGATTTGGCCTTGCCACAAGTTCATCCTGCACAGACCTTATTGGATTTTTCTGCATATTAGGATCAGCTCTCTGTTCTGATTCTACCTCTTGATGAGGACTAATTTCAGCTCTCTTCACAAGTTCATCCTGCACAGTTCTTGTTGTTATCTGTAGACTAAAATTAGCCCCCTGTTCTGCTTCTGTATCCTGCTCAAAAATTAAAAATATCTGTATCTTCAGAAGACGGTTCCATCTGTGATGTAAAAATTATTATTTTCTGTAATCCACATAGAATTGTGTTGGCAAACTGTTGATCTGACAACAACATTTTCCAGCTCATTATGTTCTTATGTGTGTTGTGTCGTTACAGTCGTTACCGACTCTTCGTGACTCCATATCTATGGAGTTTTCTTGGCAGGAATACTGGAGTGGTTTGCCAGTTCCTACTCCAGGCGCCTACAGCACCTGGTATTCCTTGGAGGTCTCCCATCCAAGTACTAACCAGGGCCGACCCTGCTTAGCTTCCGAAATCAGGTGACATCGGATGTGCTGTTCTTATAGCTCACATCAAAGGGTTACTATCACTTGTAGTTGTAGTTTCTGCCACTCATTTTCCAAGAGGGAGGGTTGTAGAAGCAGAAGACTGGATTGAAGAAAAAAGAAAAAGAAGCAGAGAGCAGATATTCTCCAGCAGTTTATTTTGAAAACATAGGAATCCAACCAAGGTCAAATAAACATTCCTTTGAAAAACAGCTTTCCCAGTGCTGCTCTTAAATTACACCATTATATCCACCATATACAAAGAGAACAAAGCGAGAAGTTTCCTTTAAAAAATTTTACCAGCCCAGAAATGCAATAGGCAAAAAGGCAAAGCAAATTTGTGAAACATGTGTGGGAGAAGTCACTTCTTCAGATAGCTCCATCTTTCCACATATTCACAAATATTTGGCAAAAGCCGCTCTTCTACGGGAGGGAGAGGATAGTGCTTGATTGAAGAAAGAATTCCAAACATCAGCAAGATGAAACTTTGCAGAGAAAAATAGAGGGATCAAAGCAGTTTTCCTGTCACACGCCAAATATTTACAGCTTTTTACACTTCTCTGGTGCCAACAGCTCATGCTGTCGTCATCAACATTGTTGATGGCATCTGGTTTTCCTCCAGTAAGCCACTCAGAGACTTTGGGGTAGTGGGCGGCATATAAGTCATAAAAAAAAATAAACAAACAAACAAACAAACAAACAAACAAACAAACAAACAAAGACATTTTCCTAGAACAATGAATAGTCAGACAGGTACTGCCTCTCTTCGCCTCCCTCCCAAGGAGACTTACTCTTCTTAGGATCCCTTTTATCTGGAGGAATTCAACTTGGTAAGCTGCATTGCTGTTTGGGCTGCCTATTAAACAAAACAAAGGCTTCACAGCAGAAAAATAACTGGTCCCACAAACCACACTGCAGCTCACAACTTGGAAGTGCTTCAAAAATAAGAAGAAAGCTGATTTAAATTTGGACTTCAGAGGTGAGATGATTCCGAAGGCTTCTGAAAATTAACCACTGTTGCTATCCAATATATAAGAAGATATTTTAAGCCTGCAGTGAACGGCATCATATCAGAGCTAGGTATTTTCACATTTAGAACGACCTCTGTAAACCACAAACGGCTTCAGTCAGGGCAGGCACCAAAAAATAAGTGGCCGTGCCATCTCCAATGTTGCTAAGACATCTTAAGAAGGATGACATTAAGTGGGCTTATAACTTTCCTTTTCTAAAGCATCTCCATACCTCATCTGCCCTCTCATATGTTACTGTCCTCTGGACATTTCATGTTGTCACTGTCAAACATGTCTTATCCTCTTCTGATTAAACTCTGGAGTTCCCTAAAGGGTGATCTTTTTAGCTACACGGCACGATGAAAATGATGATAGAATCACATGCATCGGATAGCTTCTGGCAAAAGACAAAAGGTCCAAACATACATGGTGTCCAGCTAGAACTAAACAAAACTGATGATAGCGCCAGATACAGTTTTTCACTTACAGCAAGGGTACTGATTTTCAACAGGACACATAAGTCTTCTGGGATCATCTATCAGCTGGCCAAACTATAGGTTAAGGCTGTCCAAGTTTGAACAGCCTGCAGCCTACCTGACTGTGATGAACATCTCCTGTGGTTGATTTTAATTGTGTGTGCGCGCAAAAATCATGGCAGCGGCTACCAGCTCTCCTCCCCTATTGCCCTCCACCTGCGGCCGTGGTGCTGGGCCTGATCTGGTGGGGGTGGGGGGACGACCAGTGAGGGGAACGGTGGTGAGGGACAGGGTTGGGGACCCTGCTCCACCCGGGTGCCTCATCCAGAGGGTGAGAGCAGTGGAGGAGCGGCTGCCTCTGAATCTCCTCCCCCATCACAGTCATGGCACTGGGCCCGATCCTGCTCTGTGGGCTCGGGGGGGGGGGACAGGGACCAGGCTGGGCTGGGGGAGATCCAGGGTGGGGGAACCACAGAAGATCCCTGCCACCCCTCCCGGATGGCAAGGGCAGGGATTTGCTGCAGGGGATCCGCTGTGGTCCTGCTTTGGATCTCCCCCACCCAGCCTGGTTTTTGAGCCCACGGAGAAGGATCAGACCCAGCATCATGGATGCTGGTGGGGGGTGAGGGGGGAGAGTAGGGGGCAGCCGTACCTCTGCTACCCTCCCGTTTCTGGGTGGGACGCCTGGGTGAAGTGGGGTCTCCCACACAGTCCCTCGCCTGTGCCACTGCTGTTGCAATTGCAAATGCGGCAGCTGGTTTTTGCCTAAGGAGGGTGGCTCGCCCTCCTCCTCCTCCCTCCCTCCCTCCCTCCCCCAACCCTCCTTGGTTCCCTTCCTGGTGCTTCACGAGGCCGGGCAGACCATTTTTAAAAAAGACCATGTGAATCAGGAGGCCTGAGTCCTTGCAGGCAACTTCGAATGGCTCCCCGGTCGATCAGTAGCCCGTGGTCAACGTGTTGTGCAGGCCTGCTATAAGTCACACCCACGGTGGAAAGCTATAGGAATGTTCAAGTGCTGTAGCTTTATAAATGATTCTTGTGACAAGAGACAATGGGGGTTGCACTGGAGGAAAAGTTTTATCTTTCAAATGAAACAGGAAGACTTTTGATCAGGTTCGGAAGGACCTCAGAAGGAGAATGCAGATGTCTTGTTCAGATTGTCTTCAGAGCTGTAGGAAAGGCCATGGTTGAAAACCAGAGGGGAAATAATACGATCTGAAAAGTGCATAGGTTAGGAATGATGCTATAGAATTGCAAGGCAATTCAGATCTGATTCACACCATATTCTGTTACCATATTGTCTAGAGATTTGCAAGTTGAATTCAACAGGCAAAGAGAGACAATTGTTACTGGCCTAGAATGGCATATCACAAATGCAGTTCCTGCCAAGTCCAGGCATATCACCCAATTCTACAGAAGTGTGTGTGTGTGTGTGTGTGTGTATATATATATTATTCTAAGTGTGAAGATTCTTGCTGAACTCTCAGAAGAAATCAAATTTCAGCAATTGGGAGGTGAGACTTTAGCAGCCTGAATAAATCTGTGCCCTGGTCTTTATCAATAAAACCCGAGCATTATGCAAAAAAAATTATATTAAAATATGCACAGCGAGAGAAATGATGCTGTTTGATTGATTTGCATTAATTCCTACAGGTTTACCAATTCAAAGTTTTGTAATGTATAATGTTGATTGATTGGGCATCGAATCTTAATGTGAAATACTGTACATACAGTCCTGCTTTTAAATTAAGCAAGGGACAGGATCCTTCACAGTCAAGCATTCTTTAGTAGCTCTATAACTAAACTGCTATAACAAGCACTACCCTACATGATAACAGAGAGAGAGAGAGAGAGAGAGAGAGAGAGAGAGAGAGATGTTTTTCAATGCATTACTGCAAGTCCTAAACAGTCTAAAAATTTTTTTAACCTCTATGGTACTTTTAACAGTACAACTTGCATTTTTCATGTCCCCCCAATCCCTCCATGCTCCAGAAAAAGTCAAGAGTATTTGAGAACTAAACATTTGTATGCCATTTTCTAGAAAAAGTAAACAAGAAGTGAAGGATAATCATGGCACAAGGAGTTTCATGTTGAAACAAATGCTAGAGAATGTGTGCCAGACTGATTAAATGTGTCGCACAAGAATACATGGAGAAGAAAGGGGAATGTATTATTATCTTGTACCTCTTATTTCTCAGCTTTGTTGGTGCATATGAGTGGACCTATAGGTCAAGGCTAAACACCAGCAGCCAAGTTCCAAACATTTCCAAGTTAAAAAATATGCTTGCAAAATCACTGATGATCTGTTCCAAGACTTTCGGGTGCAGTTTAAACCAGATACCTGTGTAGGTCACAGCTTGGCTGTCATGTGGCAAGGAATACAAAATACTCGCGCTGAGACTACCTCCAACCAAAAAGGACCCCAGCACAAGGAGTAAGATAAGCAGAGCCTCCATAGAGAGTCACTGCAATTGCGGGAGCCCAGTTTGTCCAGAACCCAACTATGTAAAACACTCAGCACAATAATGCCTCTTTAAGAGAGGGAGTGGTCCCTGCTGCCTTAAAAGAGGCAGTAATCAGACCACTCCTAAAAAAACCTAACCTGGACCCAGGACTGGTGGTCAACTACCGGCCAGTAGCGAACCTCCCTTATTTGGGCAAGGTGTTGGAGCGGGTGGTGGCCGGACAGCTCCAGGGGCTGCTGGATGAAACGGATTTTCTAGATCCATTTCAATCTGGTTTCAGGCCGGGTTTTGGAACAGAGACTGCCTTGGTCGCCCTGTACGATGACCTTTGCCGGGAGAGAGACAGGGGGAGTGCAACCCTGTTGATACTCCTGGACCTCTCAGCGGCTTTTGACACCATCGACCATGGTGTCCTTCTGGATAGGCTGGCCAGGTTGGGAGTTGGAGGCACCGCTTTGCGGTGGTTCCGATCCTTCCTGGCTGACCGTGTCCAGAAGGTGGTCCTGGGGGATAGTAGCTCTGCCCCTTGGCGTTTACGTCATGGGGTTCCACAGGGCTCACTACTATCCCCCATGCTGTTTAACATCTACATGGAACCGCTGGGAGAGGTCATCAGGAGGTTTGGGCTGAGGAGTCAGCAATATGCTGATGATACTCAGCTCTACCTCTCGTTCTCCACCAATCCAGGTGAGGCGGTTTCTGTTCTGAACTCGTGTCTGGGCCAGATAATGGACTGGATGAGGGTTAATAAATTGAAACTCAATCCAGACAAGACGGAAGTGCTGTTAGTAGGTGCTTTGTCAGACAGGCTAGAGGGCCACTTCCCTGTTCTGGATGGGGTTGCACTCCCCCTAAGGGACAGGGTCCGTAGCTTGGGGGTGCTCCTGGACCCCGGTCTAACTCTGGAAGCCCAGGTGGACTCGGTGGCCAGGGGTGCCTTTCTCCAGCTGCGGAATATATACCAGCTGCGCCCCTACCTAGATGAACGGAGCCTCATGACAGTTACACATGCACTGGTAACATCCCGTATTGATTACTGTAATGCGCTTTACGTGGGGCTGCCTCTGAAGACGGTTCGGCGATTGCAACTGGTTCAGAATCGTGCGGCACGGCTGGTGAGTGGTAGGGCCACCAAGAAACACATCACGCCGATTCTGTATAACCTACACTGGTTACCAGTTGCTGCCCGAGCCCAATTCAAAGTGCTTGTTTTGACATATAAAGCCCTAAATGGCTTAGGACCTAGATACCTGAAGGACCGCCTCCTTCCATGTGAACCTACCCGGCAATTAAGATCTAGTCAGGGAGCCCTCCTGAAAGAGCCATCCCTTAAGGAGGTGAAGGGGATGGCTTGCAGGAATAGGGCTTTTTCAGCAACTGCCCCCAGACTATGGAATACCCTCCCAAATGAGACTCGCCTGGCACCGACGTTGCTAACATTTCGGCGCCAGGTAAAAACCTTCCTATTCCAAAAGTTTTTTAACTAATGATTGTGGGCCCTGATGGCAATTTTAGTGGTGTGTTTTTAATGTATTGTATTTATTGCATCTACATATTTTATTGTTCTAATTTTATTGTATTTTGATGTTTTAACTGTTCATTCTGATTGTGAGCCGCCCAGAGACCTTTGGGTAGTGGGCGGCATACAAGCTAAATAAATAAATAAATAAATAAATAAATAAATAAATAAATAAATAAATAAATAAATAATCCAGCTATGTTAATAAACTACTAATTTTAATTAATGTGGTGGTTCTTTTTTGCTGAGCCAAAATCAAACCAACTTCATATTAAAACCAAACAATGCCTCTGCCCCTACTTGCAGGAAAGGTCAGAATTCATTCATGGTCAGCAAACTCCTAGCCATCATTTACAATGCAGAGTGTGCCTGCCTCTCTGCTTTCCTTGCTGGAGTTACAGTAGTCAATATCTGATCTGTCCCCTTAGCCTTCAGTTAACCTTGTAACAATGCCGGTGCCCTGAAATCAATCAGGACAGCTATTCATTGATTTAGTGAGAAGTTTTTTTTTTTTTGGCACTGGATACATTATCATCTCAGCATTTTTCAAAGATCTGTATGAAATGAAACTGATAAAAATCGGCTCCTAAGAGGTGGTGTGGTGGGGTATGGGAAATCAAAGGATCACATTCTGTAACAGGCAAACGAATGGTCTTTCTATCAGAGCAGTGTGTCCATGCAGTAGAAAAGTGTAGCATTCACGATTTATTGTCCATGGTGGGTTACAGCCACAACTGTGGTGGACTTTATATTCAGCCAGGCAAGTGGATTCCGGGAGCATCTCTCCTCCTCAAACTGGTGGGCTCTATCCTAAGCTTACAAACAAGCCCTCCCTGTGGGGTGATCCCTCCCTCCAAAATCTGAGATTAAAAGGGCTCATCTTTCTTTTAATTAACTAATTGCTAAAACCTATGCAGGAGTTGATGGGCAGTTTAAAAAGAAAGGAAAAGCTGTAAGCCAGCTATCATTTCGTGAAAAGAAAACTTCCCTTGAATGCAAACTATTTTGAACCAGCCCTCTAAACACACTCAGATCTTTGACCCTTACACCCTTTTTATTATATTTATTTATTTATTTGGACTTGTTTGCCTCCCTTCTGACCTAGCTCATTGTCTTTTTATTCTATGATGCACCATGGGCATGAATGGCAATTTTAAAACAACCTTATATATTACACATGTTTTACAGGACATTCTCACATGTTGATCTGGTCATCTTTCTGGCTCCTTAATAACTACAAAACCCACTACATACCTTTCATAACAAAATCAAATAGTATTGGCACAATTAAATACCAAAACTCTGTGGCCCATAGTGTAAGCTGGTAGTGATGTAACAGTGGTAACTTCTTAACCTTTGCCACATATTCCTTTCACCAGGCCCTTTCTTCTGAAGTAGACCATTTAACCACTTTCTGTCAAGGCAGAACCAACTGATAGTGACTTTACTAGGGCTTTAAAACAAAATGTGATGTTTAAGGAATGGTCTTACCAGTTTCACAAGCCCAGTGAGCTTCCAAGGCTGAGCGGGGATTTGAACCCAGGGTTCCTGAGTCCTAGCCCACCCCTCTATCCACAACACTTCACTGGGAATCACAGTTAACTACTTCATTATATAAGTTTATTATTTGCCAATAGAATTTACTGCAGGGTTCTGTTTTAACTGAGGATCTAAAACGACCTAGAGTAGTGTGTGTGTGTGTGTGTGTGTGTGTGTGTGTGTGTGTGTGTGTGTGTGTGTGTGTGTGTGTGTGTGTGTGTGTGTGTGTGTGTGTGAAAGAGAGACAGGAACATACTGCTGTGTCCAACAGCCACTTGATTAATGATGGTTGTGCAACCAGCAGTCTTCCTTTCTTCCTTCTGTACCTTCCCCTTTTAAAAAGTCTTCCTAAATGTGTGTGTGTGTGTGTGTGTGTGTGTGTGTGTGTGTGTGTGTGTGTGTTGGGTCGTTACAGTCATGACCGACTCTTTGTGACTCCATGTCCACGGAGTTTTCTTGACAGGAATACTAGAGTGGCTTGCCAGTTCCTACTCCAGGTGCCTACAGCACCTGGTATTCCCTAGTGGTCTCCCATCCAAGGACTAACCAGGGCTTGCTTAGCTTCCAAAAATCAGGCGAGATCAGATGTGCTTAGGGCGTCTAGGCAGCTCTTCTTAAATATAGGTAAAGCATAAAGCATATAATTGCAGATCTCAACTTGCATTGTGGCTATGAATTAGTAGGAATAACAAGGTTCAGTGTGACTCTGTGTGTGTGAAGAAAGGCCTCCGAGTTATGGATCTGATGGAATCTGGCAGATTGTCTAAGAAGGCAAGTGTGACTTTTGATTTTGTACTCTCTGGACTCATGGGTAGTGCATTTTGAGTCTTCAGCTACTGACAGGAAGAAGTGAATGGCATTAAACAACAGGTGGAAATTTGGCAAAATAAACTCCTACAAAACTCTTTCACTTCACTGTGGTAGAACTTGTGGATGGCAAGCAGGAGGAAGATATGAGAGGTACAGTTGCCTATACTGTATTAGGTAACCTGCTGGACATCACGGTAAACGTGGGCGTTTGAGGTGCAATGGCTGCAAGAGAGAATGGGTCACAAAGGAAGGACCTATTGTACACACATTTGTGCAAATCTGGGATTCAGACAATGTGTCCAGATTGTTAGGGAAACACAGAAGTTTTTAAAATCATTGTTGCAGCGGTATGTGTTTTTCTGTAACAACTGATAGTATCTGGAGGAAGCTTAGTCCTCTACAACCTCACAGACAACACCATTCTTCTCCTTCGCCTAGTTTGTTTACCATTTTAAATTGCCACCCACACATTTTCCCATCTAAACACAGTGGGTGGTGTTCAGCAACAGAGACACTCCACAAATGCATCTCCTATCCACAGCAGGAAACAGGATGTGTCTGGAATTCTCAGTTCCTCAAGTTGTACTATCCCTCCCCCAACCCTATGAGGACTGACTCAGCTTGTTTTTGGAGTACAAATGTATTGAACACAGAACTCACATGGAAAAATAATTAACTAATTTATTCCAAAAACTTTTAAACCAGATTACTTCCCAGCATATTTGACAGAATTCTCTTCTATATGCACACATGTGGAAGGGGATGCCTGCAATTATGCATTTATGTTTAAAGCAAAGTAGCATTTTAAATGCAGGGAAAGGCTGATCATCTTGTGAACCTAGATATTTTGGACCAGAACCATTTGGGGGATTTCAGTACCAACATATAACTCCCAGTGACCTGACACAACAGCATGCCATACATAGGCCTAAATAATAGGTAACATTTGCATTAGGTTAAGACAAAGAAAGGCAGACACAAGGTCCATCAGCAAAATGTTACATCAGGATTGAGGTATTGCCTTTATTAGATCACTAAAACGTTGCCCAAAATGTAAATATTTAAGTCTTGCAAAAGACTCCTTCATGCTATGTACTGTAGTCCATCAAACCTAGGAGTTTTAATGATATTTTCCTGGTCCATATAGCGGCTATCCAAACTAATATAGTTGTAACACAGCTAATTTTGGATGCAGTAAAAAACAGTATTATATTAGTATATAAAATAATCAACAGTTTTAACAATAATAGTTCATCTCCACTGGCACAAAGAAAGAAAGAAAGAAAGAAAGAAAGAAAGAAAGAAAGAAAGAAAGAAAGAAAGAAAGAAAGAAAGAAAGAAAGAAAGAAAGAAAGAAAGAAAGAATCCACCAGGTCTGGTAAAAGTATGAAAATGGTCACTAAGAAAAATCTGCAAAGCAATCCAATGGCCTTCTGTGTGATGTCTATGTGTTTTTTGTAGGAGTAATAAGTTTGATTCAGAGGCCTCTTGTTGCTACTCCCAGCTCTCTAGATTAATCTGGAAAGGACACAATCTTCAGCAAGGAAGAGCAAATAGCAATATTCTTAAAGCAAAAACATCCAAACATAACTTTTATATGGACAGTCCAAAGTTTTTATAATAATCTATAAGTACTGTTCTCCATTGTCACATTCAAATGGTCTTCCCTTTCCCACAGAAAGCAATAATAGTTTGTTTGCTAAGGACTGTTATTATCCCCATTATATATATTTAAAAAATTCATCTGATGGAATATGTCATTGGGCCAAGAAACAGACAAGCAGCAGCTCAATTTGAACTTTGTTGCACAATAACTCCTGGTAGCACAGGTTAGGCACCTCTGTAGCCCTGGAAGGGAATCCACTCATATTTTCCATCCCAGCTTCCATGTTAAAATAGGTATTACTTGCTACTGGCAAAATGTTCACATTAGAGGCTCCCTTGCTGAATGGCAAAAGCCTGTTGCTTGCTACCTAGCAGACAATTTGCATTCACTAATTACTTGATCTACTACAAGGATGTCTATGTAATCAACAGAGATGGGCACGAAATGAACATTTTTGTTTGTGTTAAATACTTGAAATGACAATCGCATTTTGTCTCTAAAATGAAACGAAACGAACAGAAACACCGGAAATTTTGTCGTGTTTTGTTTCCATTACTGCAATATGAGTGAATTGCTTAAAATCCTTTAAAAAATCACAAAAAATTGAAATAAATGGTAACAAAATGGTAAACGAACGAAAACGAAAATGAATTTTTTGCAAAAATTCGTGAAAAACGGAAACGAACTGAAACGGACCCTCCAAACGACAAACAAAATGCCATTTTTTTAATTCATGCCCATCTCTAGTAATCAACATTTTTGTGTTTGTTTATGGTGGCAAATGCAAGTGAGAAGGCAAAATTTCAGAAATTCTGACTCCACTGGGTGAAATTATCCAAGTGTTTGTGAATTTTTGCATTTCTTGGCCCATAAAAATATAGCATTGTTGTGTCAAACACCCCCTTATTTTACACTCAGACCTTTGTACAGTATTTTGCACAAAACAGAAGTGTCTCCTCACAATATATGAGGCTTTCTGTGTAAAAATCCAAGATGATTGAGCAAAACAAAAACCCCACTTTTTGTTTTTATTTGTTAAGCTTTTGCCAATGCATTTTACTGCCTGGGGGTTGGGGTAGGGGGGGAGTCTTTTCATTCTAATACAGAACCCAGAATTCTCACAGCAGTCAGCCCTGGGGTGTCTCAACAGGACATCTTTTTTGGTGGAGGACAAGAAAAGTTAGGAGCACTTGTTACATAACGCACCATAATTAATAACAGGTAAGCAATCATCATCTGTATCTAATTTTACTCAGCACCCATCCCACCCATGAACGCTGGACAAATAAACCTGAGGCTGAAAAATTGTCTTCAGTGTGTCTAAGGAGGTGGACTGTAACTGACAAAACAAAACAGCCTTAAACCTATCACAATATTTTAATTTTAGGGGTGTGTAATGTTCCCCCTCCCCCCAAAAAATCCTTTTCTCCTGAGACATCTTTTGCTATTGAGCAAAAAGAGGATTAGGAATAAAGACTATTGGCACAATAAGTATTCATATCCTGAAAATCACGCTTATGTCGGCAAACAAGCCAGGTCCTCAGAATAGCTGCGGCCATTAGAAGGCCCAATAATGGATTATTACAAGAGTGCAATTTGGAATGAAAGATTATCCCCTGGCCCTTGATCTGGTGGGGCATTTACCAGGCACTAACAGGAGTGACATGATCTAAACTGAAAAGCCTAGTGTGCTTATAACTTATTTTTTTTCCTTATCGAGGCTTTCTACGTCTTACATACTTCATGCCCCCAGCCTTTTAGAAACACCATCTTTCTTCAGAAAACAACATTGGGGTTTGG